>CM075938.1:54616656-55216656 GCA_038030265.1 Corythucha ciliata
CACAAAACCTACTTCCTTAGGTTTCTCTTCCCTGTCCCGGTGTTTCTTTTCCTTATCCCGGTCCTTGTGTTTATCCTTACTGCTGCTACCACTACTCGAGTGCTTGGATTTGTCCGAGCTGCTGGAATGCTTGGATTTGTCTCGTTCCCTGTCCTTCTCTTTGTCACTGCTTCTGTGCTTGTCTTTATCTTTACTGGACGACGAGCCGTGCTTGTCTTTTGACGACGACGAATGAGGCTTAGAGGAACTGTGCTTCTCCTTGCTAATACGGACAAAGATAACGAATATTATTAATAACTCGACGTAGTAACGAATATTCATTCGTTATTACCTGTGGGAACTGCTGCTAGAGGTTTTATCTTTATCCTTTTGAGAGGATGAAGAGCCAGAGTGCTCCTTTTTATCTTTGTCACGATGTTTGTCTTTGTCCCTATTTTCTTTGGATCGATCCTTATCTTTGTCTCTGCTACTGCTGTGGCCATCTTTGGACTAACGAGACAAAAAAACCAAGTTAATATCTATAAAAAACAATGAAAACAAAAAATCATTTACCTTCTCTTTTTCCTTGTCTCTATGATGACTGTTGCTATTGCTTGAACTGTGTCTATGCTCGGAGTCCTTTGGTTTATCCTTGTCTCTATGCTTGTCTTTATGCTTATCCCGATCCCTGTGCTTGTCCTTCCCACTACTGCTACTGTGCTCCTTTCTTTTATCGCCACTGCTCAGACCGTTGCTTATGCCGTTCACTACCGGGTATTCTTCAAGAAAAAAAGTGGAAAAAAATGTAAATAAAACAAACATAATATTGTGTACATAAGTTAATATTATCGAATGAATCTACACTCTGGTATCAATTTTACCAGGTAAGAGTTTCATTGGCGTAGAAACAGAGCTTGGCTGTTATTGGGAATAGACGGTGGGACCGGGGAACACTCGCTCTGACTTTAAAAGTGCTTCGAATGAATGGACAGGCGTTCTGATCCCGTCATGAGGGAAAACGCATATAACGGTAGCTCTGATGCCCCCCCCCCCATCATAGCGCCTCAGTTGTGAGCTCTTGAAACACTGAAACACTCTTGAAAGGGCCCAACAACGAGAGAACTTAACCTGTCGCTCCAGCATCAGATTGTTTGGACCTTCCCAAACTTGTGAGTTTTCACACTTCACAAGCACAATGTGCACTCTTATTAGTTGACTCAAAAACCGCCAACTTGGCATCTGTATTGTCCGATAAAACTGGCAATTTCACAACAGGGAACGTACGATTCATCGAATAAAACTGTCAATCAGACTCCAAAAACTGTCATAAATTCACCCCTGGAGCTGCCCTCGACTTGGCTATGGGACCCCATGAAGCCCTCTGAACCCCCTCTCACCACTGCTCCACGCCTGTCCCCGGGTATTTATTCACGCCTCGTCACCATCTGCCTTCGTAAAAAAAAAAAAAAAAAAAATAAAAAAAAAGTACCACGACCAGGAATACCAGGATGGTACGGATCACTGACCGGCGGTAACCGCACTGTACCCTTAAGAACGTTAAAGCCGGAAACGTTTCAGTCGGGTTTCCTCGACCCCTTCCCTGTCAGCCCTCGCTGTAACTTCACACATAAATTTTGGCTCCATTTCTGCAACATCTCTGATTTCAAAGTCGCTTTCGAAGAAGTCAGGAAGTTCTACAGTGACGTTAGATCTTGCTTATTCAAATTTCATCTCTAAAATAACCCCAAAACACTTAACAATTCGAATGTGTCTTGAGGTAATTTCAGGGATGAAATTTGGAAAAGCAAGATCTAACAGCAGAACTTCCTGAAGATTAAAATTAGACTTTAAAATCGAATGTTGGTGCAGAAATGGAGCCAAAATTTATGTGCGAAGTTTACGCGAGGGGTGACTGGGAACGGGTCGAGGAAACCAGACTGAAACCCAGCCTTAAGCCAATGGCAGGAAGAAGGTACAACTCTGGTATATGAAACGATTCATTTAGTGTAACTTATACAGCGCTAGCCGTGATACACAAATATTATTTTTTGCGAGACGACAAAATACCTAAATATTGTTTACTCGAAACGAGTTTAAAACGCGCTGAGCAACGTTATATGTGTGTGTGTTCATAATATTCTATGAATCAGGGCCTTTGTAATCAAAGTCGTATATTTCAACAACTTCTTTTTTTTTGTCGAACTCAGCAGTTCTCGCGTTTATTCGAGCCGTGGAATCATCATCTTTATCTACATCGTAGGAGCGAGGGATGAGGGGGGTTAACAAGGAAGAGAATCTCCTCTAAATTGTTTTCAACAACCCATGAAAAAAGATTAAGGAAGTTGAGATTCATTTTATTTTCTTTTTAAGAGAACAGAACTTCGAGGCTTCCAAATGCCACGAAACTGCGATTCGCAGAACCAGGTAAATGGTCCGGTAGAATAATCCCAAAAGCACGGCAAAGAACGTCATACTTAACAACAGGTCCAGTATCTTACCTATCAGCAGGAGAGGTGGGAAGAGTTCTGGACAATTTTTTGGGGGTACGAATATTCGCAATTAATAGCGATTTCCATTCAACACACTTCACAAGTGTAGTACTGCGTCCTCTCCATAAACACTAAGTTTCAATTCAGAGAGGACGAGTGGAAAAACTTACAACACACACTTAAGGGGAGTTGTACATGTGTTTCCTCGACCCCCCTCCTATCTTACCTCGCCTACTCCGCGTACGATCTTGCTTTCCTAAATAAGTCGTCGAAAGAGTGTGAATTTTCAAGGTAAAAGTTTGTGTGCGTTTTACACTTATTTTAGGGATCAAATATGAAAAAGGAAGATCGTACGCTTGTGCGGAATTTCCTGAAGATTTAAATGAGCCCTTGAAGTCCACGATTGGTGCATAAATACGGCGGTAATTTCCGCAACGCGGAGTAGGCGAGGAATCACATGTACAACTCCCCCTTAAGTGTATTGCAATGAATGGAAAGCGCCATAAGATACAAAGGGACCCTGTGATTTCTTTTTTGTAATTTGCACCTACACTTTGTGCTAATGGTCCAATTGTGCTAAAACTAAGATTTTTGACAAAAAAAAAAAAAAAAAGTTGCCTTTTTTCGGCAGCGCTGCAGTCATTTCGCAAGAAAATTACACGAGGAATCAGAAAAATACATAATACATAGTTACAAAATTCGAAAACAATAGTTATGACTGAAAACATTCTTAACACGGGTGTCCAGACGTCCTACTTTCCCCGGACCTGTGTCCTAATCTTTAGAGCGTCCGGGCAAGAGCGTCGTAGGGAAGTCTATAAGAGCCTTCGAAAGAATTTGAGAGCTTTCTGGTAAATCAACTGAAAGTCTACGAAAGCTTTTGAAGGCCTTTTTAGAAGTCTTAGAAAGTCTTCAAAAGCCTATGACAGACTTTGTGTGCAACGCCTTCAACAGACTTGGAGAAGCCTTCTGGGCAGTGGCGGATCCAAGGGGGGGGGGCATGGCCCCTTCCTTGGAGTCGAAGTCACTTGTGCAAATAAATCATCAAAACCGCCTCGAGTCAAATTTTACGGTCATTTTCTCAAAAGTACTGGGGCCTTAGTACGAACCCGTGTGAAAATGCCGCCGTCCTTGAATTTCATGTATCTGACTCAATGGAAAACAAATTTCTCTGATGTCGTTGTTTATAAACCGATTTTGTGAATATTTTCGCGTGTCGAGTTCATTAAAAAATGAATACCTATCACTTATTTAGTTGTATCTGACAAACCAATTTTGGGGTATATGTATAGCTCAATTCAGAGACCGTATTTGCGGAGTTTGTCGCACTTTAAAACCATTTTCACAAGTTTCACCAACCAAAAATAAATTTCTCAAATTTCGATCTCTAAAATACCAAATTTCGCGAATTTTTCTCGAAAAATAAAAATATTTCCCCGAATCCCCGGCTCACTGTAAAATAAATTTATCGAATTTTGCTCACTGAACAGCTAATTTCAGGGATAGTGTTGCGCCAGTAAGCCAATGTCACTGGGTGGCCCAAATCACATTGGTCTCTAAATTGGGCCACCCAGCGAAATATTGGTTTGCCCGAAACCCAACAATGGAGACAAAAATTTATCGCAAATTCCCCATTTTAGAGCGAAACGTCACACCCGGGCAAACAATTAAGTGTAAGGCCTCATTCAGGACAAAAATCCGAGCAAAACTGCACAACGCAATGGGGAACTTGCACATTTTTCAAAAGTTGGTGTTGCTTAAAGAGGGCTTTTCCACAAGTCTATTGCTCACATTAAACTTTGAAATAAGTCAAGGATGTTTTTTTAGTGAATTTTTAAAAATTTTGAGTGGGGGTTCGATTACGTAAAAACTTACTTATTGAAATGGATAATGCGGGGAAGAGGGGGTTAGACGAGTTTAATGGGGGGAAATTTTTCATGTTATTTGTAAACAAACAATTTTAGAGTTCCCTCAAATGCTTCACAAGTAAGTATTTACGTCATTTCCCCTCGCACCATCCATCCTCTTCTGAAGAACTTTGAACCTTTTTTAAAAATCTTAAAACGCACCAATCGGGTTGCAACTTCCGTTGTTATCCTTCAGTTCACGGGTCAAATCACCGGTATGCTTTTCTACCCAATCTGAGATTCATGCAAGTTCCCCATTGTCGCATTCAAGGCGGAATTTACACACAATGCCCCACTGTGGGCAAAACACAACGTTCAGGGAAATACTCAAGCCAATCGACAATTTTAAGGCAAAGTTCATGCGAAACGCCTCACCAAGGGAAATTTTATGGTGAAATTGTCTGTTTTTGTCGATTTAATAAGGAAATTGTTTGTTTTATGAGAAAACATGAAATTTTATGGGAATTCATAAGCTGATGAGCTAATGGTTGATTTTATGATTAAATTTTCAGTCAGATTCAAGAGGAATTTGTCATTTTTACTAGCGAAATGTCAAAAAATTATCAATTTGACTTTGGAAATTGTCAATTTGAAGCAAAAACAGTCAAATTTTTGTTTTGTGGTTGACTTTTTGTGGGTTTTGGAGCTTTGCTGTAATTCAGAAAGCTAACGATCGTGAGGCCACCGTGTGCGGGAAAATTCTTGCAGCTCTTTTTAAGCAAAATTGCAAAGCCCTGTGGCATCACAGTGGATCCGTCTCGATTCTAGGATTCCCTGTGCCGTGAAACCTCTAAAATACGCGGTTTTGTCAATTTTTAAATTTTCATCACGTTTGCCAATAATTGGCCTGAGGTTAGTTAATCGGCCGATTTTTAGGCTGAATGTTTTTCAAAAGTGTGACTCAAACGAGTCCCATATGGACAATGCTCAATTTTCCCTGGAAAACGTGCCAAAGAGGTCAAAAGATGAAGTTTCATTAAGTTTTCGATATTTCAATAATGATCGGAGATTGAGAGCTACTTTGTCACTGGAACTGCGTGACGAGTGCAGCGGGCTTAATTAAGAAAAAGCGCTAAAATCGCGGATAGCGTTAAAAAAGTTAATAAATAATAAAAAAAACAGTAATTCGCGGTTAAATTTTACGAAACACGTTAATTCGCGGATAAAACAGCGGAAAATCGATAATTCACCGATAGTTTCGAGAAAAAGCGCTAATTCGCGCCTAAAATTACTAAAACATAAATTCTTGGCTAATACAGAACGCAAGTTCGTGGCTCAATCTGAGAAAAACCACTAATTCGTGGCTAAAAGTGAAGAAAAAAAAAAACGCTAATTCACTGGGTCTCCATTTTAGCCGCGAATTGGCGATTTATCTTGCAACGGATGATTGTGTTTTTCCTGATTTTAGCTGCTAATGAGCTATTTTGATCGTGAATTGGAGCTATTTTATAATTTTAGACACGAAGTTGGCTCCGGAAACTGCAACTTGTGCAAATCGCAAAATCGCGCGGCTAAAATGGAGAAAAATAATTAATACGCGGGTAAAATAGAGACAAATCGCTAATTCACTTTGAAATTGAAAATAATTCACAGTTAAGATGGAGAAAACGCCTATGCGCGGCTTCTGAAGCCTCGTGACAGAAAGTGAACAAAACAGCTAATTCACGGTTAAATGAATCAATTAGTCATTCACGGCTCGTCAGAAGGCTATAATTAGGTAAAACGCTAATGGACTTGAACAGAGGGCGCTGGTGAAAGATTCGCCTGGAGGCGCCAGATGTCTTAGGCCGGCACTGCTGGCCTAGCTGGCCCAGGGCACATTTTTGTGCAAATGGAAAACGCTATTAAATACCTTCGCTGTCTAATGTTATTGAACGTGCGTTTTAATCAGAGCGTCTAGGGATTTTGCTAAATGATTAAGTGTTGTGCTCGAGGGGGAAGGGGGCGCGAGGATGGGTGGCCCCGATTTATTGTCTAGGCGACTCACAAACCGCATCAACAAAAAATCTGTGAGAGATAAACGCGATTTTGGTGGAAAATTGCTAAAATTGAAAATTGGACGAATTCTCGTACCGCTGGGTGTTTTCTACACGGGGAATCTGAAAATCAAACCAGATTTTCATTTGAGACGAGCCGTTGAAAGGGTTCCTCCGCTAACGCTCCGCGGTTTGGCGTTGCCCTTGGAGTCATCTGGAATGGTCACTCCTCCAGCGAAAAATTTGCCTACCAAACTGCTTACCCAAATCATCTCAACATCTTCAACGGCTACTTACGATTCTCGTGCTTCCCAAAAGCCTGGAAAAAGGCGGAATTGATTCCAAGGATTGAAAAGTCATTCCAAATTGGGGAAACGGTAAAACCAATTTAGGCAACTATCACCCTATTAGTATGTTGTACTGCATAGGGAAGCTGTTCTTCGAAAAATACACAAAGGCACGACAACCGTGCCAAATTACTGGCCCACCGGCTTTGGCCAACCTGTTGTGCTCTGCCTGTCGTCCCTGCGAAAAGAAATGCTCTCCCTGTAGCCCCTTAGAAAACGCGAAACTAGTACATTACAGACGACCTTCAAATTGTCAATGACTAACTCCAGTAGAAGTCCAGAAGTTATTCGACAAATTCAATTTGAAGCTTCTTTTGACCACGAATCAGGGGCGTAGCGTGACATTTTGATGCCCGGAGCGGTGGGCATGGTAGATGCCCCCCCTCACTGCAAGTTAGCGATTTTTCCCAATTTCAGCTGTGAAATAGCGTTTTGTGCTAATTTCGCGGCCATTCAGCATCCTATTCTCTTTTTCATCGCGAATGGGTGATTTTACGCCATTTTTGTCCAATTTTAACCTGAAAGCGCCTTCTAGATGTCAATATTATAGCGTGTTTTCTCAACTTTAACCGCGGGGTTTGTCCAAATCTAGCCCAAATACAACACTTTTGCGTTGATTTCCACAATTTAGTCGTAGAATGGCCTCCATGTACCGCGAATCAGCGATTTTTAGCATCTAGCTAACCACGAATATTACAGATTTTTGTCTGATAGAGGGTCCGGGGCGACCCCTTCCCCCGCCGTACCTCGGTACACTACTGCGTTGGGTCTGAAATCCAAGGAAAAAGCTGGACGTACTCGGTCCTTTTAGGGCTTCTTCAAGTCCAGAAAATCTGCTAAAACCTAACTTCAAAACAGGATAAGTGTGACAAAAAAAAATGGGTGAAAGTAAAGCCTCATTTGTGATCGAAAACACCCTTTGTACTACGGTCTGAAAATAAAAACCAACGAGATATGATTTTTCTAACGTTTATTATGAGTCACGTCACTTTTCTTAACTAAATAGGAATAACTCAGTTTCCAGCTGACATTTTGCAACTTTTGATGACAGATTCGGAAACAGCACATTTGTTTCTGTCAGGATTAGCCATTTACGATAAAATTCAACTATTTTCTGGGGGCTCGTGAGCTGCTGAAAGTTTTGCTAATCCAGGATTTCTAATTTTTCAAAAAAGTCAACCCCCGCATGTCTACTCGAAATTTGAGCGCACCGACATCCCATGGGTCGGAAAAACTTCCCCAAAGTGTCCTTTTTAAAATTACTAGTGAACGTATTTTTAGTTAATCAGTGATTTTTCGGCAGAAATGACCATTTCTTAGAAAAAAGAATGGTTTTTCTCTTCGAAATCGCTTTGTTTAGACCTACAACATTTGAACGAGCTTTGTGATTTTTAGCATGATTGACGTCATTAAAGCATCATCCAAAGTTTTCCCTTGAACGGGACGGACTGTGTACGCCTATCAAAGTCCAAAAAATGTCGCTCCGCAGCTAGCTGTCGGATAGAATGCATTTCTCTACTGTGAATTTCGAAGTTTTCAGTTAATTTCCAATTATTTAACCGGACATTGGTATCAACAAGTAGAGTCATTAAACGGGTCTATAGACGTACAATAAATATTGCGCAATAAATGTACGTACAATATTTCGTTTACAGATGTTTAGGGGGAAAAAAAAAATAGGTTGTTCATTATATTGTGCAACCCATCAATACAACCCACAAACGTTCAATTTTATTGTACAACCCCTATTATAGCGCAATATTATTGTACGTGTATGGGCCGCTTAAGTGCACTAATTTCAACAGCTAAACAAGCCGAAATTCGGCAGTAGTGAAATGCACCCTTGCCGACAGCCAGCTGCCGGAGCGACAGTTTTTGATATTTTGGTAGAAGTGCACATTCCACTATCATAATATGCGAGTATCGCGCTACTCGCCTCAATCGGAAATCATCCAGGGCTTAGGGTAGGGGAAACTTTCAGGGTTCTCGGGAGAATTTTCTCCCAAACATCGCATTCGATTTACCAGGGAAGGACCATGCCCTGTTTAACTACCTATTTTCGGAATAAACAGGCCAAGGTGTCAGATTGACAGATTCTTGGCGTCGGAATGTTTCTAAGGCAAAAATCAGCAGTTTCATAGTCCCTGTGAGCTAGATTTGCAGTAATTAAGTCAATATGATGTAGGTACGATCAAAGATGGGGGGGGGGGTGTTACGGAGAGAACCAACGGAGGAATGGGAGGAGAGAATAGTTTAATAGTTGAAAAAAACAATCTTGAGGATTTGGCTCTGTAGAAAAAAAAGTCATGAGCTTGGCTTACATAAAAAACACAAACTTTGAGGGTCCGGCTTTTCAAAAAACCACTTTAACGGGTTTAACTCCTGAAACCCATAATTTCGGGGATCGACTCTGAGTAGAACCAATTTCACAGGTTTCGCGCTTCAATAAACCAATCTCAAGGGCTTTAGTCGTTCAAAAAACCAATCTTGAGGGTTAGTATCTTCAAACATCAGAATTCGCGGATCTTGGCATACTCAAAATATCAATTTTGCGGGTTATTTGGCTCAATAAAAAACAATTTTACGGATTAGGCTCTCCATAAAAACAATTTTTCCTCCTGCGGTTAATCAAAAGACCTCAATTCCGTGAGGTTTTTCTTCCACAGCTTACACTTGTCGTGTGGAGGGACGGAGCGTGTTTGCGTGGAACACTGGCCGGTTGTGGGATGCAACCCACAGCCCATGGCACGCTCTGGCCAGTTCTTAGACTGTTTTGCCTCCAAAGCGAGCCATGGCATCGCCAAGACTCAGCTTTCGGTCAACTTCATTGTAGTTTTTACGCCTCCTCCCACCAACTGGCAGTCGTTATACTGTTATAGATAGCTCTTGGGGGGTGCCCTGATCTGCAATGGACCATTTTGTGCGGTTTTTGGTGCCTCTTGGTAGACCTGAAGACACGATTTCTTTCATGGAGCTCATGGCAACTATGGGCACTGGGCAGTAGAATAGACGTGGAGTGTTTTGTACCGGTGGTGCGCAAAAGGATTCTATTTATCCCATCAACTGTGCTCGGTTCTTCAACATTCACGTTAAAAATAAATAAAAGCCTCAGCCGACTGATGCCCGGGGCGGGCCGCCCCTCCATACGCTACGCCACTGCCACGAATTAGGAACTCATGGAATCGCCAACATTAACGCCTCGACTTCGTGGCTTTCAAGCCTTTGAATTCCAGTCCATTCACCTCCAACGTCGCTCGACGGTTGTAACGTTAATCCAAGACTCAAAAAGCCCAGATTAACACATTTCATTAACTACTAGAAGTCCCCTCGAGACCATAAGCCAGGACTTGAACGAGCCGACGGTACAACGTCCGGTAACGCGTCACGAACCTGTTGAAACGTCTCAATACCTACGGCAGGAATAAGGGACTGGCACAGGTACAATCGTTAAAAACCCGAGCGACCTATTTTTTAAATAAAAAATCTTGAGCGGTAACGTATGATTCCATCACCTGTTCGCTTAGGTTAACCAAGCGGTGAATGCTGATCAAAAATTATGAATAAAAGGTTGTCGGCTCTCGGAGTTGAGAAGGTACAGGGCGAAATGATAAAAGTATGAAAATTCGAGCCGAATAATTTTCCAATAAATCTTAAAACACTAGCGTACAACACGTGAACACTTACCTCCGGAGCGGTTACAGGAAGAGCTAGAATTTTCGGCCTTCTCCTGAAAGAAATAATGAAAAAGGGTAAATAGAATAAAACGGTCATTGCTACCGAGCGAAACGTTTTGTTTTTCAATTTGTGGGCAGAGAAAAAGCGAGTCGCCATAATTGTAACGATTTAACAGGTACACAAGTTTACATGCATGCGCTAATTCTTTAGAAGGAAAAAACCGCACGTGAAACAAAGTGGAAATAGAAGAATATAAAGGGAAAAACTCACCTCTCGCCTCACACCATTCTCTACGCAACTTTCGCCTTCCATGACGGTATTCGAATAGTTCAAACCAAGGAAGTAAAATGAAACGAGATATTCCACCGAGGGGCGAAGGCGATTCACTAAAATTAAAAAAACACTGCGAGATGTGTGCACTGGCAGATGATCGAGGGAGAATAGAGAGACTGAAAAATTTCTTTTTTTTTTTTCCACAAGAATCTGTTCAAAGAGCCAGCGAAACTAAAAAAAGGGGGAAATATAAAGGAGCACGAACCCCCTTGTTTCAGCGACTAAGTTCCTCAACCAGACACGCTCAGAGGCTAAGTCCCGATTTCAACGTGAGCGCATGCGCCCGCACTTGGTGCCAATGTCCTCTCTTTATGAAAAAAATGAACTCCTTGAACGCTTCAAATTATTTCACTTTTTGTTTTGTTTTTTTTTGTTCCATATTTTCTTCATCATCCTTGTTAGTGTTCCCCTAAAATCATCTTTAAAATCTCACTATTCACCAACGATGTACACGTCTTGACAACATCCCTGGCAAATTACGAATTATTCGCAAATTTAAATTTCAAAATAATTTGATCCGCACACTTATAATTTGTCAAATTTTATAACAGTGGTAAGAAGGATCCGAAATAAAACTCAATCGACCTTAATTTGCCATTCTTGAGTTAAGAAAAAAATAAAAGAAACAAGCACACTCAGTGCTACTCGCAGAGTAGTTTTTCCCGCCTATATCGGCCGTTACGTTTACGGGCAGTATACCATGGTTTCAGTTTAATGGCCTTATAGTCATTTTTTGAGACTAAAATGCTCGTCAAATAACTGAAAAGTGATTTTATAATACGAAATTACGTGATTTGAGGCTAAATTTACGAGAGATATCCGCGGGGGCTTCCTCAAGAAATCCCTGGCAAAATTCTTCTGTGGCCCAAAAACGCACAGTTTTGTGAACTAAAACGGCTAGTTATATGGGTCATTCTACAAAAATACCTAAATTTCAGTCCCGGCATTGCTGCAACTTTTCTGTTGCGTTTTTTTCATTTTTTAGCTGCATTTCATTAAAAAAATGCACCATTGGTCTCGCCCTGATGGTCGCACATATGGGTTGTGATACATTTTGACTTATTATTTCTCAATAATGTCTTTGTAATCGTATCGCAAGAAAATTTTTTTGACCCCCCCTCAAAATTTGTAGTTTTACGTTTCAAAGTGCGTAGAACCCAAATCTGCAATAAAAAAAAAATGTCCGTCCGCCGTCCTAGGCCTATATCTTGCCCTAGGATTGCTCGAAAAAACTCGTTCTTTCGCACATAGACTCCATTTGGGGTCTAGTTGGTCCTAACATCTGATCAGTTTGATCAAATAACTCCCTGGGGTTTTATGGGCCAAAAGCGGGTCCAAAATGGGGATTTTCAAAGGAATTGGGATCATAGGGGTGTGGGGTGTCGATTTTCATGTAATTTCAAGCCGGATTTGACTACATCGATGAATAATAAACCCACAGTCGAAATAATAAGGCATTGTTCGATAATTCGCAGCGTTTTTTTCACGTTTCACAACCCCTAGAACACGAATCCGAGGTCGGTTCGATTTGCTATACAGGGTGGAACAGGATAAGTGTGACAAAAAAAAATTGGGTGAAAATAGGCCTCATTTCCGATCGAAAACACCTTATAAACCATGGGCCGAAAATCAAAATCCGACGAGATATGATTTTTCTAACGTTTTTTGAGGCTTGCATCACTTTTCTTAACTAAATGCAAATACATCGGTTTACAGCTGATATTTGCAACTTTTGACGATGGATTTGGAAAGAGCACACACTATTTTCTGTCAGGAATAGCCATTAAAATTCAATAAAATTCGATAAAATTCAACTATTTTCTGTGGGCTTGAAAGATGCTCAAAGTTTTCCAAATCGTGGATCTCTAATTTTTCAAAAAATTCAACCCCCACTTCTCTACACTAAATCTGAGCGTATCAACATCCCATGGGTTGGAAAAACTTCTATCACAGCTTTGGCGATTTGGTGAATGTTGGCGATTCCATGAGTTCCTAATTCGTGGCAGTGGAGTAGCGTATGGAGGGGCGGTGGGGCGGCCCACAGTGGGGCAAAGGTGGAAAAAACTATATTTTTGAAAGTGAGAATTTCGTTCGTTCAAAATTCGTTTCCCATAGTATATGGCATGCAGAATCAAGATATGACATTCGTTTTTCAATTAAATGGTAAAATGATGAGTCAATTGGGCTTCAAAGTTGAAAGTCGACAAAATGAACAAAATGGGATTGATTCAAATTATTTTCCGCAGGTTTCCGTTTTTGTTGAAATGGAATTAATTGGTTGTTAATGTGACCGTACGCCTCTTAAAAGTAACATGAGTGCGTCAATCAAGTGAAACAGGCGGGTGAAACTCATGTCCTAAGGCCAAGAACTAATAGGTGATTATGTCCTCTAGTAGTTCACATACAAAAAAAAAAATGCTAAATTTTTGTTATCTAGATGCATTTGAGGTTGTGCTGTACAATTTTCATCTGCATCCAGCTACAACTCTGGTATCTACAACCACTTTCATGCAAGGATAGCCAAATGTGTGTTTTTTGTTGTTTTTCGTTTTAATAATGAAACGTTAACTATGTACCTTAGAGGTTAACTATCGTAAATGCATTTTCATAAATTTTAAAATTTGAAATTAAAAAATTCAAATTAATACCTAAAATTTCGTCGAACCCTCCATGATTAGGCAAACTGTGTGTGTAAAAGTATGATGATTGATTGGCAATAAAATAATCTACTGATGGAGGCAAAAAGAAGAGAATAGAGAAATACTTTCTATAGAGAATAAATTCCAAATCAGATTCTATAAATATTTATCAAATTTAAAATATTTCATTCTATAAGAATACTTTGATCAGTGCCAGAAATATTTCCCTTTGTTTTTCCATTCGGGATACGTACTTGCTGTCAAACGTCTGAAAATTACAATGGAAACAGCTAATATTCGATACCGGGACTTGTGTGAAGTGCTCTTGAGTAGGAGGACCATTGAAGAGTACATTTCCAGTATTTTCCCTGATTTGTCCGAGGAAAAAACGAAGATACTTTAACCAAAAGTTTAATGCCGTTAATCGCAATAAAGTTAAGTTCTTAAAGAAATATGAGACTTGGATGAAAGGTAACTTCTCGAAAACAAAAATCAATAAGAATCAATTTTAAAATATAAAACCAAATTAATAATTTAGTACAGTCAAAAAATTTTTTAAAAAGCCTCCTAGCGGGCAAAACTCGTCCACTTCTGAAACTTGGCTCAAAAATCCCTTATTATAGTAGAATACGAGATCCGATGAGTCCCGAGTTGAGGGAGGGGGGGAACCATGATTGCGGAGTGGAGGAAAGTTTGGAAAATTCCTTAAATTTGAGTTTCTATGTCTGACTTGAATTTAAGGTGGTTTCCGACGTATTTGTTCACGCTGAGTCGAATGAGACCACAGCCAGGTCGCTAGCACCAATATTGTCCGAGTTATGATGCAATTTGTACTAAAAAACACAGGTTTTTCAGGTAAAATCGCGACAATTTTTAATTTGAAGGAAATTTCCGGTTTGGTCAGCGTTCATATAATTCCTTATGTAGTTTTCAATGCTGAATCGAATGAGACCAAAGCCAACCCGCTAGGATTGATACTTTTCGAGTTTTGGCCAAATTAGTATAAAAAAAAAAGGTTTTTATTTTTTCATTTTCAAACTATCCAAGTGGTGGTCCCAGTTTATGATCAGTGTGTGATTCTCTCAGCACTTATGCATTTTTTAGTGCTGAATCCAATGGGACCTGAGCCAAGTCGCTAGCACAAATAGTTCCTGAGTTATGGCCAATTTTGTACGAAAAGACACGAGTTTTGAGCCTGAAATCACAAGTTTTGCCTTCTGGCACTTGAAAAGCGTAGAAATTCTGGGATAAGGTCAACGAAACTCGGGCTGGACACGTATAACAGTAGGGTTTACCAATAAAATGCCCGCTACCTGCTCTTGCCTGGTGGTGCGGCTACCTGGTTAGATTAATAATGGGAAGAATGGTACAAAAGGCAAATTTGATTATGGAAAGCTCGTCAGAGATGCTTTTCTTGAATAATTTACAAAAAAAATGGGCATTCGAAAGGGTTCCCTTTGGGAGCCTCACACCCTGGTCCCCATCCGGTCGCAGCCGTCCCGCCTCCCCCTACTATTCAGCTTGAAGGTAACCTCTAATTCAAAAGCTAGTTGTGTAATAAAGGATACTTTTGATATTCTTGTGGCATTACCGGAGGTGTGTTTTCAACAAACCGTGCCAGGGCTGCAACGCTCGCGTAGTACGGCTGCTAGCTGGCTCATGGCATAGCGTACGAGTCCGAAAACGAGGCTTTGGCGCCTGCCGGGTTTGAAACACTATGTAAGGCCGTTTTCACACTTGAGATTCTGGTATCCGATTCCTGTATCGAGGATACTTGAAATGCAATACAGCCAAGGCGCTTCTTCACACTTGGATTCCGGAATCGCATACATTTTGTATCCGATACTGGAATTAAGTGTGAATGAGCGCTTTTGCCGTATTGTATTTTTAGTATCCTCGATTCGGGAATCGGATACCGGAATCTCAAGTGTGAAAGCGCCTGGTACATTTTAGTTGTGCGGAAATGTGTATACAAAGGACATGAAACGTTATTTGTGGTGATCCAACCATTGGTGGGACCTAAGGATTACGCCTCGATGGTGTAATGGATACAATGCTCGCTTCGCAACCCAGCCTCGGACTGGACAGGGTTCGAATCCAGGCATAGCCCATTAGGCTAAAACGTTAACGGATACTCCTCGCCTCACCTGCGTGTATGAGAGTAAATTTTGGTTATAGGTTGAGTGGTAGTAATTCGCCTCAATTTGTTGAATTTACCGGCAAAGCTATTGATTGTAGGAAACCAAATTCGGCTGACACAGATGATTCAATGATTCTTATTGTTAGAATAGCACGCGAATCTTCTATCCGACTTTTCTTTCTCGCCATTGTATTGTTTCACATCGTGTGGATTGGTGTTCACTGTCAGAAAATAATGACTGATCGCGAGTCTCCTCCCCCCCAATGTTTTATTTGTGAACTTTCAGTGAGTAGTGACGATTGTGTTGTTCCAAGCGCTGCAGCTTTGGCAAAACTTAAGCAGTGCAGTGTTGACAGGAGAGATGGGAAACACTCACTTCTACGTGCTCATTCAAAATTGATTCTACACCGTACTTGTCGTCAATCATACACCAGGCCTTCTAACGTGAGAGCAGCAATTGAGTCGTGGAAAAAAAGAAGGACCACTGGGTTCACAAGCACAGGCAGAATCTCTCCTCTGAAGACAACTCGAAGCACAGGACCACCACCAACCCCATCCAACTCTTTCGATTTCAAAAATGTGTGTTTTTTTTGTGATGAAAGATTCTCTAAGAAGAAGAATACTTCCCCAAATTTACGTAAAGTGCTTTCTGGTGGTTTCAAAGATGAAATTATCAGAATTGGCTCAGCCAGGGACGACAAATGGGCACGAGAAGTTGTTGGAAGAATTTCACTCGCGAATTTGAGGACAGAAGAGGCGTCCTATCATCGCAAGTGTTTTTTGGCTTTTCGTAAGATACCCGTAGACATGGGTGCTCCTGCTCATCGCCCTGCGTCCTCAGATGTGTCCCTAGCTATGGATGTGGTTTACCAGTGGATTGAAGAAAACGATGATTGCCAGTTCGCTATTAGGGATCTGCAAGAAATGGTAGCTGAGGTGTGCTCGATCGAAATCAGCAAGCGTACTTTGAAAAGGAAACTGCTTGAACGGTACGGGGACCAAATATTGCTGGGATATGCAAACAGGAAAGTCTCCATTGTTTGTTTCCGCTCTCACGCTGGCCGAATAATCTCTGAGCAATGGTATCAAGATCAAATGAAGCTAGAGGACGAAGGAGAAAAAGAACGGCAGATTATGATCAAAGCGACTCAGATCGTTAGGAAACACGTCGAAAATAGGAAGTATGATCACACCACCTATCCGAGCAGCTATGGTTTCTTTGATGACGTGCAAGAGATGATACCGCAACCCTTGCAGGTGTTTTTACAGCACGTCGCTGGGGAAAAAAACAAAGTTAACAAAAGAAAGAAATGCACGATGATTTCACATTGCATAATTTCTCTTATCAAACCAAATTCATTCATTTCTCCTCTTTTGTTAGGTATCGGATCATACATTCATCAAAATTTTGGATCAAAAACACTCATTGCACTGCTGTCAAACCTAGGTATTTGTGCTTCCTACCATGACGTAAAGACACTGGAGGCTTCACTCATCATGGGCCCCGCTCCAGTGATCAAAGAAGGGAGCTTCGAACAATTCGTGTTTGATAATTGTGACTTCAATGTTAACACCATCGATGGCAACGGAACATTCCATAACATGGCTGGGATAGCATGTGTCACTCCAGCTGACTCGATACTTAACAGAAAGGGCCGAATTGAAAAATCTCGTACAACATCTATTCCCCAGCAAAAGAAAGGGATGGTTCAGATACAGCCAGTTCCTTTCAAGCCTTTTGGTGGGCTTCAAGAGCTCGTAATAAACAATATTGATAATATTCTCGTTCCGTCCGATGGCTCTCCGTCCCCACACGATGTAACTTGGTTTATCGCTAAATTCTTGGGGGTTCCTGGATGGCAAGGATTTCTGGAACAAATAACAAGTACTGGTTACAGTGAAATATCCACCGTTCTCCCTATGCCTTTCATCATGGCGCCTCCCTCTGATCAAGCAACAGTGTACACTTCATTGCTCATGGCTGTAGAACACGGAGAAAAAATTGGTCTCCGCACGATTTTTGTCACGTTTGACCTGCCACTGTATATGAAGGCGCTAGAAATAACTTTATCGGCTCCTAAAGAATCACTGATGCAGAAGGTGGTGGTCAGAATAGGGGGATTTCATCTGCTGATGTCCTTTCTTGGAACCATTGGATACATCATGGGGGATTCTGGCCTCCGTGAATTATTTGAAATTGTATACGCTGAAAACACAGTCAAGCACATAATGTCTGGGCATGCGTATTCTCGCGCAGTCAGAGCTCATAATCTTGTGGCTACTGCTCTTTTTAATGTTGTCCTGAACGACGCAAAACTCTCTCCACACGAGCTTGATGCCGTTAAAAATGTTATGTCTGAGTTCCATATCATGCCACCTTCGAAAGAAGAAATTGATTCGGACCCTAAAATCGTTGCAATTCAGAGAAAAGTCGTAGACAAAATGAAAATAATTGAAAACAGGGGGCCGACAGCTAAACTTTGGGTGCAGTATCTCAATATGGTGATCCTGATCCGGCAGTTCATTGAAGCCGAACGGACTGGTCAGTGGGAAATGCACCTTAGTACTGTGCGACTCATGGTACCGTTCTTCATTGTGAGTGGCCACATACACTACGCGAAAGCTTGCCTTGTCTATCTGCAGCAGATGTTAACGCTACAAGAGCGTATGACACCAGACGACTACGCAAGATTCACGGGAGGATACTTCACTGTGAGGAGAAGCAACAAGTTTTGCAGTGGCACTTCAACGGACATGGTCATTGAGCAAACAGCGAATCGTGAATTCAAAGTTAAGGGAGGAATCGTTCAAAGAGGATTCACTGACGATGTAATAAGTGCGTACGTGCTAAGGAAGCCGGCAATGGCCATGATCACAGAAGCACTTGAAGACTTCTCAGGTAGAGCATTCGTAACATCGGAGCAACACATTGATGCCCGAGAAAGCAGGATCAAAAAAGACAAATATGATATAGATAAGCTTCAAGAACGCCTAGAATTAATCAATCCCTTTGTTATCCCCTCAGAAGTTGTCATCTCTCTCGGAACAGGCATCAAGGGTACTGACAAAATCAATTGTCACATGGCTAAGGAGATGGGCGAAAAGCTCATGATACAATACGTGGGCAAGAAGTTCGCAGACATAAAAATGAAGAAAGCAGACAAAGTTCTATCCCTCGCAGCCGTCAACTCGTTCATTAAAGTTAATGAAAAAATAAGCAATATCGACCCATTGGTATTGTACCAGAGGATGCTTCTTTGGAGAAGTCCTGCTGATGATCTCAAAGAATATTTCAGATTTGAACTTTCCCCTTTTCCCATGTCATTATTTACAGTTTCCGGAATGAGAAAAAATGTCAAGTCACAGTTGTACGAGGAATTAATCACCGCCCCCGACAATGAATTGGAAAAAAGCTCCTGCTATGTTATTGATGGTGGGAATTTACTGCATTCTGTTCGATGGGATAAATCAAAATGTTCTACTTACAGTGACGTGTGCGACGTGTACGTTAATTTCTTGATAGAGAAGTACAAAGACAAAACGGTGGTGGTGGTGTTTGACGGCTATGACGATCCCAACAGTATTAAAGAAAGTGAACATAGGAGAAGGTACAAACATTTTGCTCCAGACTTTACCATCACAGCTACAACTCCTACATATGCCAACCAGGAGCAATTCTTGTCTAGCACAGTTAACAAGAAGCAGCTCATTGACTTACTTTCTCAGAAACTGTCAATTAATAACATAGAAGTCGTGAAATGTGAAGGTGATGCTGATCTCCCAATTGTCGAAGCTGCAATTGCTAAGTCTGGGAGATACATCACAACAATTGTATCACAAGACATCGATGTTTTGGTGATTGCAATCGCAAGGGTCTCCCCTACTTTTCCCGTGCTATTCCTAAAGCCAAGAAAATCTCGAACAGGAAGAAAGGTATTCAACACAAAAACTCTGCAAGAGCAGCATGAGCACCTAAAAGACTTCATTCTTCTTGCTCATGCATTTGGTGGGTGCGACACAACAAGTGCCATTCATGGCAAAGGGAAAAAGCAAGTTTTCATGCTTCTGCGAAGCATGCCGAATCTTGTCGAAGTATGGAAAGCATTCTCCAAACCAAAGGCCAAGCACGAGGAAATAGCGAGCGCGGGAGAACGCTTGTTCCTCAACCTTTATGGAGCAAAAGACGAGACTTCCCTTGATGCGTTGAGATTCGGTACGTTCGAGAAGAGTCTCAAGAAGACGATCGTCAAGCTCGAATCCCTTCCTCCCACTTCGGCGAGCGCGGCGCAGCACTCGCGTACCGCGTTTACCTGCAAGTTCAACAGTGGCGGGGTGAACAACTGCGACCGGAGGACTGGGGTTGGAGGCGCCAAGAAGGGACCCTCGTCCCAATCAGGACAACGCTGGACCCAGCCCCCGATGCTATTCTTCGAGAAATTTCATGCGCGTGCAGAAGGGGCTGTGCTACCCAGAAATGTGGTTGCGTGAGGACGGGCGTTAGCTGTTCCCCTCTGTGCAAGTTCTGTGAGGGGGTCACTTGCGACAACACAACCCGCCCAGAGCAAGAAACGGCACCGGTATATTCCAGTTCCAACTCCGAGGGGGAAGCCTCGGACGAGGAATGATGAAAATAACATCCTTCTCCCAATTTGTTAATTGTTCCAATAAAGCATCAATAACAAACTTTCCATAATCTAATTCTCTTATTGTACCATTCTTCCCATTATCAATCTAACCAGGTAACCGCACTACCAAGCAAGAGGAGGTAGGTGCCCAAAGGGAACCCTTTCGAATGCCCATTTTTTTGTAAATTGTTCGAGAAAAGCATCTCTGACGAGCTTTCCATAATCAAATTTGCCTTTTGTACCATTCTTCTCATTATTAATCTAACCAGGTAGCCGCACCACCAAGCAAGAGCAGGTAGCGGGCATTATATTGCTAAACCCTACTGTTATACGTGTCCAGCCCGAGTTTCGTTGACCTTATCCCAGAATTTCTAAGGCTTTTCAAGTGCCAGAAGACAAAACTTGTGATTTCAGGCTCAAAACTCGTGTCTTTTCGTACAAAATTGGCCATAACTCAGGAACTATTTGTGCTAGCGACTTCGCTCAGGTCCCATTGGATTCAGCACTAAAAAATGCATAAGTGCTGAGAGAATCACACACTGATCATAAACTGGGACCACCACTTGGATAGTTTGAAAATGAAAAAATAAAAACCTTTTTTTTTATACTAATTTGGCCAAAACTCGAAAAGTATCGATCCTAGCGGGTTGGCTTTGGTCTCATTCGATTCAGCATTGAAAACTACATAAGGAATTATATGAACGCTGACCAAACCGGAAATTTCCTTCAAATTAAAAATTGTCGCGATTTTACCTGAAAAACCTGTGTTTTTTAGTACAAATTGCATCATAACTCGGACAATATTGGTGCTAGCGACCTGGCTGTGGTCTCATTCGACTCAGCGTGAACAAATACGTCGGAAACCACCTTAAATTCAAGTCAGACATAAAAACTCAAATTTAAGGAATTTTCCAAACTTTCCTCCACTCCGCAATCATGGTTCCCCCCCTCCCTCAACTCGGGACTCATCGGATCTCGTATTCTACTATAATAAGGGATTTTTGAGCCAAGTTTCAGAAGTGGACCTAGTTTTGCCCCCTAGAAATCATTTTTTGACTGTACTAATTAGGTGAGTTCTCCGCTTATTTTGGTAACACCAACAACGATAGTTCATTCCACCGAGGGGGACGACCAGAAAAAAGTTTTGAAGACTGTGGAAAAAGAAAGTCAAAAAAATAAAATTCGCGAGCTACGATCGTTGCACTCACAGGGTTTGATTAATGCTGCATCAACGTCAGAACCTCAGTTCACCCGTTTTAGTAAAGATTTCGCGTTGTCACTTTTCACTCAAGCCAAATTGACCAAGTACCAATACGAGGTAATCAGGAAGGCAACGAAAAGTATTGGATGCGTCCTAGCTACAAGAAAATCACCGAATCTAAAAAAGTGTGCTACCCTGAAAATCTACAGATCACCGAGACTTCGGCTCAGGTTCCCCTGCAAGACCTTCGAAACCACACAGCCAAGCTCAAAAACTGGAACGGACAGACATTGCAGCTTACTTCGAAGTGGGGGTTCGACGGAGCCTCTGGGCAGAGCGAATTCTCCCAGAGGTATTCGACTGAAGCAACGAGTTTCGACTCCCACTTATTCAAGACTTCCATGGTCCCTTTAAGAATAACTTCAAGCGATCCTCATAACGAAATAATATGGGAAAATCCCCGTCCTTCATCCACGCGATATTGCAGACCAATACGTTTTCGATACGAAAAAGAGACTCTTGAATTGGCTCGTGAGGAGAAAGCATGTGTCGAAGCTGAATACAACGATTTGCGATTGACAGAAGTAGATTTCAGCGGCATAAAAATCTCGGTTCAACACCTCTTAATATTTTCAATGTTGGATGGGAAGGTAGCACAAGCTGTAACTGAGACTTCGTCATCTAGCAATTGCTTTATTTGTGGCAGTCGTCCGTCAGAAATGAACGACCTAGCCAAAGTTCGACGGAAGCCAACGGATGAAGAAGCACTTAAATTAGGAATATCTCCTCTTCGCGCCCGAATAAAAACCATGGAATATATTTTGCATCTAGCTTACAATTTGAGTTTCGAAAAATGGCGATCGACAAAGACGACTAATGCAATGAAAGAGGCCGAGAAAAAACGCATCCAGGATGAATTCTTGGACAAATTGGGGATTCGAGTGGATTTTGTGAAACAAGGATACGGATCATCTAATACCGGAAATACTGCCCGGAGGTTTTTCGCCAACCCAGATTTAACTTCAGAAGTCACAAAAATCGATAAACCCTTGATTGAGCGACTAGGTACCATCATAAATGTGATCAACAGCAACCACGACATTGATGCCGTTAAATTTGGGGTCTACGCGAAAGAAACCGCTGAGATAGCCATTCAACTTTACCCATGGTACTACATGCCCTCAACAGTACACAAATTGCTGGTTCACGGCTCAGAAATTATTACAGCTGCACTGCTGCAGCTCTTCCCGTGGGAATGCTATCTGAAGAAGCGCAAGAAAGTCGCAACAAAGACTACAAAATCTTCAGATTGAATCACGCGAGGAAGCACTCTCGCACAGTTACAAACGAGGACATTTTTCATAAGATTCTGGAGACCTCAGACCCACTTATTACGAGTTTGAGGCCGGAACCCAAAAAGAAGCACTTGCCAGTGAGTGAGGACATACGGGAGTTGTTGCTTTGAAAAAGGTTTTTTTATTTTATTGTGTTTCACTACCCAAATTTCATTTTATTTTGTGCATAATTTTTGCAATAAGAAGCTGAATTTTATTTCTTTGGTTTTAAGTTATTTTTTTATTAGTGAGAAGATTTTTCTATTATTTCTGTAGCAAGAAGTTTTAAAGCGTTTTAGAAAGCATATAACGTGGGGGTTTCACCAATCTTTCTTTTAATTTCATATTTTTCTATTATTATTGAGTTTAGAGTTTTCGTGAATACGCGTATTCGCTCATGGCTCATTTCACGCTATAGATCGTATGAAATATGTTTGAAAATTTTTTAAACCAAGTTTTTGGTGGGGATTATCTATAAAACCTTAAATTGTTAACACATAATTATAGACAAATCAATGATCATGTGCGGCAAAGACTGTTATCCAACGTTAAATTTCACGCTGAACAAAAAACTTCCTATCAACAAGTGGCCTCAAACGCTTCGTTTCCGACTTATTTAGTTTTTTCCCATTTTTGCAACAATTGCCCCCCGGGCATCAGTCGGCTGAGGCAATTATTTATTTTTAACGTGAATGTTGAAGAACCGAGCACAGTTGATGGGATAAATAGAATCCTTTTGCAGCACCACCGGTACAAAACACTCCACATCTATTCTACTGCCCAGTGCCCATAGTTGCCATGAGCTCCATGAAAGAAATCGTGTCTTCAGGTCTACCAAGAGGCACCAAAACCGCACAAAATGGTCCATTGCAGACCAGGGCACCCCCCAAGAGCTATCTATAACAGTATAACGACTGCCAGTTGGTGGGAGGAGGCGTAAAAACTACAATGAAGTTGACCGAAAGCTGAGTCTTGGCGATGCCATGGCTCGCTTTGGAGGCAAAACAGTCTAAGAACTGGCCAGAGCGTGCCATGGGCTGTGGGTTGCATCCCACAACCGGCCAGTGTTCCACGCAAACACGCTCCGACCCTCCACACGACAAGTGTAAGCTGTGGAAGAAAAACCTCACGGAATTGAGGTCTTTTGATTAACCGCAGGAGGAAAAATTGTTTTTATGGAGAGCCTAATCCGTAAAATAGTTTTTTATTGAGCCAAATAACCCGCAAAATTGATATTTTGAGTGTGCCAAGATCCGCGAATTCTGATGTTTGAAGATACTTACCCTCAAGATTGGTTTTTTGAACGACTAAAGCCCTTGAGATTGGTTTATTGAAGCGCGAAACCTGTGAAGTTGGTTCTACTCAGAGTCGATCCTCGAAATTATGGGTTTCAGGAGTTAAACCCGTGAAAGTGGTTTTTTGAAAAGCCGGACCCTCAAAGTTTGTGTTTTTTATGTAAGCCAAGCTCATGACTTTTTTTTTCTACAGAGCCAAATCCTCAAGATTGTTCAGCCTGAGAAACCTCGCCCGATCTTGCTGCGAGTTGTATCTTTTCGAACCAAGTTACAAATTCTGAACAACTCTTACAAACTTCGTGGGTCCTCCGTTCGAATAAGCGAGGACTTTCCTAAGGAAGTTCGTCAGATCAGAAAGGAATTGTATCCAAAAATGATGGAAGCGAGGCGTCAAGGGAAGTTCGCGATACTTCGCTTTGACAAGCTAATAATTCGGGAGAGAGTCCAAGTCGACGAAGATTCGAGGAAGAAGAGGGGTTTGTCGGAGTCTCCGCGGGCTCAGGTACCGGCAGTAATGCAAGAGGAAAAAAAAAGCAAACTGGCCGCGGCAGAAGAAGCCCCAGCGAAGGAAAAACTGAGCGTCTTTTCCTACCAGCCACGCGGTGCCAAAGGTGCGGCGGGACAAGGGTCGCAGCTGACGCCGCCGGCGTCATCCATCTCTAAAAAGCAATAGCAACCAGCAGTTTCAGGACCTTCTTCTGTAAATAGTTTGTACAGTAAGATTAATCTTGTTTTTTGGAATATTGAGGGGTTTTCCCGGAACTGTTTTAATTTTGATGTAGACACAGTTAATTTAATAAGGGGAAACGATATAGTCTGTTTTTCTGAAACTTTTATTGATAGTGAAACTTTAACTACCCCACATTGGATGGAGGACTATTCATATTTCATTTCGCCCGCAACAAGATTGCACACAAGAGGTAGGCCCAGCGGGGGTTTGATAACATTTGTTAGAAATTACCTATTTGAAAGTACTCAATTAATTTACAGGGATTGCCAAAATTTATTCATTAAAATTAACCTCAGAGGCGAGTTTTTCATTGTTGGAAATATTTACTGGAGACCGCAGGTAGAAGATGAGACTTGTCTTGACAATTTGGAAAAAGCAATGTTGTCTATTAATAACAATGGAAATTGTGGTAACGTTATTATCGGTGGGGACTGGAATGCTAGGATTGGAAATTTGAATCAGTTCAGCGAAGGGTTCCTTTTTGGTAGTACTGTAGACGATCGAAGAGAATCGTTGGACTCCGTCTGTAATGCTAGAGGCCGTAAATTAGTTAAGGCAATGGAAAGTAATGGGTTCATAGTGTTAAATGGCAGAAGCCCCGATGATTCACCGGGTCAGTTCACGGATATTACTTATCGTGGTACTAGTACTGTAGATTTAGTGTGGGTCACTCTTGACTTAATTCAGTCAATCAGTATTTTTAAAGTAAACCCAGTGCCAGAGTATTCAAGCCACTTGCCTCTGAGCCTAAGTTTCGACTATTCGAGCCAGACTGTACATGTTACCCCAGAGATTCGTAATCATGCCCGAGCAGCAAAAGATATAATTTGTATCAACGACCAAACTGTACAAAATTATCAATCTCTTTTGAGAAAATCCCAGGCTATTTATTTTAACTCGGACAATGCGAATGAGCTTAACGAAAACTTGGTTAGCTGCTTAAAATCATGTGCTATTGAGTCGGGCCTTCTAAAGATTAAGAAATGTTCTGGAGTGAAGAATTTCAATTCCAAACCATGGTTCAATCAACACTGCCTGTCCGCTAAAAAATTAGTGCGAGAAAAGTATAAAGCCCTGAGGAAGAATAACTATTCGGAGGAGTGTTACGGGGCATTGGTGGATAGCAGAAAAAATTACAAATTAACGATTAAACGGGAGAAGCAGAATTATTTATTAAGCAATCTGAACGAACTTTCCAACTCTCGGGACTCAAAAACGTTTTGGGCTATTATTAACAAATTTAGGTTTAAGAATCGAGTTGATGATGTCATTCCGTTAAGTGACTTTGCTAGCAATTACCTACAATTTTATCCCAGTAGAATATCTTGTGACTCGTATTTCATCGGTAATTATAACTCTATTTTAGATCAGGATATCACTTTGGACGAGCTTCTGACAGTAATTAAAAATTGTAAATTAGGAAAAGCTGCAGGCTCCGATGGCTTAAAAAATGAATTGTATAAAATTATGCCGGCATCGTGGGAGCATTATGTCCTAAACCTTTTCAACTCAGTTCTTTCTACGGCATTTATTCCTGATAAATGGGCCGAGATTTTTTCATTTCATTTATTTAAGAAGGGGGACCGGAGTGATCCGAACTGTTATCGAAGCATTGCCCTTATTAATTGTATTTTAAAAATATTTACGTCTGTATTGGCTAAACGAATTTTGGCCTGGGCTGACCAGGCGAAATTGTTACCTGAAGAGCAAAATGGTTTTAGACCGGGAAGAGGCTGTTTTGATAATTTGTTTGTTTTAAATGCAGCAGTGGGTATGAGTGTTAGGCTAAAGAAGCGAACCGTTTATGCGGCATTCGTAGACTTTCGCCGAGCATTTGATCTGGTTAATCATTCCAAATTGTGGGCCAAGCTTTATACTTTGGGTCTCTCTGCAAAAATAATTAATGTCTTAAAGGAACTTTATGACAAGGCTAAGTTAATCCTGGAAGACGCGCATAACAAATTCACTATAGATATCACCATGGGAGTGTTGCAAGGAGACTCCCTCAGTCCGCTGCTGTTTGCCCTATTCATACACGATTTACTTAGTTTTTTAGAGTCGAATTCCTGCCACGGTGTCGATGTAGGGGGTAGTAAAGATTTAACTGGGTTACTTTATGCCGATGACTTAGTAATTTTAGACTACGGATGTGTTGGTATGAATAAAAAACTGTCGTTATTATCTAAGTACTGCGAGCTAAACTCACTGGAAGTTAACATTGACAAGACGAAAGTTTTACCTTTTAAGAGGGGAGGGAAAGTGGCAGAAGGGGTTAATTTTTATTATAACGAAGTAAGGTTAGATATATGCTCTAGCTTTAATTATCTTGGGGTTACTTTTTCGAGATCAGGGGTTTTTTCGTTGGCAGTGGAGGACTTTCTCAGGAAAGCGCAACTGGCGTCAGCGAAATCCCGTGATATTTTAGTCAAGTGCAAAGCCGATACGTGGGACACTAGAGTTAAGTTATTTCATTCACTTGTATATTCCACTTTGCTGTATAATGCAGAGGTTTGGGCTCCATTGTATTTAAACAAACTGGAAAAGATTTCGCAAACCTTTTTTAAGTCCGTTTTTCATTGGTCTCGTCAGACTCCATGTTACATGGTAAGATTGGAAACTGGTATTTGCCACATAGCTGTCGAAATTATTAAGAGGACGGTTAAAGTTTGGGTCAAAATTCACAAAATGGCCCCTGACCGCCTGCCAAACATTTGTTTAAGAAGGTTAGAAGCTCTTGATAGAGGACAAATTAATGAGACGAAATTCAATTGGTTTTCACAGTTAAAGTTGTTAGTAAGTGAGGTGGGCGTAGCGGACCTCAAATTTGTGGACGACCATGACGTTATGAGAGAATTAGTCCAACGCATCGGTCGGGAGGCACTTACATATTACTCGAACCGTGACGTTGTTTCGGCCAACAAATCGAAATTTAATCCACTTTATTGTCACATAAATGTGTTAATAACAGGCCAGGAATATTTGACGGAGTATAGAGTAAAAATCTGTAAACAAAGGGTGGTAAGCCAGTTACGACTGGGCCGACCAAATTGTTGTAGAATTTATTTCGATCAGAAGACTTTTATTTTTGATAGCGAAAAAATGTGCCAGCTATGTAACAAATTCGAAGAAGATGATTTGTACCATTTTTTATTACGGTGTCCTATTTTTAATTTTTGTAGAAGCAAATATATTTCTGAGTACATTGCGTCTGATAGTTCCGTAGATAATATTACGAATCTGCTAACAATTAAGTCGAAAAAACACCTCAATGACTTATACTACTACGTTTCTGCCGCTCTGCGGTTCAAAGATTTTATTGAGTCTAACCAATAAATTGTGTTTTAGTATGTTAGTTGTATGTTTTGATTTTTCGTTATACGAACCCTGTAATTATTAGTTTTCTAAGTTCTTAGTTTTCTGTAACTTTTAGTTAAATATGAGCGCGAACTCATTTGTATAGGCGACAGCCTCAAAACAAATAAACCATCTATTCTATTCTATTCTATTCTATTCTATTCCTCAAGATTGTTTTTTTCAACTATTAAACCCCACGAAATCGTGAAGACCCGTTCTCTCCTCCCATTCCTCCGTTGGTTCTCTCCGTAACACCCCCCCCCCCATCTTTGATCGTACCTACATCATATTGACTTAATTACTGCAAATCTAGCTCACAGGGACTATGAAACTGCTGATTTTTGCCTTAGAAACATTCCCACGCCAAGAATCTGTCAATCTGACACCTTGGCCTGTTTATTCCGAAAATAGGTAGTTAAACAGGGCATGGTCCTTCCCTGGTAAATCGAATGCGATGTTTGGGAGAAAATTCTCCCGAGAACCCTGAAAGTTTCCCCTACCCTAAGCCCTGGATGATTTCCGATTGAGGCGAGTAGCGCGATACTCGCATATTATGATAGTGGAATGCGCACTTCTACCAAAATATCAAAAACTGTCGCTCCGGCAGCTGGCTGTCGGCAAGGGTCCATTTCACTACTGCCGAATTTCGGCATGTTTAGCTGTTATTCGACGAAATTAGTGCACTTAAGCGGCCCATACACGTACAATGCGCAATAATAGGGGTTGTACAATAAAATTGAACGTTTGTGGGTTGTATTGATGGGTTGCACAATAATGAACAACCTATTTTTTTATCCCTAAACATCTGGAAACGAAATATTGTACACATTTATTGCGCAATATTTATTGTACGTCTATGGACCCGTTTAATGACTCTACTTGTTGATACCAATGTCCGGCTAAATAATTGGAAATTAACTGAAAACTTCGAAATTCGCAGTAGAGAAATGCACTCTATCCGACAGCTAGCTGCGGGAGCGACATTTTTTGGACTTTGATAGGCGTACACACAGGGCTGGGCAGTAATTGAATTACATGTAACTGAATTACGTAATTCAATTACAATTAGTAATTGGTAATTTGTAATTGATAACAACACGCCATTGTAATTGGTAATTTGTAATTAAAAGCACTTTTTCGACGTAATTTGTAATTAACAATTACCAATTACATTTCCATCTTCAGAGTCAATATCACTTCGAAAACTCAGCGGGTACTATTTCGCGCCTTACTTGGAGCTTTTGGAGGAGATTTTGCATGAAATACTCTGAAAAAAAGGTTGCCAATTTGAAATTTGAGAAATTCAGAAACGGTACAAAAGTTTCGAACCCCAAACTAGTGGCGTAGGTAGGAATTTGTCCTGGGGGGGGGGGATCAGATTGATTGAAATCTCGTAAGGGTGAGAGGCGGGAGGTAATTTCACATTTTAGTCATCATTTCACCCAGCCAGCACACTCTCTGGACATCTTGCTGGCCTCATCATAGCCTCAATCTCTCAGTTAAGGGCAATTTTTGGAATTAGCGATTTTCTAAATTTTGGCCGAGTGTACCGTTATTCTCAATTTCAGCCGCAGATTAGCAGTTTTGCCCCACCCCCTCCCATAGCCATGAATTTGCACATTTTCTCAACTTTAGCAGCAAAGTATCGTTTTTATCCCGTGAGCGATGTTTCTTAATTATCCACGACTTTTCGCGTTTTCCTCGCGAATTAGCGGTTTCTTCACCTATTGCCACAAATAGGCGCTTTTTTTCAATTTCAGCCTGAAAAGTTGCCTTCAGAATCCGCAAATTGGCGTGTATTCAGTTTTGGTGCAAATAAGAATTTTTCTCAATTTCAACCGCGAATTAGCGCTTTTTTTAAATTGTAGCGGCGACGTGTCGTAGCGTTTCAAACCTGTGAATTAGCAAATTTTCTCGATTTCAGTCACAAATTGGCGTCTGGCGCAGTTTTAGCTGTAAATTGGCGATTTTTTCCATTTTTAGCCTCGAATTAGCAATTTTCTTAATTTTTAGGCTTAAAATTAACCTTTCTCTTAATTTTGACCAGACTGATTATTTTATTTTTAAGGCCCGGTTCACAAGCTCTATGTTTACGTTCTGTGGAGTCTATGCAGCCAAACAAATTTACTCCCTCGAAAAATGAATCATTTTTATAGGTTGCATAGACACCACACAACACAAACGTAGAGCTTGTGAACAGGGCCTAAATATTACCCGCAAATTAGCTGCTTTTCGCATTTTACCACCGCATTAGCAATTTTATATACCTTTTATATGTACAGATTATTGCTTCTTTTCAGTTCTAGCCGTGAATTAGCGTATTTTTTAACATTGTACTATAGCCATGCATGAGTTTGCCATTTTTCTGAATTTTAGACACGAAAATGCCTTCAGAAGGTGCGAATTTAAATTATAAATGTATTTTTTTTTTTTTTTTTTTTAAACCAAAAAATTTACTTCTATCCATCCATTTCTGTCAAAAAATCATCATTTTTAAATTATAAATTTCACGACTTATTCGAGAATTAGTGATGCTTCTCAATTTTAGCAGCGATTTTTCGCTTTTTCTAAACTTTTAGCAGCGTGGTAGCGTTTCGAACTCGTGCATTACCTACCGAGTTTTGTCAATTTTTGCCAAGAATTGGCGTATGACTCAATTTAACCTGCAAATTAGCAATTTTTTCCATTTTCAACTTAGAATTAGCACTTTTCCCCAATTTGAACTGAAAATTAACGTTTTTCTTAATTTTAGCTGCGCTAATTAGTGTTTTTTTTTCAATTTTTGCCACGAATTAGTGATTTTCTTCATTTTGTATCCGCGAGTAAACGTTCTCATAACTTTATATCTGCAAATTGCAAATTAGCGATTTTTCCCAATTTCAGCTGTGAAATAGCGTTTTGTGCTAATTTTGCGGCCGTTCAGCATCCTATTCCCTTTTTCATTTGCGAATGGGCGATTTTACGCCATTTCAGTTGTGAATTTGCCATTTGTGTCCAATTTTAACCTGAAAGCGTCTTTTATTTGTCAGTATTATAGCGTCTTTTCTCAACTTTAACCGCGGGGTTTGCCCAAACACAACACTTTTGCGTTGATTTTCACAATTTATTCGAAGAATGGCCTCTATGTACCGCGAATCAGCGATTTTGTCCTTAATTTTAGTCTGAAAGTTGCATCGCGAGACCACGAATCAGAGCTTTTCAGCAGCTATAGCCACAAATATTACCGATTTTTGTCTGATAGAGGGTTTCCCCGTACCTGGGTACACTACTGCGTTGGGTCCGAAGTCCAAGGATAAAGCTGGACGTACTCGGACCTTTTCGGTCTGCTTCAAGTCCAGAAAATCTGCTAAATCTAACTTCGTGAAACGCTCATGGAGATTTTATGGGGCTCTTCGTTATGGTAATAGTGCTCCTTCGTTCGTATACTTGTGGCTCTGGTGGGGGGGGGGGATCTATCCCCTATATCCGGGATTCCCCGTGACAGTTCGCAGGCCGGGATGTGGGGCAAAATTTGCAAATTTGACCCCGGACATTTCGCAACCCTACTCATGCGACGCGCTTGGCATCTTGGGGCTATGCTGTTCCTGCTTCCTATCTCAAAGATCTGTTCTGACGTTCGATTGTTGTCGTTGTTGGACGCACTAAAAAAATGACAGTGAACAAGAGCAAGACGCTTGCGTGTTCCACAAATCCAGCTCTTGGGTAATTGGTAATTGAAGAAGTAATTCAATTACAGTAATTGTAATTTGTAATTATTCGTGGAAGTGAAAAGTAATTCGTAATTTGTAATTAATCCTCTTTTTTTGAAGTCTTGTAAAATCCACCTTTTGTTGATGTTTTGTGGATGTCAACAAACCACCCCCCAACCATTCTTATTAAACTGATAAGAACGAACATGCCGCCGTATGCGTCTACTCGTCCTTAAAGGTTCCTTAATTTGGGCAAACCCCGCGGTTAAAGTTGAGAAAAGACGCTATTATATTGACAACTATAAGGCTTCTAGAAAAATGGCAAATTCAGAATTAAAATGGCGTAAAATCGCCCATTCGCGATGAAAAAGAGAATAGGATGCTGAATGGCCGCGAAACTAGCACAAAACGCTATTTCACAGCTGAAATTGGGAAAAATCGCTAATTTGCAGATATAAAGTTATGGAAAAACGTTAATTCGCGGATACAAAATGAAGAAAATCACTAATTCGCGGCAAAAATTGAAAAAATCACCAATTAGGGCAGCTAAAATTAAGAAAAACGTTAATTTTCAGTTCAAATTGGAAAGACTGCGTGATTGATGATTCAGGGATTGTGTGGAGGACCACACGTTACTTCCACGTTCCCGTTTTTGGCATCAATAATGCATACAAAAAGAAAAAATAAACAAGAAAACTTCCATGGCCGTATCAATTTTTTCTGTGCTCCGACCCCTCCGATTTCATGCTGGTTAAAGGGTATAGCCCGTGAAAGGGGTTTGTTTTCGGCAATGTTGTAGTCAATGCGCATGGTGGAAATTGAACGAGAAATCTTAACAAAATAGTTAAAAAATTCCAGGACCAATTATTTCGAAGTTAATACCGAAAATATTATTTCCGCTACGGGAAGAACATGCCTGGGAAATGATCTGCCTTCAAAACAAAGGGCATATTCGCGTTGTTCATGCCAAGAAACAACTAGATTTAGATTACTATGTAAATCTGTGGCAAATAATTTTTGACGTGGTCACGCCAAATCCTTCTCCTCCCACAATTTTCTCTTAATCTCAGTTTTTTTTTGGGTACAAATATTTGCAATTAAGATACAAAGGGGCTCTAGAGGCCCTTTTTTGCAATTTCGACCGTAATTTTTTGCTACTGGTCCTTTTGCGCTAAAAACGACGATTTTGGCCACAAAAAAAGTTGCATTTTTTCGGCAATATTGTGATTAATTCGCAAGGAATAAATTTCACGAGGAATCCGAAAAAAATGTCAAAAATCATTTGTTCTGAATCACTTGTTCTGAAGTTATATTCAAAAACGACATTTCGGTACGGGAAGAACATGTCCGATAAATGATTTTTTCTCAAAACAATGGCCATATTTGTGCTTCTCACATTAAGAAATAGCCAGGTTTTCATTTTCATGCAATTCGTCGAAAAAAAGCGACAGACCGACGGCATGCCGAAAACCACTTTTTTGCAACTTTTCTGAGGTTGTACATTATGAATGTGATGTCAGCTCGGACTCGATTTTTTTCACGAACACCACACTTCCATTCCCGCAGGAACATGGAAGTAAAAAGTGGTAATTCTCAGTTAAAAATGGAGAAAATTGCTAATTTGCAGCTTAAATTGAGTCAAACGCCCATTCTTAACAAAAATGGACAAACTCCGTAGGTAAAGCAAGGGTTGAAGACGCTAAAATTTAGAAAAAGGGAAAATTCGCAGCTAAAATTGAGAAACATTACTAATTTTCGAACTAAGGGCCGTATTCAGAAACCCTCCTTTACAAAGCCTTAACTAAAGGAGTTGAAAAATGTGACGGTTTATAGAAATATGTCATCTGTTTTGAAGTGCTTTAAAGGAGATGTAAAGGTTAAGGTTGGTTTCTGAATACGGCCCTAAGTGTCGTGAAATTTATAATTTGAAAAAATTTCGCTCCGGCAGCTGGCGGTCGGAAAGAGTGCATTTCATTCAGTATACGGATACCCTAAGCCGTCCCAGAAGTAATAATTTTGATACCATAATTTGTTTCATTAAGCCGAACTTCTTCCTCTATTTTGACCCCCTTCAAAAATGTCGAAAAGTGTCGGTAGTTTTCCAAGGGCTTTGTTATATTACATTTTTGTGCCGTATTTTATAATACCTAAACGTGTGAATTTAAGCGATTTTTTTCAAATTTCATCCCCTATTTCACCCCCCCCCCCCATCAAAGTTTTCGATAAATCTCAATGGAACCCAGGGCTTAGTTTGCATTAAATTATTGAGTCGAATTTTAGAGCGCTAAGATGAACTAGTGAAGTTCAACGCTATTTTTACACTTCCACACCGGAAGGACCACCCCCACCACCTTGACTTTTTCGAAAAATTAAAATGGGAATCAAAAGCTACTCTAACATGGAGTATTCCAGGGGCGTAGGTACCCGTGACGGACTTGATCCGTGTGAATGGCTACAAACCTTTCACGGGGTTCGTTTCCCCTATCGGGCGCGTCCCCCGGGTTGCGGATGGGGGACCCCACCATTGGGTCGACCTACTCCCCGATACGGTGCGATGGTGGGTTGGGTCGGAATAAGGCGCACCGTGTGCGGTGGGGAGTCCGTTATCGGACACACCCATTGGACATGGGGGCCGAATACGACCCCGTGGACAAACAACGGGTTAGGGGCTGTCCTGAGTCCGGGACAGAAGGGGGTGGCGTCTCCTACCTCCTCCAGCTATTCCTCCCCCCCCCCCCCAAGACAAGGTGTTTGGTCCGTACCTAAGGTCTGCATGGCACAGGGGGCAAAGTGTGCTTTGAACGGACCCCCAGGGCACCGGCCGATCCCCTGGTGTAATAGGCTTACCGCAGGCCTCGGCGCTTTACGGCATGCAGGGCTCTGCCGGCGGTGGACTTATATTACCCTGGCTTCTGGCAGGACCTTCAAGGGCTCACCCAGAAGTTTATATGAAGAACTCGGAAGGGGCTCAGAGAACCTTCCGTGAACGCCGCAGTCACCGGCTGCTCCGTCCATGGAGACCACCGAGGTCAAACACGACATTGATGGGACCAGGGACGTACCTGTGGAGGGTAGTTCTAAGGAGCATACCCGCCGTGGGGAGTTTTTAAAAAACATACCCTCGGTGGGCCGTTCTAAAGAACACACCCCGGTGCAGGGGCTTATCTCTTCGAGTGCAACGCACTCGGCGCGCGCTAGCTCATTATTCTTGTCACTCTCGTGCTCAAGGGACCAGTTAGCGATTATCTCTTATCGCTTCTAAGAAGCGACGACCTCTCTAACCTTATTAAGAGGAGAGAGCTATCTTCGCAGGATCAGCATTTTCGGGCTTCACACGCCTGATATTTATGTTCCGGCCAGCGAGACACTAGCTGAGGACCTCCTCAACCTCATACGGTGAGAGGGACTCTAGACTAGATCAACCGATCCAAGAGCGGCACAATAATCCACTTAGGATTCCGTGCCTGGGGCGTGTGCCATGCCCCTGCTCTTGGATAGTGGAGGAAAAAAAAAAAAAAAAAAAAAAAAAGGGGCGTAGGTACGGGGGGGATATGGGGGATAGATCCCTTCCCCCCCCCCAGAGCTACAAGTATACGAACGAAGGAGCACTAGTACCATAACGAAGAGCCCCATAAAATCGCCAAAAATGAGCGTTTCACATTGAAGTTAGGTTGAACAGATTTTCTGGAATTGAAGCAGCCCGAAAAGGTCCGAGTACGTCCAGCTTTTTCCTTGGACTTCAGACGCTGGGGGGGGGGGGGTTCGCCCCGAACCCTCTATCAGACAAAAAACAGTAATATTCTTGGCTATAGCTGCTCGTGGTCTCGCGATGCAACTTCCAGACTAAAATTAAGAAAAAAATCGCTGACTCGCGGTACATGGAGGCCATTCTTCAAATAAATTGTGGAAATCAACGCAAAAGTGTTGGATTTGGGCAAACCCCGCGGTTAAAGCTGAAAAAACACACTATAATATTGACAAATAAAAAACGCTTTCAGGTTTTGGGCAAAAAATGGCAAATTCACAACGGAAATGGTGTGAAATCACCCATTCACGTATGAAAAAGGGAATAGGATGCTGAATGACCGCAAAATTAGCACAAAACGCTATTTCACAGCTGAAATTGGGAAAAAACGCTAAGTTGCAGATATAAAGTTATAGAAAAACATTAATTCGCGAATACAAAATGAAGAAAATCACTAATTCGTGGCAAAAATTGAAAAAAAAAAACACCAATTAGCGCAGCTAAAATTAAGAAAATTGTTAATTTTCAGTTCAAATTGGGGAAAAGTGCTAATTCTCAGTTGAAAATGGAAAAAATTGCTAATTTGCAGCTTAAATTGAGTCAAACGCCAATTCTTGGCAAAAATTGACAGAACTCGGTAGGTAGTGCACGGGTTCGAAACGCTACCACGCTGCTAAGAGTTTAGAAAAAGCGAAAATTCGCTGCTAAAATTGAGAAACATCAGTAATTCTCGAATTAAATGTCGTGAAATTTATAATTTAAAAATGATTATTTTTTGACAGAAATGGATGGATAGATGTAAATTTTTTGGTTTGAAAAAACAAAAAAACAAAAAAAAAATACATTTATAATTTAAATTCGCACCTTCTGAAGGCATTTTTGTGGCTAAAATTCAGAAAAATGGCAAATTCACGCATGGCTATATAAAAATGAAAGAATCGTCAATCTACAGCTAAAATTGCGCCAAACGCCAATTTGTGACTGAAATTGAGAAAATTCGCTAATTCACAGGTTTGAAATGCTACGACGCGTCACAGCTACAATTTAAAAAAAGCGCAACTTTTCAGGCTGAAATTGAAAAAAAGCGCCACTTTATAGCAATAGGCGAAGAAACCGCTAATTCGCGAGTAAACTGAGAAAAATGGCTCATGCATTGCTTATGGTGAACCAAAAAAATCCTAATTCGTGAAAAGTCCCCCTATTTTGCGGCTAATATTGTGAAAAACACTTAAGAAAAACGATAATTTCCAGCTAAAACTGAGAAAAGTGCTAATCGCCCGGTAAAATTTGCTACTAAAATTGAGGAAAACGCCAAAACTCGTGGATAATTAAGAAACATCGCTCACGGGATAAAAACGATACTTCGCTGCTAAAGTTAAGAAAATGCGCAAATTCCAGGCTATGGGAGGGGGTGGGGCAAAACCGCTAATCTGCGGCTGAAATTGAGAAGAACGATACACTCGGCCAAAATTGAGAAAAGCGCTAATTTGCGGGAAGAGTCCAAAAATCGCCCCCTTAACTGAGAGATTGAGGCTATGATGAGGCCAGCAAGATGTCCAGATTCAAGAGTGTGCTGGCTGGGTGGAATGATTACTAAAATGTGACCCTCACCCTTACGAGATTTCAATGTGACCTCCCCCCCCCCCCAGGACAAATTCCTACCTACGCCACTGTATATCTACATAATTCTTTTTGATAAATAACTTAACTTTTTTCTCATTGACACAAATAGTTTTTGAAAATAATTATTTATAACTTGGTCAATCGTTGTCGGAGTGCAAAAATGATAAGAATAAAATATATCAATGGGGAACTAGCACATTTTTCAATCACTGGTGTTTCTTGAAGAGGGCTCGTCAACAAGACAATTGCCCACATTAAACATTGAAATCAATCAAGGGATTTTTTTTAGACGAATTTTTAAAAAAAATTGCGTGGGGGTTTGATTACGTCAAAGGGCAGTTAATAAACTGGATGGTGTTGGGAAGGGGGGGGGGGAAGACGCGTTTTCTGGGGTTTAATTTTTCTTGTTATTTGTAAACAAAACATTTTAGAGTTTCCTCAAATGCTTCAAAACTGCTCATTGACGTTATTTTTTCCCTCGCACCATTCGTCCCCTCCTGAAGAACTTTGAAATTTATTTAAAAATCACCTGACGCACCAATTGGGCTGCAACTACCGTTAATATCCTTGTCCGCATGTGCCAATTCACCGGTATACTTTTCCCCAAAATCGGGCTGCAAGTTCCCTATTTTTTCCGTCCGTCAATTAAAAAATTGAAGATTTTTTTTTTTTTTTTCCCTCCGTATGACTCATTATCACCATCGTCATCACAAGTATACATATATTGCTATTGTTGGACTCACAATCATTCGCCACTTCAATGATTGCTATTGTGAATGTTTAAATTATAATGTTGGTCGTAAAAATAATAGCTTTAATTAATTAGTTCGGGAGCCGCGTCTTGCTGATTGCAGACGATTTTTTCCGTGTTTGCGAACTATAAAACCTCAAATATTAAGCTAAGTTGAAGTCGTGCACCTCATGGGTGGAGTTAGGTCGAAAATTTAATTAATTAAATCAATTATAACGCTATCTTGGTATCTTGGATGTGCCAATTTATTTATCCCAGAACATGCAGACAATAACATTTATATTTTTGACCGAACTCGAGCATTCCGAACCTAATCAATCACCTCTTCAATGATTTCGATTATGTATAAATAAATAATTAATTAATAACTTCAATTAATAATTACATCATTTTTGCCGCGTCTTGCAGGTCAAAGACGGTTTTATTCGAGTTATTAACGTCGAAACGCAAATTCCAGCTGTGCACCTCATGGGTGAATTTTGGTCGAAAAAATTAATTTCGGCATGTTCGCCGCATCTTGCAGGTCACTGACGATTTTTTCCTGTGTTTGTGGCATAAAACCCCGAATTTTAAGCTAAGTTGCAATTTTGCACCTTATGGGTGAATTTTGGTCGTAAATTTAATTAATTTGATTAATTATTTCGCCATGTTCGACGGGTATTAAAAATTGCAGACGCGCACTTTCATGTTTAGGGGGTTCTTGTGGGCGAGAAAATAGACGCCGCAGGATCCCGTACTAAAAGAAAAAACATGGATTTTCAGATTTTATAGCGTTGATTCCCGGCTAATACTATATAATAATTTGCCGCTATTATTAATAAAATTTCACTAATTCAAGGTATCTGATGGCAAATTTGCGACCAAAATGGAGAAAATACGCTATCCCCAAACTTCTGTACGCCATGAATAGGCGGTTAAAATTACCTAATACGTACATCTAATTCAATGGAAAAATCAAAGGGACACGCGAATTCAGAACTACTCAGTAATATCGCTTTATTCATTTTTTTAAAGGACAAATTTAATTTTTCCTTAGCAGTCCAGATAATTGACTATCCGGACAGACAAAGTATGGGTAAAGTGGGACTCTCTTTTCGTGGTCATCAGAACGATACCGGTAATTTCATGGAATTAACTAACCTCCTGGCTCGGCATAATTTTGTTCTCGCTAAGTGGACGGAGGGAACCGAAAAGAGAAAGATCGGATACGTCAACTGGTCTGCGCAAAACGAATTTATAAATTTGCTTGCCGAGGAAACGAGGCGAAAAATCGTTGACGACATAAACGAAGCCGGAGCGTTTGCAGTCATCGCAGACACTACTCCTGATGTTTCGCATAAAGATATGCTGTGTGTGTACATCCGCTACGAGACCTCTAGTGACATTAGGCAACCGGTTGAACGATTTATTGGCATGCAACCCGTCAAAGATAAATCGGGCGATGGGCTAGCGACCAAAATTTTAGATATTGTGAGAAGTTCAGGCGTGAACATGGATAATCTTGTGACACAGTCGTATGACTACGCAAGTGTGATGTCGGGTGAGTTCAATGGTGTCCAAAAAAGGTCAGCGAAATTTTGGGAAGGCCTATTATCTACATTCCCTGCTGTGCCCATCGTACGAACACCTTCATCGAACACGCCTGTAACAGCAGCTTGGTATTCCAAGATTTGTTCAGTTCCCTAGAAACCATTTATACATTTTTCACGGCGAGCACAAAAAGATTCTCCGCTCTCAAGGAGAAGTTGATGAAAATAGAGAATTCCCTTAACCTTGTAAATTTATCAAAAACGAGATGGACAGCGAGAGCACAATCGATTAAAAGTGTTTGGAATTCCTACGACGAGATTATCAACGTGCTAGATGATATTTCGTCGTCCAAATTGTTTGACACTAAGGCAAAAGCGTTGGCGGTCGCGCTTCTGGGAAAACTGACACCCTTGGAGTTCGTGACTACGATCATGTTCGCCAAAAACGTATTTTTCAAGTTGAAAGCTCTAACGGAAGTGCTCGAACGCGAAGAATTGAACATTGTGGAGGCGTCGGTGGTTACGAAGGGAACATTGACGGTTCTAGAGAAGATTAACTGTGACACAGACGCTATGGACTCACAGATCGACGCATCCATAGAATTCGCAAAGCAAAGAGACCCAGCCGTTGTCACAGAATTCAATCGGCGCCACCGACGTCGAAAGACACCAAGAAAACTAGACGAATGTGCAGAAACTCAAATTACCTACGACGCCCATCTGTATTTCCGCCAGAATTTTAAACTTGTGTTGGATTCCCTTGTTTTGTCACTGTCAGAGCATTTGAAAAAACTACTGGATTCAATTTATCCAGTTTTGGAGGTAAAGATGAAGGGGCCCATACACGCACAATATTATTGCACAAAAAAAATGTGTCGTTCATTATATTGTGCAACTCATCAATACAACCCACAAACGTTCAATTTAATTGTGCAACCCTTAGTTTGCGCAATATTTATTGTACGTGTATGGGCCGCTTTACTCTAATGTTAACATTACTTAATGACTTCCCTTTAATCTTTTGTCCAGGTCACACTTGGGCAATCCACAGTTTCATTAAAAAACATTGTAAGCACTGTCGAGCTGTTGCCCTCTCAGATGCAAAATAAGAGCCAGGACATCGAGAGCTGGATGAGTGAAATAGAAATCCTCAGAGCATCTTGCTCTGAAAAGCCCCTGACCTATTCGGCATTGTTTCTGGCATCAGAAAAACTGCGTGACGCGTTGCCTTTGGCCAATTTGATTGTCCGCTACCTTAGTACCATTCCTGTTAGTGTCGCATCCGCTGAGAGATCATTTAGATCGTTGAAATTTGTCAAGAACTACCTTCGCTCCACGATGGGAGACGAGCGCCTCGATTCACTCGTCATGTTGTTTAATGAAGCTGAAGTAACTGCAACATTGAATCTGGATTCATTGTCGTTGCGATGGTCGAAGATGAAAATGAGGAAAATAAAACTTTGATACTATTATTCGTTTGTTATTCATATTTTTTATTTTTTATTTTGGTGTATTATATTGGTATATTAGTATGTGGTATATTACAATCAAAACCCGAAATCCGTTAAAACTAGTTTTGACTAGTTAATACTAGTTTGTTGTTGTTGTTTTTATTCTCCTTCTCCATCTTCTTCTTCTTCTTCTTCTTCTTCTTCTTTTTCTTTTTCTTCTTCTTCTTCTTCTTCTTCTTCTTGTTCTTCTTGTTCTTCTTCTTCTTATTCTTCTTCTTCTTCTTGTTCTTGTTCTTGTTCTTGTTCTTGTTCTTCTTCTTCTTCTTCTTCTTCTTGTTCTTGTTCTTGTTCTTGTTCTTGTTCTTGTTCTTCTTCTTCTTCTTCTTCTTCTTCTTCTTCTTCTTCTTCTTCCTGAATGAAGGTGGAAGAACAGAAGAAGAAGGAAACTAGTATTAACTAGTCAAAACTAGCGTTAACGGATTTCGGGTTCGGATATGGGCTTATTATTCATTCTACATATACATGTAATACACCTATATTTTTATTCAGGACAATACTTTTACAACCCACCTTCAAACTTCGCTCTTACGTTATGGCATGTCTAGATCCGATTTCGGAATATCCGTCCGCCATCCGGACATATTTTGCCCTAAGATTGCTCTTTCGCAACTTTCTTATGGAATTCGCACCCATGACAATAAAAACACTGGGGTCTAGTTGGTGCCAGCTTGATCAGTTAACTTAAAATCGGGTCCAAAATGGGGTTTTTCAAAGGTTTTGAGATCATTGGGTTACGGGTGTCACTTTCCATGTAATTTCGACCAGGATCTTGCTGCATTCATAAATAATAAACCCATGTGAAGAATTTGCAGCGTTTTTCTTTTTAATTAGCTAAATCTCAAAAAAAGTATAACTCGTTTCCTCGACTGTAAATCAGCTCGCTGGTGTAAGTTAACTGAGGCAAGAAAAATTCCATTCCTGTTTCCACAAAGCTGATGCTAATTTACCCTCTTCGCCAATTTTTCCCAAATTTTTACTGTGAAAATCAACAAGGTGATGAGAAGTCGTCGAAATAAGTACCTTCATAATTATCTATTATTTATCCAAATTCCTTAGACTCTATCGTTAGCTTATTTCTACTTGTCTTGGAAGTCTATGGAGCCAAACAAAATGCTTCTTAGATCAGAGGCAGGCTGCTAAAACGAAATGGGAGGGGGGGGGGTCAAGTGGTAAAAACGTAGCAGCCAGGTGGTAAAATTGACTCTCACACCCCCCCCCCAAAATATTTGGCTACTTGCGCCCCTCCATACATCTTTCTCTAGGATTTTATCTTGGGAGGGGTTCTACCGTGAATCTCTCTCTTTTTTTTTTCTGAGTTTTAGCCGCAATCAATCCTACTGCAGGAACCAAGAATAGGCTTTTTCTCAATTTTAGCCATGAATTAGCGATTTATCCTAATTTTTACCGCGTTATCCAAGTGTTTTTTTTTTTTTGTTTTGTTTTTTCAATTTTAGTCGTGAATTATTTCTTCGTTTTAGACGCCAATCACAGCATTTCTTAAATATTAGCCGCGAATTAGCGGATTTTCTCTAATTGATGCACGATTTATAATTTTTCTCCGTTTCACGCGACGAATAAGTTCTTCTTGTCTATTTTAGCCACGATTTTTTTTTTTTAATTTTTAGCAGCGTATGAGCTCATCGCCTAAATTTTAGAAGGAAATCAGCGGTTTGTCTTAGTTTTAGCCACGAGTTACTAACGTTTTAATTGCAAATTAGACGACCCTTGTCTTAGGACTTTTCAAGGGATTACTCCCCCCTCACCGCACCACCCTAGTCACCATGCAGTGAATTCGAGGGAGTGGGGAGGCTGAAAATCCGAGAAAGCGAAAAGGCGAGAAGGCTGAAAGTTCCGAGAAAAAATTGCTCCCAGGGTGGGATTCGAACCCACGACCTCCTAGTTTCGCGCCAGGCGCTCTGCCACTGAGCTAGCCTGAGAGGCTTACGCTAAGAGCGAACCCCACCAGAGAGAAACTCCCTCTCGGAACTCAAACGCACGAATCGGGTCAGTGCGTGTTTTACAATTGTTCTTTTTTCTTTATGTGTCCCAGCAATTAATTAATTGCAAATTAGACGACCCTTGTCTTAGGACTTTTCAAGGGATTACTCCCCCCTCACCGCTAACGTCGAACTAACGTTTTATTCCTTCAATTTACATCTTTATAGCCATGCGAATTAGGGGTTATGACCATTTTAGCCGCAAGTTACCACGTTTCCTCAATTCTAGCTGTGAATTAGCGTTTTTGTTTTCTAAATTTTAGCTGAGAATCTTATTTCCGAATTTTAGCTGCGAATTATTCCTTAATTTCACCTGTGAATCACCGCTTTTACTCAATTTCAGCTCTGAGCGCCTTTTGTAATATTGGCCGCGAAATAACGCATTTTCCCAATTTCCGCCGGGAATTAGCGGTTGCACCAAGTATTGGCTGTGAACAAGCGGGAATACTAAATATATCCTTGAATTAGCGTTTTTTTCAATTTTAGCTTCACATTAGCGCTTGATTCTATTTGTGCCGAGAATTAGCGTTTTTCTCTATTTTAGTTTTTGCAGCTCATAAGCGCTTTCTGCCAAAATTAGCCACGAATTTAAGATTTAATTAGAGAGATTTTGCAAACAGTTCCGCTAGCGCTAACGTTGAGGCTATTCACGTTACAACCAACAAAATGTTTACTACCCTAGCAACGACACAAATTAACTTCTGCGTTTACGGGGCTGGTTGCAAAATCTCTCTAAATTATCTTTATTTTAGCTGCAAATAAGCGTTTGTCATCAATTTTAGGCGGGAATTAGCGGTTTGTCTCAGTTTCTGCGGGGTTTCTATCACATGTATCCGTGAAAATAGCGTTTCTTTCAATATTATAGCCGTGAATTAGCTGATTTTCTCAAATTGCTCCGCAAATGGGCGTATTTATCCATTCTATTATAGCAGATTTTCTCAGTTTTAGCCGCGAATGAGAAGGCTTTCGCAATATTTACCGTGAATTAGCGTTTTTCACAATTTTCGTCGCATACTAGTGTTTTTTTTTTTCATAAATCCAAGCCGGGCCCTGAGTTTCAAGCAATTTCACGGCCATAATTTAGAAAAAGCGCTTATTTTCACAGTTCTTCTTGTGATTTCGTTGATTTTGGCCTGTTTTCCAGGGCCCTTTGAATATTCTTGCGTGGGCAGCGGCCACGTTTTCGTCAGCCCGGATGTCCTCTTCTAGGAGAGTAGCCTCGACGCAGGCGGACCTCGCATCCCCACCGTGTAGTAGAGGAATTTGGACGAAACCAAGGACAACGTGAAACGGTCAGTTTAGGGCACTTTGTGAGAAGGGGGGGAGGGGCTGACGCTTCCTTGAGGGTGATTTGGCCGAAATAGCCTGTAGTTCTCAATTCAGCATTGTTGGAGGGACTCATATCATTTCCACAAAAGCTCGAAGTCGTTAAAACAACACATGACCACTTCCTAGGGGGAAATTCCTCCTATAAAATCACTTTCCTTAATAAAATTACTCTTAACAACAATAACTCCAGCAACTTCAAAAGATACAGCTTTATTTTTATCACAGAACTCTTTTCTGGTAGTACGTTGTATCACAGTAAAACTGTTTATTTCATATGAACAAGACTGTACCCTTAAGACAACAAGGAGTCACCAAAACCAAGTCAATTGAACGTGTGGAAAATCCCACAGGTCCACTTGACCAAAGTGTGGTATGAAACGATCGAGCAAACTTGACGACCATTGAAACGGAGTAATGACGAGGTTGGTTGTTTGCGACGACGGTGGGCCGGCAGTTGCCGAGAAACCGTCCGATCCGGTCGATATTTTAAGGTCGATAAAGCCGCTGTACTCTTTGGCAATTTCATCGTCGTCATCACTGTCAACTTGGCCATTGGAGCGTCCAACGTCGAGGGGTAGGCGAACGATTTTTGAATCAGACGAGCCGGAATCGTCATTGAGGGCTGCGATGTCACCTCGGCCGAGAAGAGCGTACTGAGGACTTGACGCGAGTTTTAATACGTCACTGGCGCTGTAATGTTCGTTACTGATGACATGAGGTCTTCCTTGACGCGGTTCAGGTGTCGCACGGCAGAAGAATTTGAATCATATCCCGTTAAGACTTGCGTTTCCTATTAAAAGAAAAAAAAATCGTTAATTCGTTTGTTAATTCATTTCGGAATTAAAATTTACCTCGAAATTAGGAACCCCGAAATTGAACCAATATCCACGCCTCTTCCATTCATTCGTTTGATCTTTCGCCACAGTGGACCCCACAACTTGGTCCACTACCCATAATTTAACATCGGGTTTTGAACAGTCAACAACCAGCCACTGCTTGCACCCAGTACCACTGTTGCGCATGCCCAAGAATGAGCGCCATTTTTTTGCCGAATGCGCCAGTCTATTAGCGGCGAGAACGCGCGGACCCATAAAAACCTGGATAATAATAATAATAAAAAAAAGAAATCATTCACCGTGGGAGAGGGGTCTCGAGTAAAAAGTTGAACGAACCTCGCTAAAATTAACATTTTGCCACAGATCTCTGTTAAAATTTTTGATGTCGGTACCGACGACTGTCATTTTATTCGCGCCGTCGATTTGATAAAAATCGTCCTGTGAGTGAATAGCAGCTGGATAGGACGAGAATAAAAGTGATTGTCCCGGTACCAGAGAACTTTGCAGCTCGTTTTTGTAATGATATCTAAAAATGTATCTTTTTTGAATCCTCAGCATTTGACTGTAACTAAATTATGATTTGTCTTTATTACTAAAGCTCTCGTGTGACTGTTGCAGTAATTCGAAAAATTGTCGATTTGTCATCGTTTATACTTACTATCCGGCAGATTGATGGGCGACTAAAAATTTATCAGATGATAAATATTTTAAAATGGCCAGTGATACGGATGGTTTGGACGGGTCGAGGCTTCTCGAGGCGTTGGCAATGTCCTCTATGTCTTTCAGGTCGTTAATATGGTTCATCCATCTGAAAAAAGATCTCAATGCATTAAGTAAATTAACTGTAACGTTTTTTTTCCCCACTACAATTTGAAAAACCTTAAAACTTACGTCCTTTTTTCCTATGAAAGCAGAAAAAAGGGTTAATTTTTGAAAATAAGAACAAAGGACTCATGCTATGTCACACAGTCAGGTACGAGGTAGAAAGGTACTCACAGAAAATCAGTTTTGGTTAGCTCTTTGACGTCCTTTCTGCTTCTTTGAACGCCGATTTTCCATCCTTCGTACATCCCTTCTAGTTGTTGATAAAATAACTCCACCTGCAGGTTTTCAAACAGAACGGCAGTTCTGACGATCAATTGTCCAAACATTGCTCATTTTTAGCAAACCGGGTGGTGGTGGGAGGCGGGGGGCGGAGTGAGCATTTTTGTTATTTATTGTGTTTATCCCCTTTTACCTGATGCCAGTACGGATTTCTCCACTCGCTTTTCGCCATTTGTCTCACAGCCGTCTCACTCTCTTCCAAAGCCGCTTGAACTTTTGAACAAAATTCCTCGCGACCCTTACAAGTCGACTGCACAGTGTTCTGCCAGTGCCAGTAGATCAGTTGCCAACAGAGAGTTCCTTCGAGCATGCCAGCGCCGTACGCTTGCATCCAGTCCGCATAGTTTTCCTGTGTTTCAATTTCAATCGCCGCCCACCTGTTGAAAACAAAAAAAAAAAACGGGCGTTTAAATATTGAACATCGTCGGTAAACAAAAATAAATAAAGAAGAGCCCACTTTACCCGTTCTGAGAATAGTCAGGCCTGTAGTAAGCTCGAGCGAGACCTTTTTTGATTGATTTAGGGTCGTTGTTCTGACCCCAGTAGTCGATTCTGAAACCTGTTTCTGGTCCCCAATTGATCGTCGCGGCGTAATTTCCATCGTAAACAATTCTGAAATAATTGAAAACGAATTATTATTCCGACGATTTTTCAAATACCTTGTAAAAAGAAGAGTTTTGGACCAACCAGGATCTACTATAGTGTTAAATTGTTAGTTTTTACCATCAGGAGGCGATCTCTAACTAAATCTGTGCGTGAGGGGAAGAGAGGGCCTGCCAAGCCAGATATTTTACTCCAAAACTGACAATGTCACACTGTAACTAAAGTTTTTCCCAAACTGGATGATTTTAGGCCAAAATAGACGACTCTGCCATGAAAACCGGCGCTTTCACCATAAAACTGACGAATTCCTCCCAAATGGGTTGTTGAAGTTGTTGTTCTCGCTCTGAAGTAGAACTGTCTTGAGTACTGGGAGATGGAAGTCCTACCATAGCAGGAGGGTTCGGGACAGCAGGAGTCGACAATCTGGGGACGTTGAGGCGAGGTTTAGCAGAGGCGAGAAGATCGAAGCTGACTTTCTTCTTTGGTTTTGGTACAAGAGTCGATCTCAACTGGTCGATGTGACGTTTTAATACTCTTCCAGAGTCAAGCATTACTAGATAATGACGTTGGCCAAGCTTCTCTTTAATTACACCCAATTCCCAAGTTTCTTTGTTATTTACGAAAACTCTTATTTGAATCGTCTCCCCCTTTTGAAATTGACGCGTGCGGCTAGAAATTTGTTTCCGAGATGTTTTCAGTGGGGATGGAAAAATTGCGTCGAGTCGAATGTGCATTGGTCGGTTAAAGGCAAATTGACAGACATAAAAGATCAATGGTTTATATCCTCTGCTTTCGCTCGCTGGGCTTAATTTGAAATACTCCTAATTGTTACCAAATGTACGTGTTCTCAATTCTCAATAGTGGCCCATACACGTGCAGATAATTCTGACAGATTTGATCGGCCGATATTTTCAACAGATATCGTTAACGTACAAAAGTTATCTGCGACCGATATCTGTCTGTCTGTGCGATCAAATCTGCCCGTTAGTGGGGGCACATCTGGCAGATTGAGATCTGCCGCGGAAAAAAATCTGACAGATTTCATTTATCGGTCGGGTTCGAACGATATTTGAGATCGGTGGCAGATATGAAGTTAGAAAACTAGTAGAGGGAGCAAAAAGCTTGACCCATTCATATGATTAAAATAGTAGAAAATACATGTTCAGTGAAGTTCCAGTGGTTAAAATCGTTGCGTTAAGGGTCGACGCCCGATTCGAAATCGGCCGATTTATGTCTGCCAGATATCCCTCATAAGAAATCGGTTGACTAGTGGGGGACCACAGACCACATCTGGCGGATTTGAACTCCCACCGATATCGGTTGGCCGATCACGGTTGATCTGTCGTCATTTCTGGCCCACTAACGAGCAAATTTTCACCACCAATATCTGTCAAAAACATGAAATCTGCCGCAGATATCTGCTCGTGTATGCCCACCTATTGAGTAGTTCGGGAATACTTCATCCTATACAGGGTGTTCATGAATTACCTGGACAGAAGAAAACCAGTTATGGGGCATGGGGGGGGGGAGTTTTTGGAAATTCCGCCTTGTTTCCGAGATATCACACATTTTATGATTTTTTCACGAATTCCCTTTTTTCCCACTTAAATGCTTGCCATATGCTTATAAAATGGTATTATCCCAAAACTAATCAGATCATTGGAAAGAGCACAAAATTTCCTATAAAATGTGTCCACTTTCGGGTGAAAATTATTTTCGTAACACTCGTGAGAGCAGCCGATTTACCAAAGAAACTGGTGGCTCACATTTCCATACACTTTTCCTACGCGATTTTCACCTCTTCGTCATAGGGAAGAAAAAATTTGAAATCAGTGTAAAAACGTCCTCATTTTGTAAGCTTTCCAATGATGTGCAAAGGTTCATAGTTACACCATTTTTCCGTTGAGATATGAGCAATAAACTTGAAAAATCCAGCCAGGAAACGTGAAATTCATGCATTTCTTCGATAATATTTTATTACACAAGGAGACATTTTTTTCTTCTTTTATTTTATTTGTGGCTCAATTATTCTCTTTCATCTTCTTAGTCAATAATTTAAGTTCCTCTCCCTTCCGAAAGAGACCCCCACCCCCACTCATATGAGTGCCTAAGTAATTATTCCAGGGGGAGGGGGGGATGAGTTTACGAATCGAGCGTAAATTATTAATTAAGAAGATAAAAGATCAATAATTAAGTCTAAAAAAATAAATAAAATAAGAAAACGATAGTTCCTTCGGTTATAATGGTAATGAAAAAATGCTTGAATTCCTCGTTTTCTGACTGAGATTTTTCAAGTTTTTTACTTATATTTCAACGGAAAAATACTGTAAGTGTAAACTTTTACACATCGTTGGAAAGCTTATAAAATAAGGAAGTTTTTCCACTGATTTCAAATTTTTTCTTCCCTATGGCGAAGAGGTGAAAATCGCATCGGAAAAGTGTATGGAAATGTGAGCCACCAGTTTCTTTGGTAAATCGGCTGCTCTCACGAGTGTTACGAAGGTAATTTTCACCCGAAAGTGAACACATTTCAAAGGAAATTTTGTGCTCTTTCCAATGAGCTGATTAGTTTTAGGCTAGTATCATTTTATGAGGGTATGGCAAGCATCTAAGTGGGAAAAAAGGGAATTAATGAAAAAATCATAAAATGTGTGATATCTCGGAAACAAGGCGGAATTTCAAAAAACTCCAAATAGTCATTTCGATGGCAAATGATGTGCCCCATAACTGGTTTTCTTCTGTCCAGCTAATTCATGAACACCCTGTATATTAGGAGGGGCAAGGATATTGTGGTGTGGTTACGTGGTTTTTTCCACTTGGCCACACCTCGTGATTCTTAAATTTGGGTTTGCTCGGCTCAAAGGAAATAAACTAACAACAGTTTATGAAATTTATTAACGAACTTCTTTATTGAACGATAGCTGAAATTTTGATCAAGGTGGGGCGTCTTAAGCCGAGAGGAGAGTCAAATTGACTAACCTCTGTGTTTTCTTCTTCCGGCTTCCTTTGATTTAATGCCACTGATTGAGGGGTAGGGTAGGTGTATGTAAGATGTAAGTGTATGTGACTTGTGTAAATGAGGTGACTGGGGATGTTGACGAGTGGACGGCGAGCAAGGCGGGCTTCTCCGCGACTTCTCGGTGAACACATTTTCTGATTCTGGCCGCGTGAGTCAGGCCGTTTTCTTCTGATGTGGTGTAAGTTGACGGTGTACACTTTCTGTGTCACTTGTCGTGTGACTTCCGTGTTCTGGTATCACTAGAGGTCCTCCTTGCCCCCGTGAAAGTTTACTCTTTCTTTTCTTGTCTATTTTGATTCCCGATCTTAGACTGACTGACTTTTTGGTATGTTTTTTTCTTTTTTTTTTTTGTTTACTCTGTTTTTATCCCCACCTCTCAATCATATGAGGAGGGGATCGTTATTTTTTTATAATTTTGAAGGGCTAATTTTGACAGGTGTCAGCCTCGTCACAATATCCTTTGCAATATTTCTGAATTTTTTTTTACTAATTGTATATTCCTATTATTTACAGAATACACTTTCAGCACGATAAATGTGAGATCTGTGGGTGTTTACTTCCCGCAGTGTTTTCTATTTCTTGTTGCCGATCTTATGAGGTAAGAAACGGTTTTTCATAACTACTCAGTATATTTCATTGACGAGATTACATTATATTTTCTGTTTTAACCATTAGGTGCACCGTTTGGATAACGTTTTAGAGGAATGAGCGGATCCAATTGATTGGTTGGAACGTCAGCTATGCTATGATCTTCACTTCGAAGACCAACACTTCATGCCTCCAACTCAACACGGAGGGAAACCGCTGCTTTTTAATTACGTTATTCCTATACTTTAAGCTCTACTTTAAGCAGTTTCAGTGCTAGTATTAGCCGTCATCAACCCACGTCCACTGATGTGAACCACGGGGAAGACCCTGGTATCACTGGTATCCTCCTGTATCACCTTCTCCTTCAGATCATCAATTCAAAATTCATTGCTTCCTCAGGGACTTCTGTTTGTAAATTACAGAGGAATAGTATTCCTTTATAGTGCGTCAAAAATTGATTATGCGATTCATCCCACTTCTACTCCAAGCTCTATGATTGGGCGCTAATTACTATCTATTTTTTTTTTTTTTTTTTCTTGAGGGTACGGACTCGGATCTACCGAGCCCGCTGGCGCCTAAGCTCGTGTGGCTCTTACACCATACCCTATAACTCCATCAGCTGTGCACTTCACACCCGTACTACGCAGGCGTTTCGGTCGATGCGCGGTTTGTCATACGCACACCGCCGAGAACGCCCACACGAAGCCGAGTGAGCCGCTGGGTTACGAAGCGAGTATTGTATCCATTACACCATCGAGGCGCTCCGTACCATCATATACGCCATCACTTCTGCTTGTGCGAGCAATACTCTTTTTTTTGTCTATCTGGCTATACTTTTGGTGTCCTCGGTTCCCTCCTTTCCTCATTAAATTCACGTGATTCTTCTCAGCCATCGACTTCATCCACTGATAATTCAGCCAATTAATCCGTTCGTCTTTCTAATTGCCTAAAGTACAAGGAACTAGCAAGATTTCAATGTTGAAACTCCTTCACTAAAAAGTTGAGAAAAAAAAAAAAACGCGTAAGTTTGGCTCTGGGTAACTCACCAATATGATTGTTCCATGAATTTGAATTCATCAGGTTTTTCACTGTGGTCTGAAATTGTTCTGAGCACGAAAGACGGATTTTCCTTTGCAAGACGGAACCTTCCATTGCAACTGGGCTAAATTGGTAGGGAATTCGTCGCTGAGAGACAGGGAGAGGGGCAACCGAAGAGTGTAAACGGCGAGGAGAGTCCTTAACAATTATTTGTATTTATTCAATTTTTTCGTTGGGGGGGGGGGGCAGGAGCAGATTACGTTTGGCGTTTACCCGACGTTTTGGGGGTTGACCAGCTGTATGCATAATATTTTTAAGATTGCGCCGGCGCCGGGGGGGGGGGGTCTCTCAAAAATTCGAAAGCCTCTCTTAAATTGAAAAACCAACAGTCCGCCTCCGGGAACCAAAATACCATGTTATGTACGTAAAACTCACCTCCAGACCGCAATTAATTGTTTCCTCCGCAACCTCATAACAAGGCGACTTACAATACCTATAATTTTGTAAAATATTGAATAATGAAAGCCGTGATTCGTAATCCCCCCTCCTAATGACGCCTTTTCACCCCTTTCTCAGAGCTGTTCTGTTGTTCTTAAGACGTTCTTGTTGAGATCGTTGCAATGTCTATTCTTAATTCTCTTGAAAACCCTCTAAGTACTTTTCCAATTATAAATCTAGTAGTCTTAAATAAAATAGACGTATACTTCTAAAGACTATACTAGAGGTCCAAGCTCATGTCCAACTTTCCTCTTTGTACAGAGAGGTTCATTCATGACTCGTCCCTTCGACTAGAGTAAATACCAGATCGGGGTGGTAAGAGTCGCACAAAGCAATACACTGACAAGCGTATTATAATTTAATATGAATCTACTATGTATATTTTCTTGAAAGCCTATTTTTCTGGTGAATCAGAAAGGGGTGGGGTTGTCGCAAGCTTCGCATTATACGACAGGTTAATGTTAAATCCACAATATTTCTGTCATATTTTCTGGGTAATCTCAAGTCTTACTCATTCCCAGGTGGGGAATTCGATATAATAGGTATAGGTCTGACTCAAGCCAGGTTTTAAAAGAATGAGAGACACCATGAAAAATATAATTTTCCTCCTGTAAATATGCTATCAAGTCGTTAGGTAGTTTTAGATACTCAAACTGAACTGTGAATAGTTATTCAGAGTTATTTTACTATGCGAGCTATACAAACAACACAATTTTACTCACTTTGCTGCAATATACCACAACCCATTACTACTTGTAAACCGAATTTTTCCACCTGCTATTCTGTAATTTGTATACGGATTCTCATGTTCTCACATCCTATGATGCTTCATGAAGTATTCCTCTTTCATAAACCATAAAACTTGATCGATGTACCCTGAAAACGACTTGAAGTATCAACGAAGAAAATAAAATAAATTAATCCAATTTGACTTCCTGCCTTTTTTATTTTTGAACTTGGAGCTTCGCGTCAAAAAATCCAGAGGAGGAGTGAAAATTAAACAAAGTACCATGGAAACAAAATTTGGATGAAGAAGGAAGGGGGAAGTGAAGCCAACCTTCCCATTTCCCCCCGAGAAGCTACCTTCCCTTGGCTTCGAAAATTTAGCGAAGTTTCCCTTCTTTACGACAGTAGGTATAGTTATTATTCTATGGTAAAGGCCTTATAGTTTCCTCGAGCCACGTTTTGATCCTTCTATGCCACTGAAGCTGAACTGGGGCCTGATTCACTAACTTTTGTCATCATTGCTTTTTTCAAAAATCATATGTTTCCGTTCAGTTTTCTCAGTTTCATGAATGAGATTTCAGTGTTTCTTCCAAAGCAACGTTTCCATTTCGTTAGAGAATAAGGCCCCTGACTTCCATGTGTGGCTAAGGGGCGGTTTTGTTACATGTGCGTCCGGACGGGTCAGAAAAACCTATAGAATTTACCTCGAGAATTATTCTATCTCCAGCCGAAGTAAACTATTCCATGATTCACAAAGAAGCTTTAGCAATATACTGGGAACTAAGAAGTTTTATCAATATTTATTGGGAAATAAGTTTAGTTGGTTTCAGATCATAAAACTTTAGAAGCACTCTTTGGTGACAAGAAAGATATTCCTGAAATGGCGGCAGGAAGACTTCAGAGGTGGGCTCTTTTCATGTCTGGATTTTCGTACGATTTTAAACATATTTCGGGTACAAAGAATCTAGCGGATGGATTTTCTCGTTTGCCAGTTGGTACGCCTCACAAAGGACAGAACGAATATTACGTACATATAAAAGCAAATCGAATACATTTCTGCTCCACTCTCCCTTCTACAGCCTCAATCCTACATGCTCGATTGGCAATTAGGCACGATCTACCACAGTAAGGCATTACGGTTCATCCTGAATACCCCCCCCCCCCCACCGACAACCACCAACGCTTTTAATTAACGAAATTACTAGTCTTAACTTCCAGTTAATTAATTACAAGTTGAAGACTATCATCAATTTCCTTTAAATTACTAGCTCAAGGATTCATTTATTCTCCGCCAGCAAGAAGGTGGGGTGGTGGTTTCAGAAGTGCGGGCTCGCCGGAGCTTGTTTATTTACCAACCTCGTTCAAAAAAACAAATTAAATTAGTCAATGAAATTTTTATTACGTGTTTTGTTTGCAGTTGCGAAGATCTGGTTTACTCCAGAATTAGGAGCACCTACGGTTGAAACTATTAATTTACGTGAATTCCGATAAGATTGGTACTAGGTTTAAAAACAACAAAAAACAAAACTGAGAAGAGGTAATTACCCCCCCCCTCCCCCTACTAACTCCTTACACTCCTAAGAGATGCTCTTTTCGTGATCACCGACAAAATGCTTGAATCTCTAGACAATATTAATAGAGAGGACGATGACCGTTGTATTCTTGTGTGATGGTAGGGCGGCGGGGTAGTTGCCTCTGGAGGGCGGACTGTCTGGCACTGACCTTACTTTTAAGGTCACTCACCCATTTTCATTCAAGAATAGAAGTGGTGGAAGGTTTTTCACAGCTTGTTTGGCGTTGGCTGAGGGGGGGGGGACGAGGTGTTTCGAAATTTTACAGCGATTTAGTGATGGAGGGGCGACTTGGGAAAAGGGAAATTTGTGATGAAAACAGATTGCTTTCTCTGGCAGAGAGTGAAAGTTGACTTACAGTTAAAATCGCGAAGAAATAAGAAATCTTAAAAAATGAGCTCAATGATGATAGAATTGCTTTGAAATCTCCTCATAAAAATGTGATTGGACCATAATAAACAATGTCGATCTGACCAGGGCCTAAATTAAAATGATTGACCTAATTGTATAGCAATAGAGACGTGCACAATGTTGCCGATTGTGACCGGAAAAAAAAAAAAAAAGTTGGGGAAATCTCGCAACCCTAAAACTAAGTCAATAAAAAGTGTAGATTTTACTCACGGAGGCGCTTCGTAAAAGAAAATTGCGAAAATTCCGATGACGGTAACTGCCAAAAGTAACAAGGAAGTGGCTCGAGTTTGTTCCCAAGATGCTCCCACAACTTTCAACATAATTTATTTTTCCTTCTTGTTCGCCTTCACTGTAAAACAATAAAAAATCGAAACAACTGTTTTTAAAAAAATAAAAGATGTTGCTATAAAAATTTGATCTATTTTTCTGCATTTCAAGACGATTCACTCCCGAGTTGATCATTTGAAAAAATCTCACAAAACCCGCATGTTTCAAGTTTTTTTTTCTTCTTTGTTTTCTTTAAGAGTGAAAAAAAAAAATCCATAAAATAGGTCAATTAATGAGCTCTTGAAACACTTTTTAACCCTCTTCCCCCGCTCTTCAACACGCCGTTAATATACGAAGGATGTCAAATACACGTCTAAGCTCTTGTTTATGAAACAAAAGGCGTAAAAAAAAGACGAGAAAAATCAAACCTTCAGCTACTCGATATAGTCAAGTTGTGAAAAGCTTCGCGTTCCTTCAGGGCACCACTTAAAGCACATATCACAATTTAATGGCAAACTGTAACTGAATCGCTCGTCAAAGCTCAACTATTTTAAACGAATAATTTCTTCGATTATTTTATACGGCAGGAGAGAGAGAGAGAGAGTGAGTGAGTTGCATATAGGTAGCCGTGACCCTCCACTACAAAGGACAATTTTCAACGATTGACAACAAAAAGTATATAATAATCTTATCTTAATTTTTGTCGCGATTTTTTAAGTCAATAGTTAAAATTCGCGGTCCATATCAATTAACTTGAAATTAATTCTGAGAAATGGTCTCGAATGAGGGCGGAAAAAAATATTCTAAGAGAACTTACGGGTACAAAATGTGTTCTTTTCAGCCCATGTGAGGGTGCCGTGGGTCCTTTGAAGCCCACCACCAAGCAAGGTTGGACTCAACTACTGGCCACAGTCCTGCAAAGCATTAAAAAAAAAATTAGAACATCAAAGAAAATACATTTTTCCAAAATGACATCAGAGGAAAATAGTGGAGGTGGTGGTGGTGGTGGGGGGTCACTAATGCACACCTGTTTCCTGATGAAAATTGTTCCTATCTCCCTGTGAAAAATGTGTCATTTCCTCTCTCAAAAACAGAGGAATTTTCAGAGATGAAAGACGGATATTTTCGCAGACAAGATTCCGACGGTTCAGTATCTATTTGCGCTTAATAACCAGACGGCACACACAAAACCTAACGGTTTTCTTTTTCTCACTACAAAACGCTAATTTTTAGTAGCACCACTTTTAACATTTTTAAAACAGGAAAATAGATTGTTTGTACTTCCATTTTCTTCTTGACTGTACTAAAAATAACAAAAAACAAAGAGTTTGTAAGCATTCAATCGCTAATCAACTTATTCAGCTGTAGTGGTTGTGCTGGTGGGGTGGGGGGTATGGATGTGCAACAATCAGAACAATAAGTTTTCTTATTGAGTTTAACCAAGGACATGTTTTCATCTCATATACGCGTATGTATTTTCCTATTTTCCAAGAAAAAGCATTACTCATCAATTTTTCAACGAATTGAAATTTTGAAGAATAAGAAGAAAAAAAAACATCAACTTTGTCGGCCACGGTAAAATGTGCGTTTCTTGGAGCCACTCCACGGCTAAAAATTTAGAAAGCAAAACGCTGATTCTGTAGGCTAAAAATGAAAAAATAAACAAATAAATAATTCGCTGCTAAAATTGAGAAACACGCTGATGCGAGGCTAAAATTAAGAAAAAATGCGCTAATTCACTGCTAAATAAAGCAACCCAAGTGCTGTTAAAATGAAGACAAATGCGCTAATTCACGGTTGAAAACGACATAAAGCTGATTCGCGGTTTCTCGATACAACTGTCCACTTCAAAATCGGTAAATTCACGGTTTGAAAATTGAGAAAAAGCGCCACTTCGGAGCTAAAATTGAAAAAAAAAAGCACTGATTTAGAGCAAATACAATTTGAGAAAGGCGGTCATGCGCGGCTAAAAATTTAGAAAACGTTGATTTCGGGACAAAGAAAAAGTTCTTAATCGCAGGTTGAAAGTGAGAAAAATGCTAATTCGCGGCTAAAATTTAGATACAGCGTTACAAATTTAGTAAAAGCGTTCCAATAAGTTGTAATTTAAGGAACAGCACTAATTCGTGATATAACTTCCCGCTTCCATATAAAAATCACTAAAATTCACGCCTTAAATTGAGAAAAAGCGCCATTTCAGACCGGAAATGCGTCTAAATTGGGAAATGCAAGCGCTACTTGAATGACTAATAGCGGAAGAAATCGATAATTCGCACCTAATGCACCTAAAATGGAGAAAAACTAATATTCACGGCTAAATAAAGCCTCTCGTGTGCAGTTTCAATTAAGAAAAGGCACTAACTCGCGGTTCAAAATTGACACAACAGCCCTCCTCACTGCACCACCATAATTGGTTTGGGTGTGGCTTGAAAAAGGCGCAAAATTTCAACGCGATTATAAAGCGTTCCACGTGCGCCCAGATTGCTCTCGAGAGTGATATCGGACACCGCTAGAAATGTCGCTCTCGTAACCCGTATAGAACGCTCAGAATCACACTTCAAATCAGGGGCGTAGCCAGACCGTGATCAAGGGGTGGGCAGCCAGCTAGGCACGGATTCACTGTTGGGGCGGGCGGGGGCGGGGGTGCACGTCTTGAGAGAAAGTGCTCGCTCGCGAATGAAATCCAGAAACGGACATTTTGCGGCTAAGACTGAGGAAAAACATCCATTCACGGCTAAAATTGAGAAATAGCAAATCTTATTATCCGCGATTGAAATTCAGAAAACACACCAATTTGCGGTTTCACGATGCAGAACCCGGAACGAAATTAAGAAAATTCGATAATTCACGGTTTGTAGAGCCCTTTTCACAGCTAAAATTGACAAAATAAATTGCTCGTTCAATGTAGAATTAGGAAAAATCACTCATTTGCGGCTAAACTTGAGGAAGAACGCCAATTCATGGCTAAAATTGAGAAATGAAGCTCATTCCGAAGAGGCCAGTTCGTGGTTTCTCAAACAAACATCTCGAAAAAGTTCTAATTGACCGTTTTCATACATATACACGGCAAGTTTGCTGGTAAAATTGAGACAAAGCGCGACTTTTAGCGCGTACATTTTTGAAAAAGTGCCTATTCACGGCTAAAATTAAGGAAAATTGTTCGTTCGCAAGTGAAATTGAGGAAAACGCCAATTTCAAGGTTTCGCGATGCAACGCCCGAGTCAAAATTAATTAAATCGGCTCACATGCGGATTTGAAGGGGGGAAAAATTGCTCAAGGGAGAATTGGGAAAAAACACTAATAATTTGTGCCTAATTAGCCTCCCCCTCCCACCCCTCCTCAGAATTGATGATATACATCACAGCATCCCACACACAGAGGATCTAATTAGAGTTTATACAAAGTACGGTGCGTTGAATGCGACGGGGAAAAACATTGTTGGGGCGAATTCATAGACTCTTCTTGAACTGACACTGAATACCATTTGCATAATATAAAATTCAGCCCGGGAGCCGTTCGTTTCCACTCGTCTTTTTCATTTTGATCAAAACTGTTTTGAAAGGTTCCTTGAATCAAGGAAACTTCAAGGAATATTCATAAATATGGACCTAAAGTACGCGACACGAAATAAGGCGGGTGTGACTCATCGACGAAAAAAACCAACGTTGCGCATTATAGTCCCAAAGATGCGATGAAAAGCTCAAGTCTACACCCATAGCTGGCAACGTTGCGCTCCCATCGTTGTCACTTTGGAGAGCTGTGAGCCGGTGAGCGTTCGTAAAACCCCACCCCAGATCACCACCCGCAACGCACGGAGTGGCAACAGGGTATGGGAGGGCCGATGAGTCACACCCGCCTTATTTCGTGTCGCGTACTTTAGGGCCTGTTTTTATGAACGTTCCTTGAATCTTCCTTGAGTCAAGGAACCTTTCAAAACAGCATTATTGATCACAATAAAAAAGGCGAGTGGAAACAAACGGCTCCGGGGCTGAATTTCATATTATGCAAATGGTATTCAGTGTGAGAGAGGAAAGTGCCACTTTACCCGCGAGTTTCGCACTAAAGCTGTCCTGGCAGTAACGGAAATGTATTTTCGTTTCACTCTGTGACGTGATGTTAGGAAATACCCCGCTAAGATTGTTTGCTAAGAAGTGTTTCTTTCGTCAAGAGAATGAGATTGCCTTTGTACAAATAACCACTTTATTCAGAGGTCAAGCGAAATGCATGATTTTTAGGTTCCTTTAGAATATGGTTCAACTATAATTTGCCGCTAAAATCGGGAAAAATTGCTAATTAACCGATCAAAGTGAGAAGAAGCACTGACGTGTGGACAATCCGCGGTTAAAATTGAGGAAACGCCAATTCGCGGCTTCTGAAGATAGCTTCGTGTCTGCAGAAAGCTAACAAAATCGCTAATCCGTGTCAAAATGGGGAAAAAGCGGTAATTCGCGGTGAAAATTGGGGAAAATCTCTCATTAGCGGCTAAAATAAGGAAAAACACAAATTCACGGCAAAAATAGAGAAACATCGCTAATTCGCGTATAAAAAGGAGACAAACCGCTAATTCACTGATAAAATTAAGAAGAAGCGTTGAAGTGTGGAAAAAAACATAATTCGCGGTTAAAATGCAGACAAAGCCAAATCGCGGCTCCTGAAGGCAGGGGCGTAGCAAGGGCAAGTGATGCCCGGTGCGGGTCTCTTTTTGATGCCCCCCCCCCCCTGAGGATTAAATTCGGGTTAAACTTTTGACCATAAATACCCCTAACGTTCATTCGTCTTTTAAAACCAAAACGAAAAATATCACGTTTTCTTTCAATAGCATAATTATACCGACAGTTCCTGCCATTCCAACCTCGCTATTCCGAAACACGAACAAAAGAGGATCACCAAGCACACAGCGATGCGAGCATAAATTAGCGCGGAACTATGAGTTCTCAGTGAGTTAGCCCCACACAGTAGCGTACCGCGGTAAGGGGCGAGGGGCGGACCGCCCCGGGCCCCCTGACAGGCGGGGCCCCCGAACAGCTTAAATATGGAAAAATGAGGATTTTTAGGTTCATTCACGTGAAAAGGTTTGACAGCGATTTGGCTCCTTTCTACGAATTTCAGTCTATATCCGACCTGGAGAATATAACGTTACAAGTGATATCAGCAAAGAGTGTGGGCTGACTATTCTATTGAGCCCCCGAGAGTGCTAATCTGGTGGCTGAAATACAGAAATTTGCGCCTTCTTGAGGAAAATTCATGAATAAAATAGAGAAAACAGACCGTCCCTAGTTTCGTTAGGTCCTTACAAGCGCACTAATATACTGATAGGCAATTTAGAACTGTGTGACGCGGCAAAAACTTATGAAAATGCGCTAATATTCGTGACTATAACTGCGAAAAAGCGCTGATTCGTGGTCTCACGATGCAAATTCCAGACAGAGATTGAGAAAAAAAGTCGTCGATTCACAGTGTATGAGGGCTATTCCGCGGATAAAATGTAGAAATCAATGCAAAAGTGTTGTTCTTGGGCCAAGCCCGCGGCTACAATTGAGAATACACGCTTGTAATTCAAGGTTGTACAAGTAAAAAAAAAACATCGCGGCTGATATCGACAAAAAAAAAACGCTGATTCGGATTAAAATTGGGTCAAAATGGCCAATTCACAACTGAAATGGCGAAAAGATTTGCTAATTCGCTGCAAAACTATCAGAAAACGCTATTTAACAGCTGATTTGGAGAAAAATCACTAATTCGCGGGTAAAGTTGAGGAAAAACGCTATTTCGCTGATACGAAAATGAAGAATATCACCAATTCCCGGCTGAAATTGAGAAAAAGCGCTAACCCGTGGACAAAATTGAGGAAAATCACTAAAAGTTCGAGGCCAAAACTAAACAATAAACGCTAATCCATAGCAAAAATTAAAGGAAAAAAATGCCAATGTGGGACTGAAATGTGAACAAAAAAATAAATAAATAAAAATAAACAACAACAAAAAACAAAAAAACCCAGCCAATATTGAAAACATTCACTAATTAGCGCAGCATAAATAAAATAAAAACTCTAGTATTCAGCTCAAATAGGGAAAAAGTGCTATTCCCGGCTAAAAATTGAGGAAAACGCCAACTCGTGGCTAAAATTGAGAAAATTCGCGAATTCACTGGCTAAAAACGCTTCTACGCAGCTAAAAGTGAAAAAAAGCGCTAATTGGCGGCTAAAATTTTGGATAAAGTGTTCAAGAATTTCTAATTCCGCCATCTCGTGTTCTGAGGGCAACTTTGTGACTGAAATTGAGAAAAACGGCAATTTCATGGCTATAAGAAAAAAAAAAAAAAAACAAAAGACAAAAATAAAACACTAATTCACGGCTAGAACTGAGAAAAAGCGCTAATCCATAGTTAAAAAATGCTGATGCGGTGCTAAAATGGAGAAGATCCCGCTAATTTGCAGCTAATATTGAGAAAATCAGTAATTATTCTGACTAAAATTAAGAGAAAGGTTAATTTTCAGCCTGAATTGAAAAAAGTGCTAATACGCTGCCAAAAATGGAGAAATTGCCAATTTGCACTTAAAATATCGGAAAACGCCAATTCGTGGTTAAAATGAACAGACGGGTTAGAAACGTTACTACGCTGCTAAAATTACGAAAAAGCGCTAATTCGCGGCTAAAATAGAGAAAATTCTCGGCTTCCTCGGTCAACTTTGTGGCTAAAATTGAGAAAAAGCGCCAATTTATGGCCACGGGTAAAAAACCGGCAAATTGCGGCTAAAACTGAGAAAAAAACAAGAAAATGCTAATTTTTCGTATACATTTAGAAAAACCCGCTATTTTGCGGCTAATATTGAGTAGATGCTAATTTTCAGTTCAAACCGAGTAAAGTGCTAATTCTCTGGTTCCTTCTAGAAAAAATCGCTAATTTGTGAAAATTGTGAAAAACGCCAACTCGAGAAAAAGTTAAGAAACGTCGCTGATTCACAGGATAAAAAAGCTACTTTGCTGCTAAAGTTGAGAAAAAGCGCGTGTTTATGTCTATAAGGTGGGGAGGGGTGGGAATACTCCACTAATTTGCGGCGAAAAGCGCTAATTTGCTGGTAAAGTTGACAAAAAGCACTCATTCGCGGCTAAAATGGAGAAATTCGTGGATTAAACTTGGCATAAGCGCTGTTTGGCGGATAGGTTGGGGAAATAGCGGTGATTTGCCTAAAACAAGGAAAAGGCCTTGGCTACAATTAGGAAAAGGCCTTAGCGGTTACCAATAGAGGTTTGTAATAGGTATGTATAATTAGAGACTTTTAGGGGCCTCTTGAAGGTTTCCGCCCCGGGCCCCGATACGTGTAGGTCCGCCAGTGGCCCCACTCATCAACGGATGTTGCGTGTTGGATCGGTGGGGAGCTTAGCTGCTTACTGCTTGGGTTTCCTAGGAAGGCGCAAGGCGTGCCGTAATGTTGCGGCCGTCGGCCGATGTCTTCGCTAAAAACGTTCCCTTACAAATTCACGTTCTTGTTTCCTATTCCTAGGTAGCGGTGATCGCATAACATAACAGCGGGTTTGATGCCCCCAGGGTAGTGATGCCCGGGTGCGGACCGCACACGCCGCACGCCCCTTGCTACGCCTGTGCCTGAAGGCTACTTCATGGGGGTACTGATGAAAGATTCGTCTGGCGGCGCCAAATGCCTAAGGCCGGCCTTGACTACTTTAAATATGTATGCCAAAGCCCTCGCACAGTAAGAGAGGAGCAAATCCCCCCCTGGATGTTAACAAAAATCATCTTTTCCCCCCCTGGCTGCGTCAATTGGAGGCAAGTCGCCTCCAACCCCCTCCTGATAGACGCCACTGTACAGAGGAGCAAGTAGAGTTGAAAAGTTAGGAACAAATTTCGAATAGTAAGTTGCGCAACCAACGAATGAACGCACTTGAGCAACTGTTTTTGGCTGAGGAGCTTCTAAAATGGCTTTAGCTCGATGAGGTTCTTTCCGAATGCCATGTTGATCAACGACATGACCGAGGTATTTTATTTCTGTCTTGAAAAAGATACTTTTGTCTTTGTTGATATGAAGGTTGTGACTTTGAAGTCGATCTAGGCAGGAGAGGAGACGATTGTGACACTCTTCAACGGTTTGGCCGTAGATTAGGATATCATCGAAGTAGGTGACAGTTCCTTCAAGCCCTTGTAAAACAGAATCTATAAAGCGATGGAATTCACTGGGCGCCACTTTTACACCGAAACTCAGGCGGTTCATGAGATAGGCCCCTCGATGAGTGGAAATTGCTTGAAGTTTTCTGCTGGTTTCATCAACGGGAACATGTAAATAAGCCTTGTGAAAATCTAGCTTGCAGAAAATTTTGCCGCCCCTTAGACTGTTGAGTACGTCGCTTGTTGTTCTAGAACGTCTAATTCAGCGTTGACCTTGTCTTCAAGAGAGTAAGAGATTTTGCGGTGTTTTAGTAATACCGGTTTTACCGACTCACTTTTCAACCTAAGATGACACTCGTAGTTTTTCACTTGATATCGACTGTGGCTTTTCTCAAAGAACTCGCTGTACTTTTCACAAATATATTGAGTGAACTAGTTGACATTTTGAGGAGTCATCTGGTCGAGAGCATTACAAAAATTCAGATCAAGGCGACGGATCCAAGAGCGACCAAGAATAGCGGACGCAGGGTCCCGGGCTATGAACATTTCGCCATTGAATGAGTTGTTGCCATACTGGACTGGGACGGTGACAATGCCGATGTTTGAAAGTCTGACCCGTATACGTTCGAAAAATGGTAGTCGTAGGCATGATTCTCGTGGGAAGATGTGTAGCTTACGATATTCACGCTCCGGAATGATTGTGACAGAACTTCCTGTGTCGATCTCAAAGGTCTGAATTCTTGACCCTAGGGGTAACTCGATGGTGAATTTTCTGGTGTTCGAAGTCCCCTCGTGGTACATTTTGTTTGGTTGAATTAGATTTCTTATGGCCGTGTCGTGATCAGACTCTTCTACCGATGAGCTGTCTGTATCAAGGGCTCTCACGCTTTCAAACTTCCTGCGTTTGGCTCGTCGGCAGACCTTGAGAACATGACCAGTCTTGTTGCAACCGTCACAATGAAGCCGTTCGCGAGGAACACGACATGTTGAGTCATAGTGGTTATTTTTACCACACCGAAAGTACTGAGTTCGGCTTGTAGGTTTTGGACAAGAGACGGTGGAGGTGGATGGTGGAGGGGAGTTGGCGTAGTAGTGGTTACGATTGCTTGGATTGGAAGGTGAAATCTTCGGCGGATCGCGTGTGTGGACTTTATGGACGGTTGTACCTTCTATGACACAGTTTCCTTGTTGAGAAGACTCATGGGCCAACGCGATTTCAACGGCTTGATCGAAATTAAGTGTCTTTCCGCAGAGAAGTTTGGCTCTAATGTCGCGATCGGCAATTCCCCGAACAAACTGCGCTCGCAGAAACAAGTCATTAACGGATCTGTTGCACTCGTTGTTGGTACAAACGAAGTTGCAAGAAATGCTCAGATTTCGTAGGGCGACGACGTATTGTCTGATCGTTTCATCAGGAGATCGTACCGTGGAAAGGAATTTGTGTTGTTCGACTACTTCGTTTCTTGAAGGGGAAAACTGCGTTTGAAGAAGAGATATCAATTCATCGTAAGTGCGTTCGGAAGGCGTGTCCGGTGCGGTGAGTGCAGCCAATGTTTGGTAATGCTTGCTGCCAACACAGTTGATCAAAACCCTTTTTTTTGTGGACAAGCATTCAGGCGTGTCCGATGTTAATTTCATAAGGGTGAAGTAGTTTTCAAGTCGCTGTTTGTAAGCCGAGAATGGTTCGGCGTCTTCATCGAAGGCGTCGAAGTCGAAGTTGATGGATGGGGTTCCGGGAATTGACGAGGGCATCCGAGACAGAAAATCGCGCGATAGAGAAGCCAGGGCGTTCACCTCCTCCGACATCGCAAACGGTTAAGAGTTTTATCCTCGTCGTCACTTTTATACATTAAGCACGCGAGAATACGAGAACTGAAAAATCCTTTTTTTTATTCACAATTCAAAAACTAATATTTTCTCATATGTGTAATAAATACACAACACCATAGTTTTACTACAAAAACTGGTCATATTACCTATAACTGTCGGTTTGAACCCCAAAACTAACGATTTCGTAAAAAAAAAAACTCATGTGATCATGTTATGCCGCGGAAATAACCATTTCACCCTAAAACTTATGGCACCACCTCAAAACTGGACTATTTAACAGAAAACTGACGATTTCACCACAATGATGATGATTGTTCCCAAGACGAGATTACCGAGCTCGTCACGGTAGGAATTTTGGCCATAAAGTGGTCAGACGTGTGGCTACGAGTAAAGAGTGATTTTGCGCGTTCTAGACGGGTTACGAGAGCGACATTTCTAGGGGTGTCCGATATCACTCTCGAGAACAATCTGGGCGCACGTGGAACGCTTTATAATCTCGTGGAAATTTTGTGCCCTTTTCAAGCCACACCCATCACCCAAACAATTAAAGGAAAAAACTGCTTCGTAGCCATGCTCCTAACACGTCATTTTCTCCTAAAGCCGGCTCCACACATGTGGTATTCACCAAATAAGGAGCAAAATGTTTGTCAAATACACGATAGTGTGGATGGGTGCTCGCTATTCGCCAAATCACGAACCGAGACGACTTTATTGCTCAAGAATGGTAATTTTAGCCCCAAGAATGGCGATTTTAGTAGGTACCTGCTACTAAATTGGTTACCCCACGATAATGATTTCTCTGCCACATGCAGAAAATCACGTTCTTTCCGATAAGCAAATTATCCGCGAATCGATGTGTTTTAGACAGCGAAATTTGAGTAATTGATTTCGTATTGACCTATGCGTAAATTGTATGCCAAGTTTCAGCTCGGTCCGAGCATTTTAAGTGCTCGGTCAGTAGAGAAAATCCTGCGGGTCAGTAAATTAGGCACTCCCGACGTTACAACAAGTGGAAAGCGGAAAGTATACAGGACAAAACAGTGGACAATTTTTGTTCCTTCCCCGGGCGTCCCCGGACGCTCTAAGAACAAAAAGTAGGACACGTCCGTGGAGATTAGGACGTTTGGTCACACTAAATTATGTATAGGAAATGCCGATTTGATGATTTCGCCGACGGAAAACTCGACTGCGGAGGGCAACAACCAGGGGCGGTAGCCAGCCCGTGATCAAGGGGTGGCAGCCAGCTAGGCACGGATCCAATGTGGTGGGGGGGGGGGGTGCGCACGTCTAGAGAAAAAGTTCTCGTTCGCGGATGAAATCTAGAAAAGGACACTTTGCGGCTAAGACAGAGGTAAAACACCCATTCACGGCTAAAATTGAGAAATAGCGCTGGTTCACGTTGAACTTGATAAATAAATCTCGTTATTCGCGGTTAAAATTGAGAAAACACGCCTGTTTGCGATTTCACGATGCAAAGTCCGGGGCGGAATTAAGAAAATGCGCTAATTCACGGTTTATAGATAAAATTGACAAAATAAATTGCTCGTTCAATGTAGAATTGAGAAAAATCACTCATTTGCGGCTGGAATTGAGGAAAAGCGCCAATTCACGGCTAAAATTGAGAAATGGAGCTCATTCACGCAGGTAAAATTGAGAGAAGGCGCCTGTTCGCGTTTTCTCAAACATAGGTAAACATTGCGAGAAAGAGCTAATTGACCGTTTTTATACATATGGCAAATTTGAGGGTGAAATTGAGAAAGACGTGACTTACCGCATACATTTTTGAAAAAAGTGCTTATTCACGGCTAAAATTACGGAAAATTGTTCGTTAGCCCGTGAAATTCGCTCTCACGCGATTATGTGAACCTTTTCACTGCTGAAATTTGAAGGGAGAAAAAATTGCTCAAGACAGAATGAGGAAGTGACACATTTTCCAAAATCATGCTGTCGTGATAGCTTGGGTACCAAAATTCATGAAAACACGATCCGTTCAAATAAAATCAGGCCCTATATTTTTTTTAATCAATTTTTAACACTATTGAGTTGCGGGACCCATTTGAAATTCGCTAGATAGACTGATGACGTAATAACGGCATTCACATGACCTTCACAATAGCTTCCCACAAATCAAACAACAGGACCAAGGTGACTAAACTTTCCTAGATCATCTACGTCACGAGCAGTCCCAAGTGCCTTTGCGCTGGACCCAGTACATTATTAATTGTTATTGGGCTGTGATTTTTGAGCATTCATAACCGTCAATTTCAAAATTAACTTGTTTTGCTGCTCTAGGGTGAGCAATCAGGAGCAAAGGACTGCTGGTGACGTCAGGCTCCACCCCTCCCGTCCGATTGGCAGGGGGAAATCAGCGGCACCGTCACCTTGAACCGGACTTAAAAGAATGGGAAGGACAAGAAGGGGCAAGACATGATAACAGCCAGGATGCGGAGGGTTGGGAGAGGTCACAACCCCTTAACTACGTCACGAGTCACAGACCGGCCGTTTAAGGTAACAAAAAAAACTGGCAAGTTTTATCATTTCTCTATAAATCGAAATCAATCAATTACGCACTAATATTCAATTCCTAGTCATATTTAGTCATTTTCTTTCGACAAAAATATTTCCAGCGACTTTTATTTTTTATGTTACTTCCTTATATTAGGAAAAAGCACTAATTTGCGGCTAGAATTCAGGGAAAACGAATTGGCGAAATTGTCACCGTTTGTTGTTGATTGGTGGAATTCTCGTGGCTAAAATTGAGAAATAGCGTTCATCCACGTTTTTCTTTTTTTTTTGCGGCTGAAACTGACAGAACGCACCAATTTGCAGTTAGGCGATTCCCGGTGCTGGGCGTAATTGAAATAGTATATCAAAAATGCATTATTTCACGGTTTTTTTTTAGACCTTTTCTCGGCTAAAATGAAGAAAATGGGCTAGTTCGAGTTAGAATTGAGAAAAATCACTCAGTTTCAGCTAAAATTAAGGAAAACGTCAATTCGAGGCTAAAACCAGTACTCATTCATGAGTAAAATCGGGGGAAAAAAACCCCTGTGCAACTACTCTTGAGATAAAACTGGATCCACGCCTGTGGGCCAGCTTCACTGGCGAAAATATCAGATGCACCATTGCCTTTTTTGCAGCCTTATAACAGGATCTGGAGGTTAGAATCGCGTCAATTCGCGGTCATCGGAGACTAAATTTGCACAGAAACGGCCACTATCCGTCAAAAAATTAATATCTGCTGGAAAACTGTCTTTTGCGGCCTTCTATTTCGGATTTTATGTCGAAAACCTGAAACTTCTCCCCCACCCTCCCGGAAAGTGATACTTTTGGAGCTAAACTTTGAATCTTAGACCTGAGACGGTAAACAGAGCTGGCATTTCCTCTCCCAACCAAGTCTGGATGGCACAGCGGGGTAAACATGATTTGAGCTAGCTAAAAACACACGAAAATTGCGCGTCGAACCTGCGAAAATGGGATTTTAGTGTGAAAAATCGGTTTCCAAGTTAAGCCGACCCTCGAAATCGGTTTGTCAGCAACAAACATCGGCGAATTTTTTATTTTTGGTGAAACTGATAAGCAAAAATGTTTTGTTTTTTTTAGTGAGAAAAATCCGCAAAATTGGTTTTATGGAGAGGAATAATACAAGAAAGCCAGATCAGGGATTTTTTGGGGGGGTGGGGCAGCTGCCCCACGAAATCTGTGCTTTTGATTCTAGGGGAGGACAACTGCCCATCCCTGCCCCCCGCTGGCTACGCCCATGGCAACAACCATCAGATCATCGCAAACCAAAAATAGTTCGCGATTTCAAGATCAGATTTCCGCACCTTCTGACGAATAACGTTGAATGATATTTTTCCGATTTTCTGTTTTTTTTTTTCGAAACAAAAGAAATCGTTGGAAAAACACGCGAGCTCGGGTTGAATTACTTTTATCTTTTTTTTACCGCCTAGTATTAAGAATTTATTTTTTAATCGAAATCAACACTAGTCGAACAGAGGACGTTTATTCTTCATGAAATGAAGAAAAAAAAAAACTTGAACACTTCCAGCCTAAAAGTGAATTTAAGAGATTAAACGGTGTTTCGTCATCAAAATCTTACGATAAAAAATGGTCCGTAAAGCCGTGGTGGATTACACACGGCACTGAGGCATGTAAACCAAGTGTCGAATTGATTATCCAAACAATCACATTTTCTCTACGAAGTGTTTATCTAATTAAATAGCAAGCTTTGTGAAAAAAAATCTCCTCACCAGATTTTTTTTTTTTTTTCGAGTAATCTGGTGTTTTAAACATTCTAATTTGAATCGTGTAGCCTTGGTTTATCCGAGAAAAAAACTTGAGAAATATATGGACCTTAAAATAATCGTACAAATAATGACGCATTCAACTTTGGAAACTGTCGATATGCCTTCTTTTCCTGTTCAGACTCAATTGTTTGGAATCAATAAATTAAGGGGAAATATTCGAAAATAAAAGGAAGCCGCCTTTGATGAATAACACGCGGATAAACAAAAACAGCTGTCTATCAGGGTGTTCATAAATTACCTCGACAGAGAAAGTATGTTGATATTACACCTCATTTGTGATCGAAATTACTAGTTGAGGTTTTTTGGGAATTCCTCTTGATTTTCGAGATTACGTCCATGGTGACCCTCTGTTTTTTTTTTCGACAAGTGAGTACTACGACATCATCAACAGGTGCTAGACTAAAAGTAAATAGCTCATTGAAAAGAGCACAAAATTTCCTTCATTATTGGTCCTCAACTCAATAAAACTACACCAAGGCCCTAGCCGCTTGGGCATGAGATATCCGAAATAAACTCGTTATTCGCATTTCTGCCCAATTTTCATCAGCGATTTTCACCATTTCGTCAAAGGAAAATATTTTTTTGCATACATAGGGAAAACTTCCTTATGATGTTGGCTTTCTAATGACATACAACATTTACCAGTTTTCACCATCTAGTGAAGAGGTAGAAGCAATAAACGAGCCCAAAACTGAAAAATAACCCACAATCAAGACCCAGGAAAGCCCCCCCTCCCCTAAGAAGATGGTGCCTACTATAAAATGTGGGCTGCACAGATGATTCTTTGACTAGCAATTCGCAACTATAAGTAAAAACAGCAATCAATCACTCAGATGCCTCAACTAATATTGAAAAAACGCCCATTCCAGCGGTTTTTCGAGGTAACATCGGGACTGAAATTGAGTAAAAGCGCTAATTCACATAGAGATAACATGCAAAAATCACTAATTCGTGGCGAAAATTTAGAGAACCTCCTAATTCACGGCTACAACTAAGAAAACTGCTAATTACTTCCCACCTAAAATGGGAATTAAACGCTTATCCGCGGCTGAAAATAGAGATAAGGTTCAACTCCCGGCAAAAAGCGCGTATTATAGCCAGTCAAATAAGAAAGTCGCTGATTCGAGGATCAATTTTTAGAAAATCCACTAATTCGCGGTTCACCGGAAAAAATTAAGAAAACATTTGGCGGCTACAGTGAGAAATAGTGTTACATCGCGACAAAAATAGTAAAAAAGCGCTGCCAAAACGGAGGGAAACGCTACGCCACGGAAACACGCTCACTCACAGCAAAAACAACAGAGACAAACCGCTTATTCCCCATTAAAATCGAGGAAAAAAGTTTATAAATAAGCGTTATTTCGCGGCATAAGTTGACCAGAAACTCTCATTCACAGCTATAAAATGGAGAAAAAGGATAATTCGCGGATTAGGAGGCCCACTATAATTCGTGGCTGAGAGCGGTAACTCGCCGGTAAGACTAATAAATAATTCGCAACTGAAACTAGGGAATATCTCGCGGGTAAAATTGAGAAATAGCGCTAATTTGCGGCAGTAGAGATGAAAAATCGCTAATCTACATAACTGAGAAGTGAAGAAAAACGCTAATTCTAGGCTAAAATAGAGAAAAGTCAGAAACACGCTGCTGAAATTGAGGGGGAAACGCTTATTTGTCGGATACATTTGATAAGACACACTAATTCATGGCAAAAACTGAGAAAGACCACGCGCTAATTCCAGGCTAAAATTGAGACAAATCGCTCATTCGTTTCTAAAATGGAAACGAAACGCTAGTTTACGGAGCAATTTGACAAACTCCGCTAATTCGCAGCTAGAATAGAGGAAACGCGTTGATTTGCTTGTATTATAAAGACTATAAACTGATAAATTCACCGAAACTAAAACCCATAAATGTCCATCGGCCATCGCGTGGATATCCAGTCAGGAAACTTACTATTTTGAGGGAATTTGTCAGGCTTTGCTCTAAGGCCGGTTAGCCAGAGTTTCGCTGCCAGGTAAAAGGCCCCAAAACTTGCAATTTTGCTAAAAACTAATATAATCAAGACCCTAAACTTTCATTTTTGAGGGAATTAAGATAGGAAAGTCGCATTGCCGTGGATATTAGGCCATGGAACTTCCAATCTTTTGGGTATTCATCATGCTCTGCGGTGCTTTAGGACCAGAAATTTCAAACACAATGCATAGCGCTTTTAATCTTGCTATTCGTGCTATAGTCTATTCGTTAGCCCATGGACGCTTTTGGGGTCGGTCAGACCAAATGGCTTCAAACTTTTGCGATTCTGTTGAATTAAAGCCGTGGGAATTGCCTAATTTAAGCCAGGAAAGCCAGTTGCTAAAAAACCTAGGAAACTTCCAATTTCTCCTAAAAATACCGTGACTTCGCGGCTATTTGTCAGGGCGCTGTCGTGGCGTTGACACCATTGTCTAGGTTTCGAGTTCACTAAACTAAAAAATCCCCGAAACTTTCAAATTCGCGAAATCGTTGACATTTGCCTAAAAAATGTCACCATTTTGCAGTTGTTCGTCAGAGCGCAATAGTGGGAGGCCTAAACCCCGCGGGCATCATGATTACTTTAAAAATAAGGCCCGTAACTTACTAATTCTCCCTATGCTAATGGCTAGAACATTGTTTCAAAAGAAAAAAGAGTTTATCAGATTTGTGGTGGAACCCCTCCCAAGATGCGTATTTTTTTCTATTTTAGCCACAAAGTTGCCTCCAGAGGAGGCAAGAATTAGTACTTCTCGCTTGATCTTCAAAGAAAGTGGTTATTTGCACAACGGCAATCTTTTGTCGAAAGAAACACTTCTTAGCAAACAATTTAATCGGGGTATTTCCTAACTTTAAGTCACAGATTGAACGAAAGTACATTTCTGTCACCGCTAGGACGGGAGTGCCTAATTTACTGGCTCAGGCTTTTCGAAATATCAAGTACCACTGGTACTCTACTCCGTACTCCGAGTGCCAAACATACTATACGCCCGGCAACCCGCATAACTTCAAATGATTGTTAATTTCTCTTGACCTTAACCCTTGTCTCATAACATTGGGGGGGGGGGGGGGTTAGGCCAGGGTTGACCCATCAACCTCCAGCAGTCAGGTGGTAGTGCAAGAGATGGCCCGACACGAGCAAGTCTCAGGTTATATACCAGCCTTCTCTGGCCTTTGGTTCCCGTCGCTGGCCAGGTGACGAGTCACGGAGTGAGAGGCTGGAAGCGTCCTGAAGAGGACGGTGTTTGCCCGAAGGCAAGAATCATCGCTCCTCGTGGTGGTGGTGGGGGGGGTAACGGAAAAGGGTTGAGAGTGAAGGAGGAAAAAGAATGAAGGGGTGCGAGGGGAGAGAGAACTAGCTCTCTTCTTCAGAGTCGCTAAAGTCGACAGTAGGAGAGGCAGTAGCAGCGCTGAGCGGGGGAACCCAGGACACAAGCGGTGGCGACGCCGATTGGCCCAGGCTTGCGCAAAGAGGTTGAGGCGGCGGGCGTCCTGACGGAAAGGCAGTGTCCAGGCGTCTCTGCTCGAGATGGAAAATGAGGAGCAAGCATCCGCATACATATAATGACCACTCCCATAGTACGTGAGCGGGCAGTTTCCTGGACGGGTGCCACCACAAGGGCAGAGAGGAGAGTCTCGCCGCCGAAAGAAGTGAAGCCAAAAGTTGAAAACACCATGGCCGGAAACCAATTGACGAGTTACTGCGAAGTAGGGACTCCTCCACGACATCTCTTTGCGAGTGCGGACGGCGGGCAGCAGGTGGTGGGCATGCCACGCGGTGGGGCCTGCGTCCCAGCGCTGTTGCCTCTGGTCCAGGAGGGAGGACTCAAGAAGAGGATCCAACATGGTGGGATCGGGGACGTCGACGAGTCGATCGCGAAGCTCAGTGAGGAGACCGTCAAATGCCGCTATAGTTGGCCGGTCATGAAAAAGTGACGAAGAACGATGTGGTCGAGGTCCAGATCGATAGGGGGCACACCGCAGATGAACTGGATCGCGATGTGAGAGATTGTGTTATTATATGCGGGGCGCTCTTGCTATATCGAACTAAAGCTGGCTTCTCTCCGTTCATTTGAACTGAAAACCGACCCCATCTGAATGTAAAGTCGCGTATACATGTATACCAGCCCGGACACGAGGCCGGCACAAAACAAAAGGTCCGTGTTGTGCTCGTCGACAATTTTATCCCCACGAATACGCTACGATCCACAGGAAAAACAAAACACAGCACGAACTAAGAAAGTTTCCACTGCCAGAATTTTCAGTCAGTCTCCTGTTCAATTGAAGTGAAATGACAGTGTGAGCTTCCTCGAGTGGAATGATGACTATTCTACCGAGAAGTAGAGTAGAATAATAAATAAAAGGCAACGTCGTTGGAGGATCGCCTATTTAAATGTGTAAAAATCACACGCGTCAAACCAGCAGCATTTCATTGATTTTTAAACACAGCAATAAAGAGTCAGCATCCATTTAAAAGGATTCTTATGTACTTATTAATATGTTTATAAAAATTCAGCGAGCTAAAGTTTCCTTAAAGCTCCGCGGATAAAAATGGTAGAAAGAGCGCTAATTAGAAGCTAGAAGTATGGAAATGACAATTTCCTGTTTCTGAAGGCAAATTCACGTAACTCAAACTGAAAAAAGCGCTAATTCATAGCTAAAAGCAAAAAAGTCGCTAATTCGAAGCTAAAATCAGGAAAAATACGACTTCACCGCAAAAATTAAGAAAAATCGCTAAAAAACGCTAATTCGCTGTTTAAATTGAGAAAACGTCAATTCGCGGCCAGAAAGTTAAACAAATCGCTAATCCAAGGTCAAATTCAGAAAAATTATTAAGGTAATTAGCGGCTAAAATTAAGGAAAAACGCTAATTTAAGGGCTGAAATCAAGATAAATGGCTAAATAGGGTGTAAATTTGAGGAAATTCGCTAATTCACTGACAGTATGAGAAAGTGGCGAGCCGCGGTTTTTCCGAGGCAATTTCGTGGACAATAAGGAAAAAGCGCTAATTTATGGCAAAAATTGATAAAAATCGCGAGTTCGCGGCAGTAGCTTACCAAGGTAAGAGCGAGGGGGGGGGGCGGACCGCCCGGCGGGCCCCCGAAAACCTTAAATACGGAAAAATGAGGAATTTTAGGTTCTACATTGTTCATGGATGAGGGTAAGTGAAAAGGTTGGACGGTTTTGGACAGCGGTTCGGCTCCTGTTTTCCGAATTTCAGTCTCTCCTAACGTTGCAATAAGTGACACCAGGGGGCCTATTCTAACAAAAAAGCAATATGTTTTTCGTAGCAATGTTTCTATTTTATTCATTTTCTTCAAACATATTATGAACAAGTAGGACAAAGAGTGTGGGCTGAATATTCAATAGAGCCAAATATTGAAAATTCGCGGCTAAAATGGAGAAAATACACCATCCAAAGTTTCGTTAGTGCACTAATGTGCTGATCGTCAATGTGCAACTTGCTAACTTGCGCTTTGGAAAAAGCGATAATATTCGTGGCTATAACTGCGATAAAGCTCTGATTCATAGTCTCGCGATCCAACTTCCAGGCCAAAATTGGGGAAAAAACCGTTGATTCGCGGTGTATGGAGACCATTCTAAGCCTAACATGTAAAAATCGACGCAAAAGAATTGTTTTTAGGCCGATCCAGCGGCTGAAATTGAGAAAACACGCTAAGCGCAAAATAATCGTGGTTAATATTGACAAAAACAACGCAAAATAGTGCTAAAATTGGGCAAAAATAGCGAATTCACCCTGAAATTGCATATAAAAATTCGCACATAAAAAGAGAACGGATGATAATTCACAGCAAAAGTAGCAGAAAGCGCTAATTAACAGCTGAAATTGATAAAAATCACTGGAAATACCTAAAATCGGGTACAAATAACTAAATCGCAGCTAAAATTGAGAAAACCAAAATCCACATAGCTTCTGAATATTGCTTCAAGGCTCAAAATGAAAAACAGCGCTAATCCATAGCAGAAAGTAAAAAAAATGCTAATGCTGAGCTAAAAAATAGAAAACATCACGGCTAAAATTGAAAAAAATCACTATTAAGTATGTGGCGCTGACAAAATTAATAAAAACTCTTAATTTTCTGGTCTAATTGAGAAAAAGTGCTAATTCGCTGCTAAAAATGGAAAACGCCAATTTATGGCTAAAATTGAGAACATTCGTTTAGTTCACGGGCTAGAAGCGATACTACTTTGCTAAAATCGCTGCGAAAAAGCGCTGGTTCACGGCTAAACTTGAAGAAAATCACCAATTCGTGGACAAAGTGTGGTGAAATTTCCAACTTAAATACTCGCCTTCGCGCCTTCTAAAGGCAACTTTGTTGCTAAAATTGAGGGAAAAAACAGCAAATGCATGGCTATAAGTTAAAAAACACCGTTGATTCGCGGCTAGAACTGAGATGTGCTAATCTTCAGTTAAAAGTAAAACAAGATTGCTAATGCCGGGGCTAATTTGTAGCCTGGCTAAAAAATTAAGAAAATGACCTATTTTCTTCCTAAATTGCTGCTAAATATGAAAAAAATCTCAAATTTTCACCTAAAATTGCGGAAAACGCCAATTCGTAGCTAATATTGAGAAAATTCGCTAATTCACGTGTTAGAAACGCTACTAAGCTGCTAAAATTAAGAAAAAGCGCTGATTCGCGGGTAAAATTGGGGGAAATCTCTAATTCGCGGCCAAAATTGTGACAAATTTCAATTTCAATAAAACATTGTGGCTACTAAAGGCAAATTGAAATTGAGGAAAATTGAGGGAAGAAGTTGAGAGGAAATTGAGAAAAATCGACAACTTATTGTTATATGGGTGAAAAAAACAGCTGATTTTCGGCTGATGTGGGATGGGGGAAGGCATTGTGTTATTTTATTGTGAACTGTTTCATATTTATTTTGAGAGTATAAGAGAAGGAAGGCGACAAATGACATCAGTCGTTCAAGTATTTTGATTTCCTCCTTCATTTCGTCATTTCACTATTGATAAACATCCTTGTTCGCTGTAAACAATAAAAGGGACTACTATATGTATGGTGAGGGAGTGGAGGGGCGGGGGCTTATCAGAACTACTTCGCCCGGTCTGTATATTAATTAAAATGTAAATTTCGGCTAATTCGGGCGACTGTGACATGAGAGAGAGAAAAAATTAAAATTCTCGAACAAAAAGTTGTGTTGTACCACTTGCGCAAGAAACTTTTCCACGCATTGAAAACAAATACAGAAATTGATTGACAGAAATCATGACGGCATCACGAGATTCAGATGTGTAAACAAAGCAATTAATATCCGAGGCGAGATCCCCCCCCCTCCCCTTCATTTCAAATTGTGGGTCTTCTTAAAACATTTAAATTTCCTTGCCAGCAAGGGCCCCACCGGTTCTAAAACATCTATCGCCAACTCCTCTCTCTCCTTACCACCCACCCCCCGCCAGCCATCATCCAGACTGTGCACTGGTCGTTTTTTACCTGCATTTTGGGAATCTTCCGTTCCTATTGTAACAAGATGTGTGCACCACCAAGTGAAATAAAACGTTAAAAATAAATTAAAAAAAAAAAATTGTAGGACATTTTAAAAACTGGAAGAAATTTGAAACCACGTGGAACCTTAGCCGATGAATACATCGGTTTTTTTGCGCTAGCGAAATTTCTTATAATGTAATACACACATAAATAAATTATACGAGAAATTGTACTCACCAGTATTAATCACGTTCAATAGCAGACCAAAATTTACCATTACAATGCACGAATGATTAAAAATTAAGCTGTTCACCAGCCCGAGACGAAAAAAGCCAATAAAAAAAAAATTGTAACGTCTATTAAGACGACTCAAGCGCGTCTGATCGCACACTGGCTGCGGCTATTCAAGATCATTCTTCTTTCTTTCTTTTTTCTCTCTCTCTCTTCTTTTCTTGTCCACACGTGCGTTCTCCCACTCTTTTATCTGTTCACTGCCTTTGGAAATTAACATGAGTACAAAGGGGGAGGGGTTGAGGGATGTACAGTAAATTATGATTTCGCTTTAACAATACCAGTTTTTACCCACCCCCTATCGATTATGTTTGGACAGTTAAAATCACTTTCTCTTCAAGTCAATTTCAAAGTCGAAGCAACTATGGAAGAATAAATGGTGACGAGGAAGCGGGGGAATCAATGGGGGGGGGGATTCTGGGAAAGATAAAATAAGCTCTGCTTATAATAATTCACATGGAGAGACTAGGCAACATACACGCCATTGTTTCCACCCACAGAACCTCCGAAGCCTCTTAAGATGGAAAAATAAGGATTTTTAGATTTTAAATGTTCACGGAACGTGTAGGATGTTTTAGGATGTTCACGGATGTGTAGGAACATGAAAAGGAAACTTGGAATCCCGGTTGGACGGTGATTTGGCTCCTCTGTTTCGCATCGTGTCATGTGGCCAGACCTGTCGAGCCGTGGAGGGGGGGAAGGGGCACTGGGTCCGAAATTGTCCCCGGACCTGGGCGTACTTGAGGGCCCGGATTTAAGAACTAAAATAAAAAGGTAGAAAAGAGAGAGAAAAGGAAAACTTTACTTCGGTTCAAGCTGTGCTGCGGTTGGATATCAACTGTGGCTTGAGCTTTGTTGTGGTTAGCCCTTGGGTGTGGTATGACATTTGTTGTGGTTTGACCTTTGCTGTGGTTGGACATTGGCCGTGGTAGCGCCTTTGCTGAGGCTTGACCGTTGCCGTGGTTGGACCGTTGCTGTGGTTGGACCTTTGCGGTGGTCGGGCCCATGCTGTGGTTGGACCGTTGATGTGGTTGGACCGTTGATGTGGTTGGACCGTTGATGTGGTTGGACCCATGCTGTGGTTGGACCGTTGCTGTGGTTGGACCTTGGCCGTGATAACGTCTTTGCTGAGGCTTGACCGTTGCTGTGGTTGGACTGTAGCTGTGGTCGGGCCCATGCTGTGGTTGGACCTCTGATGTGGTTGGACCGTTGATGTGGTTGGACCGTTGATGTGGTTGGACCGTTGCTGTGGTTGGACCGTTTCTGTGGTTGGACCGTTGCTGTGGTTGCACCGTTGCTGTGGTTTCACCTTTGCTGTGGTTGGACCGTTGATGTGGTTGGACCGTTGCTGTGGTTGGCCCGTTGCTGTGGTTTGACCTTGGCCGTGGTAACGTCTTTGCTGAGGCTTGACCGTTGCTGTGGTTAGACCGTAGCTGTGGTCGGGCCCATGCTGTGGTTGGACCGTTGATGTGGTTGGACCGTTGCTGTGGTTGCACCGTTGCTGTGGTTGCACCTTTGCTGTGGTTGGACCGTTGCTGTGGTTGGACCGATGCTGTGGTTGGCCCATTGCTGGTGTCGGGCCAATGCTGTGGTTGGACCGTTGCTGTGGTTGGACCGTCGCTGTGGTTGGACCGTTGCTATGGTTAGACTGTTGCTGTGGTAGACTGTTGCTGTGGTGGCCGTTGCTGTGGTTGGACCATTGCTGTGGTCGGACCGTTGCTGTGGTTGGACCGTTGCTGTGGTTGGACCGTTACTGTGGTTGGACCTTTGCTGCGATTGGACCGTTGCTGTGGTTTGACCTTAACAGAGGTTGGAGCTTTGCCGCTGTTGGACTTACTGTGGTCGTAGCTTTGATGTGGTTGGGCCTCTGTTGACTGTGGGGGGAGGGGGGGTGCATGTACATGTGGCCGTGGTATATACAAATAATTAAACGCCACATCTGCAGCTCGCCCTACGGAAGAGACTGGAAGTCCGGTTGGTGATGAAAAACTACCGTCCTTCTTCGGAGGAGAGTTACGCGTGGAAGACCCGTGAACGTCAACGAAAGAGATATTGGCCGTTACGGCCCGTTGTTGAGACATCTGTTTTCGAAGACCGTCGACAAGGTTGGACGGGATTCGCTGGATAAGGGCTATTATAGGTGAGGAAGTGAGAAGTTCACGCGGTAGGCCCAGTGGTTCTTCGTAAACGAATTCAACAGGTGAGGCTTTGAGATCCTCTCGAAAAGCGCTTCGAATTCTTAAGAGCACGACGATAGGCAGGGCTTCGAAAACGTTCAATCGTGGCGTTGAAGCACGAATGATACTCGGTGTAGAACGGAAGGCTCTCGGTACCTAAAATAGATCCTGTGGAACTTTGAACAGTTGGGATTCGAACTGTCGTCCTTTTGATCCGCTGTGATCCGTACCAGGGAAGCCGCATCGGTAAATCCAGATGTTGACGAGGAAAATGTCTTCGAGGGGTCATACTTTTGGCCGTCGCATAAATCTTGTCGATGTCGACAGGGAGGCACTAACGACATTGTTTGAGCCAGTGACGACGGTCGTCTGATGAGGTCGACGTGTACGTGTTCGAAGAGTGTCTGGCGAGAGATGTTCGTGGCACGCTAATTCTACTTAAGGAGGTGTCAATTTCTGGTACAAATTACCCGTTTCATAAACCGAAAAACAATGCCCCGTTATAATGTTTCTGGGCCTCTCTAAACAGTGATACTATATAAAACGTGGTTTTATAGAAATCATTTAAGCCCGACAGGAAGGGAAGTAAAATTTGAATTTCGGGAGTTGGAGTGAACAAAGCAAATTTTTAAAGATTCACAAAAATGACAAATGTTTAAAATGTAATAAAAATAATCAGGAAAAGTTAAAATGACAAGTTAACGTTTCAATAAATTGTTGATAAGCGAATTATCACAGTCCCATTACACTTTCTGGGGAAAAGTGAAAAATAAAATATTTGTACTTGCTCGATCCAGTCAGCTTCTTTACTCGAACTCAGTGCTTGAAATTATCATCGCATTCCTGTTGGGGGGTGGGGGGGGGGCGCAAGAAAAACGTAAGAAATTCCAACAAAATTAAATTAAAGGAAAAAAAACAAAGCTTACTGAGCAGCCCGTTCGGCCTCTTCAGCTTCGTTCTCGTCGAATTTCGCCGCGCTCATTTCATACTGTTTGACATTTTCAACGGTGGGCAATTTGTCGATATAGTCTCGAATGAAAGGCACGTGACTATGGTGATTGTTGGGCAGAAGAAATATAGGACTGTTGGGCACTGAAGTGTCCATGTATCCTTTGCACTTGCACAGGTACTTCGTTTTATTTTCCACGCACCTCATGGTCCTTGGTGGGAAGGAGGGGGGAAACAACAAAAATGAAAATAAAACTGTAATGCACACAATAATAATTAATACTTACGATTTTTTTTGGCCTTTATGGTGCACATGGTAGTAGTGCCCTCTACCATCATAGTACACGGTTGAGTTGTTCCTTCCTCTAAGAGCTACAGACTCTATTGCTGTGGTATAAGAAATCCGTTGTAATAACAAAAAATAAAATAGTTAAAAAAAACACGATGAAATACTTACGGTGGTCGTTTATTTCATAGAAAAGTCGGTTTTCTAGAGAATTATAATGGTAATTTTTATTGTTTGTTTGTTTAATTATGAAAAATGGCTATTAAATATTATACCGTCGATATCAGAGTATCCTTCTTGTACTCCGGCGTGTTCGTCTTGCAGAACAGTCATATAATAAACTGAATTGTTAAAATTTTCTTTAAGGGGTTAGATGAAAAAAAAAAAATCAAATAAATAAATGAGTAACGGAAAAGAGCACGGGATTACCTTCAGGCTCTGCAACGGACGATTGAGATTTATTCGCTTCATCAGGCGGTGAATAATTCTTGATGAAATCTAAATAATTGAGCGGCAAACCTGAAGAAAAAAAAAAGAGTCTCCTGTTAATAGAAGATACAATTCAGCGTCGTTTCGAGCAAATGGGCATACAAGAAAATGCCTGAACTGACGATTTCTACCGTGAAAAATGGCAAAACCGCGTATTAGCGCTCTAAAAACGGCCAAATAATAGACCATTCCGCACACCATTGAAAATGGCAAAACTGACAATTCTTACCCTAAATAATCGAGAACCCCTAAACGCCCTAGCAATTTCAATATTTAAAGTTTCTCGCTCTAAAAATGTTCAAACTTGTCATCCATTCTTCCTCTTACTAAGCGTTTTGATAAGCGTTTTGCCCGTTGAAAGTGGCAAAAACTTGACTGATCTGCGCCCAAAACATGACTATAGTGTCATATTGACGCCCTGAAAAATCACTAAATTGACAGATTTGCGCCCTGAAAATACTTAAATTGACGATCACGTGACTTTGAAACGGCAAAAACGACTATTCCCGCACCAAAAATGGCCAAATTGACCATTCCAGCTATAAAAATGGGCTGAACTGATGATTCGTGCCCTGACGATCAGGGGTCAGAACTATAAATTGTCCAAGTGTTTTTTCTATTGACAGTTTGATTTTATTAAATGGATTTGTTTTTGACCTTTTTCTGTCTTGTTGAACATTTCTTTCACGACGTTTCGCCAGGATGATTCCTAACGGCCTCGACCAGAAGACGTTAGGAATCATCCTGACGAAACGTCGTGAAAGAAAAGTTCAACAAGACAGAAAAATGTCAAAAATAAATCAATTTTATAAATTTTCCATGCCCCTCCCACAAAAACTGTCAATTTCGTCCTACAAATGTCAATTTCGCCCCAGAACTGACAGTTTTGACTTGAAAACTGCCAATGTCCTCCTACATACCGAAAACCCCCAAACCGAGGGAGCATCAGACAGTTCAAGCTCAGACAATGGGGTTTTTAGGCCCCTTCACCGAAACAGTCTAGTAGGTACTGGACAGTGTCTTTGAAACTGTCAATTTCTTCCTTGGAACAGTCAACTTCGTCCTACAAATGTCAGTTTCGTTATTCAAAACTAAAGATAATTTATTTTTAGTGTTGAGGCTTCTTTTTTCTTTATCTCCGCTGGTGGAGGCAGGCATCGCCAGAGAAAGTGTTTCTTCAGTTTTCTTCTTCTGAATTCAAAACTTTCAATACAATCTCAGAAACTGACAATTTCATCCTATAAACTTTCAATGTGGTCCTATAAACTGTCAATTCTGTCCTACAAACTGTCAGAGAAAATGTTTCTTTATTTTCCTTTTTTTTATAATTCAAAACTGTCAATTCAATCCCAGAAACTGTCGATTTCGTCCTTGAAACTGTCAATTTCATCTTTAAAAACTACCAATTTCGCCCCAGGAACTGGGGGGGGGGGGTTATTCTGACACTTTTTCACATTGAATTTCCTATCGGAAAGTCATGCGCTATCATTCATTTTCTTTAGAAATCACTGAAATGAGGTGATTTTTCGATAGGAAATCCTATGCTGAAGAATTACAGAATAGCCCCCCCCCCCAGACGGTTTTGGTTTGAAAAAGTCAATTTCCTTCTAAAATACATAAAATCCCAAACCTTGATTTCGAGAATAAGAGAATTTGGGATTAGACCAAGGGATTTTTAAAAACCCCTCACCGGAAACAGTCGATTAGGTAGTAAAAACTGTCAATTTCATCCTAGAAATGTCAATTTCGTTATTAAAAACAGTAAATTTTGTCGTTTAAAACGTCAATTTCGTCCCGGAAACTATCAGCGGACATTTATTCCTGAAACTGCCAATTTAATTCTATAAATGTCAATTTCACCACTCAAAACAGTTTATTTCGTCCTATAAACAGTCAATTTCGTCCTTTAAAACTGTCAATTCCGTCCTACAAACTATCATTTCATCCAGGAAACTGCCGATTTCGTCCCAGAAATTGTCAATTTTGAACAAAAATTCAATTTTGACAGAAATTGACGTAGCAGGCGGCTACACCTTGGATATAATGTTGGCGCTACTGAGCACCACCAGTCCTGTACACACTCCACCATCTCAGCAAGACCGCGGCCCACCGCTAGATGCTTGGTGAAAGAAGCCTCGGGTTGAGGTCCTTTATAAAGCCCTCCTCCCCTCCAAAAAAAAACCCTGCTTTGGAGAGCCGCAATTGGGGAATGGCACCACGAGAGTACGCGAGGCGGTGCTCACCGGTTCGATCCCGCCAGCTCCGAACAGGAATACTCCGCCCATCACCACCAAAGAGTCACTCCTCCCATTTTTTTTTTTTAGTTGTGTAAACACACATTTACCTCATCCTCTTGTTTCGGGAACAGTTTTACTACAATAAACACAGTTTATTGATCGTGAATTGAGTCACTTTTTGCCATCTTCAGGGCATGCATTATCCTTGCAGTCATTTTTAGGGGCGAGTTTGGCCAATTTTAGCAACGCGAAGAACCAGCCAAGTAATTTTATGTACGTCGAAAGTAGTCATTTTATCGGGCGCGGAGAAACATAACAGTAACCGATCGGGGGAGGGGAGGTTGATCAGATGGTTAAGGTGGAGCCATACCTGTTCGGTGCGGGAACGAAGAATGACCAGTTTATAGGGCGCGCGGAATGGTCAATTTAATCTTAATTTAATAAGCGCGTGACTAAAGTCAGTTTGTCGATTTTATGGGCGCTCATGGTCAGTTTAGCCATTATCAATGCGCGAATGGAAAGTTACTGTCGGTTTAGCAATTTTTTCAGCTGAACTGAGACAGATTTGACAATTTTATGGCGTGACTATTTGACCAGTTTGACTATTTTAGGGCACGAATCGTCAGTTTAACCAGTTACAAGGAATGAATTGACAGTTTGGTCATTTTCTGAGAAGGAGGATTGAAATTCTGACATTTTTATGGAGTTTCGGCTATTTTGGGCTGCCCGCCCTTCTTTAATTTGTACGACACCAGCTACACCTAAAATCCGTCAATTCACCCCTTCAAAACTAAGCATTTTTGCCTCGAAAAACCAAAAATAATCTTTAAATTCCGCCCATAAAACATGTTTTTCACAGAAAAATGGTCATTTTCACCATTGTCAAATTGAGAAAACAGCTAATTCACGGCTAAAACTGAAAAAAAAAAAAATCGCTCATTCAGAGTTAAAACGGAGAAAAAACGCTAATTTAAGGTTAAAAGTAAAAAATCAGCCAATTCGCAGCTATAATTGTGAAAATCGCTCAGTATTCGCGGACGAAAATTGAGAAAAAGCGCTGATTCATAGCTGAAATTAAGGAAAAACGCTCATTCTCAGCTAAAATGGAGAGAAACAGAGGCAAAATACATCGTTTAGAGCTAAATATCTGCGAAATTGTAAGTTTCGAGTTCCAAAAATATCCGCGGAATTGCGAGTTGCGGGACTAAAATATATGAGAGTTCGGCGAGTTTCGGTTGTTATTTCTTTGTTCTTTGTTTTTGTGGCCGTGGATGCAGAACAGCTCTCAAAGCTCTTAAAATCGCAATTCCCATCCATTAACTGTGAATTAGAGTTTTCCTCCACTTTTAGACGCGAATTCGCGTTTTTCTCGGCTCCACGCCGTGAATAAGCGCTTTTTCTCAATTTCAGCTTCCGCCGAGAGGATCCGCGTATTTTAGGTGTGAATTCGCGCCTTTTCTCAATTTTCAAAGCTGCCAAATGGTAACACTTTATCACAAGTTTAGCCGTGAATATCGCGTTTCTCTATTTTTAGACTCGAATTAGCTTTTTCTCTTTGTTTATCCGTGAATTAGCGTTTTTCTCAGTTTTAGCCGCGTGAATTATCGCTTTTTCTCAATTTCAGACCCAAAATTGCCCCAAGAGAATCGGCGAATTGGCGTTTTCTCATTTTCAGCTGTGGATTAGCGTGTTTTCCTCAATTTTAGCAGAGAATTAGCACATTTTCTTAATTTTAGCTGCGATTTTTAGCCCTTTTTCTCGACTTTATCCGTGAAATCGTAATTTTTCATACTTTAGTAGTGTGAATTATCGTTTACCTCCACTTTTAGAAGCGAATTCACGTTTTTGTCTATTTCACTCATTAATTAGCGCATTTTCTCAATTTCAGTCCCAATGTTGCCCTGAAAATCCTTTTAAAAATAAGAAAATGTTTCTCCCTTTTAGCTGTGAATTCACGCTTTTTCTCAATTTTTTTTTAAAGCTGCTAAATTGAAGCACTTTATCACAATTTTAGCCGTTAATTAGTGTGTTTCTTCATTTTTAAGACGCTAATTCGCGTTTTTCTCTTTTTTGTCCTTGAATTAGTGCTTTTCTCAGTTCTAGCCGCGTGAATTAGCGATTTTTCCCAATTTCAGTACCGATTTTGCCCCAAGAATTCGTGTTTTTGCGTTGTCTCAATGTCAGCTGTGAACTAGGAGTTTTTCTTATTTAAAGCCGCATATTGTTGCGCTTAATCACAATCCTAGCAGCGAATTAGCGTTTTTCTTCATTTTGGGCCAAAAGAACTAGTTTTGCTCTTTTTGCAGGTGTTTTGCTTCAATTTTAGCAGCAAATTAGCACTTTTTGTGCATTCTTTACACAAAGTGGCGTTTCTCATCTATTTTTTCTCTCTAATGCCACGAATTAGCGTTTGTCTCATTGCATTGCGAACCGAATTTTTTCATCTTTAAACTTTTCAGGGGCCCCCCATCCGAACGGGGGCTACGCTACGCTAGTGGGCTAATACCCGCGAAATTAAAAGTTTCCGTTTTCGTTGTTGTTTTTTTAATGGAGCTGCCTTCCTCACTTTAATCAAGCAAGTTTCTCGGCTTAATTCAAGCGAAATTGGAAAAGTTTGAGGCGCTTTCTTGTTTAGCGATTCTCGACCTTGGGCTGACAGGCCCCGACTGCGCTCAATGCTCTCGATTAGCCGTGTCATTGAAACATTAAGCTCCAACCATTGAGTTGGCAAGTTGGGGTCCTAAATTGAGCGAAATTACAAATATCCTGGCTGAATATCACCATAATCATTCATTTTGCTAGTTTCGGGTCTTAAATCATGCGTAAACGCAACTTTCGGGTCTTTCTGTCAACAAAATTGCAAGTTACGGGTCTTAATTTCGCAGACATAGCAAGTTTCGGGGCTAAATACCCGTGACATTTGAAGTTTGCATTTGATTTTTTTGTGGACTCAGACCTCGAGCCGGTCGGCCCATGACGGACGGCACGGCGCCGGCGTCTCCGTAGGCTAAACCCCCCTCCCCCTAACGACAAAACTGTCACATTTGGCTTCAACATTCACTGGAAATTCGCGACTTATTTAAGTACGGTAAGAAGAAAGTATGGTGTTTTTTTTATTGGGTGCGGACCCTGGCCTAGCCGGCTTCGACTGCGCCAATAACCTGATGAATACCCGTGTAATTGCAACTTTTAAAAGATAAATATTTAATTTGTGTTTTCCACTGAACATCGGCGAAACTGAAAGTTTTCGTGTCGGCGGAAGTTATTGTAGTGGGAAGTATGTTTTGTGTGTGAAGAGGAAAAACACCATTGTCGACTTTGCACCCCCTCCCCCCTCATCACCAAGCATCGGTAGCCGAGGCGCACCGGCCTGCATTTTAGTGTTGAGTATTATTTGAAATGAACTCACCGTGAGTTAGAGACTCTAAAAATTTGATGTCAAAGCAGGCGATTTTCTTCAAAATATTTACGATGCTGCAGTCGACGTTGCCTGCCCTACGACTCAAATCTTCAATTAAGGGCCAGTAAGTGTCCTCTGGCGGTGGCTTTGAGAATCCTTCCTGATAACGGGAGGGGGAATTTTAGTTTTTAACCCGTTTCAGACGAAGAAGTCGAACTTACATTCTGTCTACTGGTGAAGTCTTCTCTGTAGTATTCTTCAATTTGTCTTATTTTTTCTATAAAGGAAATTAAATTGATTTAAAATAAATAAATAAACCTTTCGAGTTTCAAAAGCCTACGGTAAAGAGTCCAGAACGGCATTCGATGTTTGAGACACTCTTCGGTCTTCAAATGAAGCTCTTCGACAGCACTCGACACTTTCATTCGTGAGCCAAAGACGGAAAAGGCGTGAGTGCCGATTGTGTCGATCCAATGTGTTCTGAACTTTACAAGAATCGGCTTGGCCAAGGCGAAAAGATGATTGGCATCGGTGAACGTCAAGACTGCCTCCCAGCCTTTGATGAGTGAAATGTTTTTATCATCGTCGGCGGGCAGGAGTGGAAGAGCGACGAGCTGAATTGGGGACATTTTGTTTTTTAGAAAGTAAAGAACACGCTGCGTTCAAATAGAATATCTTACCAGACGTAGTAGGCACAATATTTCTGGTTTGTCCGTTAGAGTTTTGATTAGACCCAACTCTTCGACGTGACGAAGCACGCTCTACAACAATTATTAATAAATTAAAACAATGTTTTGATTATTTTACCAGTCCCTTCTCACACAACGTGCCATATAAAGTAAGCACATACCTGGATGATATGAAACCAATTGAAGGAGATTTCCGCGTTAGGAAAAACCTGCTTCGTAGCATTCTCTATCATCGAGTTGAAACCAACCATCACGGGAATGTCATTAAAATTTAGATTCAAATCGTCCCTCACAGTTTCCATAGTTTTAAGGAAACATTCCTCGGAGTCGATTAGTACTGTTACGTACAGAACTGGAATGCACTTTAAAACAAAATAATTAGAAGGATGAGGCTATTAACTCAAAAATAAGAAGAATAAAACTAACCAGCCCATTGGTATATACATAGACGATAATCAAATGTCTGAAAACGGTGATTTTCGGTTGAACAGTTAAAACACCTGCAGCGTCCAATTTACACTTTCGACTGATGGGTAGAACAAATTCCTTGTTAGCCATCCAAATTCCAATCAGCCCTCCATCGGGCGACACAATTCGCCCCTGCACAAACACCGCGGTTCCATCGCGGACGAGAGCGAATTTCGAGTGTTTCGGATCGAGGACGAGCTGTTCAAAAGCCTCCAAATTCGGGGGAACGGGCGGGAAACCGCACCGACGATGACCGTAGAGAGCTCGTCGTACCGTATGGTAGCCGACTTTCGATCTTAAATTTTGATTCCTAGATAGAAGAGAGAGTGAGAGGGGGGGGGGGAGTGAGTAGAATAAAATCGCGTAAACGAAAATTAAAGAAATTTCAAACTTTTTAAGCTCATCCTCGTAAATTCTTCTGATAGGCTCGTCGCTGTTCATGGCCCTTTCAACGACTCTGTCGACAAACTCCAAGGTTTCATTACTGTACTCTCTAACGTACGGTGGGTGATTGTGTGGCCTTGTAATGAAAACGGGAGGGTCGGGAGGCCCCAGCTCCATGTAGCCAGACGAACGGCACACGTGAGGTGGGCGAGTCTCGACGCAACGAAGGTATTTCCGTATTTTGGACTGCTTGGCCAGGCGATAATAATATCCTCGACCGTCGTGGTAAACGGTGAACTCTTTGCTTCGAGGATGAATTATTTCGGAGGGAATTGCTGGGAACAATAGACGTCATTAGTTACGTTTTACTATTTTCCTTTCATTATTGTCTTACGGTTCTCCCTGGAGTCCATCATAATTTGCTGGGGATCAACTGAAATTTAGGGTTAAGTTAAAAACGTCATTATATTACTAGTGGGAAGGGAAAAACTTACAAGAAACGTTCTCAGCATCAAATGATGAGGCGTCTGGAAATAAATTTAACGCAATTATTATGTTAGAAAATAATAATACTTCGAGTACTAACCTCTTCCTGTGCCATCCTCTGCAATGTTATTTTCTTCAGCAGAATTAACAGCTGGAACAAATTAATCCAGTTAAAAGAGAAATGACAAGGTTTTTTTCGTTACTCAAACTACACGAGTGCCTTACATTTCCCCTCACCACTCGTTGAGGCGGCGACGGTACCGGGGGTTCTATCGGGCAGCCCAGTCATCTTCAAATCCGTTCTACCTGCATGTTCGAAAGTTCAGAAAAACGGGGAAAAAAAATTTGATCAAACTTGTCAACCATCACCCAAAATTAGAACCAATGAATCGACAATTTACCTTGAAGAATCGATTCTAAAACTCCGGTGTGACAAGAGCCCAAGCACTCGACCATTTCACCGAAAGTAAATCCGCCTTCTTGGTATTTCAAGTAAGTCTCTTCGATATAGGCGTCGTTGAGTGCCCAAGGATTTCCTTTCCGATCGATATTCTGTTGAAACAGAAGAGGTTAAGGTTAGACTTATTCCAGTGACCAAGATTACGCTTTATGTGATACTGTTGAAGTTACTCACAGTGGACGGTACTTTGATTTCGCGAAGAAACGCCCTTCGGGTGCGTAACTCAGCCGATCTCACTTTAGCTAAGACAAAAAGAAAAAGGTCTGGGCTGAAATTTCTGTGGGATCCCCAAGTCTCTAAACAAACAAGGAATCGTGGCCGGATTCTGTAAGCCGGCTCCACAATCACCCCGTGAACGAGCGTGAAGACGGCGAACGTGAGAGTGTAGGGTCTTCGCGGTATTTCACGCGTGTTCACGCTTTTCACCCGTTTTGAGGCGGTATTTTTCCCCGCTTCAAAGGGTTCGCGGCCGTGAATAGAGAAGACCCTCTACATTCGCGTTTCGCACCACCGTCAATTTATCATTTTTACTATTATTTCTTCTTTTTTTGCCACTTTGGCAACGATGCCATTTAGCGCCTTGTTGTCTGTTATAAATTAGAACTGACCCTTTGTTTTCACGTCTTTTGTACTAGTATGTGTCTCCTGGTCTTGTCCTCACCGACGGGATGTGCGAAAACGAGAAAGAATCAATTTTTTTCGAGAGTTATCAATATGATCCGATATATGGGATATGGGACCCCAAACACCCATACCATAAAACGCAGGTGAGAAGCGGTCAGAGTCGACTAAGCGTCCAATTGAACGTTCCCGCCCCTGATTTGAGGATCATCTGCAGATTTATTTTAAATCGATGGTATATTTTCATTCTATTCCAGAACGACACTCACACTGTGCTGTGAAAAACTTAAGTGAGGAGGTAGCGGCGTTGCGTTCACGGTATTCACATATCACGCGGTGAATTAACGGGGTGAGTGTAGAACCGGCTTTATGGAAATTGCAACGAGACAGGGGCGTAGGTACGGGGGATAGATCCCCCCCCCCAGAACTACAAGCTAAAATTTCAGTCTACCCGACCTGGAGAATATAACGTTGCAAGTGATATCAGCAAAGACTGCGGGCTGAATATTCGATTGAGTCCCCGAAGCGCTATTCTGGTGGCTCAAATTTAGAAAATTCGCGGCTAAAAAGAGAAAATAACACCGTATCCTAGTTTCGTTAGGTCCTTAAGCCCATTCATATCCCGGTCGGAAATTTGAAACTTGGTGACGCGGCAAAAAATTGAAAAAATCGCCAATATTCGTGACTACTACTGCGAAAAAGCGCTGATTCGTGGTCTCGCGATGTAACTTCCAGACTAAAATTGAGCGAAAATCGCTGATTCGCGGTGTATGGAGGCCATTCTACGAATAAATTGTGGAAATCAACGCAAAAGTGTTGTTTTTGGACCAACCCCGCGGTTAAAATTCAGATAACACGCTGTAATATTGACAAAAAAAAAGATGCTTTCAGGTTAAAATTGGGCAAAAATAGAAAATTCACAACAAAAGTTGCTAAAAATTGCACATTAGCATACAAAAAAGGGAATAGATGCTAATTCGCGGCAAAATTAACAGAAAACACTATTTCACAGCTTAAATTGTGAACAATTGCTAATTTGCAATTTGCTAATATAAAACTGAGGAAAAACGTTATTTAGCGGGTACAAGGTAAGTCAACTAGAAAAAAATCACTAATTAGCGCGGCTACAATTAAGAAAAATGCTAATTTACAGTACAAGTAGGGAAAAAGTGATAATTCTCTGCTAAAAATGGAAAAAATTGCTTGTTTGCAGCTTAATTTGAGAAAAACGTCAATTCTTGGCAAAAATTGAGAAAATTTGGCTATAAGTATGGCAATGGGTGAAAAATCCGCTAATTCGCGGGTAAAACTGAGAAAAATCGCTCATGTATTGCGCATGGTGAACAAAAAAATCCGAATTTGTGAAAAGTCCTCGATTTCGCGGGTAATATATTGAGGGAAACACTTAGGAAAAACGCTAAATTTTAGCTAAAGCTGAGAAAAGTGCTAATCCCTTGCTAAAATTGCTAATTCGCTGGTAAAGTTGACAAAAAGCACTAATTAATTGATAAACTCGCGGCTTGAACTGGTCATAAGCGCTAATTGGCGGATAAAAAGAGGTGAAATATCGGTAATTCGTTCGGCCCCCCGACTTAGAGGGGCCTGACCCGGATTTTTCATACGGTGGGCTCCCGGACTATTAGAGCATTTTGTAGCAGGACTTAATTTTGTGGTCGAGCGCTTTCTGTGGTTGAGTGTTTTTTGAGCTAAGAACTTTTTTGTGGTTAGCGCATGTCTGGTTAGAGGTTTTTGAGGTTAGCGCTTTCCGTTGTTGGAGATTTTTTTTGTGGTTAGAGCGTTTTTTTTTGCGAGTTTTGGAGTTGCTGCTTTTTGTGGTTCATTTTTTTTGTGGTTAGAGCACTTTGTGGTTTGGATCATTTTTGGTTAGAGGGAAGAAACTTTTGTCCGATTTTGCAAAATTTCGAGTTGGCAACCCTACTTTTGGGTCTTAATTTCTACGAAAATCGGGACTTGATTTCTGTGAAAATGCTCGGAGCTCAATTTAAACAAAATAGGAAGTTTCGGGTCTTAATTTCAGCGAAATAACAAAAATTTGGTTCTCAATTTTGGCGAAATTGTGAGTTTCGGGTCTTAATTTCAGTGAATTCACAAGATTTTATTCTTAATTTCAGAGAAATGCTCCAGTTTCACAGGACCTGTTTTTAAGTGGGCGTTTCTCCGGCGGTCTAGGCGGCACCGCGGGATCGCCCAAAGCTTGATGAGCAATCTCAAAATTAAATCATTCAGAGTTAAATATTAGTGAATTAGTGGCAGAATATCCATCGAATGGACGTTGACGCTTAGTGTCTTAATTGCCAGTTTGTGGGCCTATTTTTTGGCGGCGGAACGCAGGCGAATTGGAAGTTTCCTGGCTGAATATCCATGAACTCACGTTTTATAGGCAAACCAATCAGGTGGGTATAAATTTGCAGTTTTCCGTCAACCAATTCGGAGGAACGGTCAGTCAGAAGGGAGAGGGAGCGCCGCCAGTTTCTTGGCAAAAATTGACAATATCTCTAACGAATAGCAGCCAATTTTGCCAATTAGGTAGCGGCGAGGGGAGCAGAACTTCCCGGGGGCCACTCTTCAGAGTGAGCCCTCTAAACGTTTAAAGATTCGCTAATTCACGACAGAAATTTATAAAAACGTTAATCCGCGACAAAAATGAGAAAAACTGCCAATTCCTGGCCGAAATTGAGAAAAAAAAACGCTCACTCGCGGCAAAAATTGAAGGAAGACACTGCAATGGTATATCAAATTGGCGGCAAAAACTGAGAAAAGCGCCAGTTAGCTGCTGAAATTTAGAATAGTGCTAATTCACAGTACCTCTATAATCGAGAGCTTCCGGGGGCCACTTCGTGGCTAAAATTAAAAAAAAACGCCAATTTGCGGCTGAAATAAAAAAAAAAAAATCGCTAACTCACGGCTGGAATAGAGAAACCCCACTTTACAGTAAGTTACTGTTGTTTAGTGGCCCAGAACTGAGACCGTCTATCAAGGTTTTCACGGAAAAATCCTTTTTCCCTGATCAGCTTTGAATTTAGCTCTCAAGTTAGATGAAGAGAACGATGGTGACCGACCGGGACAGTGAACCACACGACACAGCCAGCCCCCTCCCCACTCAACCCGGAAATTTTAAGGTACGTAATAGCTTATCCCTAAAATATCAGTAGGTATTTGGTACTCACTGTAGATTTTCCAAGGCGAACTCAATATTTTCGTATTAACGCTCGTCTTCAAAAACGATTCTTCGACGAATTCGTTGAGTTGCCGAGTCTTATAACACGAGAACCCTTCAGGGGTGATGTCATTCATCCAAAACTCCTGATAATATTTTATGAAATCCTCAAGCGCCTTCCCCATCGAGTGTTTTTCCACTTCAGCCAGAACGTGCTCCAAACCCTTTTGAATCGTCACGCTTTCAATGCCTTCCTGTGGGCTGGGTGGCAGTAGGGCCAAAGCTAGGAACTACGAAATTTGATAAATACGGGGAAATCACTCGGTATTTTTAGCGAACTTACCAGTCTGACGATCGAATTTTTCGTTTGGTTTCTCACCTTTATTTTGAAGTTAATGTCTTCAAGCTTTTTCAATATAGCCTGTTCAAAATTTTGTCAAATTATCATGGTTAATGTCAAAATGATTATTTAAATAAATAAAAAAGCGACGGGAACTGTCAAACCTGGTTGTAGTAGAACCAACTTGGCGTTATTTTAATATTGGGCCCTGCCTTTTTAGCTGCTTTGAGCATGTTCATATTGAACGGTAGTATAACTGGAACGTCGTAGCACTGAAGGCGAAAACTGGAGAATAACGCATTCATTAGGTTGAAATACGTATCCTCTGAAGAATCCGCCAGTATTGCACACAAAATCGGTAGGCTCTGTGATTTTTACGTGAAAAAGTTTTTGAAATCAATTACTAGTGAACACGGTGGGGGGGGGGACATTCTTTTTTAATTTTTACCTTTCCATTTACGATGAAATAGACAGTAATGAAATATTCCATTGCTGCATGTTGGTATGTTTTCAATTCAAGAAGATAGACCGCTTCGAAATACTGTATGCAATCCGAGATAAGTCTCTGTGCGAACTCTACATTGCAGAACCACACGCCATTCTAAACAGAAACATTACAAAATTAGAGAAAAAAACGCGTCATGTACCCGAAGGGGGGGGGGACGCATCCTCACAACTTGCTCGTCGGAATTTTTAAATATCCCCTGGAAGAGCGCTTGTTCCGTCTGTAGCGCGTTGGACCATTTCAAACGGTGTAAAGGATTTTGAAGAATCCAGGCCATCTGACCAAGATCTTTTGGATTCGGAGTCAACGCCTTGCGAGCGCAACGAATCACTTGTTGCCTCACGCAATTATACGTCACGTATTTTGCCGCTTCAGGGAAACTAATTAAATCCCCGACCACCATCTCGATTAATAAAACAAAGAAAATCAAATCCACAAAAGGGGAATGAAAACTCACTTTTCTAATTCTTCGTCGAATATTTTCTTGAAATTTCTTTCATTTTTAAGGTAGCGTTTTTTAACCGCTTCTAAAAAGGGAACAGTGTGAATGTGATGCTTCGTATTTGGCGGATGATTGTGGCTTTTGATTAATTGAATCGGCGCATTAGGCGGGTCTTTGAACATGGAGGCAGATCCTGGACAGCCGCTTTTAGAGCGCTTTTCAGCGCATCTCAATTGCCTGGAAAAGAAAGGAAAATAATTTCAATGACGGTAATCCTCATCCACGTGAAATGTAAATTCAACACATTACTCAAAAATTTTAAATAATAGAAAATCATTAATGAGAAATATGGAATAAGTAGACACCTTTTATTAGTTGAAGTTCCGCAGCAGTGGTAGTAGTACCCAACGCCATCGTAATACAACGTGAAGTCTTCAAGCCGTTTAATTTTCAACGATGGAATACCTGAAATTTATAGAGCGTTAGCCTCGACGTAATTCGTTACATTTTACGAGAAAATTACCTTTTTTCTTCTTCGTCTCTTCCGTATTTTCTTCTGTAAAAATTAAAAACGTGATTAGAAAATGATAGACAACTCAAGGGTCACGGTTGAACAACATCAGTTTTAGGGGTGGGCAGCTTCACTGGAGAAGATAGTATCAGATGCATCATTCCCTAATGCAGGCTTGAATATTTGGGGATAAGCCCATAAAATCGGTCCAAAAAAAAAGTGTTGGCGCTCATCTCCGAATATGAGTTGCACGAGTCATGCAGCACATTAAAAAAAAAAAAATCGTTGTCTATCCCCCGAGTGTTGGCTCGCAAAGTAAAGATAATGTAAGGGGTAGAAATAGAAAGTTTGTGAATAGAGATGTAGTCAACTACGATAAACTGGAATCCGTACTGAAAGAGGAAAATTGGGAATCCGTTTATAAGAACACGTATGACGTGAACAAAGCACTAGATCAGTTTGTAAATAAGTTGGAAAATATGGTTAGTTCTTGTTCAATTAATCAAGTGTTCAAGGCTAAAAATAAACACATGAAATTAACTGATTGGATAACTAAAGGATTGGTCAGTTCAATCCGTTCTAGGGATCGGATGAGGAGAAAACTTCGTTCTGAACCATATAATTTAGCGCTGAAAACCCGTTTCGTTAGGTATAGAAACCTTTTAAACTTGTTACCCAAAAAAGCCAAAGTGATGCACTTCAGAAGTAAAATTTTAGAGGGGAAAGGGAACCCTAAAAATGTTTGGAATGTTATTAATGAATTAGTACCCGGGGGTAACTTAAATAATAGCGAGGTAGATGAAATTCTAACTGATTCGGGCCTAATTGTTAATGACGCTGAAAAGATTGCTGACTGCTTCAACTGCTATTTTTCGGAAGTGGGGAGACAGTGTAAGGAGGGTATTGACGTTCCTGACGTTGAAAGAATCAATATGGTTAATGAAAGGTGTGATCCTAGGATCGTCAGGGAATCTATTTTCCTTTCGCCAGTTACTCCTCAAGAAGTCCTTAGCTACTTGATTAAAATAAAAAAGACTAGCAGCTGTGTAATTGGTAATCTAAAGAACGCCGTTCTCAGACAAATTGCATCTTTTATTTGTGCTCCCATCGCCCATTTGTTCAACTTAGGCTTTTCGATTGGGACTTTTCCTGATATATTCAAGAAAACTGTCATTATACCTGTCCATAAGGGTGGAGATACTAAACTCCTAAGCAATTATAAACCTATTGGCGATTGTAGCTAAGGGATACGATGTCTGGCGGCGTTTCAGAGAAATATTGAGTCCGGTACTCCATGTGATTTGTTGTTGTCGTTTGACAACAAACTACAACAAAGGTTTTATACAATGAGGAAGTTCATGTATCAAAAATGTTGATCAGTGACACTTTTTTACTATGAACTACGGCTAAATAATCCGATGGTGACGAGGAGGCCTCGATATTGTACCATTGGCATCACCGAATCAAGAAAACAAGACGGTTATGCGGGTGCGCAGTACACCCGTACAGAAACTTTCACTGTCGGCTATTTGTTGGAGCAGGAAAACTCGAAAACAGCGATTCAAAAACGTTTTCGACCATTTTGCTGAACCTGTGCCGTTCTCTGAACACTAAAACGAAACGGTGAACTGGCGAGTACCAATGAAGAAATGATAGGGCGCTCGTGGGATGTCTCTCAAGGGTGAATCCAGAGAAAACTGTGTGCTGTGGTTTCTCTTCCCAGCGTAACCGAGACACAACATTGTCATTTCATTGTTTGGCAAAAATTGAGGGTTCAACGGTGTCAGCTATCAATTAGCCCAGTGTTGGGAGAAAGTCGACCGCCGAAAGGCTTGGGGGCTTGCTTGACGTTCGAGTATATAAGTGTATCAGAGACCATGTTCTTCTGTTCTCGTCACTTTAGGCCAACTGACTACTTTTTTCCCATTATGTTACGGACGTTGACCACGAAAAAACAGAAGACTTGTTATCATTTAACATATGTATGGAGTACCGGTTTCATTATCACACGACACTAGCGCCGCTAGTGATAGCTACAATCGCCAATAGCACTGACATCTGCTTTAGCTAAAGTATTTGAAAAATGTATTAAAACTCGACTTTGTGATTTCCTGGATAAACATGAAATTTTGTCACCAAACCAATATGGGTTTAGAAAAAGACGGAGTACTGAGCATGCTCTGTTTAATTTACACAATTCAATTCTAGATAAATTGGATAATGGGATGCATGTACTGGGTGTTTTTCTTGACGTTAAAAAAGCGTTTGACACTATTGACCATGAGTTGTTAGTGAGTAAATTACTTAATTGTGGAATTCGTGGGGTGACTCTTGACATTCTATGGTCGTTTTTGAAAGACAGACCATGTGCCACTAGGATAGGGGATAAATATAGTAGGGAAGTAATATCAAAGTGTGGCGTGCCGCAGGGCTCAGTCTTGGGTCCTTTGTTGTTCCTGATCTTTGTGAACGATCAGCTGAACCTAAAACTCTCGGGTGAGATTCAGGCATTTGCAGATGATCTGTCTCATATTTAGTCATTCGAATTGGGATCATTTGGTTAATCTTGCTAGTAGTGAATTACAAGTCGTAAAGATGTGGTATGATAACAATCTGCTTAGCTTGAATTTAGCAAAGACGGCGGCAATTCGTTTTTCTTTTTAAAAAAGTGTGTAATCCAATCGCTACTTCTTTTAAAATACATAAGTATGTGTGTACTGCGGGTCAGAATTTACAGTGTGACTGTCAAGACGTAAGATACACTTTTGAACATAAATATTTGGGAATCCTATTCGATCGTAATTTAAAATTTAAAAACCATGTTTCTAAATTAGTTTCTCGTATGCGTAAGTTATTTCATAGATTTAGAATTCTTCGTTCCGTTTTACCCTTAGACCTTTTGAAATCTGTTTATTTTGCTTTGGTTGAATCAATTTTATGTTACGGTGTGGTGATTTGGGGGTCCACTGTGAAATCCCATTTAAAATCTGTCCGGTCTGCTCAAAATACCCTTATTAAGATCATTTTGTGTAAGGCTAGGCGGTTCACGACTTCTTTAATTTTCAATGAATTTGGGGTTTTAAATTTGAAACAGCTTTTTCTTTTGAATTCGGTGTTGAGTCTTCTCTATCTTAACTTAGACAAATGTAAATCTAACAGTCGTTTTGGCACCAGGGCGGTGTCTCAATGTGATATGAATTTGCCGACTATCCATACGGAAACACGTAGGCGTTCAGCATTGTTTTCTGGAATCAAGTTTTGTTATGATAATAAAATTAATTTGAGGAACTTTAAATCGAGGAAAGCTTTGAGAACCTTTCTTCGGGGTGTTCTACAAAATTTTCAGTGATGTGTTGGTGCAAAGATGTCTGGCTATTTGTTATTCTCTCCTTTTTGTATTAACTTCGTGATTTTTATTGGTTATATTTAGGCTAATAGAATGTAGTCTAAAATTTGATTTTTATTTCAGTAGTGTGCATGCTCGTTCTAGGCTATAAAGAGTGCTAGGCCCCTTGGCACAAGCTTTTAGCTTTTAAAGGGGCTGGCCAATTATCTGTCTCTTATTGAAGTATTTGTAATTACTAGTGTATCTGGCAAAAATAAATAAATAAATAAATAAAATAAAATAAAATCTACCCTATCATTTTGCATCCAGGTGCAAACATGTTCACGAAAATCATTTCACCCTATCGCGAAATACGCATGAACTCGTTTAGCGGGTCGTTTAAGTCTGCCAAGGGTAGGGGGATAGATACGGATACGATTCATACTCGCCCCCACCAAAAAATATTGCAAATCAGGTTCTAGAAAGCAAAAACCCCTGAAATTATTATTTTTTTAAAATCCTGACTCGCGAAATTGGGATTTTTACAGAGGAAAAAACCAAAATACAATTTGTTTTATAGTGAGGAACATCTGGAAACGGATCACTTTTCAACAGCCAACACCGTTTTTTTTTTTGGTGGCAAAAATGGTTTTAGTACGCCAAATCCTCAAAATTTGTTTGTCAAAATGCATATTCGCGGATTTCACTCGCTAGAAATACAATTTCAATCTGGCTCGCTAAAATATCAACTTTACAGACTTTTGTAGGCGAAACCCAATTTTGAGAGGTCACCTAATTCAATAACCAATTCTGCGAATTTTGCACGCTAAACAACCATTTTCGTGGATTTTGTACGCTAAATAAACCTTTTTAGCAATTGTGACCCACTAAAACGCCAATTTTGAGGTGTTTGCTCGCTAGTGAACCATTTACGCCTGCCTGACAAAATTGGTTCTCAAGAGAGCAAAATACGCGAATTTTTAGAGCCCCCAAAAACCCGCTAAAATGGGGTTTGAATAAAATTGGTCTTTGAATTAGACGATCCCACGAAATCGGGGTTTCGCCAAGAACAGCCCCCCCCCCCGCACCGTGAAATGGTGTCATTAGTGAGCCAGGCTACTGGTTGTTATTTTTGGGAGAAAAACCATCCAAAAGTTGGTTTTTTAGAGAGAAAAATCCGAGAAATCGGGTTTTCAGTGAGCAAGACTAGCGAAAATGATTTTTGTTGTATGCCAAAAAAACACCGTGGAAAGGCTCTCGGCGGGACCCCGAAGATCGTGATATGTAAGAGGCATTCCTTTCCAACGTTTACCACGGGAAAATAAATTGCCACGGTAACGGTTACCATAGTAAGGTTGCCAATCTATCCATTACCACGGTAACCGTTGTCATAGTAACGATTTTAATGGAACCGTACCATGGCAACTTTACCATGCAAACTGTTACCATAGCGTCAGTTGCCATGCCATCGGCAACCACAACAACGTGTGCCATGGTAACGGTTACTGTAACATCAGTTACCATGGTATCAGTAACCATTTCGTCACACGAAATGCCACACTTTACCATGGCAACCGTTGCTACGGTAACCGTTACCATGGCAACCGTTGCTACGGTAACCGTTACCATGGCAACCGATGCTAACACGGCAACTTTAACGTGAAAACTGTTACCATAGCAACGGTTGCCTAAAGGTTACCATAGCAACGGTTGCCATGGTAACAGTTACCATAGCAACGGTGTCATATTTCATATTCCATCGATCATATCTCATCATCATATCGATCATATTCCGACGATGCTAAGGTAATCGTTACCACGGCCACTTTACCATGCAAGCTGTTACCGTAGCAACAGTTGGCATGGTAACGGTTACAATGGAACAGCACCATGGCAACTTTACGACGCCAACTGTTACCGTAGCAACGGTTGCTATGGTAAAGGTTACCGTCGCATCAGTTGCCAAGCCATGCCATCGGCAAACGCCACAACGTTTGCCATGGTCACGGTTACCGTAACATCAGTTGCCATGGTATCAGTAACCATTTCGTCACACGAAATGTCACACTTTACCATGGCAACCGATGCAAACACGGCAACTTTAACAAGAAAACTGTTACCATAGCAACGGTGTCTATTTGAAGTGGCAAAAAAAAAAAAGGCTTCCCTAAAGACATTTCACACCAAAACCGTACAAGTCGTTTTTGGATTAGGCCAACCCGCTATATTGTTTTTTTCCTCAATAAAAATCCGCGGACTCGGGGGACTTTTCCCGTTTTTAAAGCATATTTCTAATCTCCTGGTGGTCATTCAACGATGAACTGTTTGAGGTATACAAGAAAGAAAGAAGCCACTAACCTGAGGAATCCACGTCTATGTCGAAGGTTTCCTTCTTCTCTGGTTCTGGCAGAATCATTTCTCTTTCTAGGAAAATAAAAAACGTTGTAAAATGAATAAAAATAAAAATGGAGAAAATATTACCATCGAGAGGTATCGGACAGCAAGTGCCAACTGCGCTCATAAACTGAGCGAGTGAGCTTTCCCCCTTTTTAACGTCGCTCAAAGCTTTCGAAATGATGACGGAACTTTTTTTTGGTTTTTGCAGACCGTCCGGCTGTACAAAAAAATTGTTCAAACGAAAATGAACTGTAGCGACTGGGTAGGCAGATCTTACATCGTCATCTTCGTTGAAAATTTCTTCTTCGCCACGAGAGGCTTCCGCGTAGCGTTGCCGGAAGCCTTTTTCCATGTCGCGTAATTTATCTGTGGGAGAAAAACAAGATTGAGGGTATTTGAAGGTACGGTAATGATGGGGGGGGGGGAGTCTTACCGTAGAAGACCCAAAATCGATCACTTTCCTGGGTCGCCTCGTACAGTGCAGATCGATGTTCTTCCACCAAATCGTTCAATTCGAGTATTCCACCCTCGTTACTATTAATCCTGTTGAAAAGACTAAACTCTTCAGGGCCCAAACGGTTGATCCACTCGAATCGAACGTAGTCCATGATTGGCTTGAGAGTGTTGGTCAAACCTCGTCGAGCCGCCTCTTTATTTATGTGCTTCCAACCAGTTTTCAATGATAAATCACCGTAGTCGGTCGTCTTGTCAGGCGGTAGTAAAGGCAAAGCGACAATGAGACGTATAATATTCATGGCGTCCACGTTTGATTTGACGACGTGACGAAGTCGAAACTCGGAGAGCATCTCGACAACGGCCTAAAAAAAAGTCGGTTGATGAATCGCCCCAATGGCGTCGAGAGAATGAGAGGAGGAAAACTGACCCGAGAAAAGTGCGACCAACAAGACTCTTTTTTCACAGTGGCAAACACGGCTGAAAGTGACTCGCGTGCGTATTTCTCATAGCCAACTATCACTTTCATGCCGGACATATCCAACTGGAGGTGGTTTTTTAGAATTTCACAGACAGCGTTGTAACACTCGTAGTTGGGCTTTAGTGACAGAACGTAAATTATATCGGTGATCTAAACGACAAAAAAAAAAAAGTAAGGAAAAACATATTAATAGTCAATGAATTCATTTAGTAATGCAAACTTTTTTAGAAGACAAAACGGATGTGACGATAATCTGCCGAAGCGGTAGGTTCGTATAACACGGCAGTAGAAGACTCTCGAAAATGACCGCGTCTATTTTTTCTGACTTCACAAAATCGCAGGCGAAATTCTTATTACACAGCCATAATCCAATCTGAGGGAAAAAGAGACAAATGCATAGAATTCAGCAACGCACAAAATGTTAAAAAGGAAGGGGCAAACGCTTACCAAATCACCGCCTTTGGGCCGAATGAAACTTTGACAAAAGTTAACGTTCGATCCTTTCAACTTCAGGTACTGGTTACAAACCGGATTCAAAAATATTTTCTTCAGTCTCGACAAATCGTGCGGTTCGTAGAAACTCTTCAGATCTTGTTTCCCGGCCCTTCTGGCGCGAGACGTCCTCTGTGCTTCATCAGGTTTGGCAGTGTCAACAGCCGTGCCGCTGGGGGCGCCCAGTTTTCTCGACTCATCAATTGCCGACGGTTCAATTAGTGACAGTCGTTTGGCCCTGTGAACTCGATTTTTTTTTTTTTTTTTTAGTAAAGGAAACATCCACAATGGACGGCGGGAAAATTACGAGGGGTTGACGACAGTTGAAGAGATCCTGTGTGACCCGCGCGCGTGGGAAGCCTCTGGCGAAGGTTCAACCGTTGTCAATTCCTTGGCCCTGCAAATTTTTCCCTTTTTAGTAAACAAACGGGCGCTATTTATAACAAAAGGGACATTTACGAAGTAGCCATCCTCGACTTGTTCACCGAGATTATACCCTTCCCAGGCGTCGCACTCTCAACAGGAAATTTTTCTTGGAGACGAACGAGGAAAGCCTCCGAGTCGACGACGTTTGAAGTGGTTTTGAAGGGCCCATGAGAGTGTGTCGAATGCGTTATGATGGGCGCTAGTGGTTTATCTTTTGTGAGGGTAGCGGTCGCTGTACACCGGAATGAAGTCTTTGACTCGACACACTGAAGCTTCCCACTGAGGACAATGAAGAAGTTGTGAGAAGTGAAGTTCATTTTGCAATGACCTCACATAAAACTATCATACCCGTGCTGGTTGAAAAACCAAAATCCTTTGCCGTCGTAGTAAATATAGGTTTTAAAACGCCTGCAGTACACTTTTGCTGAAGGTACTGTAATCAAAACGCAAGTTAAGATACAAAAAAGATAAAAAAAAAACAAAGGTACTAAAAATTGAAAACTTCATTAATTAACTCACCCAAAATTTCATTGTCGACGTCATGAAGTACGGCTAAATTCAAGATAAAAACAATGAAGATAAATAAATAAAAAACTCGCAAACAAAACCATCTTACTTTCACTCGCTGCGCCACCACTCGTACCATCGGCCAATAATTCATCCACGGATGACTTAGCCATTGCCTCGGAAGGAGACAAAATTGAAGAAAGCGCGAGGGGATCTGTTGACGTACTGGCTCCAACTGAAACGTCCATTGACATTTCATCACCCTTGAGAGTGCAGACACTCGTAATTCTAGGAGAATCGTTGGTTTCTAAAGTGTTAATGTGAGGATATAATATGACATTTTTTGGAACTCTGGAAGGCGGTGGTGGAGGAGCAGAATGTACAAACCAGAAGGAGCCAGTTCTTGGATGCCGTCGTCATCATCGCTTGACAAGTCAATCATGGTGATCGGCGGTTTTTTAGCTTCATTGGCCGAGCTAGTGGATGCTGAGAGAGAGAGAAAAAGAGCCATTAAAGCGAGAGTACTTTTAAAAGGCATTACACCGCGAACATTCTCCGTTCAACAAATCAAAAGCGTCTTCGACAAATTGTTATTAGCTAGTGAATGTTAAAATTAACTTTGGGTAACTCAATGATTTTTTGAGTTGTAACATTCACTTTTATTGCACTTTTACCGACTAGTTTCGGAATAGTTGGCAAAAGTTCAATAAAAATGAATGTTTCAACTCAAAAAATCATTTAATTACCTGGCGTCTTCAAGTTCTTTAGTGACTATAATGACCAGACGTTGGAGTGATTTCCCAGTACGCCCGGTACGAAAAATTAGGACGCTGGCGGTGAAGTCAGTCAGCATTGGGGGAGCAAAAGTTTGAGCAGAGATACAGATTTATACCCCCCCCCTCTCTTAATTGACCAATGCTCAGAGGCTTAGTGCGACATTCTGATACCCCAGGGCGGAGGTCACATCGGGTACAGCTCTCCCTCACCACCCCCTAAAACTCAAATAATGTTTCTCTTTTGTTTTAATGATAGTCGACGATGGAAAAGGTTTTCAGGAGATAGTTTGAAATGAGCCTACAGAAACCGCTCACTTGCTGCTAAAACTGTCCGTATGGATCTAAACTTTAGGAAAAGCGCTCATTCGCAGCTTACTTGAGGAACAGCGCTCATTTAATTGCGTCTAGAATTAACAAAATTGAGTTGTTCGCGGCTAAATTAGAAAACAAAATTAAATTTGCGTCTAAAATTGAAAAAAACGCTAATTCGCTTCTAAAATTTACAAAAATAGCTAATTCGCGGCTGAAATTATATGTTATGATATTTTGCGGCTAAAGTATAAACCACTGATTCTCTACTAAACTTGAGAAAAATCGTCGTAGTGCATCTAAACTCGAGGAAAATAGATCATTTGCGGCTAAAATTGAGAAAAAGCTCCTATTCGCGGTTGAATTTTAGCAAAAGTGTTACTTGCCGGCTAAAGAAAGCGATTATTAGTGGCTAAAATATAAAAACTCTAATCGCGGCTAAAATTTAGAAAAATAGCTAATTAGCGGTTGAAATTATAAGTTACGCTATTTTGCTGCTGTTGTTTACAAAAAGCACCCATTCACGGTTAAAATTTTAAAAAGTGCTACTTTCCGGCTAAAGAAAGCGATTATTACCGGCTAAAATATAAAAACGCTAATCGTGGCCAAATTTTAGAAAATTGATAATTCGCGGCTGAAATTGCGAGTTATGCTACATCGCGGCTGAAGTTGCGGGTTGTTGTGGGGGTGGGGATTTGATAACGTCAATGGTTATTCAATGAAGTGGATGGTGTGAGGAAAGAGGGGGTAAGACACATTTTCAAGGGGACAATTTTCATTGTTGATGTCTAAAATTAAACTAAAAACGCTAATTCGCGGCTAAAAATGAGAAAACCACAATTCGCGTCTTATTGAGAAAAAGGGCTTATTCCCGATAACGGGTGTAGGTGGCGTGTCGGCAGGTCACTTCCCTGAAGTCTTGACTGGTCTATCCTGGCAATGAGCCCTCCAGGACATCAAATCAGGGCGAGAAGAAGGCACACACCTGGTACCGCACTAGTTTTGTACAGCTAAATTTTTAATTCAGGCCCTAAAAATGGCAAACATAAGTATAATGTGGTACAAAAACAGCTAAACTGACAGTTCGAGCCTTGAAAATGCTCAACGTAGCGATAACTGCCCCGAAAATGTTTAAAACTGACGATTCGAGCCCTCAAAATGCCAAAAAACTGACCACTTGTGTTCGAAAAATGGCCAAACTGACCATTCAAGCATTGACTTCACTTACATTTTACGACTTAAAAAACAACCCAACCGGCAATTCAAGCCCTGATGGCTTGACGGACCATTCTTGTCTTAAGAACGACAAAACTGACTATTTTTTCGACAAAAAAAAATGGTAAAATTGACCATCCACGCCCTAAAAATGGCCGTACTGATAATCAAACTGGCCATTCACGTCTTAAAAATGTAAAAAAAATGAATCTATACACCCTAAGAAAAGGTGTGTTTGCCAACAGCTAGCTCTGTTGTGAGCGCCTGTCCCACGGAAAATGTCTGGCGACCTCAGAAGTGTCATCTCCTAGGCCTAGACCATAAAAAACGTCCTGCGAAGGTGCCAGACACGATAAAATGACCCGGATTTTTCATACGGTGGGCTCCCGGAATATTTTTATGACGTTTCATTAACTAATCCATAAAAACCACCAGCGTAATAATGTTTAACTGCTAATTCAATGATGAAATTGGGGGAAATCGTTATTTCGCGGCTAAAATCACGTTTCATGGCTAAAGTGGAGAATATATTAAAAAAAAAAAAAAAAACACCTTCTAAGTATGGAAAACGATAATTTTCAGTTTCTGAAGGCAAGTTCGTGGCTCAAACTGCGAAAAAACGCTAATCCACAGCTAGTAGCGAAACAAATCTCACTAATTCACAGCTAAAATTAAGAAAAGTTGCTCTTTCAAGAATAAAATTGAGAAAAATCGCTAACTAGCGGTTAAAATGGTGAAAAATCGCTAAAACGACAAAAAATCGTTAATTCGCGACTGAAATGGTGAAATGAAAAGTTGGTAATTCATCGATAGAAATTGAGAAGAAGCACTAAAGTGAAGAAAATACTAATTCGCGGATTAAATGAAGAAAACGTCAATTCGCAGCTTCGTGCCAAAAAGTGAAAAAAAGCTAATCTGCGGCAAAATTTCAAAAAAAGCGTCAAAAATTCGCGGAGAAAATGGGGGGGGGGAATCCATAATCAGCAGCTAAAATGAGGAAAAATAGAGGAATAATGGCTAATTGGGGGTTGATTTGAGAAAATTTGCTGATTCACGTAAAATTGAGAAAGCAGGAAAAACTCGAATTCACTTCGAAATTCAGATAAATCGCTAATTCACAGCTTAAAAGGGGAGAAATCGATAATTCCCCGATAAAATTGAGAAGAAGCACTGACGTGCGGAAAAACGCTAATTCGCTGTTAAAAATTCGTGGCTGAAAGTGAGCAAAATCGCTAATCCGCGGCTAAGTGAGAATAATGCACTAATTCGCGGATAAAATTCAGAAAAAGCGTCAACTCGTAGCGAAAATTGGGAAACGAAACTCTAATTGATGGCTCGCTGGGAGGCTAAAATTAGGTGAAACGCTAATTCACGGCTGAAGTCAAGAAAAATGGCTATTTATGGGGTTAAATTGAGAACATTTGCTGTTTCACAGAAATAATATGGGTAAATGACAAGTCGCGGTTTCCGGAGACAACTTCGTGGGTAAAATTAGAAAATATAGCGCTAATTCACGTGTGAAATCACTCATTGTAGCGGCTCAAATCGCCTGGGGGAGCCAAATGTCAAGGGCCGGCACTGCAATGAGCTGCCCCAGGAAACATCTTTTGTGCAAATGAAAAACGCTATTATGCTGTGGTTAACTTATGTCGTTGAAGTTATTAAACAGGCCCCAGAGCTTTTTATTCAGAACGTCACGGCCTCTTGCTTAAGATCAAAGTGTTTTGATAGAGGGGGGGGGCGAGGATGGGTGGCCCACCTGAGTTCATACAACTAGGTTTATGACCCACGACCAAAAAAGGTTGGCCGGCCCTGCTCTACTGGATGGTGAAGAAGGAGCGGGATTTGAGTGAAATGCGCATAGTTGGATCGCCAGCGAGAACTTCTTCTAAACTTTGAGAAAATGTACCCTATAGCGAAACTAAGGACGTATCCACGTCAAAAACGCTAACTCCGATCTAAAATTACGAAAAAGCGCTCGTTCGCGGCTCACATTGACAAGGGTCCTATCCTGATCCCCTCCTCAGCATATTATTCTACTTCTACGGCTTAACGGCTGAGGAAAAATCGGTAATTCGCGGACAAAACTGAGAAAAAACGAACGAGAAAAAGCGCTTATTTGCGGCTAAAACTGAGAAAAAATTGCGCTAATTCGAGGTTTATGGAGGAAATTTCATGACTAAAATTGAGTAAAATCTCTAATTTACCGATTAAACTGAGAAATTGCACTAATTTGTCAATCAAAATACCCCACGAATAAGACAAAATAGTGATAAAGAACTCACGGCCTGGTGATTCAATGACGACTACATCCATCGAAGTGCTTTCAGTCGGCATATCCACCACGGGTGGAACGGAATCAGTCGACGGTGTCGCCGTTTCTGGTGGTTCACCTTTGTAAGAACAGAAATTAAACGGGTAGGGGGTAGGGATGGGTCGTGAAAAAAAACAAAACAAAAAAACAATGAACTTTGTTTTTACCTTCAACGCGAGCCTTCTTCACGGGTGGAGTCGACTTTGGCGCTAAAGACAGAAAACAAAAAAAAGTCAGTAACGGACAATACCCACGTCTGAGATAAACTTACTAGAAATATTAGGACGCTTCTTCAATATGGACGGACCTCGCAAATTGGTTACAGGAGCTGAAAAATACAGTTGAAGTTTAGTAAAACGAAAACCAACCATTCAGGACAACAAATTGTACCTTTTACGCTCGGGTTTATCACTTTGCGGCGATTCGAACCATAGTCCGGTAATAAACAGCCTGCTTGGGAGAGATACATATCCTTTTCTGGATAATAAGCTGTTAACAAAAAAATGGATAACGCGATATTTGTTTTAAATTTAATATTGTTTTCGGGTACCTTTTAGGTATGTTTCAATGAGGCCAGCGGGCACTGAAGCCAGTTTCTCCATTAATGAAATCACACTGGTGTGTTGAGCATTATACATCGCGAATATCTTGCTTATATTATCTTGCAAGGGTTTATGGCCATCTACCGCAGCCGGCTGTTCGAAAGGGAAGTTTTAATAATGCGGTACACTTACTTAATTCATGGCAACTTACAGATTTCTTTTGAATGAAAGCCATAATGTTTTTCTTGTCAAGATTTTGTAGACTTTCTATTTAATAAACAAAATAACACTGTTAAAATTCCTGGAAGAAAAATTTCTAACGCTTGAATTCACCGTAGAAAACCCAAAAAGGCGGGGAGTCGTGAATGAGGAGTAAAATTTGCGAATTGAAGACTTCAACGAGTTCGTTCATCTTGTGCGAGACGTCGAACACGGAAATCATTCGCGGGCCGATCGTTTTCATCCAGTAACTTTGAAAATGATCGAAAAATGGCTTCAAAGCGGTCGTAGTGTAAAGTTTTTGCTGCTGAGTTTGTTTGAGAATGGCGCTCCAACAATTGGTGAGCGTTAGAAAATGGGGCAGCTCATCGCGAGGGCGATGCGGCAAGAACGAAAGGGCCATCAGCTACAATGTGGTGGTGAGGCTTGGTGATTAAAAAACATGGTAAATGAATCGTGCAATGAAGAGTGTTACCATTTTTACGAGAAGGAAACTTATTGGATAGCGGTTGAAAACTGATTTAAGTTTGAATTCTTCAAATTGATTGAGTAGGCTCTGAAAAATAAAAAATAGATTGTTAATTAATTACATTTTTCAGAATAAAAGAAATGAACTTACCAAACAATAGTGAAAACGACACGCTTTGGGCAATAAAAAGGGAAACACAGAGTACGCGGCTTTCCTTAAAGCTGAATTGTATCCGATTAAGACGTTAACTCCGTTCAAACTAAAATCCAAATTGTCTTTGAATAATTGAAGAACAGCCGTGTACACGTCTTGATTAGCCTTTTGTAGAAGAGCGTGCAAAACTGGAACACACTATTTGCCGCCAAGTTATTTTACGTCGCTCTTAGACGCACCTTTTTCTAAGCTTACCACGTCTTCGTAAATAAAGTAGATCGTAAACAGGTAAGACACTGGATAGGATTCGGGGAGTTGTAGCTGATCCAAACCGAAAGTGTGGATTTCCATTGAATTTTCGAGTTTCGTTAAAAAAAATTGGTTTCCAAACCAAAACCCGACCTAAAATATCAAACACGGAACTTTTGTTACTTAAAACTACCCATAAATATTTTTTAAACGATAGAAACATTACCATGTCACCGTCCGAATTTGTGACCTCTCCTTGAAATGTGTTTCCCGAGGCCACCATATTATCCCGTTTCAACGCTTCCGCATAAGCCCTGCTGGTGAACAAATCCTTCAAGTGATGCATGTTGAGAGGATTAGGCAGAGATCGAAACACAATGTGCCGACTGGAAAATAAAAATGTGTACAATTGAAAAGTCGTACAACGTTTGTGGCAGGGACTACGGGTGAAATACGCACAAAGGGCTGCCCGTAATGACGGCCTCGGGTCGAACTCTAACGCCGGTTGATGGCCGTGACGACGTTCGTTGATTTACGGTCGTATTAGCTCGAAGCGGAGTTGACGACGCACGCGGTTGAAGAAACTGAACAGGTTTGACACGAATTCCCGATTCTTGTCTTTTCCTCTTATTCACCGCAGTCTGAGGTGTTTGCTTCGGCCTAAATTGAACTAATTTAAAGTGATTTCAATACCTCTCACCCCCCCCCTTATTAAGGTTATTCGAAGACTGACATCGAATCTTTTTTTGCTTGTATTTCAGCTTTCTTGAGCAACTCAATGTCATTGGCACTTCGAATATTCGGCTGATGGTTATGCTTGTTCAACTCCTTTAGCTCATTATTATTCACTCGGAGCGTGGCCCTTGCCAAACACTTATGAACGGAAGTGGATTCAATGCATTTTAGTCGAAAAACGGCTTTGCTGTGACGAGAAAAAAAAATCGATTAAAAAAAAGTCGACTGAATCACAAAAGAGGCAGCGGTAAGGGAGAGCCACCCACGTAGACGCTTCGATGACTTTTTTCCAATAGTTTCCGCGCCCATCGCCGTAAAGCAAGTCAGTAAGTTTGATGACTGATTTAACTGAACAAAACAAATAAATTGTTGGTTTTATTGTGGAATAAGGAGGAGTACGAATTCCCAACCTGATTGATTATCGACTGTATTGGTGTCCAAAATTACGGATTCCTTTTCGACAATGCCAGAAAAAGTTTTGAAGACTTTAAAAAAGAAAGTTTCAATAATAAAGACACAGATCTATTAAAAAAAAAATCATAGCCGTCATGGCTCATCACAAACCATTGGTCGATAGCGACGCAGGCGAACAGATTTTGAGATCCACCAGCTCAACAATATCGTCATCATCATCATCACCATTACCCGGTGTTGGTCCATCACCTTCGTGTCCAACGAAGTCATCACCCCCACCAAAGTAGTCGTGGTCACACATATTCCGAATGCAATCTGGAGAGGGGGGGGGCAAATTAATGAATAAAATATAAACGAAAACCTACCCCGCCCCCCTTCCACACACTTTTCTATGTTTTCCCCAACCGTATCGCTATAGATTCACTTTGACCCTGTACACCAGGGGTGGCCAACGGTGGAAAGTGGGCGGTTTTTTGGAAAGTGCTAATAATCGTGGCCACTTCATGAATACCAAAATTGAAAAAACGCTAATTTTGGGCTGAAATTAAGATAAATGGCTAATTCACAGCTTAAATTATTGAGAAAAATCTATGATTCACGGACAGAAGTGAGAAAAAGTGCTGAAACGCTGCTAAAACTAAGAAAAATGCATAGCCATAGCTAATTCGCGGGGTAAAACGTTACTTCACGGCTAAAATTGCGGATAAAGTGAAAAAACAAAACAAAACAAAAACAGTAATACGCAATTAAATTGCGAAACATGGTAATTCACGGATCTAGATGAGTGAAAAATCAATAACTAACCTATGGTTTGGCGAAAAAGCGCTAATTCGCCCATAAAATTGCGAAACCACAAATTCTATGCTTATTCAGAAGGGCAAGTTCGTGGCTCAATCAAAGAAAAAACGCTAATTCATGGCTAATATTGAAAAAATCGATAATTCGCTGGCAAAATTAAGAAAAAGTGCTAATTCACGGATAAAGTCTGGGCAAATAGCTCTCTAGCGGCTAAAATCACGAATTCGCGGCTAAAGTGGAAAAAATCGACAATTCCCAGCTAAAGTGGAAAAAATCGACAATTCCCAGCTAAAATGGGGGAAAATCGCTAATTCACCGTTAAAGTTGAGAAGAAGAGCTGAAGTGTGGAAAAAACGCCAATTCTAGACTTCTGAAGGTAACTTCGTGGCTAAAAAATAAGATAATAGCTAATCCACGGCTAAATGAGGAAAATGCGCTGATTCGCGGCGAAAATTGGGGAACAAAATTCTCACTTACGGCTCGCTAGGAGGCTAGAATTAGGTAAAACAGTATTTCACGGCTAAAATCAAGAAAAAAGGCCAATTAGGGTGGTAAATTGAGAACATTTTGATAATTCACAGAAACACGGTTTCCGGAGGCAACTTCGCATTTAGAAAATAGTGCTAATTCACGGGTAAAATTGGGAAAAATCGCTCATTAGCGGCTAAAATCAGGGAAACACAAATTTATTGCAAGAAAAATCACTAATTCGCGGCTAAAGTGGAGAAAAATCACTTAATTGACCGAAGAAATTGAGAAGAATTGATGACGTGTGGAAAAAACGCTTATTCGCGGCTTCTCAAGGTAACTTCATGGGGGTCTCGTTGGTGTAAGATTCACCAAAGGCACCAAATGTCTAAGGCCGGCACTGCAGAGAGCTGCCCCAGGGCACATTTTTGTGCAAATGGAAAACGCTATTGTAAACTATCGTTAACTAATGTTGTTCAAGTTATTGAACAGCCCCCCCCCCCCAGTGTAGTGCTGATCACCCGCATTCTGACGCCCTTGAACTTTCTCAGTAAAGAATAGGTTGACCAACTCGAAATTTGTACAAATCGGGGCAAAAAGTTCCAAGCACCAATATATGCCGGGACAAAAAGGGAAAAAGCGAGTCACTTGAATTCAGGTGACCATGTAATGTCACCCAAGAATTAATAATAATGATAATAAGTATATAAGATAAATACATATATAAGGTTCGTATATGGTCATATATGGACATATATGGTCGGAAGACGACCATGAGCTTGAACCACAAAAAAATCTCTGACCCCAACAAGTTATACCCACAAAACGTTTGAAAAATAAAAATTTTGAACTCTAAACGCTCTAAAAGGTCGAACCTCAAAAAGTTTTAACCACAACACAAAAAGCTCTAATCACGAAACCAAACCGTTAAAAAACAAAATTTAGATTTTGAAAAATAATTGGCGCTGATCTGGCTCAAAATAAAACCAATTTCACGAGGTTACGTCTCATGGTAAAAACTTTGCAAGTTGAGTTCTTGTCCAAAAAAAAAAAAAAAAAAAAAAAAAAAAAAATCGTGGAGTTCAGTCGTTGAAACCCCCAAATTTTGCTCGTTAATCACTTCAACGAAATAGCAAAAGTCCGTTTTGCGGGTTTCGGTCGTCAAAAATCAGTTGAAAAAATATGCAATTTCGCGGGTCAGACTCTTTGAAAAATATTTGAATGATGAAAAAACCAATTCGGCGTTGCTGGGCCATTAAAAATCCCAAATGTTGCTCAAATTTAGTTCAAACCGCAAAAATTCCCGACCAAAAAAAAATCCAACCACAAAACTTTCTGACCACAAAAGGCTCTAACCACAAAATAATGAACCTCTGTAACATTGACCCAGAAAAAGGACTTACCACAAAAACTATCAACATAAAAGTCTAACCACAATCCTAGCCACTAAAAGCTCCAAGCACGAAAAGGGCTGAACACAAAACGTTCTAAATATATAAAGTATAAAAGAAAATAAATAAAGCTTCAACCATAACATTTCGTGAGCACAAAAAGGTGCTACAACAAAAAATTGAACTACAAAGTGCTTAAACCCCACACCGTTTGATCGAACCACAAAACGTTCCAATCACAGAAAGGTCTAACCATTCGAAAGTTCTGTACGACAAAAGCTCTAATCAAAAAAAGATTGAACCAGAAACGGCTAAATCACAAAAAGCTCTGACGACAAAAGGTTCTAATCACAAAACGATTAAACCACAAAAAAAGCCCTGACCACAGCAAGGTCGAACCACAAAATGATTGAACAACAAAAAGCTTGAACCCAAAAAACGATCAAACCACAAAAAATGTGACCCTTGACCCCCCCTCCCACTAACACCACTCAACCACCTCTATACTAAACATGGGCGATCGCCCCTACCGTTCTTTACCAAATCCAAGGGTGTAGCCAGCTCGGGGACAAAACAGTGGGCCGGTTTTCAAAATTCGCCACCAATCACCCTTCATCATTTCTATGAAAATACAGACACCCCTATCCCAGAATCCGATTATTTCATCCAGAAACTACCAATTTTTCGGCAGAGGACTGCCGTTTCCAGAAATAGCTCATTCAAAGCCAAAATTTGGTGACTTTCGCTTCTTTAAAACTCCTTCCGCGGAATTGGATCTTCAAAAGTTATGGCTATGGCTCTTTTAAAAAAATGCTGCTGCGTGTTCCGCTTGTTCGAAAAAAACAATTTTGTAGGCTTGGCTTTTTCCAAAGCCAATCTCGCGCGTTCCGCTTCTTAAGTAAAACGTATGTACTAATAAAAAAATAAAATCAATTTCACTGGCTTGACACAGTCAAAAAGCCAAATTTTAGAATTTGTCTTGCCCAGAGGCTAAATTTCATGGGTTTGGACGATTCAATTCCCACTTTAGAAATATTTAAAGAGAGAGAGAGAAAAAAAAATGCGGGCTTGGTTCACTCAAAAGGCCAAATTTTTCAGTTTAGCTTCTTGGCTCAATTTGTCTGTTGATGACGTTATCTGTGGCAAACAAAGCGGGTTTCTGGGACCCAATCGGAGTTCTTTTAATGAAAAATCCGACCTCGGAGTAGTTTTTCGCCCATCGTAAGTCAACGTTTCATTGAATGACTTAGCAGATAAGCTACTCAAAATTCAAATTGTACAGTTCAGCCGCTGAATTGCAATCTTGGAGTCAAGCCACCGCGATATCGCTACTTTCGAAGATTAAAATCTTCAAAATTACAAGTTTCGGTTCCAAATAACAACGAAATAGCACGTCTGGTATTTATTTTCACGAAATAACAATCCCCCCTCCCCCCAGGACGCAATGAGCAATCCAGCCCCAACTAAACCCATAGTCAGACAAATATACGCGTGTTTGCAACACTTGGAGTTGAATATTTGTGAGTTTAAAAGTTCGGGCCCAAAGAGAGAAATTACAAGTTTACCGGTCCGGCTGAATTTCCGCAGCATTGCAACTTTCGGGTCATAATTTATGCGAAAGGAAAGTTTCCGTTCTTAATTTCAGCGAAACTGCAAGTTGCGGGATCTTTTTTATATTAGGGAAAAACGTCATCAGTTGGAGCTAAATATCGGAGAACTCGCAGGTTGCGTGGCTAAATAACCGCGAAATTGCAAGTTCACGATTGTTTATTGTGGCAAATTTGGACCCGAACTTGTAAACTCATAAATATTCAGCTCTAAATTTCGCAATTACTCGTCTGGCTACGGGTGTAGTTGGGGCCAGATTGCTCAGGACGTCCGCGCCCACTAAAAAAAAAAAGGAAGGACAGGAATTTGCCATTTCGCTGATATTTGGACCCAAAACTTGCAATTTTGAAGATTTTCTTCGAATGTAGCGATTTCGCGGTGACTTGACTCAAATGTTGCAATTCGGCGGCTTTTTCAGCCGTTTCTGCGGTATCATGACTCAAATACGCGTTTATAGCCGAAGATATCAAATTCTGGAAGGTTTTCCACACTTGTTAAAAAGTAATTTCCTGATAAATAAAGAAAAATAAAATTCCAAGTCGTCCAGTTTTATGGCCACTTCGACCATTTCCATGTCACTTAGTTAGTTTAGTCAGTTCCCAGGTCTCGCACTTTGCCAGTTTCCAGGCTACTTAGTCAGTGTCGCGGTCACTTTCCTGCAGATAAATTCTGCACTGAATGATAAAGGGCAGTTTTCGCGGTGGACTTTTTGTGTGACATTTTCATTCGAATTTATTGAAGAAGTAGATTTCAGTTACCCCCCCTCCCATAAGAGGGGCGTGAACTTGTCTCCGTGTCCTCAAGGTTGAGACTGAGACCCGCCAAAAAATATATAGGGAATTTCAGGAACGTCACATTTCTGTTTCTTTACGCTGTCCGTGAGCCCCTCCGACCATACTCAATTGAGAAATGCAGCCGGCTGCATTTATGCTCGGGAAAAGAGAATACAAGGAAAGCTTTACTGAGTTGGAGCTCTACTGTATAATGAAATCTCAACTGTAGTTGGAGCTTTGTAGTGGTTGGACCTTTTGCTGTGGTTGAACATTTTCTGTGGTTGAGAGCTTTGCTATGGTTGGACCTTTGCTGTGGTTAGACCATTGCTTCAGTTGGACATTTGCTGTGGTTGGACTTTGGCATTGGCTTGACCTTTGCTGTAGCTAGCCCTTCTTTGTGCTTGAGACGCTACTGTCGATGGAGCTTCTAACTGGTTTACAATTTCACTGTGATTGGACCTTATTGTACATTTTACAGTGGCTGTAGGCCTTCTTGGTGGTTTCAGAATTTGGCTGCGACTGTATCTTTATTGAGGTTATATGGAGACCTTTCTTTCGAGAAATAAGCGAGGGTAGCACTGGGGTCTGTTACTCACCCAAGTGAAAGGGCCCCATTGAGTTTCGCCCATGGGCCCGGATATTCTCACCACAGCCGAAGCAGTTGGTCTCGATCTAAATGCACCAAAAGGGGCTGTCATTGCCCGTATAAGTGGTCAAAAATTTGCGTTTGGCCTTGCCAGTGGTTTTGATCATTTTCTCGACTTCAAGGGGGGGCCAACCATGGTTCGCATGCTTGGAGGCTCATTCTTGCACTTTTGAGTTTTTGATTACGTGAACACTGCCTTTACGTTCTGAAAACGCGCGCATGCGGCCAAAAACGGGGGCTTCGTAGTGAGAAGCAGGCTCTTTCTTGATATTATGCCGGTTTGACCAAAATCGAAGATTTTCGTGTTTTCGGGTCTTTAATAATGTCTGCTTATAAAATGAATATTTTTTCCTCAATACAATGCATTGGCAGGGAAGGGGGCCAACGAATTTTCAAGGGCCAAGGGGAGGGAGCATGACCGTGGCAAGGTTGAGAACCACTGATGTAGATGAAGGAACAAAAATGCTGCTTGAGCAGCCTAAAGCACGGTGTCAGAAAACTGATGGGGGGGGGGGAGAATATCAAACTTGTCAAAATAGGCTCGAATTCTCAGAGAACTTTTTGGTCAAAAAGCTGAAATTTCAAGATGAGTTACCAATTACTTAATACAAGAATATCAACATTTGCCCCGGAAACCTGCTGAGTGTATCCCCCCCCCCCAACTCATCTTTAACGAGTTGCCCCGTACCGAAAACATGTATCGCATACATGCGCTGCATGCATGCGGACCATGGTTGGACCCCCCTTGAAGCCGAGAAAATGATCAAAACCACTGGCAAGGCCAAACGCAAATTTTTGACCACTTATCGAAGGCTGAACTCGCCTAGTGACCCTAGTTTTAGGGCCCTCAGCGTCTAACCAATTTCTCCACACCAACAATGTCTTATAGGATGGGCATGAAGCTGCTCACGGCCCTGTACGTACATTGTAGTCTATGGAATTGATTCGACTCACCTAACACTAACACGACTAAATTTCTTTGAGTCCCCGAAAAAATTATGTTTTTGAGGGTTCGAAGGCAAACGGGCATTTTTTGGAGTCGCTAGTGGACAGAAAGATAAAAAAAAAAAACAAAAAAACATGGGTTGGTCGGTAGCCCTATGCCCTAACTATAAAATATTTGGCCCCTGAAAATCGTAGCGTTCAACAATTTCACGTTTTTATTAGAGGCCTCGATGACGACGACGACGACCAAGTTGATCAAGCGATAATTATCAAGCTTTATTTTCTTCTTTTTTATCACCCAAGACCAAGACCCAGAAAGAACTCACCAATTCACAATTCTCCCCAAAACAGGGCACATGAGGTGGATCGAGCCAACGACTCAACAACCCTTGTCGATCCCTGAGCCTTGCCCGAATGAAAAGGATCCGGATCACTTTGTATACCGCACAGATCAAAACTACAGCAAGTTAGGAATGAAAAATGTTCGTACGGTCGACGGGAAAGTTCACTTTGCTCCGCGGGGATGCTAACCTAAACAAAAATTGTAACAGGCGAGTCTACCTTCTTGTCGAGGGTTCCCGCGTAAATCGGCAGCGTTGGTGCTGGCTAGAGGAATACGGAAAATGCCGTTGGGATTCGAGCATTTTTTCTGAAGCCCTTTCGCGAAAAAACTACTTCTGGGTCACTCGAGACCAAAGTTTCAGCAACAGTTAAATCAACATTGCCAAAAATAAAACCATAAAACGCAGATTTTTATAAGATAGTAATGAACTTGTTTATAGTGCTGAAAACACTCTTGGGCTTTGTGAAGCGAATGCATAAATCACCATAGCAATTTTGTTTCTTATTTAAACTCCAGTGGAGGATAAAATAATAGTCCAGGAAGCAGGTAGTTTGGGGAGGAAAAAACTCCGGAGCAAAGTTTGTTTTCAGGTGTGCTGAATCAGAATTTTAACTTTGCACAATAGATTAATATTAGCCCAGTCAATAGGAGATTTGGCCGGGACAAACGTATAGAAGTAGTTTTGTCGACGGATCTGTATGTTTCTTGGGGTGCTGAATCCGAATCTGAACTTTGCTAACAAAAAATCGGTCGGCTTCACGTCGAAAAACGAAAAAAAACAAAAAAAAAACTGGAAATTTCCTAATTTTTTCTACTCAATTGATTATATCTGGAACTATGCACTTTTCGATGATGGAGCTCCTTTGCATTTTTTAAATAGACTAAATTTGTGACAATTTAATCCCAATTGTAGCTCCGTACGACTAATAGTTCCTGAGATATGACCCGTCAAAACTTGTCCATTTGTGCCGCTGATGGAAAATTGGCATAATTTGTACGAAAAAACGTTGTTTTTGGCTTGAATAGTTTATTAAAATCCTCACGCCCTTCATCTGGTGATGAAGTCGTTTCATATGTCCCGTCGTTCATATGAAAATAGCCAAAAAAACACGAATTTTTTCTATACTTAAAAATGGGCCCTAAAAAATTTGTATCGTGATTTACGCAGGACTGACCGTTTTCTCCCATCGCACGCAGTTTTTTGTGCTCAAATGAATGAGCTATAGTCGGGATCGGTAGAAACAATACTTTTGAGTTACGGACAAACATCTCCAGCATTTTAAAAGGATTTGTTCTTATATTTGTGGGCGTATCTCATGGATGGGGGATTGACCTCAGCAATCCCTGCAAACGCTCATTCGATTCGAAAAAACTACGTAAGATCAGAGAACATGGTTAGTCCTGCCCAAAATCTAGATACACATTTTCATAGCACATCACAGTATCGGGAAAAACTCGTTTTTTCAGGTATTTTCGTTAGTAACTCAAAGAATATTGATCGCCGAGAAACGAGCCACCATACATTTGATTCAGCGCCAAAAACTGCTTCAGAAATCACACGTCAACTGCATTGCTGAACGTTGGACGTGAGGATTTTTTGGTTTTATTCAAGCCAAAAACCAAGTTTTTTGGTACAATTTACGTCGTAACTCAAAAACTAATCGTGGCATATGGACTTGTGGTTGATTTTTATCGACTCGGCACACAAAACTACATAGGATTAGACACCCTGTTTGGGCAAATTTCTTCACCCTATATGTGTTGGTCAACACGTCTAGCCTCCCTTAAAAGGATGTTTGCCACCCCATATCGCAGGGGACTCTTCGAATCCTAGAAGTATGCATCAATAGGAATTTTTAAAGCCACATATTTGAAGTTGGGCCGAATTGTTCCGCTATTCTGCCTTTTTTAAAGCTTTATTTCCTGTACTTAATTTACATTTATTAAGATGTTTTGGTTATTCGTCTGAGAAACGAAATTTGCACTCAGCATACTTACCATAAAAACTGGGAACTCGATTAAAACCCGCAAAAAAGTGAAAAAAAAATGTTAAAAAGTGTTGAAAACGTGAGGTTTTTTGTGTATCCTTGAATATTTTCTGATACTTGGCGTAGCATAGGGAGCAGGGAATTCGATGTTCGGATTCAGATTGCCCGAAAACGTAAGAAACTGATGTGAACTATGCCAATTTCGGATTTTGATGCATACCACTTCGTTTTCGATTTATAGGTTGTAGCGTCTCTTGTTAGGGTTTCGGGGGCTAAAATTCAGATTCAGGACATGTGAAACATGAGGAATGAGGGGGAAACATATTTTTGAAAAACTATCACGCTCGATGGCGTGGTGAAAACCCTGTAAAAACACGATTTTTAAAAATCCATTCAAATTACGGCGTGTTGCCGGGGTTTTAACGTTGGTTAAAGTTAAAAATTCGGATTCAGCACATCTAAAAACATTAAAATCAGCCATCAAAACATAGTACCGGAGTTCTTTCCTGTTTGGTAACCTGCTTCCTATACTAAAAACGCAGCAAATTTTACACATGGGTTTATTATTCATGAATGTAGTCAAACCCGGCTTTAAATTACATGAAAATCGACACCCCACACCCCTATGATCTCAAAACCTTTGAAAACCCCCACTTTGGACCCACTTTTTGGCGCATAAAACGTCAGGGAGTTATTTGATCAAACTGATCAGATGTTAGGACCAACTAGATCCCAAATGGAGGCTATATACAAAAGAACGAGTTTTTTCGAGCAATACTAGGGCAAGATATGGCCAGGACGGCGTACGGACATTGCAGAAATCGATTCTAGACATGTTAAAACGTACACAGAAAAAGTTTTAAGGGTGGGTTGTAAAAAAAAAATTCTGACCGAAAACATAGGTGTGGTATTCAGAATGAATAATAATCCAAAACAGGCCAAAAAAAATGCTCACTCAGTGCAGAAAAAGTGTTGAGGTAGTGCCGATATGTGGGACCACAAAGGAGGCTAAAACACATCAAAAAGCACCAAACCATAGTGCTAGAATCACAAAAGATGGCCCAATAAGGCTCAACCACAGCCACAGACAATTCTAACCACTGCAAAGGTCCAACAACATTATCAAACCTCCAACTACAAAAAGCTCTAACCATAGTAACGTCCTAGCCACGAAGAAACCCCAACCACAGCACTGAGGCCAAACCTCTGCCAAGGTCCAACCACAGCAATAATGGTCCGACCACAGCACTGCTCTAAGCTTAGCAAAGGTTCAACCCCAAAAAAGGTCTAGCCACAGTAAAGGTCCAACTACAAAAAAACTTGAACCACAGTTTGGTGGCCCAGAAGGATACATAGAAGACCCGTAGAGCTTCAACCTCAGTAAAGCTTCATTTTTGTTTCTCTTTTCTTCCTTTTCTTTATTTATCCTATGACCCAGCTCGACAGGCCTTCCCTTCCACCAGCACTCCCCCCCAAAAAATCCTAGCTGTCCTCTTCTCGCTCAACGGCCGGTGACCCCCTTGTATTATTTAGTGAAGTTTATAGCATAATAGGCACCGTATTTTGACAAAAAATACTAAATAGATGAACGTTCCGAAAAACGTTCCTTGTGAGAGTCCTCTAGTTATAAATGAGTAGCATAATAGAATCTGGGGTAACAAAACCTCAAACGCGATTTTTTTAGGGTCGGAAATCGCCGGGAATTGAGGTTTTCAGACTCCCGACACTTCATATTCTGCAATAACCGATCAAATTGGGTGATTTGAAGTTGGAGGGACCATTGCGAAGTAAGTTTTTGAATGTTGGACAGGCCCCTCATTTGGTCTCGTTAAGGCCCCAAAAACCGGGACGGAGTTTAACGTATTTATTAGTTTTAATACCATTTGACGTGAATATCACATAAAACCAATCGTGAAATTATTGCATGGTTAATGCTAATTAACAAAATCACGGTTTTTGAGCTAAACACGAAGAAAAACAATGTTTATAGTCGCCCGAGAGTACAAAAAAAAACGGGAAATGTGCAAAAAAATCGATAAATACTGTGAAGATAACACAAAGCAATACAAAAATATAAAGCTATCCGCCGATAAATATTACCAAATAGTAGACAAAATCTATGCCTAAGGAATGTCAAACCATATTTTAAAACAAAAAAAAAATCCATAGCTGTTGGAATCTCATAAGAAAAATAAGAATTAGTGACTTATTTACAGTCAAGGAACAATCGACAATAACAAAGGAATAATCGATATTAAATGAAAAGCGGATTCATCGCGGGTTTTTAAGCTCCCTCAGCCAGCGTGGAAAGCGTTAGAATAGCCTCGTCCATTACTCGTGCTCCTCTTCGGCCGGTGGAGCCGGTAAGAATTCCTCATCGGGAAACATTCGCTTGAATATAGCTTCGGCGTCTTGAATTGACGACTGGAAATCAATGCTGAGAGTGGCCGGGCCGGAGCAAAGGTGCAAATTAGTCGGTACGGACGACAGATCGCTCGCTGTGATGTCGGTCGTCGTGAAAAACAGGCGATAGAGTATGCGAGCTTTGTCTTTGACCAGTTGATCGATGACGGCTTCAAGAGCTGAATAGCCGGTGTCACCACCGCGACTCATTAAATGAAGTGCGCACAGTCCGGAGGGGCAGGCAACGGCCGAACTTGGGAGTTCAATAGCGGTGACAGGGTCGTGGGGTGAGTCGAATAATGGGCAGGTGAGAAGAGAGACGCCTCTTTTACCGTCGGGATAGAGGGGTGAGTCGGTGATGAGAAGGCCTCGCCTTGTTGACCGTCCTTTGACTGGACCGACGACATTTTCAGGGGCTAGCCCAGTTGACATGATGACGTGTTTGGCTTTGAGAAGGCGTCCTTCTGACATGACGCCCTGACATACGTTGTTGTCATCGACCGCTATGGCTTCAGCGTCACGACTTAGACAGTAAAGTCCTCCGTAAACGGCGCTCAGACGGCAAAACGCTTGAAGGATTTCAGACGATCCATAGAGCGGCCAAAGAAAGGGCGAGTTGCCGCAGTATCCCAATGATTTGAGAAACTGCTGAGCTCGACGCATTCCTTCAACGCAGGTAGTTTCTTCGTCTGCCATTGCTATTGAATATAACACGTAGTGCTGTATGGTTGGCGGAACGTCCTGACTACGCAAAAATTCGGCAAAAGTAGTCGACGCATCCTGAGAGCTTTCGTCAAAATTTTGAATAGAGCCTAAAAGTTTCATGAGCTTACGTTTGTCGACCACTGAAACAGTTTTAGTAGCAAAAACGTCCGCTTTGGAGCAAGGGACCAACTCTAGGGTTGAGTCAACGTACAAAAGTATGTTGACAACGTTTAAAAATTCGAGATAGCGAGACACTTGAGACTTGATGAGCAAGTCTACCATCGGTCCTTTGTAAAAAAGCAACTTGGGGGCCAAGTCCAAATTAAACTTACGAGACACGGCCGCAAGCTTCTGGCGGACCTGGTCTGGATCAAGTTCAACCGTTTCCTCGCCCTCGTCCGACGGTTTGAGCGCTGCAGGACAGTCGGCTCGAGATCTTGAATATGAATACCACTCTTCGTTCAAATCACTGACGAGTCGTTTATCATCGTTGGTGGGTAGCAGTTTAAGGCCTTCAACGGTCGACTCTTTCAATGCAGGCAGAGGCGTCTGAACGCGACAGGCTTCGGCCCATTTGCCCAGCTCGTCCAGTGGGAAAGTCGCCCACTGTTGACCGTAGAACTTGTTTCTGTCAATGTGCAAAACTTGTTTACCTACTCGAGAAGCGGCGGCAGCCAAGATGGACTCGACCATGCCCGTTCCGACGACGATCACGTCGTAGCTTGACGGCATTTCCTCCTCCATAGTTGACATCTGGATGGAAATTATAAGTTGCGAAGACAAAAATCTGGAGCAGCGAAAACTGTTACGCTTCGCGTGATTCGACCAGAGGAGTCTCAGCTGGTAGAAAACTCAGTGGGGGAGACTCTCGCAACAAAGATTTCACCAACTTTTCCTTTTTTTCCCCTCTTTTTATATAATACTTGAATTGTTCGGGAAAAGCCTGTGCAATCAGGGCTACTGCACGGGGGGGGGGGGGGTGACGGTCAAGAAAACTCAGGACTTGTCAGATCGATAACAATGAAATAAACTGCCAGTACCACAACACTACAAATTACTGTAATTAATTAATGATAATTAGAACGTTAAATTAATTGGTATATGCGAGTACGCTAAAGCAAATTAAGAGGCGATAAAGAAAGAGTGCTCACCTCAAGGGGATGGGTACTTCGTTGTTCGTTAATTCAGTTGTTCAGAAACACTTTAGGAATTATGAAATCTATCATTTCAATTAAAATTGTTATTCACTGACACCACAAACGTTAAATATTTTATGAAAATTAGCTTTTAATGACAATAATTAACGGACGGAGCATGAACCATGTACAGTCGGGCTTCTCTTCTGGAGCTTTCTAGCCGAAAGAAAGGTTATCTAACGTCAGGTTATGTTGCTTTAGAGCCTAGAGGTGATTGTTGTACGTGCAGCTTTCATTAATTCTTGTGTATAAAAAGCAACGAATGCTGTTTTTTTCTCGTCTTCGCAGTTGAATCGCTTTCTGTCAAAAATGTCAGAACAAGAGGACGACTCGATGAACGACGACAGTTGGTTGTACGGTGACAACGACGGAACTGGTCCGACCCCTGACGCTGGTGGTGGCGAGGTTCCTCCTGGCGACTCGACGGAGGTCCGTCGAGACTCCTCCGAGAAGGAAAAGTCCGAGGAAACAGTTCCTCCGCCGTTGGAACACAACTACCCAAGCGATGAACCGCCTCCGCCCGGTGAAGCGCCGCTAAGTGACATCGACGGCCTTCTGCCGCGTCCTTTCAACGAAGACGATGAGCCCGGTGTTCCGGGCGATGATACACTACCGCCGGGCGAGGTATGCATATTTGTTGTTTCTAAAAAAAAAATCAATTTCCGTTTAATTGGTGTCCTACATTTTTCGTCCAAAGCTACGAGATGCCGATGAGTCTGGAGTCGCCGATGGTGAAAGTAAATCCATTGATGGTGCACCGTCCAAAGAGCCGGGGCAAGCAGGAGGTGAAGATGATGAAGAGGACGAAGACGATGACAGTGAGGATGACATTCGCGTTACAATCGGCGACATTAAAACGGCCCCACCTCAGTATTCGAATATAAACATCAAACGGGGAGCAAATTTGGCTGCTGGGATCGATAAAATGACGAAGGTATATTGGATTGACACTTCTTTTATTCCTAATTGTCACTGTTACTTGTGAATCTCATTCCTTCATTTCTCGACCATCCAAACAGCAAGGAAAGTTTTCTATCGAAGAATTTGAAAGTATTGGAGCTATAAACGGTGTGCCTGCCCATGAGTTCAGTATCGACGCATTGGAAGACAAACCATGGAGGAAACCCGGAGCAGACATAACAGGTATGTGACATTTTTGCCTATTAACCGACATCTAAAACCAACAGTGTACTAAAGCACTAAAATACACCTGAGTGACGAAAGGGCCAATCTGAAAGCGGTTAAGAAGGATTTTTGACAAGTGTGTCAAAAATATTGCCAAATATTTGACAATGCGTTTCAATTTCCAGTTGGTCAGTTTCTAGTCACGCTAGAAACTAATTAATAGGTCTGTTCCAGCAAGGTGTTCTGAACATGTTCGGGAGATGGGGGCTTATTCAGTAAAACTTAGCGCCGGGGCTTTCCCCCCGTCTTGATCAAAAACATTTGTTCTAATGCGGAGAGGACGGGTGGATAGCGCCGGCGCAAAATTTTACTGAATAGGTCGCCTGAGGTGCCAATACAATTTAGCCAATAAAATTCAAGTTGATTACATTTTATTGGCTGGTCCTATGGTAACTCTGTTCCGAACACCTTGCTGGGACAGGCCCAACATTGGAAGATATTTGTCCAATATGGACACATGTGTGGCCAAGCAGAGACGGTAGAATTAGGGTGGGCAAAGGTACCTTTTCGCCCCCCCCCCCGTCCAATATTTTCACCTGATTTTCAACAATTTTGTCCATCAAACGGTGACCGCGGGCTATAAATGAGCGTTTTCGACCATTTTTCAAAATGCTTCGATTTGAGCTGCACGCTGGTGATGAGTCCCTCCGACCATGCTGAATTGAGAACTGCAGGCGGTCAATGTCAAATAGCCCTTTCAAAGTGACCAAAACCGACCGTTTCGAGTTGTCGGCCACATTTTTTCGCTCTCCCGAGGGCTAGCGAGGTCTGCCTGCGGCGAGGCTTTTCCTTGGACTTCCGGGCTCATGATAACGTAGCCACCGCCCACAGGAACATTCGTGTGGCCCCGGTTAACGGGCCGAAGTGGCCAAAATCGCCGTAATCACGGGAAGAACTACTTCAACGGCTCGTCCGATCGAAAATCTGTTTCGATTTCCCGATTTTCCGCGATGAGAACCCCTGATATACGAGGTTTCGTCCATATCTATTTTTTGGCCATTTTTGCCAATTTTCTCAAATTGTTCCGATTTGCACCAAACACAATTTATGAGTCCCTATAGGGCAATGCAGAAATGACAAATGCCCGCGGTTCTGGCACGAACGTCCCTAAAGGAGCGACAGCCCCTCAAAGTGACTAAAAATGAGCGGTTTGGACCATTCTTCAAAATAATTCGATTTGAGCTGTACGCTGGTTATGAGTCCCTCCGACCGCGCTAAATTGAGAACTGCAGGTTGTTCAGGCCAAATAGCCCCTAAGGGGGCGTCAGCCAGAGGCGTACAGTATTGGGGGCGAGGTGAGTCATAGCCTATCCAATATTCCTGCTGGGTAGGCAAAGGTACCCCCCCCCCCCATAACGAAAACCTAAACACTACGCCTCTGTGGCCAAGCCTTCAAAGGTAGAAAATTGGTTGAGACAATCTGAGTGTTTTTCACTAGTTTTTAGGACCAATGTGCTGGGCTGTTATCCCGGCCCGGTCCATGGGGACTCAAGTATTGTAATAGAAATCAATATAAAATATTAGTTCAGGGCATTTTCAGGGCGCGAATCGTCAGTTGGGCCATATTTACAGCTGGAATCGCCCTACGTAATAATTCATTTTTAGCACGCATGTAATCAGCTCAGCCTTTGTCCATTTTAGTCCAGTGGAAAAAGCAAAGAAAGTGAGGTCTGCTGGAAAAAAATTCCGAAGTTATTGGGAATTTTACAAGTTGTTTGGGAAGGCTGTGGGATGAGTCTGTGAAGTTTTCCAACTCGAGAACTCTGTGCTAACTTGGGGAGGGCCGAAAGACCTCAACATTTTCTGACTTTTCTAGGGGTTTCACTCAAAACGTCTAAAACAAGAGGTTTTCGACCAAAATTTTTGAAGTTTTAGAGCTTTAAATTTGCTACGATTTTGTCAAGATACGTTTTTGCTCAGAGCAATATCTACCGATACACAGGCGATCAAAGTTGGATGAATTTTCTCAAAAATGCTATCATTTACTTTAAAAGAAGGTTCTTGCCCTCTAACTATAGTGTATTATCTGTTTTATGGTAATTATTGATATTGAAAGTGTTGAAACATGGGAGAGGGAGGTCCGCTTAGAAAACTAGCTACTAGCCAGTGGCCTAGAAACTAGCTAGGGCATGCACGCATACAATACAGAGTGAATTCTCATCAATGTGGCACAAAATTTTGGGTGATCTATTTTGATCAGTGATTACCATGATAAAACAGATGTTTTATCACAGCAGTATGTTAGTTGAGGGCCAGAACCTTCGATTTGGGCATATTTATGTCATTTTGAGAAAATTCAACCAACTTGATCGCCTGTGTATCGGTTAATACTGCGTTTGAGCAAAAAAGTATTTTGGAAAATCGTAGAAAATTTAATGCTCTAAAACTTTAAAAATGAACATTTTTTTTTTAGAAAACTGCTTAGTTGAGAAGTTATGAGGGGAAACCCGGAAAAAACCGACAATTTGGAGGGTTTTTTTTGCCCTCCCCAAGTTAGCACAGGGTCCTCGAGTTGGAAAACTTGACAGAGTCGTCCCAAAAACATCCCCGAACAACCAGTGAAAGTTCCAATAACTTCGAAATTTTTTCCAGGTACAATGTACATAATTATCTACTGTACTATTTCTAAATGTAACGTTTTCCGCCCTGAAAATGGCTAAATCGACCACTCGCGCCCCAAAAAAGGCCAATACTGATCATTTGTGCCTTTAACTTGATGGACTTTGCGTCCTAAAAAGGGCTAAATACTGACTATTTGTACGTACCCCAAAAATGTGCAAAACTGACGATTCACGCCTTAAGGAAAATAACAGTCGGGACCGGAGCTGGAAGACGGAAGGCTTTTGTAACGAAATTATTTGTGTACAGTTTTGCCAGGCCGTGGAAGTATAACGACTGGTTTTGTTAATTTCAGACTATTTCAACTATGGATTCAACGAGGAGACATGGCGAGCTTATTGTGAGCGTCAAAAGCACATGAGAATACACGAAAGTGGCGTCGGCCTCGGTGGTTTGGGCGTCTCCAGACCTAATCCAGCCCTTACAGTCATCAACGACAATTCCAAGTACGCCAACAATAGTAACGTCATCATCGCTCCAGGAGTCGGCGGACCGGTCATACCCAGCTCTGTCGTTCAAGCACAGCGTAAAGCCGGACCACCGCCTGGACCGCGACGCAGCGGCGGTTTCATCGACGTCATCGGAAGTGGCGTCGCATCACGCCGCGCCACCGACTCTCCACCCAAGGAGAATGTCATTCAAGTCATGACGGCCGATCGTCGCGATTACGCTCGCAAAGGCTTTGACATGTCCGTTCCACCGCCCGGTTTTGAAGGACCGCCTCCACAAATGCCCCCTGTCATGCCACCGGCGTATCCACCGCACGGCTACCCGAATTATCCGCCTGGTGGCTATGACGTCGATCCTTACTACGGCGGTTACGAACCTCCGCATGAAATGCAGTGGAATCCTCAGGTGAATAACTCACAACTCCTCAACCCATGTTCCCATCCCTTGCCTGCTCCTTGTTTTTTAGGTCCGAAGTTCGAGGCATCGCGAAAGGCGATCTTCACGACGTTCATCCCTCTCCCCATCCGATTCCAAAAGATACAAATCCGACAAATACTCCCACGTAAAAAAAATCCTTCGATCCTCGAAAAAATTTTTAGAATCAAAAAAATAATAATTTTTACATGTAAATGTTCAGACCGTGCCTCTCAACAAAGACCCTATGGAATTGCCTGGAGGTATAACAATTAAACAAGAGCCGCCCGAGAAGACTAGTTCTAGCAGTCACAAGGAGCGAGACAGATCGGAACGAGAACGCTCCGAGCGTCACAAGGACAGGTAGAATTATCATTCTCTCTCTCTCTCTCTCTCTCTCTCTCTCTCATCGTATGAGATTCTAATCCATCTTCCGTTCGTTCAAAAAAGGCACAGACACAGATCCAGATCTCGTAGTACGGACCGCGAGCGAAGATCCTCGCGGAAACATAAGAGCCGTAGTCGTAGTCCGAGCCACCGGAGTCATAAGAAGAAGAAGTCGAAAAAAAGTGACCGCAAAGAGACGAGCTCCGACTAAGTTCAACTTTTTTTCTTCTTCTTTTTTTTTTTTTTTTAAAGGAACAGTACCGGTTTACCCCTCCCTCACCTTTTTTTAGTTTCAAAGTTGCACTTTTTCTATATTTTTTTTGTTTCCATCTATGTCCGTAAGATTAGCCTGCAAATTGACGGAATCCTTTAATTTTCAGACAATAGAATACATAAAGATATTGGTAGACTTAAGTCAAGGACTATGACTGAGTACTTCCTGTTGTTCTCTTTTCCCCCTAAGATGATAATTTCCGGTCCACGGTTTCATTTTGTTTTTTATTTGTCTTTTTAAGCGTTTTTATCTGCCCAAATGAGAAAGCCTGTGTTTATTGTAATTAGCTATTCATGTGGCAGCTAATTTTACATGATTATCATGTAAACAGACCTTACAGGGCTGAGGAGGTGAAGAGGATAATATATAGACGGCCGTTTCGATGCTGTTCTTTCAGTTAAACCATTGAATGGAATAAAAGATTATGAAAATTATGTACGGAAAAGTTTGTGTCATTTTTGTTGTGTTTATTACTGTCGCCCATGCGGCTTTCCTTCTATCGGGAGCCAATCTCATTGGGGGTCGGTCATCGGGCGATGATGACGATCTTGGTGTCATGGAAGTACTGGAAGGTGAGCATGTTGTTGTTGTTGTTGTTGTTGTTGTTATTTTAAACAAATGATTGAGTCCAACAGGTTTTGGGGATAAGCTTTTTCGCTCGCCGGACAATCGGGCGGGGGAAGAAGTGTCAAAATGGACTTCGGGCAGTGTACAGAATCCAGAAGAACTAGGAACGTATGTTCAAGGCGACATATTGTTTCCTCCACCAAAAGCTAGAAACGGCTTAAAATCTCTCAGTTCACGATGGCCCGGAGGAAGGGTAAGCCAAAAGGCAGCTCCCGTCAATTCAGTTAATTGTTTTTTTCTCATTTCTCGATGCAGGTAGCGTACGTTTTCAAAGACTCATTCCCTTCAGAAGGAAGATCCATGATTATGAATGCCATAAGTGAATATCACAAGAAAACATGCGTAAGGTAGGTGTATACCGCCCAATACAAGGAAATTACAAAACAGTAACCCCCCCTCGTCATCCTCATCAATACTTCCAACAAATTGTAGATTTGTGCCGAGAACAACGGAGAATGACTACATCGAGTTCACCAGCGGTAACACCGGTTGCTGGTCCTCTGTAGGGCGAGTCGGTGGTCCTCAACAGGTGAACCTCCAGTATCCTGGTTGCCTCTCACAGCTCGGGACACCTATGCACGAAATGATGCACGCTTTGGGATTTCTCCACGAGCAAAATCGTTGGGAGCGAGATGACTTTGTTACAGTGAACTATGGAAACATTCAACGCGGTAAGTTTCTGCGCCCCCCCTCCCCATCGCCACCGACACCAAAACAACAATTTTGAAACCCATTTCCCGATACTTGGACCAGGAAGAGAAAATAATTTCGACAAAGCGACAAAAGCTGAAACGGACGCCCAGGGCATCGACTATGACTACGGAAGTGTTATGCACTACTCGTCGACAGCGTTCTCCTCTAACGGTCAACCTACAATTGTCGCGAAACAGCAAGGAGTGACTCTCGGTCAAAGGAATAATCTGTCGCACCAGGACTTACAGAAAATCCGCCGCATGTACAAATGCAAAAAATCACGCCACTAAGTTGAAACGGCACCCTTTTTCTCTCTAGACTGCCTTATAATAAAATAAAAATATAATATTTTTTTTGTTAGTTTTTAACTTACGATTCAACATCGTCATGTTTGAAACCGCCGACGTACGCGATTGGCGTGCTGACCGTTCGCCTGTTCCAAGGCTTGTTCCAAAACTTTCGTGACGTGCACTAAATTACCGGGATCGGTTTCAAAAATGACGTCGTCTTCCTCGGTGTTTTCAAGTTTAAAACGGAGTAGCACTTTGGGTGTGAGTTGATCGGGAAGAGCTCTTGACGCGATCTTTAAAAAAAAAAAAACAACATTTTTAAATATTCCTTCCTACCCCTCACACTTTTTGTTTTTACTTGTGCCTGAGTTCTCCACTCAAGATCTTTGAAAGTTGGCAGTCGAACCGAAGCAGACAGTAGGACATTATTAATGTCGGCCTGTTTGGCCGAATAGAAAGTGCCAAGTATGTCACTCTGTTTCTCGTTAAATCCAATGGATAATAAATTTGTTCTCAAAGACTGAACCGTTAGCTGGAAAGAAGAGAAACAAGGATGACGGATGAGAAATAAATAAATAAAAGCGGGAGGGGAGGGGGGCTTCTTCAGGGACTGACGAGTCTATGTAATGTGCAGCGACTCGTCGTGAGAAGGCAGGCTGTTCCTAAACAATGTGAGATGGTGAAAACTTTTGAAACCACGGGCACAATTAACCAGGTACATAAATTTGACTTCACTAGTCCACAAGAGCAGGCGGACAACGTCAAGCACAAAGCCACAACTCCAAAGCGTCCTCCCGCGCCACACAAAGAGATGATTCTAGAGCGCCTTATTTTGTTCAAAAGTCGGTTATTTAACCCTCGAAACTTGTATTTCATCCCCAGAAACTGACTTAGTACCGATAACGGGGAATTTATAAATAGCGGGCAGTTTAGCTCACAATTTACTCTCGAAACATCTTCCTGTGCGGAACATGTCCAGTCACGTTCGCTAATTTGTGGGTAAAATTTAGAAAAAGCGCTAATTCCTGTACACCGATCCATAATAAAACGTGGAAAACCCTGCTTCGGGGCCATAATGGGGGGAAAACTCAAGTTCGAGGCTAAAATTGAGAAAAATCGCGAATTCGGGGCTGAAATTGAGATACAACGCTATTGAAAAAAAAAGCAATCAGTCGTAGCTAAATGTGAGAAAAAATTTCACAGTATCTGGAGGCATGCATTTTTATTGATAAAATTCTATGCCTAAAATGAGAAAAACATGAAATTAATTCGCCAATAAAGTCGGGAAAGGCCGCGGCTCTTGGGGGAACTAAAATTACGATTAAATTATAAAAATTGTTCATTCGCCGCTAAAATTAAGAATTACGCTTTTTGCAGCCGTCAAAGTTGACAAACAGCGCTAATTCTCAACTAAAATTGAGAAAAGGCTCCCATTTGAAGCAAAAATTGGGGAGAAGCGCTCATTGACGGCTAAAATTGATAAAAAGTGTTCATTTGCGGCTAAATTGAGAAAAAACAACTCATTCAACGCTAATATTGAAAAAAAAAAACAAATTTGCGTCTATGGTAATTAGCGGCTAAATTTTGGAAAAAGGGCGAGTTCACGGCTAAAATTTAGAAAAATGGATTCACAGCTAAAATAGAGGAAAAAAAGTTAATTATTCACAGCTAGAAATTAGAAAAATTGTTAATTCGCGGCTGAAATTGAGAAATGCGCTTTTTTGCGCTTTACAAAAAGCGCTAATTTTCATTTAAATTGAGCAAATTTGGCGCTTCTTTGCGGCTAAAATGTCCTGATTCGCGGCCAAAATTGTGCAAACGCCAATTCGGAGATGCAAGTTCGAGGCGTGTAAATTGAGAGAAATCGCTAATTCACGGCTAAAGTAGACAAACTCCCTAACTGGCGGACAACATTTAAAAAAGTTGATTTATAGCATAAAAATTATTTTTTTTTTTTAAATCGCTATTGGGGAGCTAAAACCAAGAAAAAGCGCTAACATTCCTAACTAAAATAGCGAAAAATTCGTGGGGAAAATTGAAAAATTTCCTCAGTGTATGGAGGCCATTCCATACAGCCTAGGTGTTGTAAAACCCCTTGAAGAGTGTTGTTCTTGTAGAGGGTCAGTCCGACGATTAAATTGTGGATAACCGCGCAAACTCACAGCTAAAATTGAGAAACAACAATAGTTCACAGCAGAAATTGAGATAAATCCCTAATTCGCGGCAAAGATGGAGAAAATGCGCTGTAATTCGCGGCTAAAATTCACAATGGGGCAGTTCATGGATTCTGGAAGTAAATTTTGTGGCTTATATTGAGAAAAAGCGCGAATTCTTGGCAAAAAAATAGGATAAATCGTAAATTCCCGCCTAAAATTGAAAATACGAACCGTTTTAGTTAGCTTACCTTTAGCTTACAAGCCTCCGTTAACAAATTAACCAGACCTTCCGTGATGTGTTGCAAATCTTGTTGAGAGATTCCCAATTTTTCTGAAACAAAAAATGTTAAAAGGGACCTGACGTTGGTTTTGTAAGCGAGGGGGGGGGGCGAAAAGCTGAGAGCGCGAAGATTTTGCCAAAAAAACAGCACGCTGTGAAAATCACAAAAAAACTCAAGTAAACAAATAAGATTCTTGCGCAAATACTCTAGGTTTGACCTGAATCAGACTTATTGGGATTATAAATAGTGTTTTCGCCGAAACATCGCGTTTTGAGTCAATGAATTCAGATCACAAGCGTGGATCTGGAGTCCGAGGGAAGGGGCAAACAAAGATTTGAATGGTGTGGAATTCATTGGCTTTTATAGGGCGTTGACCATGCGAAATTTGGTTTTTGAAAGAGCAAAACCGACGGAATTTCATTTGTTGTTGTTGTTGTCTTGTTGTTGATTTCTAAAGAAATGAGCATGACATCTCAAAATTGGGTTCCGTGATGGAAATAGTCAGCAAAATTTAGGCTTTGAAAGGGCCAAACTCGCAAAATTTTTATTTTGAAAGGAGCGAGACCCACGAAATTTCTCTTTGAAATGAGCCAGCACACTGGAAAATGTGATTTTAAGAGCGTTGTATCTGTGAATTTGGCGTATTATAAGGAGCCAATCCCGCGAAATTGGTTTATCTAATAAGCAAAATTCGCAAAATTGAGTTTTTAAAAGATTCAAACAAGCGGTATCGTGTTTTTCAAGGAGCAATGGACAAAATTGGTTGTTAAATTAGTCAAAACTACGAAATTTGTTTCCGTAAGTGTCAAATCCGCTAAATTAGAACTTGGAAAGAGGCCAACCTACGAAATTGGGGTTTTGAAGGTCCCAAACCCGTGAAATTTATTTTCGATCCTGCGAAATTGGCTTCTTCAGTGAGAAACACCCGTTCAATTTAGTTCTGGGAGTGCGAATAACCCGCCAAATTTTGGCCTTGGAATGGCCAGAGCTGCAAAATTCATTTCACGAGCAATTAGCATAGTGTGTGTAATGGCGTTGGAGAGAAGGTGGTGAGACCATGTGCCCCATCAGACAATTTTGAACTACGTCCATGTTGTCAGTCGAAAGGCAGGACTTTGGGCTACTGTCGACCATGAAGCCACCAACTTTGTTCCAAAATCCAATATTTTGGAGAGGATACTTGACATTTTCCCTGAAATATTCATTATTTTAAACCACAAATGATCATTCTACTCAAAACTAACTATTTGCTAATTGAATGATAATTAAGAGTCTTAAATTTGGTCCAGGAGGCGGATTAAAGCGGAATGGATAGTATGGAGAACACAAATTTGAAAATTTCTTTTTTCATTTTCATCGATTTTTGAGGTTGAAATAAATTTTCATCATATTTTGGGTATTTTTCCCGGATAGGCTACCGTATAGTGGAAATTTTAAGACTCTGCCGATGACGACGATACCATGATTTTGGAAGGAGCTACGATTTTTCAAACTGCGAAATTTTCCGCAATTTAAATTTGACCGATTTAAAATTGTTTTAAAAATCTGAAAAAATCAGCATAAATCAAAGTTGCCAGGATGAAGCTTGTGTCAAAATTTGAACCCTCTACGATGAATAGAAGCCGGTCAAATTGAAATTTGTATTATTTTGAAAAATTTCGGCGGCGATTCTGGGCTGACCCCTCCCCCACACCCACTCCAAGGTTGGCTCATTTTTCCTACATTTCTCCAGTCGACTTTAGGCGTCATTTCAACCGGGAAGGGGTGGGCAGATCGCGCTGGAAAATACCTAATCTAGGCCTGTAACGCACCTGAGGAGTCGACTTTGTTTCGAGGAAAAAATCGATTGGAGGACCGGAGGTGGGGGAAAATTGCGATTTTTGAAATTTTAAAATTTTCGAATTTTTTTTCCGGACAAAAAGTGTTATAACTCGAGTTTGAGGACGAAATTCAAAAATCCGGCCAGTTCAGCTCTGCGCAATTTAGTTGCGAAGATTTTAAGCCCTTAAAAATGAAAATCGGACGAAAATTGTGGGAGGAGATAGTTTTGGCGCGGAATTACACGATTTTATCTGGAATAACAGGGGGCACGCAGTGGAACGCAACGGCACGCTGGACCTGTAGGGTCAAGTTTTGATCGGAGGGCGTTGACCCTGGGGGAAAAAAGTTTCAAAATGAAAAGTTGGGCGGTGGCTCTTTCGGGGTGGAGGAAGGTTGGAAGAAAAAAAAAACCACCGAAATTAGCGAAAAACTCCAAAACAGCCATTAGCCGTCCCCTCAAGGGGATTTTGCGTTTTAATAAGCATATTTATCCATAGAATGGATAGTGTGGAGGAGCCTTTTGGTAGGTTGTGAACTTGTGATCCTCTCCCCTTTTATTATGTTCATAGGGGTTTTCTTCCTCTGAGGAAACATTCTTTTGGCTATTTAAGACGGTTTGTTAAGGTCGATTCAGACTATTCGGACGTGACATGGGAACAAGCTGTCCCATATGTGATACAAAGTTCCATAGAGCCAAATTTTCTCCAATTTTGACCATAAACTCGGTCGATTCTGGCTGCCCTGGAAACGTTCGATAGCAGACCCGGAAATACCGAGGGCCCCATCAAAGTTCTGCTGGAGGCCTTCAAATCTATCAGGCCGACACTGTAGGTACTCCCAAAACTGGCATGTTCAGGAGTTCAGGATTGTTACTGCTCACCTTCCCTCTCCCGAGCAACCCAAAAGAGCCGGATTTACAATTATAATCCATATTATTGACTAAAAGTATATTTGTTTGGCTCAGATATTGGGCCGAGACTCCTGGCCGCTCGACCCGAAACGGGCAACATGACCCAAGAAACTGAATATTGATCTAGGTTAAGACCGTTGTCACTTAATTCGTATAGTCACACTGCAGGTTTCCCGTCGTAGTCAAGTGGAGATGACTACGTTCCCTCGTGACTGCCACATAGGCAAAGCGCGGCTGACTCGTCTGCTGTATACGCAATGAAACTCTTTCCCACCTTGATTACGAAGGTATCAGGGCCCAGGCTGTGACTACAACTGTTGCCTACAGCCAACTGAGACCTTGTAAATGACTTTGGATAAAAGCCACTTGGTCAGAAGACCTGGACACTTTGAGATTGGGGCCGGAACTACAACTTTCGACCATAGGAAATGATCCTACCACAGTACCTCAACACGAGTGGAAGGGTATAATTAATCAAAACCTCTCTCCAATGAAAAATGTCTAGGCACTTTCCTGGCGAAGAAATCTTTTCTCAGGACACCCGACGTTCTTACTTAGCGACAGCCGTGCGACCCCCGGGTGACCCACTTGAACGAAGCTAACTATTTAAATAATAATTTGAAGCCGACTAGATGATTACTCGGTTACCGGAAGCTGTGGCGTACAGTTTGACGTTGACTCCTTTAGCAACGTAATCCCAAGCAAGCCGGCAAAAATCCTGTAGGCCTGAAAACCACCGTATGGTTGATTTGAAGATATTATTAGAAAAATATTGTTTTCCAACACTCACAGCTTTCATCCTGCTTGATTAAAGCGCTTAAATGAGCTTTATTAGATTCACGCAATTTCAACATTTTTCTACACAAACACAAGTGACATAAGCTTATCAGCTGGTACTTCTTATCACTTGAGGCGCTCTATCTGACGCCTACTTATCATGTTTCTGTTTTGATGGAAACCCAAAGCTCATTATTATGGCACACTTAAACTATTTGGATGAACTTGTGAGAGAATATTTACTTTTCAGAGGTTTTACTATCACGTTGAAGTCATTCGACGGCGAGCTTAAAGTCGACAAAGACCGAGGGTTCAGGGTGAGTGTTAAAACAACCGGTCGTTCCTAGACAAGTTGGAAAATCGTTCGTTTTCAGGTTGACAGAATTGTCGATCAGTTCGTCATTTTTATAAACTCCTACGATTTAGTCTCCCTTCGAGAGCTATGGAATCACTTCGACGAGAAAATGTTCTCGAAATTGGAACACGATTACGTTCTAGGTGAGCCATATACCGGTGAGTGCTTCTATTAGTTTGGATTTGACTCATTCCTTTTTCAGGTGTAAAGAAGCTGGAGAGCTCTTTATTCAAGTTTTATCTTGTCAACGCCATGTCCAATGGGAAAACGGATAAAATTAACGAATTTTTCTCCAAGATGACTCCTGAACTACAAGGACTGCCCGAATGGAGGGATTGGTTCAGTAGGAATAAAAACGATTATTATTATTTTGGTTATTCGGCTATACAGTATCGCAAACATTTTCGTATCTGTAGTGTTGCCGTACGTGAAAAATCCAGAGGAGCATCCCACCTTTTCTGTTCACTTCACGAAACAATGGCAAGATACATTCCTAGTGTCGTTGCACAACTTTCTCGCCATTGTATACCAGGTAAGAATGCCTTGACGCCTGCATTTCACCTAATTTTTAGCCACCCTGACGTTGTCGTTGAGAGGGCTCTCGCGAAAGACGTACTTGAACCCCATAAAGCTCTAAACCCCAAAAGCTCTAACCACAAAAAAGCTTTGGCCGCTCGGTTCAATCAGATCGTTTGGCAGTTTCAGCTTTCATAGAGCTGGCGTACTCAGTGCGCCAACCTGTCCTCAACGTAAAAAAATAAATTATAGGTCTGTTCCAGCAAGGTGCTTGGAACATGTTCGGAGCAGCGTTGCCATGGACCATCTAATAAAATGTAATCAACTTAAATGTTATTGGCTGGTCCCATGGCAACTCTGCTCCGAACATAACCCGTGGGCAAATAGTTAAGCTATGTGCAGTGTTTTATGCCTCTTTCTCGAGGGGAAAGAAGTTGAAATTAACAGACTCGGTTCAGATAAAGGGCAATAGGGGGCGATCATAATCCATAACTATCCATTCGACCTCGAAACCTGGAAATATTATCCAAAAATTCAGATTACCAATAATGGTAATATCATGCTCAATGGTCAACAACTCCATTGCCAAAAGCTCAGCAATTCAAAGAGTGTACAGACCGTCAAGAAGAACATGAACCCGCGGCCAGTGCTCTCTCATTCGATTATTTGCAACTTCTCTACCCTCTACTCTCGTTAACGAATTATTTGTCCCACTGTTTACCAAAGCTAAGTGTTATTATCAAGATGAAGATCCATGGAGGGGGTAAGGAAAAATAGCTAGAGGGGCTAATCACATGAGGGCGAGGTCCACGTTTAACTTGACGGGCTATAGCACGATCACTTAAGTGTTTCTGGTAGGGGTCCACATTGATTGGATTTGGAGGAGCCGAATCAGTCAAGTTAGATTTTGAACTAATGAAACCCCACAATACTAGGGGTAGAGTGAACGGGAATGGTGTATGAGCCTAGTGATGGCTTTGGCACCGGCGGGCTCCGCTAGGCCGGGTCTGCGGCCACGAGAGAGAGAAAAAAAAAAAGGGGGTAAAATGAGCCAAAATGACAAAATTTTGTTTGAACGAGCCGAATCCGTTAATTTGCTTCTTGAAAGAGCCATATTTTGTTTTTAAAACTAGCGTTTTTAGAATCTGCGAGACTGATTCTGGTAAGAGCTGAGGCCATAGAATTTGATTTTTGAAAGAATGAAAGTACGATGGTATGGTTTGAAATTGCAAAAATTGGTTAAATGGGGTTTTCAAGGACCAAATCAAATAGTCCAGGAGCCCATGAAACCCCGAGTCATTTGATCATGCCTGGCACCTGCGCAGAACGTTTTTTACGGTCAAGGAGATGGCGCCTATAAGATCGTCAGACCTTTTCCGTGAGAAAAGGTCTGGTAACAGAGCTAGCTGTTGGCAAAAACACCTTTGGGCTGTTTGAAAACGGTTGGGAAGTGTAAAAATGGTTCTTCGCCAACAATAAACTAAAAAATCACCATCCAATCGTCATTCAATTTCGAATGAAGCCCTCACGTAAGGGGCAAATCACATAAGGCCCTCATGTGAGAAGTCGTTGTTGGCTTCGTAACGTATTTATTGGTCGTGGGAAACGACTTTTTACTCTCGCCAGTCGCCAGGCTCTGCTGTGAGCCCCTGTCCCACAGAAAATGTCTGGCGATCTCAGAAGCATCATCTCCTAGGCCATAAAAAAACGTCCTGTGCAGGTGCCAGACACGATCAAAATGACCCGGATTTTCGTGGGCTCCCGGACTAAAAGAGCCAAAGCCTCGAAATTTTGTTTGTGAAAGCCAACATCTGTGAATGAGCCAAATCCGCGCGAGAGTAGATTTTCAAAATCAGCAAAACTTGAGATTTGTAAGGGCCAAAAAGATGAAATTCGGGGTTCGAATAAGCTAAATTAGGGATTTTGGTTTTCTATAAGAGCCAAATTAATTTTCTGAACTAGCCGGTTAACCTGCAAAACTGATTTTAGTAAGAGCAAACTCCATGAAATTTAGTTTTTTAAAAGCGTTAAAATCCGCAAAATTGTTATAAGAACCAAGAACCAACAAAAATTCGTGAAATTGGATTTTTACGGGGCCAAATTTTAAAAAATTTGGTTATGGAAGGGCGGAATTGGAGGTTGATTATTGTTCTTCCGTCGTTCGTTGTCCGCACAACTATTCTCGAAATAGCTAAGGTCACGAAATTAGGTTTTTGAGCAGTCAATAATCCCCGAAATTGGGTTTTAAAGGAACAAAGTTCACGAAATTTGGCCCTGAAAGACCGGAAGCTTTTTAAGAAATGGTTTATGAAAGAGCAGCACTAACGAAAAGGAGACGCTGTAATTCACGGCTGAAATCGAGAGAAAAGCTAATAAGCGGCAAAATCGAGAAAAAGGGCTAAATTGCGGCGAAAATTAATAAAACGCGCTTACTCGCGGCGAAAATTGAGAAAAAGCGTTAAGTCAGGGCTAAAAGTGAAGAAAATCGCCAATTCTTGGCGCACACGAACAGCTCCACCAATGGCCTGGTTGATGAAGCGGTGCTCCCCTAGCCGCGAAGCTGAGGAAAACTCGTGAATGGTTTTTAGAACCCGTGAACCGGTTTTATTCATTCACAAAATCCGAGAGAATGCTTCTTCAGGAGCTAAATTCGCGCAAAAATTGTTTTTGAATGAACCAAGCCCGCAAAATTGATTTTTTACATACCAAACCAGTAAAATTGGATTTATTTATAGCAAAAACCCTCGAGAATAGTTTTTTCAAGAGATATGGCTGCGAAATTGGGTTTTTGAGTGAGGCAATCTAGCGGATTTCATTATTTGAAGAGCGAAATCCGCAAGAATGGTTTCTTCAGTGATCAAACCCCGCGAAATTGGTTTCATACGGTCTACGGAAAAATTCGTGGCCACCGTAGAAATGAATTCACTTGTTTATCGATTTCCAATATTTATTTGTTATAAGACCAAAATACAAGGTTTTTCTGACTATTTCAGTCGGAAACTATAAATAATTATTAATAATTAATAGCTATTAATAGTTTAGCTTTGAAAACGAAAAATCATCCCATGAAATTGTTTTAACTTCACCTGCCGCGAACCTATGCTTGCTGAAGATGAATGGAACGGGATTTTAACGTACCCGCCTCCCTTTCACGTGCTTATTTCAGGTGATGCCTCAGCCTGCATTGTCAAGCTACGAGGAAGAAGCGTCGAAATTAAGGCGCCTCCAAGAAGAGAATGACTCGTTGAAACACAAATTAGCCACTTTGACACAGTGTTCGAACGTGATTCCCGAGACGGCCGTCCCTCCTATGGACATCATGGACGATTTCTACATAATTGCCCAGTAAATTTTAAAATAAATGAATTAACGGATAATGGAAGGGTTGAAGGGAGAGGGTCGGTCGTCCGTTTCGAACTAGGTGGGTGGACGCAGTCGGACGACCGGGCCTCGCCTAGATTTGCTCCAATCGCGAGTTAATCCCGAGTCTTAAATGTTCTATTTCAGAGAGGCGCCATCATCGGGGGAGAGTCATGGAAAATCGTTAAAATCTATCATTCGTACGATCGGTGGAGGACTACCTACTACTAGCCCTGTATTGGGTCGTAAGCCAACCTCGCAAGGTAAAATCTAATGCTTTGAAGTGCAACTTTGCCTATAGTATTGTATTCCTACCACACACGAATATTTTTTCTTGTATTATATTTTTAAATATAATATTTTCTGCACGAAAATTCACGTTTTTCTTTGTTTTTTTCCAATTTTTCGAATCGGAATTTTCACCATCAGACGAACACTGCGGGGCTCAACGACTACAGCCGGGCAAAAGGCATGGTACCCAAGGAGGCTGGACGAAGCACAGCAGGTGAGTAATGCAGCAGACGATTTTTTAGAACATTAGTACGTAAACGAGAATCACGCCAGGTATAATCAAGCAACTAAGCGACATTTTTGGTTCCTGTGGTTGGATTTACGTTACACCGTTTTTGTTTGTTTGTTTTTTCCGCTTGTCTTTAAGATTTCGTTTTTCATGGCCACTGAACCCTGGGCGACCATAAAACGTGTGTCGATAGCACAAAAGAATTCGAAATTTGTTGAATCCTGTGACGTACGGTGGCTTTAAACTGTTATTGTATTGTTGTCAGCGTTGACTCAGTTCCAAAACGATCGTTGTCCCTCGATTCGAGATCAAGGCGTACAGTGCGGGATCCATCGGTTGAAAAAGTCGACAGGAAAACTTCCAGGGAGGAGAATTTTCTTCTTTTGAGTCAGGTAAAGCTGTACGCACGCGACAACGGCCCTTTTTTAAACGTAAGAAAACGTTGACAAACAATTTTAGGAACGGATGACGGAACATAAAAATACCGTCACGCAATGTAAATTTAACGCATCCGGTAATCACGTCGCTAGTTGCGATACCGACGGAACACTAGTCATTTGGTCCCCGGGACCTAAAACAGTTCGCGTCAGCTCTAAAAACCATTTTAAAGGCGATCGCTTCTTGTCACTCGGATGGTTCGTTAAAAACGAGCGCTATCTTGTCACAGGGTCGTATGTAGGAGTCTTACGACTTCACGACCTTAAGGACAATAGACTTGTCTGGACTGTTGGGTCCTCTGAAATTGAGAACTTGGCGAATTCTAGGTACAGTATGGTGGAACGCCGTAAAATTTTGATTTAGAAACAAATTTACCCCTCCCCCTTCTCTACGTTAAACCTAGGATTTTAAGCGTGAGCTGTAGTCCGACCGAGAGTAACGTCGCGTTCTCCGTCATCAATCAACAAACCAAACAGTCGCCTCTGTATCTGTTCGACGTGACGACAAAAAAACTCGAGCATTCATTCGATCTGGGCAAAGGCGTTCACGCCAACTGTTGCCTATTCAATCACAACGGAAGTCTGGTTATGGCCGGTTGTTCGGACGGTAGCGTCCGCACGTTGGACTTACGCAACGGGGACTGCGTAAGCTCTTGGAACACGAACAAATCCTCGCCAGTGACGGCTATTCAACTTTCGCCCGACCATAACCAGTGTTACTCATTTGGTTTTGACCACAAGGTGAGTCATTTGATTTTGTTTATATTTAAAAGTATTTCGCGTTATTTTTCGTCTTCATCGCAGCTATACGTTCATGATTTGGTCCATACTACCGAGCATTCAACGTCAATTCAACTGCCTCCATGTAAACGTTCACCTCTTCACGGCACTCAATCATTTGCGTTACATATGACTGGTGAACACGTTTTGACCGCGTGTGGAAATCACGGTGCCATCATTTATCAAGTGAGAATTATCGATTTTACTTTTTTTTACACCTCTCCAGGACCTTCAAGTGTCACCATGTGGCTTATTGGCCCTAAAACTGAAAATTTTGCGACATAAACTGAACAGTCAGTCTGGAATCTGTAAATTCGGCTCAAGCACCGGAATACTCGATTCCGTACCGTGCGCAGTTATTTTTTCTGAGCAAGCTTACTGGCAAGCCTACGTCTGAAATTAAGAAGCCACGCTCATTTTTCGCTGGTCTGCGGTGCATTACTCGGCTAAACCTTTTGAAAACTCTAATAATCCCGGCTAAATTGAGAAAAAGCGCTCATTCTTGGCTAAAATTGAGAAAAAGGCGCTCATTCGTGGCAAAAATTGATTAAAAAAAACCCTGGTGTGTAGTTCCGGCAAATCCGCGACTAGAGTTCAGAATATTATTATTTGGCTTGAAAAGCTCCTACCCACCATATATATTTACTTTTGTTAACGTTAAAACTCGTACAAATCTTAGAAAAATGATTTTTATATTTTGACAGATAAAGAGCAATCAAGTTGAACAAGTTCTACAGTGCGGCGATCACAACAGTATGCTCACCGTCTGCGATTGGTCGACTGCGAATCAGTGCACAACGGCTCTATCCGGTGGAGTCGACGGCCTTGTCAAAATTTCGACCATTTTAACCCCGTGAAAAACAAAACAAAAACGACGGCTGGTTTGTCGAGTAGCTGAAAGCAACGCTGTTGCTATTGTGAAAAAGTCACCATTTTTGATATTATTAATTTATACGTAATTATACAAAAAATAGTGTATATGAGTGAAGCGAAAATCTTAGTAGCGGAGCTCATTTTTTAATGACACGGGGGGGGGGGGGGAGTCAGTTCATATTCCAGAACTAACCATGTTAATTTAAAACAACGCGAAATGTTCGATGATTAAACGAAAAATAGAGGTTAAAGCGAAGTATTATTGTTGTACTCGGGTGACTTATTCAGGGGGAGCAGCAGGTTGCTGTTGTTCGTACTGCGCTTCCAGTTTACTCTCCAAAATGTCTGCTATTGCTGTTGGGGACACATAACAAAAAAAAATACGATCAGACAGAAATCCATTGCAAAATTAGGCTGAAAATTGGTGAAAGAACCGTCGCCCCGCGTCAGTTTTGAACTAGAAGCAAAACGAAAAAATTATCGGCACTTACCATCTCGAACTTTACTCTTTTCGATTCCAATTAACTGGATCTTTTCTATTTGCTCAGTCACGAAATTCACTTTCCTATCAAAGTAGTCTATTGCTTTTTTCATCCCCTGGAATTTAAATTGTTTTTCTTTAGGATAATATTACGTTAGAATGTGAAGGTAACCGTTGCGGACGGACTGTGATTCTTTCTCCTACCCTTAATTGCTTTCCCTCGTTCCCCTAATCGTGATCTTAAAGGGAAGGAACCTGGGCTAGAGGTGGCCTTTAGGGGGTTCTAAAGTGTACAAATTGCAAGAAAAGAAAACTGGCAATAAATCTCTAAAGATGTATGAAGTATCAGAGACCACAAAAAACAATGCCAAACTTGCGGGTGTTAAGGCCCGTGTTCAAAAGGTCTATGTTTTCGTTGTGGGGTCTATGCAACGCAAACATAGAGCTTTTGAACGGGCCTTTAACCCTTAAAGCTTGCTTATTCGCTGTTATTTAGCTCCAAATTACGTAAAGCATCTACTCATCAAGCTTAGGACGCTCTCAGGGCCAGCTGAACAAGGGTCCGCGGCCATTTAAAAAAAGATCTCGCAACTTGCAATTTCGCCAAAACTTGAATTATCTCGGAAATTAAGACCCGAAGCGTTTTATCAGGCCAGACCGGGTTCCACGGTCACTACCTGAAACCCCGAAACTTGCAACTCTGCAAATATTTGTACAAAAAACTTGCAATTTCTCATATTTTCAGCTCAGAGTGGTGTCATTCTGTGACAATATTTGCCAGCCTTTGGGTCATGTTGGGGGCGTTTAAGCTCTCGAGAGGTCCCTAAGAAATTTTTCGAAAAAAAAGATACCAGCAACTTGCAATTTTGCGGATATAAATTACAGACACTAGCGATTTCACGAATGTTCAACCAGGAAACTTTTAAATTTCGCGGACATCTAGCTCTAAAACGTTGCAATTTAGGACTACTCGTCAAGACTTCGGGTGCTGTCGTGACCGGCTTGCCCTTGTCACTAAAAAACATGAAGGTAAAACGGCCTCGAAAAGTGCAATTTCGGGATACTGAATACCAGAAACTAGCAATTTCGCGAGCGTTTAGTCCTGGAGGAGAGCGGGAAAATGATCAGTTTCCAAGCGACTTCGACAGTTTTTTGGCACAAATTGACGATATTTCATCGAAAAATCGCCATTTGGGTCGCGCAAAAATAGTTTTTCGGACGAAATTTCGAGATTCCACTATTTTTCAAGAGCTAAGTGTTCAGTTTTGATGCTAACCTGCCTGTTTAAAGGGCCGAATTGACCGGACTTTCGATTTTCAGGATTGCCTCGTTCTGGCTACCTCGCCTACATAGCCTAGAACGCAATGTAGCCTCGGCTACGTTATAGCCTGGAATTTAATTAATTTTTTTCACTCTTATTCATGTAAATTCATGTCAAAAAGTAGGAGTACATCAGTTTTTTGAAAGTAGTACCGTGGTTGGACTGCTGTGGCTGGACCTTTGTTATGTCTGGACCTTTGCCATGGTTGGACCTTTGCTGTGGTTGGACCTTTGCTGTGTTTGGAGACTTGCTGTGGTTGGACATTCACTGTGGACGGAGACGCCCTGTGGTTAGGGCCCACTTTGTGGTTTAGAGTTTGGCTGTGATTGAAGCTTTCCTGTGGCTTGACGCCGGCGTATCGAGAGGAAAAAAGACGAGGGAAGGACTGGGGCTGTTTCTCACCGGCCTGGGGGCCTTATTCTGAACGGTCGGAGGGAAATGCCGTAAATGTAGTTGCTATGGCGGGATGATGTTATTTCTTATTCGAAGTCCTTGAACCCCGCTTGCGGCATTTTATCCCGACCGTTCGGAATAAGGCCCCTGGCACTCCTGGAATTTCGGAATTGAATAAGAAGAAGGGAGGAAAATTAATGGGCCCAGAGTTCGGGGGAAACAAAATCGGCGAAACCCGAAGAAAATAGGAAATTAAATTTTCATGTTACTTCAAGGTGTTGAAAACATTTGGCATTGACACCGTACTAGGACAACGGGAAGGAGAATCAGTGTAAGTGCCCCTACAGGTTTTGCTCCTGGGCCCAAATATTCACTCTTCAGCGCGGTTCCAGAGTTTTTCTCAAGGAAGGGCGCACAAAGAAGTTCCACAGAGTTTTTTCTCACTGGGGAACTTGCATGAATGCCCGATTTGGGAGAAAGTTATACCGGTGAATTGGCACGTTGACAGAAGGATACCAACGGTAGTTGCAGCCCGATTAGTGCGTTTGGTGATTTTTAAATCAATTTCAAAGTTCTTCAGGAGGGGATGGATGGTGCGAGGGGAAGTGACGTCAATGTGCAGTTGTGAAGCATTTGAGGGAACTCTAAAATGTTTGGTATACAAAAAATAACACGAAAAATTGAACCCCAGAAAACGCGTCTTCCCCCCTTCTTCCCAACACCATCCATTTCATTAAGCATTAACTGTCCTTTGACGTAATCAAAGCCCCACCCAAAAAATTCGCTTTAAAAAACCCTTGATTGATTTCAATGTTTAATGTGAGCAATTATCCAGTTGAAGAGCCCTCTTCAAGAAACACCAGTGCTTGAAAAAGATGAAAGTTCCCCATTTCAGCCACCAACGAGCCTTTTTACTCAATTTATCCTTGAAAAGAAAATGTGTGTTTTCTCAAATTCAGAAGCGAATATGAGCTCTATTTCGCAATTCTATCAGCAAATAGGCTTTTTTCCCCCATTTTAGCCGTGTATTGGCGGAATTTAGGCCACGGACTTGTCCAAAGGAACAGTGCATCATTAGTGCTCTTTTTTTTTTTTCAATTTTCGCCTGGACGATGCGACAAAGATCGGCCGACGGTTTTTTTCTACATTTTTGCTATAATATGCAAACATTTTCCCTAATAACAGCGTATGCGAATCTTAAGGGGCAATTCTGGAGGTCGTGAATATCAATGAAAACCAGTGACGAGGCATAACGGTTCCATTTTCTGCCACTTTTAGAGTTAGTTTCAGGGCTTAATGGGCATTTTGGACGTTACCGTCTTCGATTTGTCAATCGAACTGTTTGAGGGACTCATAAAGCGCTTCGCGCTCCAGTTACAACATCTGACAAAATATCACCTTCTTGAGGAGGAACTGCAGTGATGATTCCTCGACCCCCCTCCAATCATCCCTCGTCTGCTACTCAGCGTACATTTTTTGGCCTTATTTCTGCACCAATCCTGGTTTTCAAGGACTCGTTTTAATCTTCAGGAAATTCCGCACATGCCGTAGTTTTCCTTTTTCCAAATAAGTCGAAAAAAAAACGTGAAATTACAAGGTAAAAGTTCAAGGCGAATTTAAAATAACTTCTGGGATGAAATTTGACGAGGGGTGATTGGAAGGGGGTCGAGAAAACATCCGTGCAACTCCCCCTTAACCCCTGGGCTGATTCGAAATCAAGTTGGAAGTTCAACGAACAATGTAATAAGACCATCCAACATGTTTTTTGGTCCAGGGAGGAGGGTCCTCGCCCTCTGGATCTACGCCTGCCCCCTGACCTGGCGAATCAAGTCAGGAAGGACCTGGCTCACCCTGGCAAACTAGAATCGCAGATATGGACGAACGGTCCACCAGCATCGTTCTCTGCTCTATAGCCAGGACCGCGTAGGCCGATGGGCTGAAAGTCTGAGGCCAAAACAAAGATCGGACAAAGTGCCCTTGTCTCTTATGTTAATCCCTCCATCTCTTCATCAACGGAGAGAACCACAGTCCATCAAAACAGTCTGCTTGATTTCATACTAAGCGTACGTACCACTTTAATGTAGTAACCAGCGCCCACGTCAATAAGGACCCTCTCAGTGTTCGTAATTCTACCAGGAGCGTATATCTGTCGGTAGATATTTCAATCTCAAAAATCAAAACTCTTCTCCCAAATGAATGTGTATACGTACAGAGGCAGTCAATGGTATCAAAATTTCATTGCCTTTGCTGTCATCAGTAACTTTCTCGAGAGCTTTCTTCGATGAAAAATACTTTTCTTGGGCCATTTTAAGAGTTTGCAACGAGTCCTGGTGCATGCCTAGTTCCTGAAGGAAACAAGTAAAATTGGTGTTGAAAGAGAAGGTGAAGCCGCGGTGTTTACTCGTTTTTACTCACTTGGTCTAGAATTTTTTTAAATTGAATTAAATTAGGGATGCTTGCTTTTGAGAAGTCTATTGGCTCCATCTCTGGTTTTTCCTTTTTCGACATGTTCACTCAAAACGTTATGGTAAGAAATCTAATTTAAAATTGAAAGATAAAAAATTATTTTCAGATTTGGAGAATGCGGATTCTCAATAACCTGCCGGGAAAACCACACTTATAACCTTCTTAGAAGGAAAGTGGCACTCCTGATGCACTGCGGCGATCCTGCAAAGTTGGAATGGCCATTTTTTGTTTGTTGTCAGTTCTTGGCGGGTCTCTGTGGGTGACTCACTCACAGCAAGTCTTCAGCGAAGGTCTAAAACGCGCCTTCCAGTTCCATTTCCATATCGATCGCATTCGCATCTGCCAGGGGCTAACCTTCCCCTCTCTCCAAGCCACTTTCACTATCGTTTTCTCAACAGTTTTCCCAGCTTTTCACCCCTCCCAACGACGTACAAACCGTCTGTTCTCCCAGTCCTTTTTTTTTGTAGTGCGTGAGTGAGAGTGTGTGTGTGTGTACGCATTGTTCCCGCCGTACAACGTGAAACTGTTGTCGTGTCGGACGCCGCCCCCGCTGCAGCGTCCGCTTGTCCCGCCGACGAGACGATGCAAAGAAGCGCCCTCCAGTCAAAACGCGAACTGTTCTTCAAGAACGGTCCAACATCGGTCGAGTCGACGATGCCTCCTCCACAATCCACAGCGACGACCAACGGCGAGGGCGGGGCCGCTCAGCAACAGCATCAACCGCCGCCGCCTCCACCGGCCAAACCGACCAATTTAGATTCGAACAAAATCGTCGATCCGTCGAGCGAAAGGTACTCGAATAAAGTCGACCGAGATCGCGTCGTCCCCGAAAGGAAAATAAAAGAATTGGACGGCTATGTTGGTTTCGCTAACTTTCCCAATCAGGTCAGTTTTTTGTCTTCCTTTTTACAATTTCTCCATTTTCAGGGAACAGCGTTTCTTCCTTCGATTGCCATTACTCGTCAATTTTTTAGGAGTGTTTTTCAGCTTTTATCACACCGTGTGTACCACATGCTGTGCTTTGAACGTGCACCTTTCATCAAATTCTACATTTTGTTTTTCCTTACAAAATCTCTAAAACATATCTTGTATGAGTCATAAGGTGATTTCATTCTGATTCCTTGTGTGATTAATTCCACGTTCATCATAGTGCGATTCCCCACGAGCATCTTTACAGTATTAAATGGGCCCTTCCTACGTTCTCAACTCATTAAAATCTAATAATCTCATTCATACGATAGGAGAATTTCCCTGAGGTATCCCCAAGGTGACACCTTTTTTGTTTACCATGTATTTCAGTTTTATCTCTCACTCGCTTTCTCTCAATCTGTCTCTCCCACGGCGGGAGGGGGGTCCTTCCTTCAATTCGAATTTGGGAGAACACGGTTACCCCAGTGGAGCAGATAATATCTTCCTGGCCAAAGGCTTGAATCTCACAGGTGGATACAGCAGATCTAAACTGAGGGCAGAATTCTTGTTAGTTTGTCATTTCTGATTTAGTTACTGTGGCAAAATTATGCGTTTTTGGATCGAAAATCTAGTTTTCGAGCCTAATTTTACAAGTTTCACATTTTTTTTTGTTTCCCTGTTCTCCTCATGGTGTTCACTTGGCCCTGTGCGTTGCCACTGAGGGGATATTCTGATACATTTTACAGTGCTTTTGTTTTTCTTCGGTAACGACGTACATGATATCTTACACTCCAGGGATTATCAACATATTTGTCTCTCCGCAATTTTTGTTCTGTCACGGAATCGATTTTCGACCTGACTAGGTCATCCTCAGGGTTTCTACAATTAAGAGATCCGAGAGATTGTCATTAACATTTCATGTGAAAGTCACATTCGTGACAACTGTCCACCGTGAAAAGGTTAATGTCCTCAATGAGCGACGAAAGCTTGGCTAGTAATCCATCAATTCAGCTCTGAAACGCTTCTATGCGGTATTTTTACTGCTGAAATTTACTTGTTGCAAGAACGTTCATTTTTCCCCAAATAACGCGAAGTCCAGTCATGGAAATTGCCTAAAAACAGCTACTGCTAGGCCATGAAATCGTCCCCCCCTCCCTTCCTTGAGTGGACATTTTCACTTGAAAGGCTACTCTAAAAACCCACTGGCGCGTAGTTGTAACGTAGTACGAACTGTATTTTTCCCTTATGGATATTGAACAATTTGTTGATTCGCTTCCTGGCAAGTTCCTTCAAATAACTTAGTTTGATACTTTATGCACCTGTCTATCGCAATTTTTTTAGAGCAATTAAGTCTATTTTGAGTGCCTACAAGAAGGTATCGAAGCCATTCCATAGTGAAATAAGCAGAAAAACACTTTTTTGGAATGGCGCCGATACCTGCTTGAAGGCACTTAAAATGGGCTAAATTGCCTCTTTATAAAAATGTTTTTTCTCAAAAAATGGCGAAGGACAGGTGTAAACTACATGAAGTATCAAACTAAGTTACTTCATCCAGTTATAGAGGAATTTTCCAGGCGCTGCAGAAAGCTACGTTGCTATTTTAGTCCTGCTTTGAACGGTTGTCAAAAACATATTTTACAAAATATCTTGATTTTTTCCCAATTTACTCCACGAATCTTTCACTATCCGCAGACAAAATGTCCTTCTTCCCACAGAGAGAAGTGTGGTCTTTTCGGATTTAGCCTACCATGTTGCAGCTGTTTTTGTTGAAAAAAAAAAAAAAAAAAGCATGTTATGCTCCAAAACGTCAAAAAAATCTACAAAGAGGGGCGAACCGTCATCAAGAATAAACGTATAAAACGTACAGAGGTCTTTGGGACATAAATTCTTACTCTGCGCAACACATTAATGACCTCATCAAACAACCCTTCGAAAAAATCTGTTATCTCGACTAGGAATGGAAATCGGACCAAGGGCCGTAGGGCATTTTTTGTTGCATTTTGGGTGTACAATCACCCCTCTCATCTTGTTCTACCAAGTACCAGTCAACCTGTATCAGACCGACCAGTTAACCTGTATAGATTCGACTTTCTGGACTTGCCGGAGTCATCGTCGTGCCCATCTTTTCGTCGCATCGCTATACTCTTTCCTTGAGAATAGGCTCCAATACTGCTGGTTGTTGTTGTTCTTCTTTTTGTTGGGAGGGGAGTGTCAATAAGGGTGGTTTCAAATTGATACTCTGATTTAACAGCTGTTTGTTCTCATCGGCCTCGTTCTCGTTACGTATTGACACCGTTCTCGAATTCGAAGGCACACCATTTCCGCTTGCACTTTGATGGGTTTATATCGTATCAACAGTATCGTCCTTGGCCAGGTGGGTTGTCCGGTTAGGGTCCCTTGTGTGACTAGGCGATGATTTAGAGTTGAATAAGCGTTTATTCTAACATTTTTCTCGGGCTCCAAGTGAGCTATAAAGTCCAGTAAACGAATAATCAAGCTTAATGTAATCGTAAGATTTGAAGTTATTATCCAATTAGGTAAATTAGAACCGTGGGAGTTCACAAGTGTTTGGTTGGAATAAATAGGTCAAGTGTGTCCTTAGTTAAAAACGTGTTAATCATCCTTGTCGATCTTAACAAAATCCGTTTAGCTCCCAGTCTGATTAATGATGGCTCACAGGATTTGTTGTCCTCTACTTCGGGTTTTATAAACCTTGAACGATTTTATTCCACGTACTTTTCCAAGCGGCCCAACTCTGCGCTTTATGATTAGCCATGCTAGGATGTTGGTAGCGGGGGGAAGGAAGGGTGTTGCAAAAGTCGTTGAATTAGGAGGATGCGTCTTATTTCTATCAAAGTTGATGAGATGTTTCTCGCTGGTTTCGTCCGTTGGATTAATGCGTGTTCATGAACGATATGTTAATAGAAAATTAAAGACCGGAAACCTCATTAGGAGGATGCGTCAAATTTATAATTCTACTTGTGTGAAGAAACTGAATAATAACCCTTCCCCCTCCTTATCTTATTACTTACGGCCTTGAGTGATGCAGCGAGCAAAGGAATCATCTTTACGATTTAGAAAAAAAAACTGAAGAAAAAAAAACTGAGATTTAATTGAATTCCCAGTAAAGAAAGGGGGTTGGGTAGGCAACACTCTTCCTATAGGTTTTATTTAATTATTTATTTCATATTTATCACGTTCGACCGTCCAACCTTGCAGGATACCTGCCGTTTTCAACCTCCAAAGGAAGGGTGTTACTCTAATAATTTTGCCACAATTGGCTTTAAAACGAAAGATTTTTCGCCCACATCTGTGTCGCCACGATGCGAATATAATTACGAGCAGCCGGTGCAACGTCCGAAAGTCATTCAGTATGCAGTGCGGAGGAGCAAAAAAGTTGTACGTTTCTGAATTTTTAAATAGGTAATGTCTTGTTGGATCGTTGAACTGCACTTTGCGAGGATTATATCCCCCCCTCACGGAATATTGTCATGTGAGCCAAAGAAAGTCGGTCGTTAATGTTATGATTGGTAATGATAAGTCAGTCCGTAGCCACGTGAATGACTCAATATTTAAGAATTTCAGTGAAGAAGATGAAACTCGACCACAATTTTTTTCTCTCTTTATTTCAAGGACTTCAACCACACCAACGTTAATATTTTCCGTAATTTACCAGTAGGATTTCAGTTTTCCCTTGTTCGCTAGTAAATAGGGCAGGGACTGTATTCAGGCGACATTTCAAAGTAAATGACCTTTAAAGTTCCCCCGCAGCGATGGTGATTTAAAATGTTTCATCGTCAATCGTCTTGAAAGCCTTTTCCTTCCATGATTTTCAGTTTTTTATTTATTTATTGTTGGCTCTAATTATTTTCGGTGGTAGGGATACTCATTCCGCCGTTCATTTTCATGGCTCAGCTATTTTTACGCCCAGTCCATTTCTTTATCTTAGGGAAATGTTTGTCTTTCAATTCTATTTATATGGTTGAGGTGTCGGCTGTTCATTTTTTTTTTTTTTTTTTCTTCAATTTCCGGTTTTAAAATAAACAAAAAAAACGTCTTATTTTTGTTCTAGGTGTATAGAAAAGCTGTCAAAAAAGGGTTTGATTTCACTCTCATGGTCGTTGGTGAGTCCGGTTTGGGCAAATCAACGCTCATCAATTCAATGTTCTTGGCTGACATCTACAGCGCCGACTATCCTGGACCGTCCCAGCGGGTCAAAAAGACAGTTCGCGTTGAGACGAGTCGGACGCTTCTCCGCGAGAACGGTGTCAATCTAACGTTGACAGTAGTCGACACTCCGGGTTTCGGCGACGCCGTCGACAATTCCAATTGTTGGCAGCCCGTCATCGACTACATCGAGTCACGGTATGAGGAGCATTTGAACGCCGAGTCGCGAGTCAACAGAAGCGCGTCAGGGCCCGACAGTCGAGTGCATTGTTGTTTGTACTTTATCGCGCCGTCGGGTCACGGATTGAAACCTTTGGACGTTGAATTTATGCAACGACTTCACGACAAAGTCAACATCATACCAGTGATTGCCAAGGCGGACACTATGACTCCTGAGGAGTGTTCGCAGTTCAAAAAACAGATATTGAACGAAGTAGCACAACATAAGATCAAAATCTACGAATTTCCTGAGAAAGAAGAAACTGATGACAAGCCGATCGGTAAAAGCTTGAAAGAGCGATCTCCTGTCATGGCTGTTATTGGAAGCAACACGGTAATCGAGGTGAGTACCCTATTTGTGTTTTTTTTTTTTTTTTTAATTCAACGTTGATAATTTGTTCATGTTTACGTCAAGGTCGACGGAAAAAAGGTGAGAGGGCGTAAGTATCCGTGGGGCATTGCGGAAGTTGATAATTTGGAGCACAGCGATTTCATCGCCTTGCGAGATCTCCTCATTCGTACCCACCTTCAAGATTTAAAAGATGTCACGAACAATATTCTGTACGAAAACTACCGCTGTCGCAAACTCGCCGGCCTGGGTCAGGACAATAAAACCCCTCGGGCCTATTTCAAAAATCCGCTCGCACAACTGGAAGAGGAAAAACGGGAGCACGACTTGAAAATGCGCAAAATGGAACAGGAAATGGAACAAGTGTTCGAGATGAAAGTCAAGGAGAAGAAACAAAAATTGAAAGACTCCGAAGCGGATCTTCAACGGCGACACGAACAAATGCGACGCAGCCTGGAGCAGCAAATCAAAGAGCTAGAAGAGCGACGCAAGGCTTTCGACGCGGAGAAATTCACTTGGGAGCAACAGAACGGCGTCAGTATCGAAGAGCTTCGACGGCGAAGTCTTGAAAGAGACGCGAACGACGGCCGCGACAAGAAAAACAAGAAGAAAGGCCTTTTCTAGGGGCTCGCCTCGCACACTTTCGCTTAAAATTGTGTGCTAATTTTTGTCATTGCTAGTCTTGAATGTAAATATTCCATTCCCTCGACACTCTTCTGTACATTCTATTTTTTTTATCATGAGTAATTTTATTTAGCGCTACGATTTTCTTTGAAGCAATGAAATAAAAAATATTATCAACGACGTCATGCTCAAGTTCTTCCTTAAGTTTTAGTCCTTATGTCAACTGTACATTCTCTCTCGAAACTTTCCAGTTTTTTTTTTTTTTTTTTTTTTACAATTGTTTTTAATTCGTGTTAAGATTAAGATCGTAGTGTTTACCTAATTTATGCATTTACTCTCCTCCTTCTACATATTCAATTACGTTAGAGTAAGCTAGCCTGCCATTTTTTCTTTTGAATAATTTTTGTTCAAAGATAGCTCTTAAAAATAACTATTTTAGGAGAGCTTGTTAAAATGTGTCAAAAAGTGTGTATTGATTGATATTTTTAGAGTACTTAATTAGTGGTATCTTTCAAAATGCTGGATATTTTCATCTTGAACGAACAGAAACCCAATATATTATATATATTTATTAAATTATAGCCAAAAGCAAAGTTATGTGTGTCGAAAAAAAAACGAAGATTATCTTCTGTACGGCTGAGGCGGAAGGAAAAGCACGTCTCGAGGAACAATACAGGCACTAAATGAGAGGGATTATAGGCCGGACGCTCGTGTCTTGTGCATGTCGGATGAGGTCGCTAGCCCTAAACCTAATAAAATTGAGTCACGTATCGTTTTCTACGTTTTTTCTTCTTACGCTTCATCTTTCTTTTGTCCACGCCTCCCCTCCCCCTCGACTCATCACCTCACGTCACTCAATGCTATCATCAAAGGACCTATCCTTTTCAACCCTAGTCGTTTCGGTTCAATAGCTCAAGATGGTTGGGGTCCTTCCTTTAAATTATGGGGGCGCGGTGAATCAAAAGCACCGTTGGGATTTGAAGCCCCTTCCCCTCACCACTTAATCTTGTGTTAAGTGGTTATTGTGGTGGTGTTAAGGATGCTAGGTCTGCCATTTTCAATCACAGGAGTGTGGTTTTCTTTTTCGACCTGACATATAAACATAACCGTTGGAAACAGTTTTGACTACAATAAAAACAAGGATTACTTGAGTTAGTTCAAGGAACGTTCATAAATACGGGCGAGTGGCGGAAAAAGTGGGCGAGGTGAAGTGGAGCAGTTTCTGCATTGAATCATGGGTCCTGAAATTGGGCGTAATTAGGCAATTCAATCAAGATCCTCATAGCGCAACCAACTTGAATGGACCTGAAATAGTGATATGGCTTTTATTATCTTCTCCGGGGAAAAAATCGTCAGTTGAGCACAGACAAACTGTCAATTTTGCCATTTTCGGCATCTTGAAAAAAAAAAAATCCCTAAAAGAACTAAATTTCGCATGGAATGGTCCTCAAGTGAACGCAGGGTAGTCCGGTGTGGAGACAGGGCCTGATCTATAGGATGGGGGGGGGGGCTATGAGGGACATTTGCCCAAGACGGCACTCAGCAAGGGCAGTACTTGAGCTCTTATTAAACAGAAAACTGACATGAGGCCGGTCGTCCACTGACAACGTTTTCGAGCGTACATTCCAAAGGCTCAAATTGAAAGTGACATCGTCCACTGCTGGCTTAACTGCAGTGCATTTAATTTAAGCTTTTGGGGAGTACGTTCGATGTAGCGCCGTTCGATAACGCTTCCAGTGGACGACCGGCCTAAACCAAAACTAGTTACCTACTAACGTGTTTTGACTCTTCAAAATACTTATCCCCCAGATTGGCCTCTTTCCAAGTCCAGATTTCGTGGATTTGACATTTATGGAACCCGATTTCGCGGATTTGGCTATTTGACGAACTATTTTCGTCCTAATCTAATTAAAAAACACGATGCCGCCAGTATGGATCTTTCAAGAACTAAATTTCGCAAATTTTGCACGTCAGAAAACCAATTTTGCGGGGTTAGCTTCCTGAAATGGCCATTTTCAGGCCAAAAGAGACATTTGGGTCACAAAAAATGCAGGTTTGGCCCTCTCGAAAAGCCAATTTCGGGGGAATGGCTCCTTTCAAATAAAAAATATCGAACAGTCAGCCCTGTCAATACTAATTTCGAGGGGTTAGATCCCTAAAAAAACAAAACTTTGCTGAGCTGGCTCAAAAACCCAATTTCACGGGTTTTGCTTGATCAAGAAGTCCATTTCGCTGCACAACGCAACAGAATATCGCGGTGCTGACCCGTTTAAAATGCCAATTTCACTGACTTGTCTCGTTGAAAAAAAAAACAACAAAAAACCAACAAATTCATTGACTTAGCTCCAGAAACCCCGCATTTCGCAGTATTCGCCTCTTTCGAAAATCAATTTTTGCAAGTATGGCTCCTTCGAAAGCAGAATTTTTCGAGGTTTGTTCATTTGAGACCCACTCTGCTGCTATCCAAGAGACACTAGAGAATGAGTAGAGAGTAGGTAAGACCAAATTATAAAAAACAGCCTTGAAGACAAAAAGCCGGACTGGATGGACAGATAAATACACACATTAAAACCCAGTTTCGCCCCCCAAGAAGCAACGTCGTGGCCTTTACTGCTACTAAAAAACCCTAATTTCGCTCTGTTGATCGATACAAACAGCAATTTCGCGGTGTTGGCTCATTTCAGGGAGCAATTCCACGGGTCTGACTCTGCTTCACTCCTCTCAAAAGCAAAGTTTCGCGTGGGGCCACATTTGCTCTATTAAAAACCAATTCAAGGTGATGGCTCCCCCCACGATTTGTGTGTTTGAACCACTCGGAAAACCCATTTAGCGCGTTTAACTTCTTCGATAATGAAATTTCACGGATTTGACACGTTAAAACTCAATGTTGCTGCCTGAAAATACGAAATCACGGTGAATTGGCTCATTTTGCTCACTAAAACTCAAAAAAAAAAAGAAAAATTTCGCGGCTTCAAAGACAATATTTTACGCTTTGACCGATTCAAAAAATTAGTTTTGTAGAGCGTGGCTCTTTAAAATAATAACAAATTTTGCTGGATTGACTAATTAAAAAAAAACACACAATTTCGTGGATCTACGTATTGTAAATTTGGGGCAAATGGATTATCCGTTCAGTTTGGGGGGGGGGGGGAATGGGCCCGTCAGATTGGGAGAGTGGGGTGAGATGGGCAGCCCTTTGGCAGTGATTCAGAGGGCTGGTCTACAACTGGATCTGCACCTTGTAATTTCAATACCTCGGCTTCTTGGAAATTGTGTGCTGCGATCACAAGGGGAGTTTGTTTTGTGTTAGAAGACGAAAATCACTGATGCAGGATGCAGTATGCTGTCACAGGGAGAAGGGGTCAGCAAATTACCGGATCGCAATTCGTACCCAAATTTTGATGGCTTGTACTGCCACCGGAGAACAGAATATCAGCCCAGTCGTAGTACTTTAACGCAAGTTATGGGCTGGTTCGCAAATTAGAGGGATCCTGACCGGGTTAGTGCTGATCCGGGGTAGTTTCATGATATAGTGATCACGATATGAAACTCCCCTCCTATAGCCAATGTGGGGTGTTTTTGGCCCCAGAAACCCATCAAGCCCCCCCCCCTCCGCCAAAAACGTCAAGCCCAACGCACCAACTTCGTCAAAAACCAAATAATTATTATGACTACTACATGTATAACAGCCCAAAAACTATAGAAAAGCATTATGGGCCGGAGGATGCCCTGTAATCTAGTAAAATAACGCGACAGCGTACCAAAACCCCACAAGCGACTCACTCCCGAGAATAATGATACGCCTTGATCGTAATTCAGGCAGCGCTGAAGTTGGTCATTTGGGTAAGTAAACAGTTGTTGTGAGTAGTTTCCATCAACGATATATAAACTTGGATTGCTCACAGAGGACTACAGGGGCGTGGAGGGGGCAGGTCGTCCTCTGATAAACAGTCCCTCTCCTTGTGTAGTTACGGCAACACAACTCTCTTCCCGTATTTACTTTGAAACTCCACCCCTATCATCCACTTTAAGCTCCACTTGGAGCTTATTTGATGGCAGGCTTTATCAGCAGTGATGAGCAATACAGTTCTTTTATACATCGTTGGTTTCCATTAGAAACTAGTAGATAGACTGCCCACATGAGCTAGTTCCCAAAAGTGGCCAACGACGCAGCGCTGCCCGAATTATGAAGTAGGCGAATAGCCCATCGGGGGCTAAAGTATGATTGGGGGAAGGGGGCTGAGTCCCCCCATTCGTCAAACGGGGCTCAGGCATAGAGCATAATATCCCACTGTAGTAAGGAGAGAGGAGGGAGTCACTGCAATAAGGGCTACTAGCCACAAACCACAGATGAGGAACAATGGAGCTAGAAGAGGCTGCGGCAGACTCCCTCGAGGCGAAAGAGAGCTTGGGCTAGCGGAAACATATCGAGAAAAAGGTCATACATAGGTATAAAGAATGCGAGAACCAATCTGAACCAGCCAGGGCCAGGCCCAAAACTCGACGGATTTTTAGGATGAAGGCGGGTAACCTGTACAAGCTAATGAACGCGTCTGCCTCCCTTAATTACCACCCCAGGTAGAGTTCTTGGCTGTTAGCGCCAACTAGGCAAAAACGACGTCATTACGCAGTGAAAAAATAAAAAAACCAACGAAACCCTAACAAGGTCCCTCGAAAAGCCCTAAAGGTATTTGAAGAAAAGACCGAGTAGGCTGAGCGACCCTAAACGCAGGACAGCCCAACTCTCTACACCACAAGAACACCTCGAACTTAATTTCAAGAGAAAAAAGTATCAAAGACAAAATAAGCCACTCACCATTCGAGGGCATTCCTCGTAATTCCCACGACGTTGCCTCTGGATAAACATGAAACTCACAGTTTTAAATGCTTATAATCAAAACCGAGGGTGGCTTCACATACTCTGGGAAACTGGTAAGAGAATGGAAAAAACAAAAGAAATTCGGTCGCTTCTCACTTTTTATCCACCTGCTGGGAACGAGAACCCGCCCCCCACCACATCTTACAATCCAGATCCATCCAGTTTGGGAGAAGGTTAAAAACTGGTTATAAGGTGGTCAGTGCAGGTAATTGTGCGTCATTCTTAGGGCAGAAGAACGCTCTACCCTTTCGCGATTTTTCTCAATTAAAAGTGCTAAATTATAGTTTCATTTTGCTTCTAATCACTTCTTAACTAATTAGGCTTCGCGAGTGAGACCTTTAAATCAGGGAAACGCTCGCAGAATGGCAATTCCGAGTAGGAGATGGAGAAGTCACACTCGGCAGGGTAAGGTCTGATTTGGAATATTAACACTTTCCGTACACTAGACGTGATCGTTCGTTTATTTTTGCCGCTTCTCGTTGATCTATCGCTTAATTTTCATCAGCGCCCTATGTAGTCGTACCTTTTTGAGGCTGATGAAGAGGCTGAAAATAAATTGTAAGAATCAACAGGACCCCCATCGGCTGCTGTTAGTTTCTAGGGACAGCTAACGTTGTATGTACTTGGACTCATGCCTTGGGAGTCAACTATGAAAATTTGCTTTTTCCTAACGGGCCCAAGAAAAGTTTATTGTTTGAGGCCTGTTTTTGTGTGAAAATTGTTGATTTTTGTAGCAACCTAGATATTGCCTTACTGCCCTCCGTAAGCTATTTGTCCTCTCTGCATTTTTTCATTTTCGAGATAAATTCACATTTATCATGCCAAAGGAAAATGTAGATAGGACAAACAATTCATGAAGTCTTGTGAGCCATAGAATGCTAATAGGACGCTCAAACTTAGCCACAAAACTAGAGTACATCGAGACCATCCTTCCTAGCTAAAAACCTAAAAATACGATTTTTGTGGGATAAGACGTTTGGTTTTTAGGAGGGCAGCCTACGACCCGTCAGGGCCTTAAGGGCTAAATTCCCAATGTCTTGCCCGGGTATAGCCTGTTTAGGGTGCCGAATAGCGGAGTTAGTCGCATTTTAGAATGAAATTCCCTCATTTCCGGTATGTCTGGGAGGTCTTAATGTAATTTTCACTTCAAACAAGCGCTAAACGGAGACCCCCGGAATTCACAACGAGGCCAAATACTGGGCATAATTACTTGTGATAAGATTTCTCACGAAACCAACTTCTACTGTGGGTACCAGGAACCCGATTAGACTAACAATTATTCTGCCCGAAGACGAGATATTTTTTCCGCTTCCACCTCAATCTAACGAAATCCCAGGTACAATCAACTGTCTCTACAGGCCCGTTTGACTCGTTTCCCTCTAAATTGACTGCTCTCGATAGGCGAGGATGCCAAGTTATTCTCGTTGGAGGGGGAGGGGGTGCATACAGAAGTTTCTCTACGTTTTCCCTCAATTTTAGGAGCAAACGAGCCCTTATACTCTATTTTCTACTTTAAGAGGTATCGTAAAACTTGAATTATAGGCTTTTCTCAATTTTTGTTTGGATTTTGGATCGCGAAACCAGGGATCTGTGCTCTTTCTCAATTTTAGCTGCCGAAGACCACTTTTTCTTAATTCTAATCGCGAATTAGCGTTTTCCCTCAATTTTAGGCACAAAATAGATGAGCCCGCGAATTAAGTTCTTCGAAGATCCAAACCCACCAAATTTTTATGTTTGTTTGAGCTAAATTTGCGAAATTTGATTTCTGAAAGATCGAGTCCCGCGAAATAAATTTTGAAAGTGCCAAGTCCACCAAACTGAGGTATACGTGAAGAAACGGAAGTTTTCTCCCGCAAAATTCGCAGTTTCTGGATCAAATAATCTTTGCGGGGGGGGGGGGGTCGTAGCAGGGAATTAAGAAAATCCGCCTACCCTTTTGTCCCGATCTGGATACACCCTTGCACAGACTATTGTTTTTTTTTTTCACTCACAGAGAGTCGTTTTTGACGCAGAATGAGCGTTTTCCGCTCCAAAATCTGGAAACAACGTCAGAAAATCATAGTAAAGCCAGTGATAACTGTCAGTTCTAAACCATGGTTCTGGTTGAATACCTCGGAAACTGTCAGAATCAGCTCCTTTTAATGGGAAATCATAAATTTATCTGGAAACTGTATTTTGATGCACGGTTCTTGGTCGGAAACGTGTTGGTTTCCCTTTTTAATTGACTCATCGACCAGGAATCTTAATTTTTTTTTTTTGAAGTAGCGAAATCGTTAATGTGTCACCTGTTAGCAACGGAGTAACGTGTTACCGCCCAACTCTTGTCTTAACACGCTTTAAGGCAGAAACGCTTCTCTTCCCAGTACCCCAAGAAACAGATGGTGGACAAAATATAATTTGTGAAGGGTTTTGAATCAAGGGAAAAGGCTTATTCTCTGCCAACCTAAATCAGGGGAATACGAAGTGCACAGGTTTTACCCTACCCCTCCCCCGTGGATCGAACCAGGTTGGGGGGCATTGTACCCCTGTACTCCATTTTTGTTGCATTTCCACGCAAAAATGTGTGTACCACTCAAACTGGACCACCCGTATGAGGACCTGGGGTTTTGAAAGTGTGGTTTCCCATTACTCACCATTATGTACGGTTCCCCCTCACCCATCTTGCTGACCTGTGCTGGCCATACACATTCCTTCCTCCCACACACACCACGTTATGTGTCTTAAGATCTGAAAAAAAAACAGACACATGTTCATTTCTTTAGCAAGGGTCTTGTAATTTATTTTATATTCATTTCTTGTCTCTTTCTTTTCCGTCCCTTTTTTGCCTTTTTTCTTCTCTTCTTTTATCCTGTTTTTCGCTCTCCTTCGTTGAACAGCAATAATTGTTGGAGTTCACCTTTATTTTTTTTAGTTTATAAACTATTTGGCGTGGGTAAAGGACGAGAATTTTTCCCTTTAGGAATCTTGCCCTGTGTATCTGTGAAAAGGACTTGAAATATTATTCTGTTCTATTTCCCCCGTTCAGACCTAGTGATTTAGAACAACAATCCCTAAACGTTTTCATTAATTTACGGCGAGAAAGTGACTGTCCGTCAAAAACAGGGTAATATTTCTGATTACGCTTAAAACTCGACAAGGACACCCCCCCCCCCACCCAGTACTGACTATAAAGAGGGCCGACCCCAGTCATACACTCAGAACTCCAGTACGGAATTGTTTTTCACCAGAAACTGGCAAATTTGGCCTTGGTTTTACCGGATTAGCTATTTAAAAAAAAAGGTTCGATGATGCATGCATAAAGCAGTAGGAGTATACATATGTAGAAGCCTACATTGCCTGTCTTCCCTCGTTTGAGGTGCGTCAAAAACGAACCGGTTTCGGCTGCTCACCATATTCATTGTTTGGAAGTACAACTGAAACTCCTCCTTACGAACAACCTTCTACCAAATCCACCTTCCAAACCTTCTATCAAATAGCAAAGTTGAAGGGATTATTGGCTCTTTTAAAAAACTTGGTTTGACTAGGTGAAAAACCTTTGACTTCGCCCCTTCTCACACACCCCCAAATTCCCTGTTACTCAGAGAATTTGTATCATCTAACTCTCCCTAAAATTCATAAACGAGTCCGCCACTGTTTACCCCTGCCAGAACAAACGAGAAATCCTCTGACAATCACATGACGAAACATAAAATAAGGGCAATTTTTCAACTATGGTTCTCCTAGAAGACTTCATTCAGTCACTGAGTTCGGTCAATGAAAATGTCTCAATGGCTCATCTCGTTGATGCATCACGCCCGTTACTGGATTTAATCGGTGATATCTGGAAAACAAAAAATTAGATTCATACACGGGTAACAATCGTGTTATTATACTCATCAGGTCTTTTCGGAAGAAGTCTGTTGCTAATTAAAATGGAAACGCGGAAGTGTCTGTCGGTGAGAATTATTTTACAAAAACCGCTGACGCAACTCCCACTTCTGACAAGAAACGCCTGTCTATCCGCGGCTATTATAAAATATAGGCAATTCAAGAGACAAGCGTAGATTACTCCATCGGTGACGCTTTGAATAGTCACGGTCGCCAAAAAACGATCGCCTTGGAGTTGATTAGGTTGTTAACAGTTTTTTGTCAACCCCCACCCCCCGCCATTGTCATTTTGGTTTTCTAGTTACTGGCGATTCGTTTATCTCGTTTTGATAGATTTCCTTGATGACTCCCTAAGGAACACGCCCCCTCAACAAACCCTGCTCAAAGCCTACAGACGAACAATGAGACCGAGACATTCGTGGCTTTTCTACAGAATATTCAAAGTAGGACCCCCTCGCCTTATATGACCCCCCCCCCTGTCAATGATGTTTTAAAGATCAAATCTGGGGGGGGGGGGTTAGACATTATCGACATCTTGCCCGAAACAGGCGGATATTCTGAATGAACTAACTATAAGCGAATCTACCGTCAAATCCTTGCGAGAAGAATTTACTCGATTCAACCGCCAACTTGAACGCCTTACGGGCGTAAGAAATAGACGTGCGATACCATCGCAATAAATAATTTATTTAGCGTAAAATTTTTATAAAGTTTCTTGTTTTTTCGTAGAAAAGTACCAAATGGCTGGTTGGTATTTTTCTTCGTTCATAATAAACACATCATTAATTGATAGAATATAATTCAATATTTGTTCACTCGTTTACTTTGTGTAGAAATGACCCACGTAATTTCTTGAATACAATACAATATAATATAGTACAGTTTTTTGTTGTTTTTTAAAATCTAAGTACAGTGTTAAGCGAGAATATGACTATTTAGCGCCTAATTCTAATACGTAACTTTAAATTTAAGCTCTACTCACTTTAATGGTGTTCTTGAGGAAAATTCAGTTATTTTGGTCTACTTTACACACATAAGTATTATAGTCAGTTGAAGATTACGCGTTTTGAGCAACCATATTGATAGCCCAAATTATACAGATTTAAGTAGTTATGAAGGAGGTAGCCTACGTTATTTACAGTTGGAAAGGAAATGGCAGGAAAAACACACATTTTCACTTTATAAAACATCGCATCAAGATTTCTAAATCCATGGAGCCGTATGAATAAAAAAGAGCATGACCTTATACTTCAATTATGCTCATCTGATTATGAATGAAAATTATGATTTTTATTCACTATTGATGGACATTATGTTTGAAAAATGCAAGCATAAGGTCATGCTCTTTTTTATTCATACGGCGTATTGTCTCCAGTAACGAAAAAAGCCAATAAGTATAATGGGACCACATGAAGCTGGAAAATTCGCCGTATTGGCGAAATTACGAATCTCAAGCTCGATCTACAACTTTGCACTAAAATGCCTTAAAAAGAGATGGGGCGGGGAAATATTTAAAGCTCACCGTTTAAAAACTTCATTTGTTTTTTATTTATTTGTATTTCTGTCCTTTTTCTGGCTGTTTGCGAACAGAAAATTACTCTTAAAGTACTAAAACCCGATACTTGTAACTTGTACAGTTTTTTGAAACGCTTAAAAGGATTTTTGAAACATGAAAAATTTGGCCAGCCGCGAAAATTAAGTCCATTCCGTTCTTAGTCACGTGTTAATGTGTGCGGGGAAAGAACATGGAAGTAAAAAGGATTGGACTGGATTTTTGGCTGGCCCGAAATATTTAACTTCTACATTAATAAACATACATGGATGGGACGTATTAGGTTTGTTTCTTTGCTGCACTAGTGTTACACTAGTTTTGAAAATCATCTGATATCATTCATTATTTTGGAATTTACCAAATAAATCATTGTGCTTTTCTACACCAGTGTAACACTAGTGTTGCAAAGAAACAGGTCTATTATCAGGAATAACATTAGATTTGTTTCCCCTCGTTAATTTAGACTTCGTTAGTGGCTTGGGGTGTCGTTAATCGAATCTGTGTCGAATCGGTTTGAATGCCGTTCATGGACATCGATCTAGCCAACACTGTTTGATGGTCCCTCCAAGGAGTCGTTAAAAATTTCAATCTCTGTGATGGGGTAAGAACACCTCAATATTGGAAACTCAGAAGTATGAAAACTAAGAGCCTGCTAACCTGTGAAAATGTTCCAGGCGTCATAACGAACTGGTAGGCCGCCAACCCTGGAATCATGGCGATGCTCGACCCAGCGATCGCCCAGCCGATACCGTTGGCCCATCCTGGATAGACGTAGTCTTCATAGGAGAGGGGCTCGTACACCATTAGCCCGTACACAATGATGAACTGTTTTTTTTTGTTTTAGATAAGACAAAAGTCTTTTTTTTTTTTCCATGTTCAAATGGCATTTGCCAGCTATTTTACCATGAGAAAAATCGGTGCGAGGAATTTCCAGCAAATACGCCAGTAGCATCCTGGCCTGAAGCCGACCATGTCTTTAATATCGTCGGAAAATCGGTCAATGCCTGTGAAAACGAGAAGGGACGTTAACGAGAAATAAAAAAAGAGGTTAACGAGAAAATGCAACTATTATCACCCGAAAAAGGAGCGAAGCTTTAGAAAAAACTAAGGGATACTTTGGGTATACCTCAATGAGAAGCCCATACACACCCCCTTCACACACGCACTGGGAAAAATTGTCTTTTTTAAAGGATTCCGTGCAATAAGTGTAGGCGTAAAAGAGGGGCGCAATTCAAAATCGTATGAAAATCATATCGGCGCTCACTACATGGTGCCCTCTCTTTCTTTCTCGATTCCTACCGACTGCGCCAAAATGTATTATTACAAAATACTTGGTTTTATTCAAACTCCAAATCTAACTTTTTACATATTAAAATATCATTTCATAATCATATTGTTGCTTCAGTTGGGATCATTACAACGCCTGAGAAACTGTAGGGAGGATCTTCTCAATGGGGTGCGTTCCCTCTTGACTACAACTTGGCATTCATTTTCTGGGGTAAAACGGATGACGGGTTCAGTAAACAAGTTTCTGAGGGCACAATCTGTAAAATTACTAGTCAGGGCGTAAAATCGTCAAGAAACTGGAAATATTCAGGGCTAAATAACCGTAAAATTCCCAGTTTCTGTGCTAAACAGCCGCAAAAATTGAAAGCAGTGGCCAAAGATTCGAGAGGCGAAGGATAAATACCCACGAAATTGCTTTTATCCGAAAAATGCAAGTTTTGGGCTAAATGGTCGCGAAACTGCGTATTTGGAAGGATCAACATATTTATCCTGTTTGAATGAAACAAAGAGATGATACTTCAGGGATTTCTTAACGAGAAGCCCCACCCCCGATTCATTGGGGACATTTGTCTTTAAAGGATTCCTCCGTGTAATTTTCGTGGCTGCACGAAATCAGCATCGACAGCGTCCATGAGCTGACAAATAGCCGCATTGCAACATTTTGGAGCTTTTTCCTTGCTGAGTAGGTTTCAGGACCTTTTTTTCTCAGAGGGCATGGACCTCCTGGGCTAGCCAGTCCCGATTGCGCCCGTTGCCTGACGTATATCCCTGTACGTACTTGCAACATTCGGAGCTTAATAATTTTGCGTTTGCAATTTTGGGTCCTAATTTGAGTGAAATTGCAAGTTTAACGGGCTTTTTTTTTTTTTTAAAGGAATGTTGCAAGTTTTGAGGCCTTTTTTGTGGCGGCTGGAGCTTGGCGCCTACATTCCCTTCAAGCTTGAGTACCAACCAATTAGAAACTTTCTGGCTTATTATTCGCGGACTTACAAGTTTTGGGTCTTAATACGAGCGAAAATTCTGGTTTCTGGTCTTAACTTCGGTTTTGGGTCCTTTTTTTGGTGGCCGCAGACTTCGGTCCAGCCGGTTCCGAGAGTGTTGTATATATTCATAAATTATCTCCCCATTTTATAATTAACTATTCCCCTCTCCACTTGCTTGATTAAAATAAATAGGTAATTGAATAAAGGAATTGAATTATCCTTCGAGTTTTACTGTCCTATTTATTCCAGAGAGCGCCCAAATGTTGATTAATAGCCGCAAAATGACATAATTCGGAGACAAATATCAATGATTTCGCAAGTTTCATGGCCATAAATATCGGCAAAATTGCAAGTTTGAATTGTTTTTTGTGAGTTCGGAATCCTGGGCTAGCCGGTCACAACAAACGGTTTCGAAGGCTGATGAGCCTCGTACGTTTTTGCCACGCTCACACAAACCGCGGAATAAGCAGCAGCCCCCCTCCCCACAGCTGACTTCGTAGCCGCAAAATTGCAAGTTTCAGGTGATAAATCTGAACGTGAAAGTGAACTGAAAGTTTCAGGTGATCATGCAGAACTGGTAATTTGGTGAATTTGAGCCTAGTAAGCCTGGAAATGTGTTATTTCAGTGATGGGAACAGTACATTTGGTTTTTTGATACATTTCCTGAAAGGGACTTCGCAGCACGGTCAACTCGGAGCGGCTGCTCATGGAAATCGGTGCGCCTTACACCTTGAGGTTCCGGTTCCGGTAGTGGGTTCAGAAAGGCTTTCTGTACGGAGCCATAATGGGATCAAAAAAAGCCTACCGAGGCCCGCTGGTTTGAGAAGCGAACATTGTATCCATTACACACCATCGAGGTGCGCGGTGTATAATAACGGAGTATTCAGTTTCTAGGGCAGTATTTCCAAGGTTATGAGTGGCAAATCAGATTTTTTGAATTGGCCTAAAGCATTTAGCAAATTATGCCAGCGTGCATCATTCCGTTTGCGCCTGCTGTTGCATTTGCTTTTAGCTCAAACAAACCGACCTTTAGCTTACGAACTTTAGGGTTTGGGCTTATATCCTACGCTTACGTCTCACTCCACTTATCAACCACGTACCATAGATCCAGGCAACTGCTATGGCTTCGAAGAAAACTGCAAATAGCATTGAGTATCCAGCGGCGTATCGGTCTAATAAGAAAAAAAAATAGAATCCTCCCTGAAAAAACAACACCAAAAAAAAAGTGTAACGAATTATTGTTTTTGTTGAGGGCGAGGTGTAGTTTTTATCTCACTTGTGAGCAAGAAGCGAGGCCAACTATAAAATATAAAGTGAAAAGGCACGCGACAAAAATTTCTCTGTTTTTACCAATCAGTGGGAACTCGTCACTAAGAGCTGTAATAATCGCTTCGGATCCTCCAAACTGTAAAAAAAAAAAAAAAAAAAAAAATAAGAGGCTATACAAGACGGTATGGTTGAGAAGGCGTGAAAAGTACACTCACCGAGCTGTCCAAACCGAGAGTCAAAAGCATCATGAAAAAAATAAGAGCCCAAAATATAGAGCCAGGCATTGTGGCTATGGCCGCTGGGTAGACAATGAAGACTAGACCGGGACCTTCGGTCGCGACGTCGGCTATGTTTCTGTTCGTTACGTGGGCCATGTAGCCCAGAACGGAAAAAATTACGAATCCAGCGACGAAACTCGTGCAGGAGTTGATGACAGAGGTTAGTAGGGCGTCTCTATGGACAGTGGGGGGGGGGGGGTTAAAAATTTCGTCAGAAAAGGGGTTTGTTTCTCTACCAATCACCTACTGGTAAACGTTGTTGTGGTATTCATTGTACGACGCGTATGCTAGTAATACTCCGAATCCTGGTCCAAGGGAGAAAAATACTTGAGTAGCCGCATCCACCCACACCTTAGTTTTGGTTACAAGACCACGAAAAAAAATAATTAAGAAACAAATCGAGCAAAATTGATTATGACCACTAACCTCGGCCTTCGTTATCAAAGAAAAGTTGGGGCTAAGGTAGTACCTAATACCATCGGCCGAACCGGGCAACGTGATGCCTCGCACCAAAAGTACTAAAAGAACGGCATAGGGGAAAAGAGCTGTGAACCAGACAACTTTACCGGACGTGGATATGCCCTTCCAGAGGCTAAAGTAACATATGACGTACACAGCGAACAGACACAGAGCCATGTCCCATTTTATTGAGCCCAGGTCGTGAAGACCCTCGCTCCGGTGCAATTCTAAAATGGCTCGGCTGAAAATTGCGTGAAAAAAAAAAAAAAAAAGGGTGTTAGAAGAGGAAACTCAACTTATGAGTGAGGGGCGAGGGGTCCTCACTTGAAATATTCAAAAGAGGCAGAATTGAAATCGTCGGAAAGCGTGGGAGTGACTAATGAAGAGTTTTTTAACGTATCATTCGCTGCTGTTGAATTGAGTTGTGCGTTGTTCCAAATGTTGTTGACGTCGAGCTAGAAATCACCCCGCCCCCAAACACGCCAATGTTAAAAATCGGTTAAGCAATTTGAGGAAAAAAAAAAAAAATGATTCGTTATATTTACCGCTCGACACTTAGGAGTGTTCCAAGGGTTGTCACAGGTGGTCCACGGGAGGAGATCGGTGAATGAAGCGAAAAAAAATCTCAACGCCCAAGCGATGATTACGTTGTAATACAAATCAACGTAAAAAGCTATTAAAACCACCGCATAGCCAATACCTGGTGCAGTAAAACAGAAAAAGAGAAATAATAAAAATACATTATTTTATTCCGTTTTCAATAGGTGGACACCCATGTAATGATGGGAGACCATTAAAACGACTCCACCATCTCTATCCCATCCATTCATAGTCATTTTGGTCTTAAAGGATCACTCTCAGTCACACATTCCAACATTCCCCCAAGAAAAGGTGACATGGGAAGGGGGAGGTCATATGAGCTCATTCTTATAAAAATAAAAGAAAAGATGTTACGAAGACAAAAAAGTAATGATTCATCTTGGATCAAATTTTGCAACAACAATTCAAAAAAGATTTACCTACTTATGTAAAATGTCGTTCCTTTCGGTCATAACTTGAAGAATACAGCAAAAAAAACAAAAGAAAACTCGCAGGAAGTGTTGGAAAGTAGGAGATGCAAAAAAAGACTTCAATTGTGTTGCAAACTTACCCTCCCCCGATCTACTAACTTACTTGTCCCCCAGCTCAGATCACTCTCTCTTTTTCCACTCCCTCATTTCCTTACGAGAAATGAAATCTCGATTGGAACATATGCGGCCCCTCGTTTTCTTTTTTTTCCCCCATCGACGCGAAGGAAACTGCCCACCCCGCGTATATACCTTTTCCACAACCCAGCAACGATACAACATCGTCCTTCCCATCTGTATGTACACTCGATTGAAAAATCTGGATGTAAATAGAAGCATCTTCCCCTTCACGCAAACAAACCAATACCAACGTTGGAAGGTGGTATCCCCCCCCTCGGACCTCTACGGTCCATCGTTTTATTTCCAATAAAAGTTCAATAAATGGAAAATGTTCTGCGCATAAATTGCGATGTTATTTTACGCAAAGTGGACATGCGACGCTATGACGAGGTCATTTTGGTGTCAGGAGTGTTGTAAGGAAAAAGCCAATTTGGGGTTTCTGGAGGAAATTTCGGGCTTAAATAGAGAAAACCCCATAATTTTTACGTATAGCATAAAATTGTTATGCTATACGTAAAAATTATATTCCCTGTTCATTTACAGACTTAGGGGCCTCGTTGCGATTCCCCCCCCCCCCCCGAAGGTGTGGGTCCGCCAAAGGCTAAAATCCTCATTCTGGGCCGTGAGTGACGAACATCTTACTCTCCTGTCACCATCACTGCAGTGTGTCCGTTTTCTCAACGTCTGCTCGAGTATTGGAGGATTTTATTTTCAACGGAGGTCAAATAATACGGAATTTTAGTGTTTCTTAAACTGAAAGCCCGTGAAATCGTTGGTCGCTGGTTTTTGGTCAGCCAAACCAGCCAAATTACTTCATTTGAAGAGGCAAATGCGCGAATTTGGTTTATGAAAGAGCCCAACCCGCGATTTGTTTAAAAAGCTAGTTCGTTTTTGAATGAATCAAACCGGTGAAATTGTTTTTTAGTGCATTTCATTCTGAAAATGCACTATTGGTCTCGTCGTGATGGTGGCAAACATGGGTCATGTCATGTTTTTTTCACGTTTCAGAACCTCTAGAACACGAATTCAGTGGTCTCCAGGATTCATATAGTATATACATATGTGTATATATATTTATTTCTATGTACAGGGTGTCCAATAACAAGATGCTCTGAGAAAAACCTGAGTTTGGGGCCATCATTTGGGACCAAAATGCATATGTGACATTTCTAAAAATTCCTTTTAGTTTCCTCAGAATCGTCCATTTTGGCTTGTTGCTTCTTTTTTTTAGAAATATGCATGTTGTAAGCCGCGTAATTCTTGCAAACCCAAAACTAAGGAGCTCGTTGGAAAGAGCACTAATTTTCTTACAGAATAGTTCATTGAAATCATGATTAAACTACATTTATTTCGCATGACAGAAGCTCAAACGGAAATAAACTTCATTTTTCAAAAATTTGGAAAATTCCGGACGTGATTTTCTAAACTTTCTTAAATTGTCGACTCTTACTTTACCGCTGAAAAAACTTCCTAATTTAGTGAGCTTTCGAATGATCTATTCATTTTTTGATATTCGCCTCTGAAAAACCTCAGGTGACACGAGCAAAATGGGTTACATGAGACATATTTTTTTCGGGTGTTTTTTCACTGAAATTGGTTTTCAACAGGAACAACGATCTGAAAACGACTAAGGTTATGATTATGTAGAACCGGTGACCAAAGAGGAGAGCGCCTTTGATACCCATTTTATTTTTTTTTTAAAAGTCGAAGGGGAGGTGGTGTTGCCCCCGGAGTGGAAGTAAGCGTGTGGTCTTTTTAGCACGATAACTCTCGAAGAAATCAATTTAGCGGAACGCGCTTTGGCGTTGATTCTACAGGCATTATGTTCGGTACGTATACTCCATGTTATAGTAGCCTTTGATTCCCATTTTAATTTTTCGAAAAAGTCAAGGTGGTGAGGGTGGTCCTTCCGGTGTGGAAGTGTAAAAATAGCGTTGAACTTCACTAGTTCATCTTAGCGCTCTAAAATTCGACTCAATAATTAATATAACGAGAGCCCTGGGTTCCATTGAGATTTATCGAAAACATTGATGGGGGAGGGTGAAATGGGGGATGAAATTTCAAAAAATCTCTTAAATTCACACGTTTAGGTATTATAAAATACGACACAAAAATGTAATATAACAAAGCCCTTGGAAAACTACCGAAACTTTTCGACATTTTTGAAGAGAGGGTGGTGAAAATAGAGGAAGAAGTTCGGCTTAATGAAACAAATTATGGTATCAAAATTATTACTTCTGGGACGGCTTAGGGTATCCGTATACGGAATGAAATGCACTCTTTCCGACCGCCAGCTGCCGGAGCGATTTTTTTTTTTTTTTTTCAGAGCCGAACCTGGGATACTGATTTTTGAAAGAGAAAAACACTCGACTTTCGGTTTCTAAACAGTTTATAAATATAAATCTATAGATTGCCGCCTGCGGGGGGCATGGGCCCCCCTTTTACCACTTTCTGGTTATTTTAGAATGAAACATGCATTCTGAGAGATTTTATTTTGACCTCGAAACCTTTTACCCCATGGACACAATTTTGAATTCCAACTATTGTTTCCTTTCACTTTCTCTTTTCGATTATATTTCCCCCACCCCGCCCCACACATCCCGCGAGCAACAGTTTTATTTTGCGAACCCACAAAGCTCGCCTTCAACGCTGGACTGGGCAAGTGTTTTAACCGATATCAAATGGAAAGGGATCATTCCGCTTCCAGCGTAATGGGAAAAAGTCAACATCACCCTTTCTAAGGACTCTCGAACTGTATTATTTTCCCCAAGCGTTCTTTAGTGCTTTAACTTCAGGTAACTCAAGGAAAAGGATGCAGTGATGAGAGAGGATGAGAGAGTGATAGAGAAAAAAATGAGCGTCGAGCAAGTAATAAAATTGATGGTACTCAGGGAAAAGCGGCTTATATAAAAGAAGGCAAGATATTACCTTCAAGAGAAATGTAGCATGAGGGAATACTAAGAGGAGGGGAATGAAGCTGACCCCTTTACCCCCGTCACTATCGTGGGTAAATGGTTTCCTGCACTTCCCTACATTTCCCCCTCCCAACTAGTATTTTTTTTTCTCTCTTTTTGACCGATTTACGAGGTGTGCGAAGGGGTTGTCGGAAACTCTGTCGAGAATCAATCATTAGAGGGCACAACTAGTAAGGAGTATAGTGAAGGGTATGGAATGAGGGAATGTCACACGAATAGATGAAGTGGGGAGAGCTTGGGGGAGGGGGGCATGTGAAAGGATTTTGGGTTTGGATATGAGTCCTTTTCTACCCCTCGGCTTTTAATGTTGAGTCGAAAAACGTGTAATATGCTGGCCCTTTTTCTCCCAGCTCTTCATAGCCTCTATTTTTCAAAACTTCTTAATCCAACCCCCCTCCCCTCCAGTTTGTCATGTATGCGTGGCACCAATCAAAAAGCACGTATTAAAGAGTCATTCCCCCACTTCCTACAGTTAATTTCCTAAGTTCATTTTTCCTAGCGAAACATTCAACTACGTTCTTAAAACAATAAGGCTCATATCAATAAGGCTCAAGCTAAAACAATAAAGGCTCTCACCTTTTAAAAGTGGCACAACCCGCCCCCAGCAGGTGATGGCTCCTTTTCTTTGAAACTGTCCCAGGGCTAGTTCCATGTAGAAGAGGGGGATGCCGCCGACAAACAGCATTATGCAATATGGTACAAGAAACGCCCCTGTAAATAAATAGAAACAAAAATTATCCGTTAAATCTTAAGGGAACGAAACGAACGTGTGACACACTAAAATGGTCTTTAAATCCACCGGCTGCCAATGGGCTAAATTTCTCTTGTTACTGGATAAAATGAATGAAATACTTTTTTTTTTTTTCTTCCGATTTCGTGGTCTCGTCAATTTGATAAAAATCATCTTTCACACAAAAAAATCTAAAGTGCTCTTTCCCCTTATTATCTCCTTTTTTCCAGAGGAAGGGGTGGGTATTAACCCTACTCAGTACTCACTCAAAAAAGAGAGCAAAAAAAGAGTAAGGAAATGGCTTAGACGAAGATAACTTCACAAAGAAGTTCACGTCTCTTTTCACCGACGTGTTAATAGTGTTTAAAAATAAAAATAGATTGGCATGTTTCGCCAACTGCAGTCGCGTTTTGTGAGTAACTTGAAACGATGCTTTTAACCAGGGGTTGTTGCGAGGGGTGGGGTCTCTAAATCATCAAAAACTGTTTAATGAGCCTCTATAGTCCAATAAATTTAGCCATAATTGCTCGTATTTAAGCTGTTAATAATCCGCGGAATTATCTTTAATGGAAACCATCCTAATCACGACTTTAGTTCAAAGTTGGTTGGGTGAACGAAGTTCTGAATTTTTAAAACTGGTGTGATATCCATATTGTCTGAGCGGGTCTGTCAATAGTTCGATTTGGGAGAAGCAGCAGAAGTCTTTTTGTTCGGGACTTCGCGTTCTATTGTCGTTTAATTGAAAAAGCGTGCAAGAACAAATATAGCCCCCCCCCCATTTCTTCTCGTTTTGTTACCCTAAGCACCGACTGAAAATAGGCACCATCTTCCAAATCGCAAAATAAAAGAAGTATTTGAACACCTTATCCTGTTCAAAATCCTTTGTCGAGAGTTTTAGAAACGGAAATTACAATTTGCCAACTCTTTTGTCTCTACTTCACTCTTCTTCCCTCATCTTCCACGGAGTTTCACACCATTATTCGTCGTGTTCCGCTTTGAAAAAGGAAACGGAAGAACCACGTTCCCCAACCCCCTGCAGATATCACTTTATTCCCAGAATTAATAAAAGTAAGACAGAGAAATATGAAATTAATCACGGGAGAGTAAACATCGTATTTCCGAACTAGTCATTTGCAGGAGAGATGTTCCTTGCATCGCGCTGTCCAGGGAAGGAATTTCTTAGAAACACTCAAAATGAGGATCTCCACCCCCCCCCCCTCAATCAATGAAAACTATTGTCACTCGTGGTGTTAGTGGCTTTCTCTTTAAGTTTTTTGGGAAGGGAGTGGGAGGGAATACGGGTAAGCGTGCCTGGAATCACCCAAGGAGTGATAAATCACGTAGTGCGGAGGGAGGGAGAAGGTAAAGGAAGCGACATTTTACAGGATAAAACACTCAAAACAGCGATGAATTTTCCGTCAGATGTGGTTTGGCTACGAAGGGAGTAAAAAATTTAAAAAGAAATGGTTCGAGGGAATATCTTCTCAGAATATTCGAATGTATGGCCTACACTTCAGAAGCTTATGCATGCCAATGTTCCCATTGCATAGCGGAATACGATTTCGTTAAATTTGAATGAATTTGGACTTTTGATTTCTCCTGACTTTCATTTCCTTGAATTTTGGTTCCAGTAAAATGGTGATAATGTATTCTTTAGAGTGGTGGACGAAGAGCATTTAAAGTTAATGGCTGCATCTACCGCAAGATTAAGTCTCATGTATCACTCATCATCAGTAATAGTGAAGCCAGCCAAAACTAACCAATTGGCTTCAGAAACTGAATATTTACCGTGGTAACCTAAATTGCATTTAGGTTAGTGGTCCCAAATGAGAGTACTTGACGCTTGAACTGCCAATTAAGTCCCCAGCAGCCTTGCAGGACGCTGACGATCAAGTCCCAGAATCTGGCTAATGTGCGATAGCCAACTGTAGGCCTTTGTCATTTTAGGCGCATACCACAAATATTCAGCTTAACTCCTAGTCATTCGACCTCGAAAAATAGGGATTCGACCAGTGGCAGACCTAACTCCTCAATTTATTACCATCCAGGGAATCTCTATGCGGGAAATAAGCGCTTTATGTCTCCATTTCAGGCACGAATTAGCGCTTTTTCTTAATTTAGCGCTAATTCGCAGCTAAAACGGAGATATAAAGCGCTTATTTTCTGCTTAAGGAGGGGGGGCTGATGGGTGTAGGTCCGCCACTAGTGGAATCCATTATTTTCGGGCCATACTACCAGTAGCTCGGCCGAAAAATGTGTAGTTTGTGCCTACATTGCCAAAGTCCTAGCTGGCTACCGCGCATTTGCCGGATTAAAGGCCAGATTCTGGGTCTTGACCGTTAGCTTGCTGCAAAAAGAGTCTAAAAATGTCTGCTGCTTGATTGACAGTTTAAGCGTCAGGTTATCAATTTTGGGACCACGTATTACCTCAAAATTGTAGCGCGCCTCGATGGTGTAATGGATACAATGCTCGCTTCGCAACCCAGCGGGCCTGGGTTCGAATCCAGCCATTGCCCATTACACTATAAGGCTGCGGCGAGCTGTGACACGGCACACCCGGCTTCGTGTGGGCGTTCCCGGCGATGTGCGTTCAACAAACCGCGCACCGACCGAAACGCCAGCGTAGTACGGGTGTGAAGTGCACAGTTAGATCTGGGTATGGCGTAGGAGCCCAAGGGAGGCTTAGACGCCTGCCGGGTTCAAAGCCCGGCGCCCCCGACAAAAAAAAAAAAAAAAAAAAAAAAAAAAAAAAAAAAAAAAAAAAAACCTCAAAATTGTGACCACAATTCTCAATTTTCGTCGTGAATCAGCCATTTTTCAACTTTTAGCAATTGGCATTGCACATCAAATTGGCGTTTCGTTGGCGGCAAATGGTCACTTTTTCGTCAATTTTAGCCACAAAGTAGCACTTCATCTTAATTTTAGCTACGAATAAATTTCTCGATACTGCAGCCACAAAGCGCTTATTTTTTATATTTCATGCGCGACTTGGCGCTTTGTCTCAATGTAGCCGTGAACTAGCGCTTTTTCTCAATGTTAGCCGTGGATCATCTCTTTCGCTCAATTTCAGCCATGAATTTTTTACTCTTAGCCATGAATTAGTATTTTTCTCAATTTTAGCAGCGAATTAGCAATTTTTCAACATTTAGCCATGAATTAGCAATCGCAGCATCGCACAACAAATCAGTGTTTCAGTATACCAATTTTTTGCCTCCAATGATCACTTTTTCTTAGCCGCGAACTTTCACTTTATCTAAATTTTAGCCGAATTAGCGCCTTATCTCTCCTTTTTAACCACGAATTCGCGTTTTTCCTTAATTTTGTCCACGAATCAGCGCTTTGTCTCAATTTACCCGCGGATCAGCGCATTTTCTCAATGTTAACGGTGAATTAGCGCTTTTGCTCAGTTTTAACCGCGAATTGGAAACTTTTTGGCCACGATTTAGCAATTGGCATCGAACAGCAAATGGGTATTTTTTCCCAAATGTTGGCCGGGAATGAGGCTTTTTCTCAATTTTAGCCGTGAATCAGCGCCTTGTTTCTTAATTTCAACCACGAATTAGCGCTTTTCTTAATGTTGGCCGCGAGTTAGCGATTGTTTAGTCTTAGCCATGAACTCGCGCTTTACTTAATTTTAGCCGCGGATTAGCGCTTTTTCTTATTTTTAGCCATGAATTAGCTATTTGTCCTAATTTTTACCAGTGAATTGGGCTTTTTCGCAAAATTCCAAATGCCAAATACCTCGATTATTAGCGCGCCTTCTTAATTTTAGCCGCCTTAGGACCTACAGAAACTGGGGATAAGCGCATTTAATTCATTTTAGCCGCTAAACCGCCTCAAGCAGCCGCGAATTTGCACTTTTTTCAATTTCAGCTGTAAACGTGCCAAAATAGCAAATTCATAGCTCTTTTTCTAAATTATACGCGCAAAGTTGCCTCCAGACACTTGGAATTGGGGTGTTTTTCTTAATTATTGCGTCAAATGAGGGGGGTATTCTCGATTTATAAGCCCCACAGAAACGACATAAGCGCTTCTCAATTTTTTCGCCAGTTACCTTTGTCTCCCGCTCCCCCTTTTTTTTCTCTTTTCGGTGTCCGGGACTGAACCATTCCCGAGATATTTGATTGAGGATTTCACTAAAGGTACCGTATTTCGGGACCTCCCCGGGAGAATCGGTCTTAGAGCTGTCCATGTATAGACAGTGTTCAATCACGCTCGTTAGTCCGCCTCAATTCTTTGAACTTTTCATGAAAAGTAAATTGGTCGGTGACAGCAGGGAAGGGCTTTGGGAATAGAGTACGGTTGGGTGGCCTGTTTAGAGGAGTGGGAGGGGGGAGGGTCAGAAAGAGAATTAAATGGTTGTTAAGGAACTCGCTCTGTGGAAAAAGGAAGATCAGGCGTAGAAGAAGATGAGTGAGACAATTACGAGCTGGCTAAAGCAAGGAAAATGCCTCGAGCAAGGGTGGGTGTATGTGGGAGTGAGCTAATACTGGTTGGGGGGGGGGGTTGAATGGGAAAGTGGGGTGAAACTGGAAGAGAAGAGAAGCTCTCTGTAATAAATTGTTACTGAAAAGGCTTAGACCCTTCGGAGAGGCAAGAGGGAAAGGGAGAGCGACTAGTCAATCACAGCATACCGCTAGATATTAAAAGGAAATAAAAATCTTTATTTCTACAGAAAGACAGCTTCTTGTACGATACGATTCATACGACTGTAAAAAATGAAACGCCCTTGTGAAACAATTACAAGAGTCGAGGGGGTGTGAGCAGATGAAAGATGGTGTGACTCGAAAGGAAAAGGACAAGGGCCTTGGCTCCTCAATAAAGTGGGCTCGATCAAATTATCTTTGAACGTAATAACCTCTGCTCCTCTCTCTTCAGGCTAGGTAAATTGGTATCAAAGCGTTAAAACAGAGCGTAGAAGCGTTCAAGGGACGAGATCTGTAGGGAAAGGTGTTGGTAAGTTGTGCAGAGGGGTCGGGGCACTACTGCTACCTTAAGTGGCAGAGCTATTGAAATGCTATTAGGCTGCCTCTCGCACGACGTCAACCCTTTCCAAGCTCCTTTAACACCTTTTTCCCCTCCTCTTCACAAATTCGGTCCTTCTAAAAGGTGGAACCCCCCCCCCCCTCATAACATCATGCAATGAGAATTGGGGTGAGGGAGGGCAAACTGCCCCATTTAACGTTATTTCCGAGCCACACAATTCAGTGCGAAGGTAAACTCGTGATTGAATCCAAATTCACTGCAATCACAACTTCTTCGGTCCTGCTCAACCTGCTTATTAACAACACATAACACCCTTCCTCCCTACTATGGACACCTCGGATAATTTTAAAATTTCAATTTCGCACTACTCTCGCCCCTCACCATGCATATAAATCCGTGTCAAAACTAGAGCGTAAAGGAGATTTTTTTGTGTGTGTCGTGCACAAAGGGCAAAGAAAGGAGACAATAGGGCCAGTGAAATAATGCTGGACAATTTCATCCAGAGAAAAATGGTTTAATGGCTCGAAATGTAACGCCTAAATAATGGAAGGCAGAAGCGTTCTTTTCTCTCCTATTTTTCACTTTCTTTTTAAGTTTGTTCCTAAAAGACAATGCAGGGAAAGCGGGGGGGGGGGGAGTGAACTTTTAAGACACATCCTACGCGTGTGTTTTTTTTGGAGCTTAACAATGTAGTACCCTTGGCACCAACGTTCAATGTTGCACAACCAACTTTTTTTTTAAATATAATTTTTGTTAAAAAACAAACGAAGAGGTCGTTTTTGGAGGTTTCTAACTCAGTTTTCGATTCAACGATGGTGTTTTGCCTTTCTGCTGAAGGTTTACCTCGAGTTCGATGCGTCTACTGAATCTACTGAAAGATGTCTGCGACGTATGAAAGGGAGACTTTAGGGCCATAAATAGAGGAAGAAGAGGTGGTGAAAAGACGGCTTTACGATTTTTGTGTTAAAAGAGGCTGAGGCGAGGGGGGATATCACAGAGTGAATCACCAAGACTCAATTTACTTATCCCGATCTGGCTCTTTTCCCACGTTTTCTCATGTATATCACAAAGTAGACATCTCGTGCCTCCTACCTACTGCTTTTATCAACTGGTAAAAAAAAAATCAGAGAAAAACAAAACTCACCTCCTCCGTTCTTGTAGCATAAATAGGGGAACCTCCATACGTTTGCAAGATCGACTGCAAAGCCGATGACAGAAAGGAGAAAGTCCACTTTTCCGGACCATGTCTCCCTTACGTCCCCCGTATTTAGCGGCCGGCCACCCTCCATCAGCCCCGCAGCCTGAAAAAAAAAATTCACACAAAAAATACCTTCAAGCATCGATTATTAAAGTTTTTGAAAAATGACTTTATGGATCTTGAAATGATCACTTCTTGACGAAACGACTAACGTTTTTTCTCACTCCCCCCCCTCCCTGATCGTTTACCTATTAAGGCATTGTCGATAGCTTCACAAAGAAATAGGTCGGGAGATTGTCCACTTGTACACATCACCTTCCGTGTGGCATTTACTCGGGCGAATGAAGACGAATTCCGCGGCTTCTGCGATACGCGTGAATTTTTTTTTTTTTTTTAGCCGAAGACATTCACTCAACTCATAGGTAGGAACAATAGTACGCTTTTCATTCGTCAATTTTCTTCACTACTTCCCCGTCATCCTTTTTATTTCGCCAATTCTCCGACGGGCACTACTGGTCTTTTTAAGACGTTTAGTGCGGTGTGGGCTGGTGCGGGGCCTTCTAAGAGTAAAAAACGGCTATTATTCTCCCCCCTTCCGTCTTTCACTGATATAAAAATTGGTCGCCTGAGCCGCAAGCTCACGCTCAAGTGTGATGGCTATGAAAGAAAAAGAAAGAAGAAAAAAAAAAGAAATTGTGGAAAAGGCTGCGTAGAATTGTGGGAGGGCGAGTAGTGCGGTTCTTGGTGAAGCAATATGGCTATGAATGTTTTATTCATACTCGTTCTGTCCTTCTTTCACCTCCTTTTTTTAAAAAAACTTTTTTCATCCCCCTTTCTGTAGCACTCTCCTGTCATGGTCTTTCCAAAAGGGTCCGAGTGAGCAAAGTAGTGTTGGTGAGGGGATTGTACCTGCGAGAAAATTCTTTACGCACTGATGGTGATGGAGGAGGGGGGCTTAGTTTTTAAGCGTTAGTACTTGTTGTTGAAAGGACCGGATTTTGTCGCGAATTAATCATCATCCTTTACTTCAATAAGAGGGCTCGCACTCTCGGGTTCGTAGCACGAAGTCGCAATGAAATGAAACGTTTGACAGATTAGGCAAGGAAACGTACGACACTCACGAAGTGCGTTTCATTGCCTACCTATCTTATTTCTAAGTAGCCAAAAATGAGCTACTTGCTGGGAAATTCGTACGAGCCCTAGCGGCCAAAAACAGCGTACCGTGAGAACACTTCAACGGAATTCGAGTTATGTTTGTCAATGAAGAGTATCCATTGTCCAAGCACTCCCGCTGAATGGATTGCTACCACCCCGTTAATCTGGAAACAATTCTGGGCTCTATCTCTCTCGTTCCACGATCAATCTTTTAGAAAATCAAATTTCACGACGTTACATCTTCCAACTCTTCAGATACATTTTGTGGGGTTTGAGGGGTCCTATCGCTACTTCGAACTTCACTTTTAAGGGCTATCAACCGCCCCTTCTCCCTGGCCAATATTTGATAAAGGATTACGACAAATTAATTTGATTTAAGCTCTCAGCTCAATGATCTTTTCGTCTAACTTTCTTAATGATCGTTTCTTCTATTTCTTGTTCCCCGAAACTAATATGTTTGAAATAAAAAACATTCCTTACAACTTTCTAGCTGTGTTTAGTTGGTGCCCCAAAATACTTTCCAAGTATGTTTAAGGAGGCCAAACTTTGAACGATTGAATATACTCCCCCCTTTTCTTTACTCCCATGAAGTCAAACCGTCATGTTGATTCTTCTTCTGTTAATAAGCTTATACTGAAAATTAATTAATATCAAACTTCAAACCACAATGTTTTAAGGGCGCTATTATTACCCTCGTCAGACAAAAAATAAGTTTTCTCTTGGAAATACGTTTAACTTTGGTATAAAAATGTAAATTTCAGCCCTCCTTATTCGAGCCTTAACGTTGAAAGTTTTTTGCCTGTAGTGTATCTCGAAATTCTGTTTAGCTCGGTCTCAATTAGCGGGAAATTAAAATGAAGGAAGCCGAGGCTTGAGGGCTAATTCCGGAACTGTAAAAATAAAAGACAAAGATAACGCTCCCCCCCCCCTCTCGAACTCCACACCCATGGCCACTTGAAGAAGTAAAGATGAAGGATAGATTGTTGGAAGGAGAAGTTGGCGAGACTTAGCTAGTCTATAAAAGAAAGGTTGATGGTTTGCGGGTGAGTGATGAGGGGGGGAGGGGAATAAACAGAGCGGATTCTTCGAGTATTTAAAAAGCTTTCTTGAAACTTTTAATTTACTCATCAAGAGGGTGAAAACGCCTGCTGGCTTGATTGACACTTTGATTTGTTCTTCAGTGAAAAGAAATAAACCCCCGGGCCCATCTCTTTGTGGTGGAGTTGGAAAAGGGGTCAAATGACAGTGTTAAGGCCCGCTTTTCTCCCTTGGCCTTCTTCGTTCTTCATCACAAATATCATTAGGTCATGGAAGTTGGCTACACATGGGGATATGATTTTGGGAGTGTGAAGGTGAGGAGGAGGACTTTGAGAGAAATGTGGAAGATTTGACACGTATTATATTGTTTACCCTCTTCAGACCCTCGCTGCTTCTCCCCTCTCCCCTCTACCAAACTCCAACCATCCCAATCGAACACTCAAACCAATGGGAATGACTGCTAAGGGATGAATTGGTGGGGGGGGGGTGTAAAAAGAGGATCAGTGGTGATGAGGTTGGAGGAGAGTGGATCACCGTTCTGTAAATGATGGTTAAATGACGCGAAGCTGACAAGGGCAGAGCCACTTCTGACACACAAGGGGGTATTTCACTGCCACCCCTCCTCTTTTCCCACATTAGAACATACGGAACGACGGATTTGTCCAATACGTGCGGAGAAACAAAAGTCCTCCAACACGCCGCTCTATTCACTTTTACCCTCGAAAGCCGTTCGTCGGGTTCTCTTCTGCCGACGTCACACGGAAACGGTTGATGAAATAGGGGGAGGGGGTGAATAATCTAAAAATATAACTCATTGATGGTATTTCTATAAACCACTTGAAAGTGAAAAAAGCTAAATTTGTCCCACACCCTATTTTGGACAACAATTCTTCAACCCCCCCCCCCAAAAAAACTACGAGCCTACGAGCCCTAAAGGGCAATCAATACGACCTCTGTAGAAGGAACAATTAAAAATAAAAAAGTCCAGGAAAGAGTTGGAATGAAAAGAATGGTAAACTAAAGAAGGAAACAGCTAAAAACAAGTCCTAGGGCTATTTCAAAATCACTCCCTTTTACTTTAACGGTGAGGAGGGGAAATAAGGCAAAAATAAGGATTGTTTACGTGTAGTACCTCTAAAATGAGCCTAAAATCCCATGCAAGGGCCAAATGACGGTCATTATGGCCTTTGTTCGGTTTTCTCCCTAAAAAAAATGAACGCCCTATCGACGTTCTCTCACAGCGAGCACTTCTTTTCGGCTGTTCGCCCAAATACTCTCTTTGGAAAAGCGAAATCGAAAATATTACCCCGAAAAACTCGTTGGAATGCGCAAAAAAAAAAGGCGTGAGGATCGCGACCATCTATAGACTTCAAGCCTCACGACCTATCGGTCGTGCAGGCGTTTGCCTGCTTTAGGTACACGAAAAAGAGGCGTTAAAACAAAGTAAGGACGTTAAATTTTATTCCTAGTCGCTTATGGACTATAAAAAAATTACGCCGGAAAGGCCTCCACCGGGGGGGGGGGAGCTTTCAGACTTTTAAGACTAAGATTAAAGCGCCCTGAACCGTGATATAAACCCCCTGAAATGAGGGTGACTTCGAAAGACTTTACGGGTGCACTATTTTCGAAACAAAAAAAGGCCATTGAATTGATAAGGAGGACAGAAAATATTGGATTAAATCGAAATAAGGCCTTGTATCACGCCGTACTACCTACTTCGTTAAATTCTCCGGCAAATAGCGAGCAAATAACGAAAGTGAGTGACAAGGAACGAGTCGAAATAGCGCTCTACACTTCAAAATTAAATAAAATATTTATTATAACTTCACTATTAATAATTAATTGAAGAAGTAAAGTGGTTTAATTACCTGGCTAATAAAAACGTAAAGAAATCGAATATACTGCGATAAATAATTTGGAAGTTTCCATTTTTTTAACGTTCTTTTCTATTTTCTAATGCGTAATTTGACGAATATTACCTTTTATTTTATTTTACCGTACCTGTTGACTGGGTGGCTCATTGCGGAGGGACGATGATTCTGGAGTGGCGAGGAGCTTTGCTAAAGAGATGCCGCCGTGGGAGGACCCACGGAACACGGCGGCTCTGTGTGGTGATGAGGCGTGTTGGGAGGGAGAGGGGGGGTGCTTGGCCATAGGAGAGGGTGTATGGTGGAGAAGTGTGATCAGGCGCGGCAGCGGTACAATTTTTTTTTTCTTTTTATTTAATATGTTGTAATTTTCTTCATCAACCTTATTAATGTGAGTGGTGATGCGATGGGGTATTCAACACTGGAGGGGAGATATCGAATTTAGAGAATTTGACTGACCGTTCAAGCATAATAGGTACTTTATATTTAACCCCCAGAATCTGAGTCCAGAAAATTCAATTTGACTCGATAAATGACGGTCAAAAGTGGCTTTTTGGCTTTGAAAGTTACGGAGGTTTGAAAGGCCTCGAAAACCACCACCGATTGGGTTTTTCTTTGTCGAATAATGGAGAAATGTTTACCACAGAATCAAATTGTTCAGCTCCTAAAGTGATTATTCAGCGTCGGAACCTCTTGTTCATTCAGTCGCCCTCCAGATGTGACCAATAATCAAGTTTCGGAGGCTAAGGTAACTATACAACCGAGTAAGCCCATCCGGCATTTTGGGGTAGATAAAGTTGATATTTAGTGGGTAGGAGGGGTGCATGGAGTGTCCGACTGTGTCCCATGAGCCACGAGGCTTTATTAAATTTATGATAATTTTATCTACCCCCAATATTATTGAAGTATTTTGGTTTGGCGTCATTAATACTTTTTAATGAAACACATTTTTTGTTATAAAAATAAATAAATAGTCTCGTTTTTGCGTTGGTCACAAAACATCTATTTTCTTTTTGTCTATTCCTTAACTCTGTTACACTCAAGACTTTCAAAGAAGAAGTCACAACAGGTTATGGTCCCTTGCTCGCTAATCTAGAGGCTAGATACTAGGAAATGGAACTAAATTTCGCGAAAGTTCAAATCGGTCTGTTGGAGGGTAAGGATAACTGGAGCACCTGGAAATACAAGATATGCATTCTGCTGAGAGGAGTAGAAAATGCAATGGAACTTGTCGAAGGAAAATTCCAGAAGCCTCAAGGCCCCAATGATCCGACTCCTGAGAGTACAACAAAGCATAAGAAAGAAGTTGACTCCTATATGAAAATTGAGAGTACTGTTATGCTCATTCTAACGACAAACATGACGGAAGATACGCTACAAAAGGTTATGCGTTTCTCTACTGCTCGAGAGATATGGCTAGAACTACACAGACTTTTTGACGGAGTTTCTGAGGATAAAGCCTACGAAATATGTCTTCAATTTTTTAGCTATGAAAGACAACCGGGAGACGACATGGCAGCTCACATGTCTAAGCTGAAGAATTTATGGTCCCAATTGAAGACTGAAGTGACGAAAGAGAATGAAATCAATTTTGATTTATTTTTAATCTGTAAAATTCTCGGGACATTGCCAGAAAGCTATTTTGCGTTTAAAACAAGTTGGATGATGATGACAAAAGGAGAAAGAACTATAGAAAACTTGACTACCCAGTTATGTGCGCATGAGAGAGCTTTGAACTTGAAGGACAACGAGTCAAACCAAGAGGCGCTGAATATTAATTTAAAAGGACGCATCAAAAATGAAAAACAGAGACATGGACCTTCGAAAGATATAGAGTGTCATTATTGCAAGAAAAGAGGTCACAAGGTCAGATTCTGCGAAAAATGGTTGGCGGACGGGAGACCTCCCAAGTCACGGACGACCAATGGTGCAACTCTTCTAGCTGAAAGTACGGCTTGTACAATGGATTGCGACTATGAAAACTGGTATGCAGACAACGGCGCGACGAATCATATAGCGAACAAAAAAGGCGTTTTCCAGAAGTTTGAGTATTTTACGGTAAATCACACTCTAACAACGGCCAGTGGAGAAACGATAAGAGCCGTTGGTAAGGGAGAAGTTTCAGTTGAATCCGCAGTAAATGGCAGACGACAAACAATAGTACTCAGCAGATGACTTCACGAGATTTCGATTTGTTCATTTCCTCAGAAGAAAATCGGAAGTTACTGAAAAATTGGAAGAAGTTCTGGCAGAGATAAGATCCAGAGGACATAAACTAAATGAAATAGTATCCGATAATGGAGGGGAATTCGACAACGAAAGCGTGAGGATAATATTGAAAAGGCATGGTATACGTCAAAGATTCACGATGCCATACACACCAGAACAAAACGGCTGTTCGGAAAGAGAAAACCGGACGTTAGTAGAAACGGCACGTTGTTTCATGCACGCTCACGGCGAAATTCCTCAAGGTCTATGGGCGGAAGTAATAAACACGGCAAAATACGTATTGAACTTGACCGCACCAAGTAGCGTTTCTGATAAATCGCCTTTTGAGCTCTGGTATGGTACGAAACCAACGTTGAAACACTTGCGAGTGATAGGTTGCACTTGCTATGCTCATGTACCTAAGCAGTGTCGTAAGAAAATGGACAAGAAAGCTATAAAAGGGATCCTGATCGGCTATGACGGTATTGAAGGATATCGAATATGGTGCAAGGAAAAGTTCAAAATGATACGATCACGAGATGTTACATTCGTAGAAAATCCTTTGGAAGAAAGCGAAAACAAGTTGAAGCCAAATGACAACGACTCTAAAGAAGAGGGAAAACAATATGAACTTTAACTTTGTAATAAACAAAATCAAACATTTTTCGATCACCGGGAAAATCCAGAAGAGAAGGAAGAAAACACAACAGAAATAGAACACATGTCTGATTCAGGAACAACTGAGGACGAGAGTGAAGAAAATGAAGTACTCGCCGAACCAGAAACAGAACAAGAAGACAATCTGGACGGAGGAAGAGTATTGAGGGACAGATCGAATATTAAACCACCGGAGAGGTTCGACGAACTCGCGATAATTGTTGAAGCTGCTGACGATCCTCAAACATTCAAGGAAGCAATGCACGGCGAAGATCGAGAGCTTTGGCAAACAGCTATGAAAAGTGAAATCGAATCTTTACATGAAAACAAAACATGGATTCTCCAAGATCTACCGAAAGGAAAGAGAGCTTTGTCAAGTAAATGGGTATTTAAGCTAAAAAGGAATGCGGATGGCACGATCGATAAATACAAAGCAAGACTCGTAATTAAAGGATTTTCTCAGAAAAAGGGGGAAGATTATGCACAAACATTCAGTCCGGTAGCCCGAACTGGGACGATACGAGCTCTGTTGAGTGTAGCGGCTTGTGAAGGGTTAGCCCTAACTCAGTTCGATGTTTCTACAGCGTTCTTGTACGGAGAACTAGAAGAAGAAATATACATGCGTCAACCGGAAGGCTTCAGCGATGGAACCAGAAAAGTTTGCAGACCCAACCGCAGTTTATATGGTCTCAAACAGGCACCTCGCTGCTGGAACAAAAGATTCATCGGTTTTATAGATTCATTGGGATTCAAAAGAAGTGAAGCAGATCCCTGCTTGTGCATTAAAAAGTACGAAGGGAAGAAAATAATAATTGCACTCTACGTTGACGATGGATTGGTGGCTGCTACGCAACCAGATGATTTAACGAAACTCATCAATAAACTCAAATCGGAATTCAAAATAACGGTAAAAGAAACAAGTTATTTTCTCGGAATGGAAATAGAAAGGAAAGAAGATGGATCAATCAGAGTTTCACAAACTGCGTACACTAGGAAGGTTTTGGATCGCTTCGGCATGAACGATTGTAGACCAGTATACGCACCCATTACAAAAGAAGGTTTTCCGTCAGGGAAAGAAGAAAAATGTGATCCGAAATTTCCCTATAGACAAGTTGTGGGAGCATTGATGTACCTCATGGTTGGGTCAAGGCCAGATATCGCGTATGCTGTTGGTGTGGCATCACGGTCATTAGAGAACCCATTGGACTGCGTTCGTGTGAAGCACATTTTGAGATATCTCAAAGGAACACTTGGAAAAGGAATCACCTATCGAAAAGCTACGAACTCAGGTATCTTGGAAGGATACAGCGACGCCGATCTGGGAGGCGACAAACCTACAGGCAGGTCAACGACGGGAGTTATATGCCTCTATGGAGGAAGCGCAGTCACCTGGCTAAGTCAAAGACAAACTTCAGTGGCAATATCGACTACAGAGGCTGAAATAGTTGCGGCAAGTGAGGGAGCACGGGAGCTTGTCTGGTTGAAGCGAGGGAAAATCTAATTCACTGACCAAGGTTACGAATTTTACTGACCAGCCTATATCTCCACTAACAATAGTCAAATGTGATTGCCATTCAGCACATGTGAAGTACCCACGCGGCAGCAAATGCTGACCACGTTTGGATGACATCCGACAAAATGGCGGCCATGTTCTCCCACCAACGAACACGTTCGAATTTTACTGACCAGCCTGTATCTCCACTAATAATAGTCAAATGTGGTTGTCATTCAGCACATGTGAAGTACTTACTTGGCAGCAAATGCTGTCCAAATTTGGCTGCGATCCGACAAAATGGCGGCCATGTTCTCCCTCCAACGAACACGTTCGAATTTTACTGACCAGCCTGTATCTCCACTAATAATAGTCAAATGTGATTGTCATTCAGCACATGTGAAGTACCCACGCGGCAGCAAATGCTGACCACGTTTGGATGACATCCGACAAAATGGCGGCCATGTTCTCCCACCAACGAACACGTTCGAATTTCACTGACCAGCCTGTATCTCCACTAATAATGGTCAAATGTGATTGTCATTCAGCACATGTGAAGTACTCACGCGGCAGCAAATGCTGACCACGTTTGGATGACATCCGACAAAATAACGGTCATGTTCGCCTCGCAACGAACACGTTCGAATTTCACTGACCAGCCTATATCTCCACTAATAATAGTCAAATGTGATTGTCATTCAGCACATGTGAAGTACATACTTGGCAGCAAATGCTGTCCAAGTTTGGCTGCGATCCGACGAAATGGCAGTCATGTTTTTGCCGCAACGAACACGTTAGAATTTTACTGACCAGCCTATATCTCCACTAATAATAGTCAAATGTGATTGTAATTCAGCACATGTGAAGTACTCACGCGGCAGCAAATGCTGACCATGTTTGGATGACATCCGACAAAATGGCGGTCATGTTCGCCTCGCAACGAACACGTTCGAATTTTACTGACCAGCCTGTATCTCCACTAATAATAGTCAAATGTGGTTGTCATTCAGCACATGTGAAGTACTTACTTGGCAGCAAATGCTGTCCAAATTTGGCTGCGATCCGACAAAATGGCGGCCATGTTCTCCCTCCAACGAACACGTTCGAATTTTACTGACCAGCCTGTATCTCCACTAATAATAGTCAAATGTGATTGTCATTCAGCGCATGTGAAGTACTCACGCGGCAGCAAATGCTGACCAAGTTTGGATGACATCCGACAAAGTGGCGGTCATGTTCGCCTCGCAATGAACACGTTTGAATTTTACTGACCAGCCTGTATCTCCACTAATAATAGTCAAATGTGATTGTCATTCAGCACATGTGAAGTACTTACTTGGCAGCAAATGCTGTCCAAGTTTGGCTGCGATCCGACAAAATGGCGGTCATGTTCTTCCCGCAACGAAGACGTTCGAATTTTACTGACCAGCCTGTATCTCCACTAATAATAGTCAAATGTGATTGTCATTCAGCGTATGTGAAGTACTCACGCGGCAGCAAATGCTAACCATGTTTGGCTGCGATAAGAAAAAATGGCTGTCATGTTCTCCCCGCAACGAACACGTTCGAATTTTACTGACCAGCCTGTATCTCCACCAAAGTTGCACAGAAAATCAAGTTATTCAGCTCCCTAGTGATGAAGTTGAAACCAATCCGGGGTTGGGAAAATTTATCACGCTAGATAACACTACCACATGTAGAAGCTCAATCAATTGAAAAAGCTAAGCTTGCTGTTGCTAAGGTAACTTACAAGGGTTAATGGCCGCGTTGCAAAACTCCAGACTTGTTCAGCGCTTAATGAGCACTTAATCTTTTTCTGTTGCAAAACTGTCAATCTAACTCAGCGCTGAGTAAGTGCTTAAACACGTCCCATCGCGATACAAATCACCGTTGCAAAACTCCAGTAAGCGCTTAATTCTACACTTTAGTGCTTAAACACGAGCCCCGAGATTTGCAACGCAACCATTGTTTTGATATTTTTATTGTCACTTGTGCTCATAAACGCCAGTGAAAGCCAAAATTAGAGAGAATTTAGAGCATTTTGTACTGCAGGAACTTCAATTTCTTAACTGCCTCCGACTATACGCCAATATTATGCCGGATATTCAGCTTGAGAGGCCCAGCTAAGATAGTAATTAACGAAAATTTGGTGAGGACAACGTTTGAAAATCAGTGGCTAAAGTATCATTAACTATGGCAAAAATGTCGTTTTTTGAAATGAGAAGGATACACCTGTAGTTCACGATTAAAGGCGAGTTTTCTTGGATGGATAATTGCCCTTTCTATACGCCCAATGTTCAGTTCCCGTCCTGAGGTGAAATTGCTGATTTCCTAGAAGAGTTTGAAGTTAGTATTTTACTGCTAAATTGGTATATTCGACTACATTGACGTTCTACTGACGTATTATTAATTATGTAAAGGAACACGATCCGTTATTTAATTAATAGTCGGATCACAGCCAAACGTGGACAGCATTTGCTGTCACGTGATTACTTCACATGTGCTGAATGACAACCACATTCGACCATTATCAGGGGAGGTACAGGCTGGTCAGTAAAATTCGAACGTGTTCGTTGCGGGGAGAACATGACCGCCATTTTGTCGGATCGCAGCCAAACTTGGACAGCATTTGCTGCCACGTGAGTACTTTACATGTGCTGAATGACAACCACATTCGACCATTATCAGGGGAGGTACAGGCTGGTCAGTAAAATTCGAACGTGTTCGTTGGGGGAAGAACATGGCCGCCATTTTGTCGGACGTCATCCAAACGTGGTAAGCATTTGCTGCCGCGTGAGTACTTCACATGTGCTGAATGACAACCACATTTGACTTTTATTAGTGGAGATACAGGCTGGTCAGTAAAATTCGAAAGTGTTCGTTGCGGGGAGAACATGACCGCCATTTTTTCTTATCGCAGCCAAACATGGTCAGCATTTGCTGCCACGTGAGTGCTTTTAATGTGCTGAATGACATTCACATTTGACTATTGTTAGTGGAGATTCAGGCTGGTCAGTAAAATTCGAACGTGTTCGTTGTGGGGAGAACATGACCGCCATTTTGTCGGATTGCAGCCAAACTTGGACAGCATTTGCTGCCACGTGAGTACTTCACATGTACTGAATGACAATCACATTTGACTATTATTAGTGGAGATATAGGCTGGTCAGTAAAATTCGTAACCTTGGTCAGTGAATTAGGTGCACCCTTGAAGCGACTATATGATGAGATTGTCCATTTGCAAGATTTACCAGTACTTCATGTTGACAACGAGGCTGCGACAAAGCTAGCTTTAAATCCTGAGCAAAGTCATATGGAAAACCAAGTCATTCAACTTCGTCTTATTTTTATGTTAAAAAAATGAAGCGGTTCGTGGGTTGGGATTTTTGCTCCCGGTACGTTGCGCTGCTCTACTATGAAAGTAGATCACCCGCTAAATTCAAAAATTATAGAAAAGTTAAGTGTTGGAAAAAACATATGGTATCAAGATAGATATCACGCTACAACTTCAAACCGAAAATAAATATAGTGATTTTTGTATTTGGCGGGTTTTCTCCTTTTTTATGCTTAACGGGAGCAAAAATTCCAACCCAAAATAAAAAACATTTTTTTCCTCGAGTCTGAGGACTTGGTTTTCCATATGACTTTGATCCTGAGTTCCACCGGCGGACAAAGCACATTCAAACTCGTCATTTTTTCGTCAGGGAACTCGTAACCGAGAATAAAATCACAGTTCAGAAAATTCCTACTGAATTTCAACTGGCCGACATTCTAACGAAACCCCTCGCTCGAAATCGAGTTGAAAAATTAGTAAGTGATGAGATTGGGCTGACTTGAAAAGTATTTTGACGAGGGAAATTATTGAAGTATTTTGGTTTGGCGTCATTAAAGTTCACACGGTGCAATGTTTGAAGCTATATTGCACGCTGGTTTTTAAAAACATATGTTCCTTGGCAGTGACCGGATGTTTTTAAAAATCCAGCATGCAATTTAGCTTCAAACATTGCATCGTGTGAACAGGGCTTAATACTTTTTAATGAAACACATTTTTTGTTATAAAAATAAATAAATAGGGTCGTATTCAGAAACCAACCTTAACCTTTACAGCTCCTTTAAGCGCTTCAAAACAGATGACACATTTTTATAAACCATCACATTTTTCAACTCCTTTAGTTAAGGCTTTGTAAAGGATGGTTTCTGAATACGGCCCATAGTCTCGTTTTTGCGTTGGTCACAAAACATCTATTTTCTTTTTGTCTAGTCCTTAACTCTGTTACACTCAAGACTTTCAAAGAAGAAGTCACAACAAATATGGCCGTGAGCTCACCTGGCAGTATAGGTTCTCTGCGGAGGCTAATGATCAGTGAAATTTCTAGTCAGTGCGTTCAATAGACACGAAACTGCAAAGATTCAAGCTAAATATTACGTGTTGAGCAACACATAATTGCTCTTGAACGTGCTCTTGGCTTAGCAGATTAGTCAGTCAATAAACATATTTTTGGGATGAAAAGCCGTTGAATTTCAACTGCACTGCAAAATTACTGCACTAGGAGTTGAAGATCTACTAAATTGTAAGTTCCGGGTATAAATATATCAGCGAAATAGCCAGTTTCTGGTCTTTACTGTCGCGAAATAACAAGTTTCGATTCTTTTTTTTAGTGGCCGCGGGACCAATGTCTAACAAATACCCCCCCCCCCCCAAACAACTACAACAACAGCGACGACAAAAACAAAAATTGCAACATTTTGTAGCAGAACACCCGCGAAATTGGAAGTTTTCTGGCTGAAAATTCGTAAAATTACAAGTTTTCGTACTTGATCTCAGCGAAATTTTTAGTTTCCGGTCTTTATTTTCTCGAAAATGCAAGTTACCGATCTTAATATCCGCGAAATTGCTAGTTTTTTTTGTCTTTTTTCTCATGAAATTTGCAAGTTTTAGGTATTTATTTACGCGAAATTGCAAGTTTCCGTTCCCTTCTTTTTGGTATGCGTAGTATGGTAGTCGGCCACTACTGCGCCCACAACACGACATATAGCCGCGTGACTGCAATATTCAGAGCTAAATATTTCTGAGTTCGACAGTTTGGGTCTGAACTTGAGAGAAATTAAAAGATTCCTGGGGTTGAGAGTCTGCGAAATTGATAATTTCAGGTTTTAATTTCCGCTAAATGGCGAAACGTTTCGGTGCTCTTCGAGGCGCCTTAACTCAAGCTAATCGGCCCCAGCAACCGGTTAAATATATAGCCATGACATTGCCAGTTTCGGGGGTAAATATTATAATAATTACACGCCGAAAATTGCGTTTCGAGCCTTTTTTTCGTGGCCGCGAACCCGAGCTAGGCGGCCCCAACAGTGCCTCGAAGAAAACGACGTAATTACATCACATCAAAACCTTCGAAATTGCAAGTATCGGTTCTAAATATCCGCAAAAATGCCAGTTCCTGTTCTTAATTTTCCTGAAATTGAAAGCTTCGGGCCATTCTTTAGTAGTCGCGGAACCAATGTCTAAAGAATAGCCGCAAAATTGCAACATTTTGGAGCTGAAGAAGAAGAAATCCTGACGAGTACCAGTGAAATTGGAAGTTTCCTGGCTAGACGAATATCCTCGGCAATTGCATTTTTCGAGAATTCTAGCGAAAATGCATGTTTCGGCAAAAACAAAAAATTGCAAGCTTGAAATTGTTTTCTGTGGGCTCGGGCCCTGGGCCACGACACGACGGACGGAAGGCTCGTCCGCCGTATTCCACACTTCCTTTGCGCACTTGATCGCTGAGCTTATTCGACGACTAAACCACGCGATATTGTCTTTCTGAAAAGCTAAATCGACAAAATATGGTATTCGAAGGATACAATACAACGAAATTATTCTTTTCAAGTGACCTGAACCCGCGATTTTTTTATTTTTCATCAAGGCCCAAACCAGCCATATTGGTTTTTTTTACGACTAAACCCCCAAAATTGATTTTAGTGGTTCGAGCTCTTGAGGGTTCAAGACTTTTAATTTTCAATCGTTACATGGCCAGAGCATTTTGTGGTTAGAGCTTTTTGGGGTTCAAGCTCAAGCACGTCATTCGGTAGTGGCCTCTTCAATATCAGGGTGACTCAACGTGATCATCCCAAATTAAGTGTCCCGCTTTTTCTGGTTTTGTCCCTGCATATTTTGGTCCTTGAAACACGGTGTCCTGATTTTCGAGTTAGCAAGCCTGGCCGGAACTCCCCAACTAGTCCTTACGTCCTAGGAGAGGGGAGTTTTGTGCACTTATAGGCTACACATTATCATCTAGGCGGTGTTTTCTCCGGGAACTATTGTAACCTTATAACCAAGAGTCCGAACTCCAGTGAACCGTGGCAACCACTCGACCCAACCAATGATTACTCCCGGCTCTCTTTGTCACCCTTGGACTCAGAGTGCACACTATTGAACACGAGAGCAAGTGTCCTCTTACTCTTAGTAGAGACTTGTCCACGACGCTGCCGCTAAAATGCTGAAAAAGAAATACCACCGCACTTGTCTCAATTGGGGTCAGCGGCACGTGTCCTCTTCCACTTAATCCATAAGACCATCCGTAATAACCAACTCCTCAAGGCTCTCGAAAACGCCGCGTTGAACGAAGCCGTCCCCAGTGCACCATCCCAGCCATTCTACCAAGCCCCCCCCCCCCGTCAGCATCAATCCCATAACAATTTCCAACAAATATATTTACATCGAAACAAATCTATTTTAAACATACCTCCCAAAATGAAAATAATCAATTCTTTTGGCCCATCGGCGGCAATCGCCAAAGTTATTCTTTAACAAATATTCGAAGGTGAAGGGGTTGATATTTTCATCGACTTGTTTTTGATACAGTTTTTTCCTCTCTTGAAGCTGCTCGTAAGAAATGGCCATGGCTTTGAAAGGAAGAATGGCGGCGACTTGCCCCAAAAATCTCTTGACCTACGTTTGGTAAAAACAAAGTTATATGAACGGACCCGTCCACGAAATCATTTGTATTTTATATTTTACCTCATCAAATTCGCATTTTCCGCCTAATTCGATGATCACTCTACCATCCTTGACTGGAGTAACATAGTGGTCGATGTTACCTTTGCCACCACCCATTCTATGGCCTTGTCCCTAGATGACAGCGAACACACAAAAAAAGTCGACGAATTACGCGTAAAAACGTTTTAAAAAGACAAAAAAAAAAACCTTTTTAGTAACGGCTTGCCACGGAGGGTCGACCCTCCATATTGTGAACATGCGTTTCGTATCCATTTTACGTCCAATGGTCAGTCGTATCATTTCAAAATGGCCGGAACGAAGTCGGCCGCCACCTGTAGCCTTTAAAGGGAAATGAGCAAAGTGGACACGTTAAATTGGTGGTAATGTAGGATGTAGGGGGTTGGGGCACTCACGATAATGCCGTACTGTTTGAGAATGAAATCATTGTGAATCTCTTCTGGTCCTCGCATGCACATCAATTTTTTGTGCATTTTAGGCGCTTTGATGTTGACGTACTGGGGGACTTTTTCCATGAATCTCAGTTTCGGTTTGTCCGGTATTTCAATATCTGATAAAAAATATACCAAATGAACTAAGATTGGCTGATTCCAAATTAAATGTTGAAACTTTTTCCCTGTAGTGATCGCCCCCTCCATCCCACATCTTAACGCCCAGAAAAATTATTATAGTGCACCACCCTACAGAGCCAGAAAAACATGATCCTTGTGTCTACTATGCCCCCCCCCTCCAGCGTATTATTCTGTAAGAAGTTCCGAACTTTCTGAACCTTCGGGTATACGGAGTACACCGATTATTAGGTCAGCGGCAGACCATCTCCATTGCCAAAAGCGCGGCATTGCAAAGGAGGTGGGACGGACACGACGTAGGTACTGCAGGATCCAATTGATATTAGGATTTGAAGGAGCAAAATCCGAGAAATTAGGTTTTGAAGAATTAAAATCCTCGAAACTGGGCTTTGAGAGTGCCAAAATTACCAAAATGGTTTTGTGAGTGATCAAAACCCTCGAATTTTAATTTTTAAAGAGCGAAATTAGTTTTCGAACAATAAGCCAGATATTTCAGAAAGAACTAAAGCCACGAAATTTGGTTTTGAAAACAGTGAAACCGGAATAAGGGGCATGAAATAGCAATAATCCGTGAAACTTGGTCATGAAGAAACCAAATCCGTGACATTTGTTTATGACAAAGCTGCGTAATTGTGGTTTAAAAGGCTGAATTAGTCTTCCAAGCTAACTAAACCTGAGGAACTGGTTTTCGGAAGAGCTAAAGCCATGATTTTAGGTTTTTGACAAAGCGTAAATTCCAGATTTTGAGTTTTCAAGATGAAAAATCTAAAAAATGTGGTTTTGAAACAGCAAATGGCCACAAAATTGGAGCTTGAACGAGCTGAATCCGCAAAATTAGGGCTTGAAATAGCAAAAATCCGCGCGACTGAATTGAGTTGAAAGAGCCGAAATCGTGAAATTTGTTTTTTCATAGTTCGTTTTTCGATAAATTAGTTTTTCGAACTGCCCACAAACCTGTGGAACGTATTTCAAAAATATTCAAACCCGCGAAATTTGGTCGTTGAAACAGCAATCTGTGAAATTGGCCGCGTTGCAAAATTACAGACTTGTTCAGCGCTTAATGAGCACTGTGTCTTTTGCCGTTGCAAAACTGTCAATCTAGGTCAGCGCTGAGTAAGTGTTTAAAATCCAACAAAACACGTCCCATCGCGATAAAAATCACCGTTGCAAAACTCCAGTAAGCGCTTAATTCTACACTTTAGCGCTTAAACACGAGCCCCGAGTAAATCCGAGTTTTGAAACAGTAAAAATTCGCAAAACTTGGGGGGTTTGTAAGAGCCAGAGCGCCGAATTTCTGGTGTAAATCACCTAAAATTGAAGAATTTTTGTTTTAAAAGAGCCAAATTAGTTTTTTGAATTAGCCAAAACCTGCGAAACTGGTTTCATTGGTTGCGTTGCAAAACTCGGGGCTCGTGTTTAAACGCAGTAGTTTAGAATTAAGTGCTTACTGGAGTTTTGCAACGGTGTTTTGTATCGCGATGGGATGTGTTCTATTGGATTTTAAACACTTACTCAGCGCTGAGCTAGATTGACAGTTTTGCAACGGCAAAAGACTAAGTGCTGAACAAGTCTGAAGTTTTGCAACTCGGCCATTAAGAGCTGAAACCGCGAAAGTTCCTTCTGAAAGTCTGAAAACTCGCGAAATTGAGGTTTGAAATAGCAAAAATCTGTGAAACTGGATTTTGAAGGTGCCAAATCTAATAAATTTGTAATGTAATGAAAGAGATAAAAACCATTTTCCAAAAACCAAAACGATTTTGAAGGTATAAATTTGCAATATAATGAAAGAGATAAAAACCTCCGGGCCATTTGTTTTTTCGTTTTTCGTCAAACTAGTTTCGGATTAACCGAAACTGGTTTTATAAAAAGCCAAACCAACGAAAATTGTACTTTTCAAAGGGCAAAACCCACAAAATCGGGATTAGAATGAGACGAACCCGCAAAATTTTGTGTTAAAAGGGCGAAAACCCGCTAAACTGCGGGGTTGGGGGGGAGGATCAGACCCACCAAACGTTAAGTTGGGAACGAAATAATGCCAGACGCTTTAAAAGTACGACATGTCCGAAGAGGGTAGGACGTCTGATCGTCCTATAATTGCGTGGACTGTATTGCCTTGATATTGACCAAAAAGAGTTTATTTCTTGGGATAAACTCTTCAAAGAATCAGATTCGCGTCCAAAATTTTTAAGGGGTTAAAACCGGGGCCGCCGAGAGACTAACGTTAAAAAGAGTTAATCTTTCGACGGCCCCGGTTAAAACCTTTAACCCAAAAACCCCTTTACGTTTGTTGGAGCTTTGCCGTGGTTGGGCCTTCCTTATGATTGAAGATTTTCGCGGTCGGTGTTTTCTGGAGTGGGGCCATTTATGCGGTTTAAGCTTTGCTTGGTTGTGCCTTCTTCGTGGTTGAAGCTTGACTGTGGGTGGAGCTGGATATTGGTTAGAGCTTTTTGCGCAAGGAGCTTTGCTGTGGTTTGGAGATCCGATGTGGTGTGGAGCTGTGCTGTGGTTGGCGCTTAATTGTGGTCTGAAACGACGTAAATGGTTGTAGCTTGTAATCGATACTTTTCAAAAGTCGTGGTTTGGAGCTTTTCTGTGTTTAAGAGCTTTGCTGAGGTTTGGAGCTGTGCTGTGGTTGCAGCTTTACTGTGGTTCGAAGCTTTCTAAGAAGAACTATGGTTAGAGCTTTGGGCTATGTTTGGGCCTTATTTATTGCGGTTTGGAGCTTCGTGGAGCTATCCTGTTGTAGGGCCATCTTTGTTGTTGGAGCTTTGCCGGGGTTTAGAGGTTTGTTATTATTTGGAGATTGGCTGTGGTTAGGCCTTTTAAAATATTGTTCACTACAGCAAGATACTAAAACTGTGAAGTTGGTTGGGGGGGGGGGGCTCATAATTCAAATTGATCGACGCATCATCAATTCATCAGACGGTTCCCATAAAATTCAAAATCAGTCAACTCACGGTCATAATTAGGCGGCGCTTCGAAGTATTTGATCGTCCTCACTTGTGAAACGTTCCAAAACCCGCTGGGCACTGCAAAACACAATATTGTTTAGACAAAAATAAAGCCAAAAAAAAATAGATTTTCTTCTCAGTCACTCACCAAGTTTCAAGGCCTTAAGGACCAGTTTTTGGCCACTAATTAGTACTGGATCCATTGATTTTTTTAGGAAATTTGATTCCCTTGCAATAACAAGAAGCGGGACGGCTGAAAATTGTGATACAGTGGCAAGGTTGTGATAAAGGAAACCGTGTTGTTACCTTTCTGAGACCTCCAGGAACAAATTTTCTTTTGACAGGGGACACGTGTTAATCAAGATGAAAAGAAGGCGTGCCTTGTTTAGCGCATTTCACTGGGAAAAATTCTCGAATATAAAGGAAAATGCTAACGATATCGGAATTTTAAACTAAACTCTGGGTCTGGGCGGTTTCCGCAATTAATAAATCGCACGAAACTGCGTGGCCCAGGACATGCAGCCGTTGCCAGGATATTTTCGTTGCTACCTTAGTACAAAACATCACAGCTCCGGGCTTACAAATCTCATAGTTAATTTCAACGAAAAATGGGTTCTATTTCAGAACAGTTGATCTCTGGATTGACTAATCATGGCTATTCAGACTATGATGACTACTTACAAAAGGGTATCTACCTCGAAAGATGTTGAATAGCCAGTTGCACGATAGAAATCATCAATCTGTTTTAGGAACCGAAATTGTGTCAAATGTTCCTCTTCAAGCGTTTTTATACTTCAACGCTATTACTTTTCCATTTTGGTTGATTGTAACGTTGGCGATGATTCCTCTGAAGGTAATGTGTATGAGTACCCCCCTCCCCTCCCGCAATAGCATACAGTAACGGTGGCTTGTAGTACTCTGAATTAGGGTCTCTATACAAATTTGTGACCATTTTGGTGTTGATTACAATAATCGTTGTCGAGTGCGTCCGTCTATACATGGGCTATGTTGGAAATCTGAAGGAGCAGGTATAACTATTACTGTTCAAATATCGAACACTGTAACTCATTGTTGGTTGGGGGGGGGGGCGCAGATACCAGAATTGGCCGGATTCTGGCTGTTGACAATTCTTTTGCAGACTCCTCTGCAGATTTTCCTTCTCGTCTGCCCTGGATGTCATTCGAGCGTTTTGGAAATAATTATGCAGTTCATCATGGTGGGATTTCTGGTGTGTCAACTCGTTTTTGGTTTTGTCGCTTTGAGGCGATCCGCGAGGCATTCTGTACACGCTTTTCATTTGTCCAGTTTTCAGACGGCTATGGTCGACAAATAAACTTTTAACGAACGTAACCGTTAACTTTTATTAATTTGTTTAAAATATACCTACTCAAAAGTTGTTTTTTTTATACAGAGTTCTAATACAATTTTTCTGATAACAATCATGGTTTGTAACGGAAACCAAGACTGAAAAGATTGTGTGAAACAGAATATTGCTAAACTAAATGAACATTAATTTACATCAAAATAATAGGGGGGGATTCACGCCGTTTTCGTAGTGTCTACAAATTTGAGGTGAATCCATGAAAAACATTAATGGAATGTGCTTGTTGTTAACCGAGCGAAATGCCACAAACCAGCTATACAAAATATACAGAGGCCTAAGTACACCATCAACAAAACCAAAGGAACCTTAAAGAAAAAAGGTGTCACAGTGGGAAATATTTACAGGAAGAATTCTGGTCATTTCGCCAGACACGAATTAAAACAGTATTGAGGGCTTACTCTCAGACAGTTACTTTTTTTACCTGGTTCCCATTTAATAAAATCCAAATACGTACGTCACTAACAATTTCGGAGCTGATGGATCAAGAGCCTTGCGAATTGTGTTGGAGGGGGCGTGGGGGAAGGAACAGTTTAACTGTTGCCCATTTTGACTTTGGCAACCATAAAGATACCGACGATAAGCCCAAAAAGGCCTATGGCTGAACCGAAAATTTCTACGATTAGAATTTTAACAAAGAGATTGGGGTTGGCTGCGTCGGCGAGGGCGGCACCCGAGCCCACAATACCGACGGCCATACCGCAGGATAAATTGACAAGGCCGACGGTAAGACCCGAGCCAAAAATCAAATAGCCCGAGAGCCAGTTGTTCTCCTTGACTGTTTCGCTCGCGCTGGCCACCTGAAAAAAAAAACAACAAACAAGGACTTGAGTTTTTCAAATCCTGTAAGGAGTCAAAAGCCAAAAGGGGGCGTGTACCTCAGCGCTGAACGACTCGATATAACCAGAGAGGACGATAGCGGTGATGAGGCCGTAAATAGCGACGGCTTCGCAAAAGATGACTGAAATTAAATTTTTCGTCTTGATCCTTGGGACTCGAACTCCGGCGCCCACGATAGACGTTCCAGTCGTGTGAATGCCCAGAGCGGCGCCAACGACGGACAAAGCAACGGCGAGACCGACGCCAAGGGCGATCCACATGTAGGGCGAGCTCTCGGCAAGAAACCATCCTATGCTGAGAGTCTCACCCTTTTGAAGGATGATGGTGTAGAAGAGGGCGACGCCGATGACGGCGATCGTCATGCCGTAGATGTACGTTTTCAACAGAAAATACCGCATGGTTCCCTCTCGTCTCTTATAAACGATTTAAACACTCAAATTGTCACCACTTTTAAAACCTTTTAAATTTAGAACAAAAAATTGGAATACCCCAAATGACTGGATGGCGAGGTAGTGCACCTTCCAAGCAGAAGAGTGCCCTGCCCACTTTTTAGTTTTATCGACAGGTGATCAGATGACGTCCTTGAACCTCCACAGTTTAAGCCACAAGTTTCGCACAAAAATCAACGATTTTTTTTCAATTTATCCTCGATCTCAGATCCTTCAAATTTTCGAGTCTGATTTAAGCAAATCCCTCAGTGTCATTTTTACTAAAAAACCCTGTAATTTCCTTGAATTTGATAATTCAGCGCCGCCTGTGATCTGAAAGACATTTGAAGCCAGTGGCCATCTTTGTCTTGTTGGGGTTTCCTTTCTGCTGCCTCGGTGTGTTGAGAAGGCTCAACCCATTTTATATTTTTTTTTTTTTTTCAGTTCGCGTTTGACGTTATTTCTCAATTTATCTCGAATGCTGCGCGTGTTTTAGTGCTTAATTTCGTGCTATATTTGATTGACCATACGAACTCGAGTTCTTCCCCTCTTCGTCCGGTGAAAACTTAGAATGGGACGAAAGAAGAAGAAGCAGTCGAAGCCTTGGTGCTGGTATCCTTTTTTTCTTTGTTTAGATAGAAATAAAAACACTTTCCGTTCATATTTCAGCGGAATTTCTTATTTGTTCCCTCGACATAACATTAAGCAGGATTTCCCCGTAATGCGTGCTTTGAGGTCACGGGGGGGCTATATTTGACCTGGTTATTCGAGAGTCCTAAGTAGGTGTAAGTTTGGCGCATTGCTAATTTTATTGCGACACGACAGGTATTGGAGTTGGCGGATTATCAACTTTTCTCCTTAAAAAAAACAAGCCCCCCTTCATTTTACAATTTTTTTTTTGTTTTTGTACGCGTAGTTTGATAGTCTCCTCGTTCCCCTTGATTAGAGCCAAGTACAATCACCGAGGCACCTTCGTACTATTTTAGGCACAATGCACTTTCTGACCCAAAAGTTATCTTAATGACGTAGAGTGAAAATTTGGATATTCCGTCTTGAAGGGGCTGCTGCCCCCGCTAGAACCTCAATATTCCCCCCTAATCTGAGCATTTTAGTAATAATATTTATGGCCTTTTTTAAGTGTTGGTATCAATTTTCAAAGGGTTGAACGAAATTAAACATTGTCTTGACAAGTTTTCATTTTGTGGTTTTGGAACGCTCCTTGTATAGACGCTATTTCTTTGCTGCACTATTAGTGATACAGAGAGGTGGCGGAAGTATGTTCGACCAAGGGGGCAAATTCCGTGTCATTGAGACTGGAGTCGAATGAATCTCGGAGTACACAAGTCCCCTTTTCCGCCAGTATGTGGCGAAATTAACAGCTTTGCATGCTCACGACTGGCTTCTGTTGCAGTCGTTTAGTTTATGAGGCTTTACTGTCCCTCAAGAAGCCAAATAGAACGCTCTGAAGCAAAATCTCCACTTAAGGAAGGCCACTGGTTGGGAAACCCCTCTGTTCGGGTTAATATACCCGTGAGATAGGTGATTTTCTGGCCGGATTCCCTGCCAGAATCTGCGTGTGTTGTGAGTGGTGACTGGTGATGGTTGCCAGAGCCAGGTCCTTAGAGAGAATATTGGGGTCCGGGGATAGAACTCATTGAACCGCTTTCACAGATCCCCCTCCCCTCACCCGCTATCTGATGTACAATTTTGCTTTGGTACCAGATATTTTATACCACGAAAAGGGCCCAACCATAGCAAATCTCCAACACACAAGAAAGCTACTAACCACAGCAGCGCTGGAAACTACAACACAGCTCGAAATCCCAGCAAAGCGCCAACCACAAAAAAGCTTCAGACCACAAAGAAGGCCCAAACACAAAAAAGGTCCAACCACTGCACAGATCTAAACCACAGGAAAGAACCAAACCACTGCTAAGCTCTTATAACTACAGCAAAGCTCGTAACCCCAGCAAAGCTTTAAACCACAGTAAAACTCCAACCCACGAAGAAGGCCCAAACAGATACGCTCTAACCATAATAATGCTCTATTAACAATGATGGTCTAATCACAATAATCGCTAACCACAGTTAAACTCTAACCACAATAAAGCTCTAACCATGATAAAGTTCTCCACAATAAAGGCTCGAATCACATTAAAGCTACAACCATATTGAAGCTCTAACCGCAATGAAGCACCAACCACAATTAAAGAACCAACCGCAGTAAAACCCTAAACACACAGAAGGCCCAACCACAGCAAAACTCCAAACCACGGCAAATTTCCAAACCACAGCAAGGCTCTAAACCTCAACAAAGCTCCATTGCACTGTAATGCTCCGACCATGTCACAGTTCCCCCCTAAAAATGCTCTAACCAAAGTAAAGTTTCAGTATACCGTTCCATGTCTTTTCTCCTTCATGTTCTTCATTTTTTTTTAACTTCCATCCTATTTTTGATTTCCGAAATCCGGGCCCCCAAGGAAGGCCGGGCCAGGGGATAACGGACCCAGTGCCCCCTCCCTCTCGATAGGCCTGGTCAGAGCCTTAACATTTTAAAAACGACATTTTTATGAGAAAATACCATTAAAAAGAATGAATTAATTTCCTCTCCAATCACCCTTTAGAGCTGTCCATCAAGCTGGTCATTCCAATATTTGGAAGAGCAAGATTATGTCCTTGAAGGTCCGTTTGGAATGCCCTTTCACCCTCTTCAAACCCAAACTCTGATTTGGCACGTTCAAAAAATCAATATCGTGGCTTAAGCTCTTTTAAACTCAAAATTTCGCGGATTTAGTTCTCATAGAACTCCATTTTCCCTGGTTTCCTCACCCGAGAAGCCAACCGGGAAGATGAGAGAGCTGATTCCCGATCACCTCCCTCTTTTTCACGGTCTTGGCTGCATCGGTGGCTAGAATTTGCTATTTTCACTTCCTTTTAACAAAAATTTCGTGGTTTTGGCACTTTGAAAAAAATCAATATTTCGGGATTATCCCTGACAACACATACATTTTGTTGGGGGATTTGGCACTTGCAGAACCCAATTTCGCGGGTTTTGCTCATTCAAAAATCAAATTTCGCAGGATTGACTCCCTAAGATGCCAATTTTACCGGATTGACCCGTTCAAAAATCCCATTTCACGAGTTTAAAAAAAAAACCACGCGTTTTTTTTCATAAAATATATTTCCTGGCTCTTTCGAAGTTCAAATTTCGTGAATTCGGCACTTTACCAAACCTACTTTTGCTGTTTTGGCTAATTCGAGAACCTATTTCGCCTTTGGCTCCTTTGAAACAAGCAATCTTGGCGATTTGGCTCATTCAAGAACAAAATGTTGTGGATTTGGCACATAAGCTGCCTTCACATGCAAGCTTTAAAAAGCTGAGCTGTGGGCTTCAACCAATCAGAGTACTCGGCGCTATTTACTTGGAGCGCTCTGATTGGTTGAAGCCCAGCTTTTTAAAGCTTGCATGTAAAGGCGTCTATATGAAATTTGTGGATTGGTTTCTTTAACAAAGAGGCTTCAAGTTCAAACTTCCGTGGTGTCTGGAATAAATGAATCTTGAATCTAGAATGAATCTTGGTATTATAACTCGGGAATAAACGGGATTGCGTAACGGGGGCGACCTCACCACCTCGTCTTTGAGACCAGGATCCTCAAGGACTCAACGATTGGGGTTAAGTGCTCGCGAGAGTCATCTCATTGGCCTGAGCCTTTGTTTGAAGCACAGTCACTGTGTATTTTCCCTCCCTTCCAACTTGTTCTTTCGCCTCATCTTCTCTACGATATCAAACCATAATCCCCACCCCCCCCACAATTCGCTGAGCAGTCGTAAACGGCCTCTCATCGCCCGTTTTCCGAGCCGGGGTACAGTTGCCTTGAAGTTCCCTATATGTAGTTGGAAAATGCGTCGTGTCCTTTGTGGTTAATTAGTTACCATTAAATTCGCCTTAACTCTGAAAATCTCGTTATTTAAGGTATTGCAATAGGGAGTTCGACGATGAAAAGATCTTGATTCAACATCAGAAAGCTAAACATTTCAAATGTCACATATGCCATAAGAAATTGTTTACTGGCCCTGGCCTGTCGATACATTGTATGCAGGTAAGAAGCGTTGACCGTGAAACAAAAAAAAAATTGACAGAAATCGAATTTTTCAATTTTAGGTTCACAAGGAGGCCATAGATAAAGTACCTAATTCGTTATCGAACAGATCTAATATCGACATAGAAATTTACGGTATGGAAGGTATACCACCTGAAGACTTGAAGGAACACGAAAGACAAAAATTGGGCAAAATGGGTAAATGTTTCATTGATTTTTTTTTTATCTTGAACGTGCGAATTAAAGCGCGGTTTTTTGAAAACAAAAACAAAAAATAATTAGGTAGAGCAGCTTCTCCCAGCAGCGGCGAAGACGAACCTCCCACGAAGAAGAAAGCGGACGGACCGTCAGGACTAACCCCCGGACTTGGACTAATGGGTGGGGCACGCCCCAGTCTGTCACAGCCTCCTGGCATGCCTCCGGGAGCATTACCGCCTGGATATCCTATGATGTCTATGGGCCATATGCCTCCGTTCATGCCTCCTGGGTGAGAAATTGTTTTTTTGTTTGTTTGTTTTTTTTATTCAGAGCAATGATTGATTGTTTTTTGGGGTGGGTGGGGGATTTTTTAATTTTGAAAGTTTTTCCAGGATGGGGATGATGCCTGGTTCTTCTATGCAACCATCAGTCCCTTCGCCTCACCTTCAAAACAAGCCGCTTTTCCCGAGCGCTGCGGCAATTGTAGGTTTTTTGTAGGTTTAATTTTGTTGTTTCAAGCTCACGTCTTCCTCCCCTTCAACTGTTAGGCGTCATCGTCGGGGCCGTCGACAATCAACGATACAAAAACTACCTCAACAACGGCCGGAACGGTCAAACCGACTTTCCCCGCCTATTCGGCCAGTGGCGTTGCGAGTGGGTCGTCTTCGTCGTCCGACTCGCAGAAAGTCTCCCTTATAACGACGGTCGGTGGTTCGAGTAAAATCATCCATCCGCCCGAGGACATCTCCCTCGAAGAGTTTAAAGCCAAACTCCCCAAGTATCAAACGAATTCACCGGTTGGTAATTCCACCTCGGCGGCGGTTGCTGGGGTGGGTACGACCGATGAAGCTCAATCGTCACCTTCGCCTTCCGTCGCAACAAGTAGTAATACTTCTCAGGCGGGGCAACCGCAGCAACTTCAACAGCCTCCTATCGATACTAAACCTATGGTAAAGTTTTATTGCTATTAATTATTATTATTCGTCAGTTACCGTATTTTTTTTTCATACAGGAAAGAAGGATTCCACCCCCTGTGAATCGTATGCCAGTCATGTCGGTATCAGCTCCCGGTATGCTGCCTCCCGCCTCTGCTTCGATGATCATGTCAATGGCTGGACCTCATGGACTCATGCGAGGGCCTCCGACCATTCCTCTAATTCCTGCAAGTATGCCACTATTAAGGCATCAAATTCCTATGCATCCAGGTAAGGACTTAATAAATAGTGTGGGGTATTATTTAAAAAAATAATAAATGAAAAAAATCGACTGAGGGCAGGATGGTACGGTATGAGTCCTGAACCTTTTACTGTCGAGTGACTGTAGTTCAATTTATTTATTACTCAAAAAAACAAGTAAGTTCATTTATTTTCGTTTATTGGTTTAAATATCGTAGCATTTGCCGCACGATGTGTGAGGTGGTAGGGGTTTTTTCCATTCTTTTTGTCACTTTGTTTGAGACTTCAAAATTTTTAGGCGCCTACATGACAAAAGGTTTGAAATTTTTTGCCTCGCTTGTTTTCACAAATTCTCTTTTCCCTCTCCCTCCCTCCCTATCCCCCTTTCTTTTTCTTATGTTATAGGATTGATCGGAGGCATGGTTCCCCCTCCTGGGGCGGTCTACGGTGGTGGGGCTCCGTTGGGGGCTTTTCCGGGCCCACCGCTCATGTTACCGCCCCGCTTCAGATGATCAGGTTTGCTGGGGGCCCTTTGTCTTCTGTGGCCCCAACCATAGTTTTTTTTTTTATCGTTATAAGGAAAACTAGAAAAAATGAAAGGCAGCAAAACCTTTGTAAAAAGAAAAAAATAACACTTGAAAAAAGTAAAAAAACAAACTTTCGTGTCCCTTTTATTTTTACTGTTAATAGGTGTCGATCTCTTCATTTCATTTATTTTTCAAACGTTTTCCCTTGAAAGTTAATGTTCAGTGTTCACCTTCTTGAGTTTTTTCTACGGTGTGAAAAAGTTTGTTGCACAAGCACTGAAGCCTTGGTAGATTTTTTTTTTTTTAATCGTTTCCTGTAAGAAGGGACACGGAGGGTCAATTCTATTTCGCAGCACATCAGGCGATGGTTAACTTTAAAATGGCAAAAAAAAAACCTTTGAAACAAAAAATTGCCTCGACAAATTAAAAGGTAAGGCGACATTTATTCATTCATTTTAACCCCCCCCCCTCTTCTCACTGTACTCATTTGCTGGGGAATCCTCGGAAAATCAAAATTTTCAAACATTTCGCCACTTTTCTTCCCCTTACTCCCTCACCATGTCAGTTAAAAATTAAAAAGTCGTTAATTTTTTTTCGCCCTCCAACCCTCCCATTCATTTTATCGGTAATTATTGTAGGAGGGAAGGGGGGTGTTTTCATGGTCCCCCTCGATTAAGAGCTTTTGACGAAAAGTAAGTATACAACGTTTTTTAAAATGAGCTTCAAAAACATTTTCACTCGCTTGTGTTTTTAGGCTTCTCGCGCTCTAATTAAGATATTAAAAAAAAAAAAATAAGATGAAAATAGCCATACTTATTCATTTTTATGTGATGAAAGTAGCTTATTGTTGTATGTTAGTTTTTGATTTACTCTGAGTGAGTTTTTTTTTTTTCATTCAATTTTTGTTTTTCTACGGTAAGTGACTGTGTAAAGTTGACGACATTAGTTCTTAAGACACGAAATATAATAATAATTATTGGAATACAATTAAACGTTCAGTCTGCAGATAAATGGACTCTTCCAAGGACCGAGACTGAAGACGCGGGTAGTCTTTGGAGTCGGATTCGAATTTTTTGGAACATGGTGGTGGTCCTATAGGGATAGGGGCGAGAGGGACCCTTCAAAGACTACCCCCGATTTTCAGTGCTTCAGGTTTGCGTTTTAATTTATCCTATTATTTGCTTTTTAAACTCTACTGACTTTAAAACTGTGAACGAGCAACAGTTGAGCAGTCGGTAAGCTGGTGGCAGGATTTGGGGAAAATTAACGCTTTAAACAATTTTTTTTTTTCAAGGACGCTCCTTCCCTTTTTTCCTGATCCATCGTGGAATATTTCAATGGTATGACCGTTTATTATTTTTATTTTTATTATTTACTCGTTTTCCGCGCGACTTGGCCGTCCTTACAGGTATTTTTTTTTCCAATTTTTATTTCACAAAAAAACACAGCCGGACGTAGCCAGCAAGGTAGGAGTGCTGTTGGACGCACTGACGTCCCCTCTACCAGGAGAGGGGGTCCGCACCAAAAAAGACCCTCCCCCCTTCCTGGAGAAGGCGAACATCTTAATTCACAGTGCCTCATATTTAATTAATTTATTTTGGGATTCTTTCCCTGCCATGTCCGGTTGAAGAAGACAAAAAAAAAAAAAAAAGTAGTTCAGTCACAGCGGTTTTTTGTTGGACACGTATGATCCCCCGGTTTATTTAGTAAAAAGAAAAAAAAAAAGTTATGAAAGGAAAACCGGGCGACCTCGCGTAGGTCACAGCCGCTGTTGGACCTTGTGAGTCCCTTGTTTACCGTAACAGGCGATTGAAGATAAAATTTCTCAGTGCAACTAATTTTTTTTTTTATTTTATATAATTTTTTTTTTTTTTTTTTACAAAGGTTTATCGCGATTTTTCCGCCCCCTACCTAATGGGAATCCTCGAAGAAATGAAAATTTCATCGTGAGAGCCCCGTTAGCTAGGGGTCGGTGGTCAGCTTTTAAGTCAGCGGGACTACCATATTTATTTTTGCGTCGAATTTTCGTTTCATCAACCCACCACCCCACCCCACCAATTCGACTCACACCGTAGGAGGCTCGTTCATCACTAGTCACTAGAATAACTAACTTGTACCTGACTCTGAAAAATTTAACGAAAACGGTCCACTTTGTTTTTTTTAATTGGTCAACTGCGTGGAATTATGTTTTTGTTGCAGCGAAAGCCACGACATTGCTGTGGGGGGGGGGGGCGAAACTGGTTTTTAAGAAGCCAATTCCGCGAAATTCTGTTTTTCAGGTATGATGGCAATTTCATGACAAGAGAAACTGTTATGCAGTACAATTATTGAACCCCCCCCCCTTCCATTTTCATAGCGTGCTCGCGTCATTGTCCCCCCTTTTTGGGCAGCTCTGGTGTGCTTTCAACTTAACGCACTTGAGCGAATTTGTTTGTACGCCGGCATTATTCTGACGGAATGTCGTTTGTTCAACCTCCCGAATTACTCTGTTCGCTGCGGGCAAGCGTGCCGACATTTGAGAAAATTTAGTTGTTCAGCGGCACATTCTGTAACACGCGCTTTGTTCGGGTCGAACAGAGTGATTCGAGAGGTTATTGAAAAGCCTCGTGGCATTCTACTTTGTCTGTTGTGCCCGGTGAGGCTCTTCCATTTGACAGTTTTGCAATGAAGTTATGTCAAAAGTGACCTAAACCACCGGATTATCACGTTCAGAACCCTTTTCTCTTCGTCTGAACGAAAATCCGTTCAAATTTCAGCATTCCCCGTGTCGTAAAATTCCAAAATACGCGGGGTATCGAACAATTTGAACTTTTGGAAAAACGGAGAATGAGAGAAACTCTCCCTCTCTCCGCTTAGTAGCCCCACCCTCTGCCTCTATCCGTCAAGCCACAGTTGGTAACCAATCAATTTTAAGCGAATTCCACTTCAATTTCCCTAGTTCGGAACTTCAAAACAGTCAATTCTTATGGAAAACGTGGGTTTTATGGTTTGAGACCGTGTTTTGGGCTATTTGGGACTAAATTATCACTTTTTAAACAGAAAGGGAGGATTTTAGGACAAATTGAGGGTTTCTGTAAATAGAAATTGAAATTTTTGGCCCAGAAAATTAAGATTTAAGGACTAGCTTGACGGTTTTCAGGCCTACTTGTACTTTTCTGATGAAGAGTGGTCATTCCTGTATAAGTTAAGCCTAATAGGTATGTCACTGAGTGACATTTGGACGCAAACACCTGATTGTTTGGCCAAATTTCCTCTCCTCCCTCCAATTCCAACAGTGGCTATTCTGCTACGCCATACAGCTAAAGTGACGTCGTAGCTGCTATAAAAAAAAATCATTATAAGCCCAAATCTCGCCATTTTGTACCGAAATGTGGCTGTTTCAAGGGAAAAATTTGGTCTTTTGGCCCCTTGAATGGTCTATCAGGACAACAAGATGAGAGTTTTGGTCCGAAATTATTATTGTTTCGTTTACTGTGGTTGAATAGCTAGTTTCTGGCCTAAAACTGACAATTTTTGGGCCCCAAAAAATTGAATTGACTGTACAGGCCTGTGAGTTTTTGTTGAAAAACAAGTCGTCCCTGCAGCGGATGGGGAGGGGGTTAAATTACTTAGTAGTCTAGCCTAGGAGCCCTAAAGGGACAAACGTATCAAGTTTAGCGCTAAAAGTATCGTTTTCATTGGGTAAAACTCCCATTTTTTGCAAAGAAAGTCGAGAATAGAAGACTGTTTTCCAGCAGAAGTGCCAGTTTTCGATGGAAAACAATCCCTTCTGTACACAGGGATGATTTCTGTGTCAACTTCCTCTTCCCGGTGGTCTTGGTTACGTCGACGGCCAGAATCTGCGGATTTCACTCCTTCAAACCCTAATTAGGTTAGATACTAAGAGAAGTAAATTTCGCGGGTTTGACTCTTTCAAAGTACAAATTTTGCAAGTTACTGGCACTAGCAGAATCCAACTTTGCGTTTCTGTCCAATTCAAAAACCAATTTCGCCTCAGGTGAAAAAAAAAAACAAAAAAAAACGGTTCGCCTGGTTGGCTCTTTCCAAAATCACATTTGGTGGTTCTGACCATAGGTGGATGTAAGGGGGGGGGGTGCGAAAAAAATCGGCTATGAAGACTCTGTGGAGTCGATAGGAACAGTCCAATTTACAGTCCCAGAGTGTTCCCTACTGATAATGGTCTCTAAAATGCTACGTTAGTAACTTTAGTAACATAGCGCTGAAAACCTAGCACACGATTCTTCCTAAATTATGAACCTTGTTCTGTGAAAACAATTAATTTGCTTTAGAGGCTGACTATTCACTGTCAAACGGGCAATTTTCCCAAGAGAATCACTGATCGGTGGGATTTGTGGATTTCACCAATCAGAAACTCTCCATTCCATCTCAAAAACTAAAAATTTATCCCCGATGAACGACTCTATCCAGCACAGAAATGTTACTCACCCCCTCCCCAGCCACGAAGCGGACGATTCAAGCAACAAAAATGGGTCACTTTTTGCCCCTTGATAGTTCCTTGGTGGTTGGCCATCAAATTGGTGATTCAGCTGCCAGAATATTCTCGATTCAGCCCGGGGTCAGCTGAGTACGACCGACTTTTGGACACCGGTATACCAGCCCTTCCCCTCCTCACCACTGCCTAGTGAACTGGGCTGCCAAACAAATAGTGACTCTTCCCAATTTGAGCAAGGTTTGGCTATCCAATGGATGGTACCTTTTGTTGGTCCATTCCCCTACCGTCGAACATTTCAATTTTACCGATTCTGTCTAGTGTGTTTCCGACGAGATTTTGTGAATGAAGGTCAAGGGCAGTTCAAAAAAATATTCCCCCCGCCCCACCAAATTTACGATCTCCCGCTGACTAATTGGGAAATATCAATGAATTAAGTTTTCATCTTTATCTTGATCAATGATGCCTGTTTCTTTTAAATGATTCCAGACTGCCAGAACAATGTTGGCTTGTGTCGCATTTTATTTAAACACAATCTCGATTTTTGTAAGTACTGAAAACACTTTTATTTTTGTTGGAGTTCCTTCTCCTCAACCTTCCTCACTCACACTGACCTTTTTCACGGTGAGGTGTGCTTTATGTGTCGTTATATTTTAAGACACACATTGTAAGACTGAAATTACGTTGTAGCATAATTGTTTTATAGTAATAAATTCATTTTTTTTTTACCTAATGTTTTTTTATTTTATTTCAAAGAGCGGATTTAAATTTCTGCTGAAACTTTTGAAAAGTGAAGAACTTGGTGGCGATACGTAAAATTGGTGCATATGTCGATGCGATTGCCGGAACCGGCCAGAGACAAAACCTGATCAGGGGGCGAGGAAGAGAAAATGTGCAAAAATCGTTTGACAAAACTGAAAATTTCCTACGAACCTTTTGAGGGGAATCAGTGAAAAGGGCCGTGTACACGTTCGGAGCCGAGGGCGACAATTTGGAGACAATTTGTCCAGTGTAGTCGGCCTGATAGAAGTAGTCGCTGGCACCGCCCGCGAGAACCGAGTCAGCCTGGAGACGGGTGACGTGAATACCTCGATCGTCGATGTCGGAAAATGTTGACATGAGACCGAGTGTGCGCATGTGCCACAGTCCTAATTTGGGACCACCGCCGCAGAGCTAGATAGAAAAATGTCAATGAGGACCGTGAAAAAGCCGGTTGATTGGGTGGGTGGAGTCTTACAAGCCAGTCGTTATTGATGGCAACGTCGCCGATATATTTGCCGTAATCCGGCCGGGCAACGGAACCATTTTTAAATGGCTCTATGGAGTTTGTAAGAGCCTTCTGACGCAAATCCCATAGTTTGACTGCTCCATCTTCGCCGGCTGATGCCATTTGTGAGTCGCTACATGAACCAATCAGGAAGTCATACTCGTATACCAAAATAAAAATCCATTAAAATAACTCACAAACAGCAAATACTGTGAATGTAGTCAGTGTGCCCTTTAAAGGTCCTCAGGAGCGACCCATCTTCCAAACTGAACGCATAAATCAAGTTGTCACCACAGCCTGCGTACAAAACTTCGTTCGACTCCGACTGTTTCAAGAACAGCGTATTAACATCAGTCTTTTGAATTCTCTCACTGAACGTAAAACAAATAGTTTATAAAAAACGTATTTATTCTTCAAGTGACAGTTACTCACGAAACAACAGGCAATTTCAACGTGAAGGCCACCTTGGCCTCGCACTCCCGCACAGACTCCCAGGACCAGCCGTAGATGACCTCGACAGTGCCGGCCATCAGAAAGCGAGACGACGACGTCAAACTGCATATCTGCTCTTGGTTGGGACTCGAGAAAGTATAAACAGGAAGTTCGTTCTTCTGAATTTGATTGTCCGCATCGAGTACGTTCCTTATACTGTATCATAGAGAAGTGGAAGGGGGGAAACACGATTTCGTCGTTTTTTTTAATTACTCTAATAGTTCGGTAAACTTAAAAATCGTACGATTTTGATAAATGCCTGACTCGAAAACAGCTAAATAGCCGTATATGCTGCCGCAGACGAGGAGGTCTCCTTGAGGTGAAAATACTTGCGAGAGGACGCAATTGTACAACTCTTTGTCGACCATTATGCGAAAGTGTTTTAATTTGAAGAAAAACTTCGACAAAATCGTCAAATTAAAGTTGAAGACTAGAACAAGCACACACACATGGCAACAAACAGAACAGTCAGTTAATCACCAGCGCGGTTAACAAGTGGTCAGGTTGGCTTGCCGCGAGTAGTTCGCTGTTAATCGGTGGTGGGGGGACTGACGGCAGCGGACCCAAGTGGCTACAAAGAGCGTCGAAATTCCCTTCAAAATGACGTTTCTGACTAAATTATTACTATACGCTTTCAAGAAGTTGTTTTTCGGATAATTTCATCACTTCTCCTAGTTACAATCACTAAAATAGTTCAAAACAGAATATCCTTTGGTCCCAAGCAAAAAAACCATCAACCCAACCAAGACCAACTAACGGTTTTTCCTCATTCTACATAGATTGTAAATATTGGTGAAAAGACTTGTCCTCCTACATGAATGGGTAAATGAAATAAGACGTTTTGGCTTTCATTTAAGCTCTGAAGAATCTCTGTAGCTCTAATAACTAAGGGAACACTAAATTCTTTCGATAAATTAAGAAAAGCTCCTGTAAGCGCTGATGATGTGAACGCACCGTTAGTGATGATGCTGGGGATTTTTTATTTAAATTAAGGGGCGAAAATTAATTGTCGTTTCAGAGACCAATAACTTGGGATTCGAGACAGATTGCTTGAAATATCAAGTTAGTGTAGCTCCTCCGCGATCAAGTTGAGCGATTTCAATAAAATTAACATTTTTTCGAAACTCCCGGTGACAGGTCGACAGGTGCTGCCCTCTTCCATTTGCGGGAAGTCATGAAATTACGGCCCCTTTCATCAGTCGTCGCCTCGTTGGCGTCGGGATTTTTCTGTTGTTTACTTGTTAGAGAAAGCGCCTAAATTTTGTTTTCAGTGTGTGCCTACCGACTCGAGGGCTGAGCAATGGGGGACTTGTCATTCGTTGAAAACGTGAGTAAAATTACAATTTTCGCCTATTATATTAACATCAAACTGTCTCCGCGTTGAATTGTTCTCAAAATAATTGTTCGCTTCATGAGCACAGCTTCTGCCCCCTGAACTGAGTCATCTCTCAAGACGGCCATCGTGGGAGAGTTCTTTTTTTTATTTACTGGGGTACTTCGCCGTGTTTTAATGTTATTTCAGACCGCACCGTGTAATATTTAAACTGGAACGAGAAAGCCGTGGAAAATCCGAGATTGAATTAAATGGGGGGACTCCCCCCCTAACCTCAACAAGCATGGTCGTGGTTGGGTCGCCGCGGCGTCCTCTGATTTAGGATTTGCTAAACGTTTTTAAAGTTTGTTATTTTAGTAATTGAAATTTACAGGACGTGGTTCTTGCAAAATCTTCTTAGCAGTAGTTGTAAAATTTTGTTTTTGAAGAATTTTCCCGAGTTACAAAGACATCAGGCTCTTCAGACTCGTTGCTGAGTATCATCGGTTGGTGGGTGAGGTGGCATGGGTAGGTAGCTGCCTACTATTGTTCCAATGACCCTTTTTACGATCATTTTTAAAAGTTGAAAGGGGTGCAGTGAAGGTCCTGAATCGGATCTGGGGGTGCAGGGACGTAGGTAGAAATGTGTCCTGAGGGGGGGGGGATCAGATTAAAATCTGTGCACGTCGGTTGGGGGGGGGGGGATTCCTGCACAGGTTGAATCTACTCAAGGCGATAGATATAACAGGTGGCGCACCAAGAGCACTTTTCTTGGAACTGAGTAGGACTGCCTACGTCACTCATAGACCAGAAAGTCTGATTGCCTGACCGTCTGTTAGGTTTTGTAGTTACTTTTCTCTTTCTTAAACGGTGTAAAGGGCCGTTTTTAAGGGGTAGGCAACCGCCTAGGGGCCCCGCCCCCGGCTTGGAATAAAAATAATTACAAAAAAACCTCAATGGAGAGAAAATCCTGGAAATTGGGGTTTACCAGAGCTAAAATCCGAATAATTTGGTTTTTGAAGAATTCAGCCCCGCAAACTTGGATTTTCGAACCACGAAAATCAGTGAAATTGGCTTTGAAGGTGCCAGATCCACAAAAAATGGTCTTAAAATATCCAGTCATGTGAAAGTGAAATTGGCGTATTTGAGCCAAGTACCCGAAATGTCTATTTGAAATAGCCAAATCAACGAAATTTGGTTGCCAAAGTGGACCAAACCGTGGATTTTAAAAGAAAATAAATCTGGCAAATTCTGGAAATTCGATTTCTGGAAATCTCGTGAAATTGCATTTTCGAATGAGAGCAACCTCGCGAAATTGTCCTTTGAAGAAGACGAATTGGCTTATCGGTTAAGCCAAACCCTCGAAATTGATATTTGAAAGACCCAAACCCACGGAATTTGTTTATTCAATTGAGACGGATCCCCAAAACTACTATTTTTAAGAGCTAAGTCCAATAAATTCGGTTCTTGAAGGAGGGTACGAAACTTGAGCGTGCTTGAACTTCGGCTCCAGACAGCGACTATTTGGCCCCAGGAACGACGTGTTTCAATGGAGGCCACTCTTACTGTGCTTGCAGTCTGCCTCCGCAGTTCGACAATTTTCTACTTTAGACTTTAGATTAAATTGATCGTGTCCCGGCCTATTCCGCGTCCAGCTCCTTCGTTTAAGCCGCTTATTAGGGGCACTTTTGATGGCTACAGAGCCGACCAGACACCAGACAGGTAATTTTATTGGCCGGACTAGCACAATATTCTGTCCACATAGAAGTGCAAAATACTGTTCAATTTAATCTGCTAATAATTGCAAAAAAGCCCGTAGTTTCATGAATGAATCGCCTATTTTTTTAATATTATTTGTTTTACTGACAAATAGTCTGTTTTGGGGGCTTTTCAGATCTTTAATTGTAGGTTGTGACTGTCTTGGGGTTGCAGCTTTTTCATCATGAAGGCAAAGAAAAGAAAGGAAGGTCTTCTCCCACTTGTTTTGTTTGAACTATCATGACCGTGGTTTCGGCAACGCCATTGTGTTCTCAAACAATTCAACGAATAAATCACTACCGGTGTTGATACTTCCAGGACACGAATCCGTTATTTTAGTCATTTGCATTTTCAGGGCGCGAATCGTCAGTTTTTGCCATCATTAGAGTGCGTGGAGCCAATTTAGCTGTTTTTAGGAAGTCAAGGCCACGTCGATTTAGCCATGTTTAGGGCGGGAATCATAAACTTTTACGGCATTTTCATGGCGCGCTAATCGTGCGTCCAGCAATTTATAGGGCGCGAGAAGTCAGTTTGGCTCTTTTTAGAGCTGCAATCGCCAGTTTCGCTATTTTTAGGTCGTAAATAGTAAGTTTAGTCATTTTTAAGGCACGAAAATCGTCAGTTTTTGCCATGTTTTGCGACTCTAGTCATACCTAGATTTGAAGGATGCGAGTGGCTATCAAGCCATGTTTTATTTCTGAAGCCCCTCCTTTTTCAACAAAACCTGAATCCGCGTCTGTGTTTAGCATACATTTACAATATCCACCGGCAGTTAGGGGGCCCCCTGACAGTTCGTTGCCTACGGGCCCCGCGAGGGCTAGAAACGGCCCTCGGTGTTGTCAGATAATTAATTAATTTTTCACTTTATTTATGGTAATCCTCGACACGACCCGAATATCGAGGTAAAAAGTTTGTGTCCTGATCTCAATTTCGAACACGCAGGGCTTATACTAGCCCATTTAAAGGAAAAATTAGACGAAGTTGAATACATCCTGACAAAATTAACGTTAGCGAAAAATTGCAAATTGTTGGTATAGAGATGAGCCTTGTTCGAAATCCCGCATGTTTTCCTTCTTAACAAGAAATTGTGGAAATGCTAAATGGAAAATGGGAAATGACTAGCGCAAAGGAGTAGTCGCGCGATCGTTTTCTTCCTGTAGAGGTCTATGGATGACGTCAATTCCCAACCTCGTCATAGTATGGCAAGAGGGGAGCTGCGCCACCTCTCTACATAGCTCTACCATCTTGGAATCTACTGGACATCTTGCTGGTCCGCGTCCATCTATATCTGGGCCGGCCAACCCTTTTTGGTCGTGGGCCATAAACCTGGTTGAAAGAACTCTGGGGGCCTATTCTCTAACTCCGAAGCAAAGTCATATGGAAAACCAAGTTATTCGACTCGGAAAAAAAAAAGTGAATTTTTTTGTGGGTTGGGAAATTTGCTCCCGTTGATATAATAAAAAGGCTAAAACCCGCCAAATTCAAAAAAAATATATTTTCGAAGAGGAGGCGAATGTTCAAGCAATAATGTTGATAAAAATAATCAGTAAAGGAGACGAAATAAACTATAAGTTCGCTGGGCTCTAATAATTATTTATTCAGTTTCAAGAGGTCCGGTTTTTGTAGAGATGCTGATAAAGAAGGTCCTCCCTCCTTATTGCTGCTGACCCGTCTCTACCCAGAAAAAATTGTGTGGCTCGGTGTCACGACGGTGCAAACTAATGTACTATTCAACATTTACATACACCCAATAGGGAAAAATCAGTTGCGTCCTTCGCTTCCCATGTAGTCCTTTCATTCGAAATTGATTACGAGACCTATACGTCACTCAATCTACTATACATCCTTGAATATGTACGGCTAATAAACGGCCTCGTTAGACCCAAAAATAATAATTAATAATAATAATAATTATAATGATATTAACAACCAAAACATTTAAATCTATTGATATGATGGAATAGTTCAAAAGATCGGGTGGAATTCAGTCAAGCGTCCGATAGCCGAGACTTCAGGCTCAGAGCATATGGCAGATCTTCGAATAGGTTCGCAAAGATATCACATTGACTGAACAATCATTATTAAGCCAAGCGATTTTGTCTCATGAAACAAAACTGTCAGCTCGCATCGTGGTTCTTGATTTTTGCAGCCTTGAATGCACGTCTGTGGTCGCGCCTCGCTACTCTGAAAGTGACTCTTCCTACGCAATGGCCTAGCAGCATTTATCAATAGAGAGACAAGCATTTATACGAAGATCGCGTCTCACAATTGCTAGCTATTGAAGAAGAAAAAAAATAAAAGAGAAAAAAATAATAAAAATTAAAAGTTATGAAATATGCTATTTCGGTACCTGAATATTATATAATAGTGTTTCTGAAATGGATGTCTATATTTAGGCTGGTGGTTCTACGTCACAAATGCGTCAAAAAAATTAATATTGACCCTAATACGATTCCTAATAGTTTCCGAGATATTCACGGATTTAGTAGTTTTCAAAATGGCCTTGTTTTCTCGAAGAAAATCGTCCGTACCTTAGCAACCAGGTGAGTCACGTCAAATCTGATGGCACCGTTGGAAAGGACAGACTTATTTCTACGTCGTTTATTGTTATTTTCTTGAATTTCTCCCACTCCTGCTGAGAAATTCAGCGTCAAACTTTAAATTGTTTACAATATTACTCTTGCTGACTAGGTTTTGAAGTCGATTTTCTCAGCAAAAAGTGGTTTCCACGATGACCTTTTTTCAGAAAAGTTGGCGTATGGTGTCAGCATCATTATGGTATCTTGACGTCACCTTCCATCTCGGATAATTTTTCGATTACTCCAAAATGATTGCTGAAAAATCCGTTTTAGTGCTCATTACTCAAATAGTCTTTGCGAGAAAAACACGATGAATGTTTGCCAACCATTCTTGACTAAAAAGGGCCTCTGAAAGTAAATATTTTGAAATTATAAAGGACTCAACTGTGCTGAAGACACAGTGGGTGGTACAGGATGAAGCTCGTTTGGTTACGTAACCCGCGAAATATTCTGCGGCGTCAATGTAATTTATGAAATGAGCGTCGCCGGCTTCGAAGTCCCTTGAGGTAATAATCAAGGTAATAATGAAATTAAATAACGACGGCTAATGGCCTTAGGAGCCCATGCCGAGAAAAAATAAAGAAATAAAGAACAATAGTAATTCAATGCCAATGAACTGAATGAATCTCACTCGCACTGTCCAAAATGCGGTCCAATATGAAGTCTTCTCGCGATATCAGTGACTGGAAAGCCTCTTCCACATTAACATTACTGCCTTTCGGTGGCCTTATCAGGGAATAGACGCTCAATAGTCGAAAAATGTGCATGAAAACCGTGGGGCTAGGGCGGTTGTTACAACCACCACTTGCTCTCACTATGCCGAAAAACCCCTGAGGCATGAAATGTTTCTGTTATAGATATTCTCTATCAAGAATAGATAGTACACACTTCTAAGCGATCTTGAATCAATCTTGATGTCATAAGAAAAGTATTTCCCTGTTTTCTGAGCTCTTCAAAAATTGAGAGTGCTGAGTTCAGCGTCACGACGAGACCAACTAAGGTGCTGCTGGTCAACACGTTGCCACACGTTGCTTTCCACTCGACAAGGTATTTCAAAAATCCTTTGAAAGTCTAGAAAATTACATTACATTAGTATTATAGTTATAGAACCGCTTGATATGATTAACAATCAAAAATTTAACATAAAAAAAGAGATTGTTTCAATTTTGAAATGGCTATGAACCAAGTAGGTACCAACTTATCACTGGCGAAAAATGAATTTTCTTTTCTCCGTGTGCCCTGACTTTTACAAGGCGGCCCAGTAAGAGTTGCGCAAAATTTTGGGTGATAGTACACCAAAAATAGGGTAGACTATTTCGATAAGCCACCCCCTTTTGATTTTGACCTATGGCTTTGTGTTTTTCATAGAAAACGTATAACTATAAAAATAATTTTCAAATGGTTGTTTCCCAAATTTAAATGCACCTTATCATCTTCTTTTTTCGTAGGCGAATACAAGTTTTAATTTACAGAAAATTCCTATACCTAACGGGTTCTAGCCTTGAAGGCGACGAGAGCGCAGCCAATCGGGAGCAAAAGTCCCAACCCAAGAACCGCTTCATTTTTTTTACATAGAAACCATGGGAAGTCGAATAACTTGGTTTTCCATATGACTTTGCTCCGAAGCAATAGCTTTTTCGCAGTCATATGTTTATTTCATTAATATTCTTCAAACAAATGAATGAAATAGACACATGGCTGGCGAAAAAAATATTGCTTATTGTTAGAGAATAGGCCCCCAGGCGGGCCACCCATCCACGCCACTCCCCCTCCCCCATTGAGCACAACACTTTGACCCTGCAGTAAAAGGCCGTGACTTTCTGAATAGAACGCACTTGTGGCTTGTTCAATAACTTGAACAACATTAGTTAACCACAGGTAGCATAGCTTTTTCCAATTTGCACAAGAATGTGCTCTGGGGCGGTTCATTGCAGTGCCAGACTTGGACATTTCGAACTGATCACTGGCGTTTGCCCACCGAGCATGGGCTGTTCGCTCCTCAACTACTGATCCCCCCCGCTCACCATCAGCATGGTATCACGCACTCTTAAGGACGGGATTAATCCCCCCCCCCCGGGCGCTACAAAATTGCTTGGCTAGCTAACCACGCCCCAAAAATGACTGAACGCACCATTCGTGAAACTTACTATTCTTGCTTCAAAAATGGCCAAGCTGATGAGCCTTCTTGCCTTGAAAATAGCTAAACTGCAGACGATTCATCCCCCTCCCTAATCTGATTTTGTGTGTCCTCAAAATAGCCGAACTAATCATTTGCGCCTTGCAGATGACTTAACAGAAGATTCATGCCGTTAAAATGCCTAATCTGACTTGCTGCACCGAACAACTTCTTGTTTCCCTCTCGCTGGCCCGTCATACTTTTGGGCCCTTGACGACTCCATGGCGTCATGTTAGAACACTCCAGTGATATTATGTGGTGGGAGGGGGGGGAGAGCTAAAATAAAAAAAACGTTTCTCAATGGCCTAGGGTAAGGGGTCCTGAAATGAGCCTATTTTAAGCTCCCATGCCTCCCAGGGAGGGTTTGAAGCATGGATCTTGATAAAACTTAGTAGACGCAAGGGTGATGAACGCGGCAAGGGTGATTTCCAAACGTACAAATATTGGTAAGGGGAGGGGGAAGAAGCAAACACTACTTCGATACAGATTTTAACCTGTGGGCCCAAAGGCGATATCGGTGGTACTGTAGAATACCCTCCCCCCCCCCTACCAACCGCTGACCCTGAAATTCGACTCATAGTGACTGAGCGTCAAAATTACGTTTTTGTGGTGGCTGAGAATTTCTGGTGGACGATTTCGACACGAGAAACTCTCAGGCGTCAAGAAACAGTATTTTCGTACTCATACTAATTTGTGCTTTTTTTTGTTTGTTTCAGAAGGAAGTCGTCAACAAGTAAGGTAGGTGGATAGCACGGCTAAGAATTACCATAATAAAGGTAGCACCATCGCTTGTTCTCGAATCGTATTGCCCTCATTATTATGTTATTATTTAAGACATTATAGTTCGCAAGCGCGGTGCTATTTTTAACCAACCACGGTTTTCAGCATTTTTAATGTTTCCTTTTTAGTTGTACTTTTGCAATTTTGTGATTTCGAAAGTTCATAGAAGCCTGGACCTGGGAGCTCTCTTACTGCTTTGGTGACCACAATTTGGAATAGGTAGGAGGTAAAACGCGTTGTTTACGATGTCAAACGGGCTCCATGTTAGGAATCAAAAGTGAGCCAGATCCAGGTGGTATAAGCCATGAGCTCGAATCCTGAAAAATTCGTAATTTCAGGTCTGAGGTCTGTTCGCTTGTCGTTTAGAGCTTGGTGGGTGGGGGTACACATCTGTTCAGTATATTGACGTTACCTTTGCTGAATCAGATTCTTAGGATTACAAAAGAGCTTTTTGGGCAGTTCGGAATGACAAACGAACAGGCCTACACTGTGCCCTCTCTTCAACTCGATCGTCTCGTCGGTTTATAAACTTTCAACTCTTGAAAACCACACGAACGCGAATTTTATCCCTTTTTTAAAATAACTTCTACGAACTAATCTTACTGATTGACCTAGAGCGGAGCACCCTCGGACTGCCCAGTCCTCTAACATCTTTAGCTTTATTTTCCTGGGCGTACATTGGACTTGCACTGAGATGCTGTACAGTCTCACATATTGACCTCAGACCTTCAGCTTGGTTACTTAGCCGAGCTGCAGTTCTGAGGCCAAAACGAAGACTGAACTGCACTCCTGATACCACAAAACATTTATGTTTTCCCCACCCTTACAGTTAAATCTGTTTTGTTGGATTATTCTGTCCCCCTCCATCACCAATGTCGTTTACGAGAGTCCATCAGAACGTAGTTACTGTGGCAATCTCATCACTTTTCTGTTCAGATTGCTGTTTGAAGTTCCGAGCTTGCTATTGATGGAATTTTTTGGGTTAATGTAATTAAATTTTTTGAAAATGCCGATAGCGCTTTAACGTTAGAATTTTCGAAATTAACTCATTTTAAAAAAGGTACCTACCTCCCAAAATGTCTAATATCACACACCATTGAGGGTAGTTTTACTCGGGTGATTCCTCCAGCCCCCTCCAATCATCCCCCGTCTACTACTCAGCATACACTTTCCCGCTCCATTTCTGCACCAATCTTGGTTTTTAAAGGCTCGTTTCAATCTCCTGGAAATTCCGTTTATGCAGTAGTATTTCTTTTTTCAAAGAAATCGAATTAAGAGCGTTAAAGATAAAAATTCAAGGCGGTCTTTTTTCGACGAAATTTGACAAAATTATACTAACGCATATGCCGAATTCCCTGGAGATTAAAATGAGTCTTTAAAAAAAAAAGTATTGGTGCCTAAATAAGCTTAGAAAGTGTATGCTGAGTAGTAGACGAGGGATGATAGGAGAGGGGTCGAGGAATCATTCCGGCAACTCCCCTATTTTATGAGGGGGGGGGGGTAATTACAGGTTGATCTCCGTAAGGTAAGTGAAGAGAGGACGTTTTGTACTAGAAAAATGCATAAACCGTGGTTGCAAGGTATCTTTGTGTAACATTCATGAATCATGATAAATCCATTTCCGGCTGTGTTTGCTTCAATGTGCATCGTTGAGTGTATAGTGCAATGCTTTCCAGGAACATTTCTTCTCCGAAGATCCGGTAAGTGAATTAAATCGTTACTGGACTTGAATATTGAGTCGCTTTGATACAACATACAAGGTGGAAGGGGATAAGTGTGACAAAAATGTTTGGATGATAGTAGGCCTCATTTGCGACCGAAATTACCATATACACCATGGTCCGAAAAGGTTACCGAAATTACCATATACACCATGGTTCGAGATATGATTTTTCTAACGATTTTTAAGGCTTACGTCATTCGCCGTTAAACGGCGAGAAACTCGCATTTAATTTGAATTTTTGCAACTTTTGGTGATGGATTCGGAAAGAGCACACTATGTTCTGTCAGGATTAGCACATTATTTTCGATAGACGTTAACTATTTTATGTGCCCTTAAATGCGGCTCAAAGTCGTGCAAATCGGGGGATTAATTTTTTTCAAAAAAAGTCAGTCCCCGTTTGTCCACACTAAATCTGAGTGAACGGACAACCCGTGATTCAGAAAAACATCTTCAAAGTGTCCTTTACAAAAATAGTCATAAGCGTTTTCTTAGTTGTTTGGAGATTTTTCGTCAGAAATGACGATTTCTTAGAAAAAATAATGATTTTTCTCTTCAAAATCGCTTGTTTTGACCTGAAAAATTTGAACAAGTTTTGTGATTTTAACAGCTTTTTTTTCAAAAAAAAGCACTAAAACCTAATCCAAAGCTATACGTTGAATGAGTAAAAAAAAATGTCGCTCCGGCCGCCGGCTGTCTGGTTAAGTGCATTACACTACTACAAGTTTCGACGTTTTTAGTTATTTAGCTATTATTCGACATTAATTAACATTTCACGTTGTTACTCTACATTTTTATAGCCATTCTTGCTGAATAATCGCAAATTTAGTTAAATTAACGAAATTCGTATTTCGTGAAATGTACTCTATCCGAAAGTACGACACCCCAGCTGCCGGAACGACATTTTTTGTTACTTTGGTAGGCGGGCATAATCAGTTTGATTCAACGTATAGCTTTGGATTAGGTTTTAGTGCTTTTTATCACGTTAAAATCACAAAACTTGTTCAAATTTTTCAGGTCAAAACAAGCGATTTTGAAGAGAAAAATCATTATTTTTTCTAAGAAATCGTCATTTCTGACGAAAAATCTCCAAACAACTAAGAACACGCTTATGACTATTTTTGTAAAGGGCACTTTGAAGATGTTTTTCTGAATCACGGGTTGTCCGTACACTCAGATTTAGTGTGGACAAACAGGGACTGACTTTTTTTGAAAAAAATTAATTCCCCGATTAGCACGACTTTGAGCCGCATTTAAGGGCACATAAAATAGTTAACGTTTATCGAAAATAATGTGCTAATCCTGACAGAAAATAGTGTGATCTTTCCGAATCCATCACCGAAAAATGCAAAAATTCAAATTGAATGCGAGTTTCTCGCCGTTAGTTAAAAAAAATTATGTAAGCCTTAAAAATCGTTAGAAAAATCATATCTCGAAGGGTATTGATTTTCGGACCATGGTGTATATGGTAATTTCGGTCGCAAATGAGGCCTACTATCACCCAAAAATGTTTGTCATACTTATCCCCTTCCACCATGTATATATTTTTTTTAAACATTTCGTTCCCTATTCCCGTAGTGTTTGGCTGGCTGGGGATGCAAAAATTTCCCCGCAGACAGCGGCCGCTCTCTCGGCAACCAAGCTTGGCAGTCCAAAGTTCATGCACGAAGACGTCGCAGGAACCGTAGTAGCAGTTAGGAGTTCTTGACGGTTGATTGGGTGGGGGTAGGTGTCCCGCCCACCAAGGGGGGGGGGGTGATACGTCAGATATGAAATTTCTCGGGGTTAGCTCACTTGAGAGCCGTACTGCTGCTATCAGAGAGACAGGTCGTGTAACGCGCCCTCGACGGAATCTTCGGATTTTTCTCCTCGTGGGAACACACGAGGGCGTCGTGGCCCTGTGACGAATAATATGACTAGGACAGACGGTGGATCGTCTCGAGGATCACCTATTGTAGCATTTTCCCCCTGACTATCGCGCGATGCCTTATGATTGCACCTTTCTAAACCCCTCCCCCCCAGAAAACCAATGGGTTAGGAATCATCATCAATTTCCACATCAGGCACCCGGTGCGGCTTACTACGATATTGGCAAGTGCATGGAAATCCGCCAGCACTCTGTGCCAACTAACACGGACCAGTTCCGTAGTAGACATATTCCGGTTTAAGAGATTCTGGCTCAGGGCACCATCAAGTCGAACGTGACGATACCAACAAAACGTCCGTTTATATCAAACTTTTCAAATATTTTTTTGTATTTTATTATATGTATAGATTTTTTTGACGAAAATACAATAATAATAATTATAATAATAAGTAAATCATGAATCAATAACAACAAAAAATAAATGCATTCTTGCAAAATAAGTAACAAAAAACAAAAGTCACTATTTTTTCGAGGGCGAGAAAATTAGCGCGCCGATTATACACAATAAATATCAAAAATTGTTTCTTTATAAATATTATTTTTGAATATAAATAATTGTTGATTTGTTTATAATTGTAAAGAAAAACACCTTTTTTTAAAACTTTTTTTATGAAAGTAAATTATAAAATCATTTATCTGTACAATATTTGAGTTACGCTACACACACTAAAAATAGTTGCTTCCAGGTGTACAATAAAAACACAAATAAGAACGTTGAGGGGGGTCGATGAGCATTAATTTTTTTTTTTTTTTTTTTTTTTTTTTTAAGCAAGGGAGAGGTAGAGACCATCAGATTTATAAATTTTACAACAACGAAAACGAATAAAATATTTATTTTTTGGTAACTATTTCAAATTTAGACAAATTAAAGTAATAAAAAATAAATTAAAAAAGACCGCGAGAACAATTAATCATTTATTTACAGGCCTCCCCGTTTTATTTTCTAGAACTCCCTGGCTCAACCGTATAAAACCACTATATTTTATTTTAGAGCATTTCTTTATTTAAAATAAACTAAAGAAAATAATGTTGGTCTAAAATTTACTTTATTTTCTTTACAGAAAATAGTGTTCGTCACCAATATTTTATTCTTCTAATAATTAAACTTGTTTCGCCTTAAGTAGGTAGATACATTTATTTCGTTTTTCCCCATTTTGTATTATTTTTTTTACACTTTTTGTTTGTTTATTACTTTAACCCTCTACAACTAAAATAACGTTTTTCTTCGTTAAAATGAAGCGCTTTTCTTCTTTTTTTCACTTTATAATCAGAAAGAAAAGAGTAGGGCGTGTGAGGCAGAAGGACCCTAGCGCCCTAAATTTTTTCACATATAAAAATGTGTACAAACATAAAAAAAATTGGAAGCAAAAATTGCACTGGCATTTTTCTCTTTACAATAAAATTAAAAAGTTTGTATTTTTTAAAAAATCATTCCAGGGATTTTTATTTAGAGAAAAAACCAAAATCATAATAAAAAAATCTACAACTCCAAAATTCACGTTTTTTTTTTTTTTGGTTTTTTTGTTTTTTGTTAAATCTTTACGTACACGTTATATACTTCAGCAAAGAATTTGTGTTTTAACCCTATATGTATAGTATTTATATAAATATATTCATCAAAAAGACGCAGCAAACTAAAATATTATGAATTACGGTTATATTTTTTCACGTTCGAATACTTTTTTGTACACAAAAAACAAAACTAAATACACAATACAAACTGGCAGTTGAGATAGTACATAAAACGCTGTTTTTTCCATATTTTTTTGAATTCTTGCAGTAGACCTTTTTTGGTGGGTGTATGAGTGGGTATCGTTCCTTCTTCTTTACAGTGTTCTTTTTTCCCTCAAGACGTACTTAAAAACTTTTTTAATATTATTACTTTTAAAACATGGTTTGTTATTATTAAATAATTATAGTAGTTTTAGTTTTTCCCATTTATTTTTTTTTTAATGGCTGCATCATGGTCCCGGAGCACCATTAATCCTTTTCACACGAGGTTGTACTCTTTGAGATTTGACTGAAGGATTGTGTCCTTAACTGCGGCGAACACGAATCGTATATTTTCCGTGTCTGTGAAACAATTTTATTTTGCTGGTATAAGATCCCTGGATTCATCGACTCGGTTAAAACCATGAGCATTCCATTAAACATGCACTTCCGATTTTAGGCCAAATTGAATTCTTTAAGCGCCGACTGCATGATGGTATCCTTTACGGCGCAAAACACCAGTTTAATATTTTCAGTGTCTGATTTAAAGGAAAAAAACGAATTGAACAGCATGCAAACAAAGCAAAAAAAAACAAAAAGATTAGTTTTTTGTTAGTTTTTTATAATATTTTTTGTAGCTACCCTCAAAAAAAAAAAAAAAAAACTTTAGCAAAAGCCATGCAAAACAATGTTACAACAAAACTAATGTAGGGGGACGGGAGGATTGGAGTGATGCCTTACCTGTCGCGCAAGTGAAGTGGGAATAAATAATTTTTTCACTATCCGGATTTAAATCGACGAACATCCTCAGTATAAACTCCCTAGCCGCTATTGCGTCTCGTTGGGGTCCTGCGAATGTGCGGGTGATGTTGAGTGGATAGGCGGGGGGATGGGGTGGGAGAATACGGGGAGCGAATCAATTATTAGCGCTAAAATATATAAAAGTAGGTGTACAATCAATTGTGGTGACTATGGACTGTGGAAGAGGCCCGAATTTGTCGTAAAATTTAGTTTTCTGTCGTTAGTGGTAAGCTATTTTCTTTCATTAGGGAGAAAAAAATTCTTCCTATTATTAGGTGGATGTAGGAAGGGGGGGGGAATCGAAACCAAAGCCCCCTCCTCCAAAGAACCACAATGTTTTCAAACTTTCTCGGTTAGGCCCAGGGGCTTAACAAGGTAAGGGTTTCCAGCCGAGGACAAAAAACGTACAAGGACCAGTGGCCATACGACGACATGGCCCGTATCCATAGCGCTACTTCAGTTAAAATTATCCTAAGTAAAAGGCAAATCAGTTGTTGTTGGAAAAAAAAATCATCTGTTTAGACGTCCACTTAGGAAAATTTAAGTTTAAGAAATGTCTATGAATACGGGCCATACATTTTTTATTGAGAAAACTTCGTTCTCAACATCAATCACGCATTGATCGAACTTTGCCTGATTTCGTTCAGGCTCTTTCAAAGTTCAAATTTCACGGATTCGGCACTTTTACAGAACCAATTTTTCTCTTTCGGCTAACGTAATAACCAATTTCGCCTTTGGCTCCTTGAAAACAAGCAATTACGGCGGTTAGGCTCTTTAGGCCCGATTTCACCAACTTCTTAAACCATGATCAACAACTAATCACGATTACAATGTAAACAATTGCATCAGAATTCATATGGGTCGTTATTGGCAACTAATCACGATCACTTTGAACGAGATCAATTTTGTTGGTGTAAATGGGCCTTAAAAATCCAAATATTGTGGGCCTGGCACGTTATAAACCTATTTCGTGTGGGGTTGGCTCTTTAAAAAATCCAACTTCGTGGATTTCACAACTTTAAAATTAAAACTTCCACGGCGTTTGCTCATTTTTTAAGAGCAATGCCACAGGTCACGCTCGTCATGAACAAAAGTTTGCTCGGCTGGCCCATTAAACTAATTTAGTGGGATTGACTCGCCTGAAAATAACAAATTCCGTCAGTTTGGCCCACACAAAGAGCCAACTTTGCGGTCCCGGCTTCTTGAAAAAAAGGAAATTTCGTGGAGCTGCTTCATTCAAAACTAATTTCGCGGGTCTGGATTCCTGAAAAAACAAAATTTCGCCGATTTGGTTCATTAGAAACCAATTGTATGTGCCAGGCTCACCCAAAAAAGCCCAATTTTGCTATATTAAAAAACTCAAATTTTGTGCTGCAATTCAATAATCAATTTCGTGGGCGTGGCTCCCTGAAAAACTAAATTACGCCGAATTGGTTAATCAAAACCCATTTTCGCTAGATAGATTCACCCCCCTCTCCCAAAACAATTGCGTGACTTTAGCCGCTACAAAAACAAACTTTCGCGGGTTTGGCCCCTTTGGAAGAGCAATTTCACGGGTCTGACTTCATCATAAGTAAAACAAAATTTTACATAGACTCACATTTGCCCTGTTCAAAATCAATTTTTGAGTGTTGGAGGGGACGTGCATCCTTCAGCTCGGGTGATGGAGGGGTGGGGGCTACGGCACAAGCATGAGGGTAGGAAAGCCCCCACGCTCAGATTTTTCGAGCTATAATATTGTCCATTCTTCAAGGAAACTGGATTGCTTTTACCAAAAACTGGTTCCTTCGCCAATTTTCGCGACAAAAAAAAAATTGATTTGAACCCAGAGGCGCCGCATACTGTCCATGTGTAGTCATTCTGTTTCTGCCATGGACTTGAGACACGCCGTTTCGGTATTGACAAAAGTCTTCGTCCAACCCTGTAATCTAGCCAGTTCGGCAACAAAATTGCTAATTTTGCCACCAGTTTTGGCTCTACGGCCAGCTCCCGGTCCATTGAGGAGATTTCTAGGCGAAAAAACTATGTGCCATCCCATCCCTCCTCGCTCTTGAACCTGAATATCAAACATTTTGAGTGTGATTATCAGATTATTGGACTGATTAGGCGCGTATTCTTCTGCTAAGTAGCTCAAATTGCGTTTTAGACCTTTTTCTAAATTTTAGACGCACCCCCTCCCCTCCATGCTGCTACTTCGTCTTTCCATTCTGTGTGACATAAGAGCACTGAAAATAACAAAATGGCGTGAGAACCACTGTGTAGAAGGGAAATAGGAGGCAAAGCTGCAACTAAGTGAACCAGGGAGCGCTGCCGGTGGATCCTTACATGAACAACCCAAAACGCGATTAATATCCCATTCTGGCAACTCTGTACTGGGTGTAGGATTTGTTGAAAGAGACAATTGTCAGCACAGTGGTTGAATAAAATGCCACTTTTTGCCTGAAATAGGGGAGCTTCTTGGAAGAGAAGGAGGTAGAAAAATGAACCATTAATTTTTCGGATGGACACACCCAGTTCCGGAGAAACTTACGAAGTTAGGAACTTCCCAGACTGCAATCCCTACGCCCCTGCTCCCATCATTAACTAGACACCCCTGATATTGCTACAAAATTCCCAGTTTTACCTAGCTGTGCGACCCTGAAATGTTTAAGGATAGTAATATATGCAATTATTCTACTACGGTGGAATATTATCAACGAAGCGATAATTCAACTTTCATAATATAGCCGTTTTACAACAGTAGCAGTCTATACTCAAATTCCTACTCTTTTTTTTATCTTTTGAAGATATCACCTGTAGCCGTAGTGAAATGGGAGTAAACCATCCGGTCAGGATCCGGATTTTCTTTTAAATATTTTTTAAGAATGAACTCTCTGGCAGCCACGTGGTCTTGTTTCGGCCCTAAATATACGTTCAAAAAGTAGACACTTTCAATTTTGGGGGAAAGTGGATGTGGTAGAGATTACACACAAAAAATTAGAAATCGTGGGACCGTGAAAAGTCTTCCTCTCAACGGAACAATAAATGAAATACTTAATTAAAAAAAACTCACCGTCGTATTCCGGGAAATAGTCCACAAGGTGGGAATACAATATTTTCTCTTCGAGAAGATCTTTTTTATTGAGAAAAAGGATGACGGAAGAATGTTGAAACCACGGATAGGTGATGATCGTTTTAAACAGGGCTTTTGATTCTTCCATTCGATTCTGTGTAAAAAGAACAAAATGTGTAGATTGGGGGGGGGGGGAGTTTCAGAATTGAAAAGAAAAAAAAGAGCTGACCTCATTTTCCGATTCGAATAAAATTTGGTCGTATTCACTTAAAGCGACGAGGAAAATTATTGAAGTGACGTTTTCAAAACAATGGATCCATTTTCTTCTTTCCGACCTCTGTCCTCCAACGTCAACCATCCTAAATGGTCAAGGGGGAAAAAAGGAAATTGAAGATTAACACAGTTTTTTACCAATTGGAAAAAGATGAACCAAAAATTCCTTGTTAGTCAAAGCGCTTTACAACACATAAAACTTTGAATTTCATGCACTAATGACAAATTTAAATTTTGTACGTAGAGCATGCAAAGATAAGCCTGCGTGAGGAAATCCAGTGATGTAGGGCGTGGCGGGGGGTGTTTAAAAACTACAGTTCATTAGCACCTTTCGAGGTAGTGTTCCAGTTCATTTATAAATTGGGTCGTTTAACGTAAGAAGGGTTTTATGTGGGTGAAGGGGCACGTGAGGGCTGAATTATACGATGCACAGCTATTTTTAAAGGAAGCTGCAAACTATGAAAATGAGTCGATAATCAAAGCTGTGCAGCCGACGAGGGACTCACGTGTTTTTTTTTTTTTTTTGAAGGGGGAAGGATGTTGACCTTAAAATCTGATTTAAAAAGGGATTGGAAAAATCGATAAATAATTCAATTAAAGGGAAACGTTTACAGGCTTCAACTGTGCTCTAAATCTAAATGATAGTTCTCTTTAATATTCTCACTAACAAAAAGGACGACAAACACCAACGCGAACACCAAACCCATTAAAAAAAAGCGATAGGATGAAGCAAATGAGTACCTAAATATAATTGAATCAAGATCAAATGGATACTCAATGATGCCGGTCGTCGGGGCTCGAGCACGTAGAATGTCCTGCTCAGTCGGTAGATAGTCAGGACTTTCTATTCGGGCTAAATCGCTCAGGTAGCTTTAGATTTTAAATTTTTTGTTTTGTTTTTAGCCCAGAAAATGATGCGAACAAGAAAAAAACAAACACGAAAAATCAGAAACATGCGAAGAAAAAAAAAATCAATCATGCATGTAAAAGTGAAAACAAATGAATGTTTATATCTAGAAAGGAAATGAAGGGGGAACATAAAAATGCGAGCATGCCCAATGCTATTTTATTAATCAAAACGGGCAAATCCGACATTTCGATTGTCTTTACCTAAACCGAATCTCCTCTAAATCGAAGGGATACTCAATGATCCCAGTGGTGGGAACTCGAACTCGCAAAATGTCCTGCTCAGTGGGCAGGTAATTAGGGGCGGCCACTCTGTCTATTTCCATTAGATAACTAAAATAGGGAACAAGTTATTGTTTCTCTTTCTTTCATTCTTGTTTCGAAGGGATGAAGAAAAAAAAAATCGTTTAATTGGAGGACTCTTTGAATTTATTGAAATTAATTACGCTTAGGCGTTGCAGGGGGAGGGGATTGACAAAGAGAAACAAGCTTACTATTTCGCCGAATCGGTTAACTGGTACTCCCTCCGCCGGTCGTAACACTCTTGAATACCGGTGTCCGCCCATAGTGATTTTATCGCTTCGACGTAAGGGCTTTCAAAAGTGGTTACAGTCTCGAAATCGACACCTCTAATGAGTTCAGCACTTTCCTAGAGGATGAGGCAAAAATAGTTAAGACGTACGGTGATTAAAAGGAGCCACTTACGTTCATGGAAGGGTCTTTGTACTGAATTTTCAATAGGTCCATGGCCCGAATCATGGACTGCATGGCCATAAAAATATTCTGATAGACGAGTTTGATGAAACCGCGTTTGTCCTCGTCCGAATAACCGGATCCGTGGATAATTCTCATCTGTTTGATAAATGTTGACTTCCCAGATTCACCAGTACCTGGAATGAAAAATCAAATTACTTAATATACAAGTATAATCGAGAACCGAGAGATGTTTTTGTGAGACAGGGACTCAGGACATTAGGTTGACCATTTAGCGAAAATACCATGATTTGTACTCTGAATAGATTCTCATTTACAACCAGAAAAACAACAGTATATCGTCCCGAAATACTCAACGGATTTTGCTGGGAGCTCAAAATCCTCTCTCCCCCCATTCCTCGTGGCGTCCTCTCTCTTTGAAAGAGCAAGGAAGATATGACCCACATCCGTGAATTTTGTTGTTGAAAGAGCGAACTAGCCAAACGCGCGAACCCGATTTTAAAAGGCGCTAAAGCCACAAAATTTGGTTTTTGAATGTTTGAAAATGTGCGAAATTGGGGTTTGAAATTGCAAAAAGACGTGAAATTGGGGTTTGAAGGAACCAAATCAGTGACATATTGGTCATGGAAGAGCGAAATTCCACAGCAAAGTTGTGGTTACAAGAGCCAAAATCACTTCATTTGGTCGACTATCAGTTTTTCGAATTAATCGCAATTATAGAAAGAGCTGAAGCCGTGAAATTTGGTTTTTCGTAAATCACCGAAATAGGGTTTTGGTGGAGCCAAATTAGAGAAATTTGGTTTTTGGAAGAGCAATCCCAAAAATTGGGATCTGAACGAGCCAAATCCGTGAAATTTTATTTTTAAAGGATGGAATCAGAGTTCAAAATAGTAAAAATTGTTATGTTTGGTTTTTGAAAGAGCCAAAACACGCTTGTGGTTTGCCTTCTGTTGAAATCACTGACGACCGCCACGTGGACCGCGAGGCGACGGCCGGGCCTTGGTAGGTAGTCGTAGTGCATTAGCGAAGGCTTCTGGGTGTTCTGGCGGGTAGGGGAATTGCCCGGACTCATATACCCGGGCATGCCCGAATCGGGTCTCCATCCCTATACAAGTCTTGGGTAAAGATCTTCCTCTATCCGTGGATGCTCCGAGACCCGCGCAACTTATTTGTTGGGCAAGTCAATATACTTGATCCGTTCTCCGTGGTTCACTTCGGGTGGGGTTGGCTGGTTACTGACTGTACGGCTAAGCGATTAGGAGTGATTAGGCCTGGCCTTCCGGCTGCAGGGTTTATTCGGACCGAAGATGGGGCACAGGCTACGTAAGTTCTAGACACGAGATAAGTACAGGCCACATCTTGGAGTCTCGGCATGAGTTACCGTCAAACTTATCTAATAGCTTAGTCGGGGAATAGCGTCGTTACCGCATCCTCGGAATCGGATTTTCAAGGCATGAGCCAACCAATTAAATATAATAATCGACTTGTTACTCTCAGCGGATTTTTGGGAACTCGTTCATTGCCGAATTCATTTCTTTGAATATTAATATTAAAAAAAAAAAAAAAACACCATGAATACCCCCGCCACCACAACGGCTTACATCATCAACAGTGTGTGTAGGACGATGGACACGTTCACAGAATAAATTCCACGCTTCACACCAAAATTAGTTTTCTTGGTGAAGGGAAAAAGAATAGCTTTGATAATTAACTGTTTTTTCAACAACAAAAAACTGATTCGATTGTTGTGGTAAACAGATTTCTGACTCCCACAATGGGGGAAAACCCGACGAACTCATTAACTATTTTCCATTCTTGACATTTTCAACGAGGCAAACATTAAATCAAGTATAAGCTGTAAGTTCTCTTTCAACAGGGGTAGAAAAATCTCAAGCAAAATTCAGTTTTGTCGCGATCTAACTCCCGTTGCTAAGCGTGTGGCTCAAACTTAGTTGGCTCTAGAAAAAAGGATAGCTTCGGCCATCCATATCTTTTTTCGGTTGAGGAAAACATGGATATACGACCCTGGGTGTACAAACGTTCTATTATTTCATACTTTTGCTTTTTACTTGAACTGGCTGACGGAAACCATTGCCTTCAACAAAACAACAATTTATCATTAAATGATAAGTATAGTGAGTTAGTGCATTTCATTTAAAAAATGCACTATTGATCTCGCCCTGATGATGGTGCCTCATATGGGTTTTTTCACGTTTCAGAACCCCTAGAACACGAATCCGAGGTCGGTTCGATTTTTTAAAATTGGAAGTTACGAGAAAAATGCCGTATATAACTCGACGCAACCTGTCCGTCTTTTTTTTGGCAGGCTCGGCCAGCGCCTCGCCTTCCAAACTCAAAAGACTCTTACGTAAAACCTCGCTTACTCGTCTCGTTAAGTAAACTACATATTAGTTTTTGAATGAAAATTAAGGCATTCAATGTAACAGGGGATTCTAAAAAAAGAATATGGGGTTGGATGAGTTTAAGGGCTGTAAGCACAGAGAAGGATGCAAGGGGATTGAAAAGTTCCATGAGGTGGAGCATCCACCCAGCATCACCCCGTTCGTAAACTCCTCCTTTTTATGACCATGGACTGATAGGGTGCGGTGGGGGGGGGCTTGATTCTTCCCCTCTTCATAACCAGCCCAGTTTATCGATTCTCACCACAGAAGGCTAACACACTATCACACCATAGTCCCACAGTATGTTTGGCCGGTGGGTTGCCGTTGGGGCAGGGAAAGGAATGAAATAGACAGGAGAGACGGTTACACCAGACCGGTTGATGGCGGTGAAACTGAAAACTTGGCATGAGGAAAATGGTTAAGAGGTGAAAAAGAGGGGTGGGGGGTCTATACCCTCTTTACACTCCCTGTTAGATTGAAGGGTAAAAGTTCCTTCGTCGACCCATACCCATACTAGTCGGTCACCTATAGCGAGGCTCACGACGCTACTGTTCCTCGAAACTTTGAGGGAAATCCGAAAGAAAATTCAATATTTTCAAGGGATTTTTTTTGCCAAAAATAGACTCGGGAGTTGATGAATTCAAGTGTCCAGTGCCTCGCAATTTAACTCAACCTTGACCACTATGAATGACCAGTCCTATGTAACCAATTTTACATACTGTCCTGGCGTTTTTCAGCAACTGTCATAGCACCCCAGCCCAAAATAAATACTTGGGGGATAGCTAAGTGATACTGATAACACATCAGAAGCGCCTAGGCCGACCACTCATTTTAATGAATAGGGGAGTGCTGGAGCATTCCAGAATGCCGAGAGGGGCCACCCCATACCTCAGTAACCAAACCGTTGCCGAGGTTGGCTCGGCATTCTAAACTTTGCCGAACGGTGCCTACAAAATAATTACTGAGTACCGACCCATTAACATTGCCTGATTTGCCTGGTAGGTGTTACAGTTGAGTACACACTGATTTCCTGTGTTAATTCTTATTTTCGGTTAGTAAAACACCAATCACGTATATTCCGTGGATCTTGTGGGTGTTGTAGAGCCACTCATGATTCCGAGAAAGTGCTCTTGTCTTAATTAAGACCGCCTCTTTTCTATTGTTTTATTTGTAACCCCTCTATTCTGGCAACGATTGAAATGTCATCAACGGATTGATTGGAAAGAGGATATAGCAATTTCCCACAGTTCACCACACTCACACTAACTATTTCGCTAATTAGTCGTGAATATACGCTGTGTGAATCCCGTTGTAAAAAAAAAAAAGAAAGTTACACTAACGCGAGACCTTCTTCTTAACATTGCTATTTTATTACTTCCCTCGGGGCATCTCACTTCTGAGGTAAAAACAACTTGAGTTTCGACCAACGATTTTGAGTTGCGCGCACACTTATAGCGTTTTCCATTTGCATGAAATTCTGCAACGGGACAGTTCATTTCCACCCGTCTTCACCATTAATATATGATGTCGTTCAAAGAGGACTGTAGATGGAAATGAATTGCCCCGAGGCAGATTTTGTGAAAATGAAAGACGTTATTAGTCGAAGCGCGACAAAAATTCTTTCTAGGGGGAATGGATTTTCTTTTATGACTGATTTATTTAGTGATTTTATAATTTTTAGCGATTAGCGAAAAAAACGGTCAAAATTGTTTCGCTTAACTAAGGCGTAGTACAGGCAAATTAGAACTTTACCTTACAAAAGGTCATGTATCTGGTTGTTACGCTAACTTAACGTTCCCTTTTACTAACTCAATTAATGTTAATGTTGTCAATGTTATAATACGCTAACTACTTGACGTTCCTAACAAAGTGGTTACCGTTCGATTACAGTTAATGAAGTACATAAATAGTCTCAAAACAAGGGCGTCAACAGACATTGTCCCATGAAGGGGCAGCCAGAAATTGGGGACGGAGTGGATTCATCCCTTTCCTTCAAACACCTTCGCCATCAAAAATTACCCACTAAAATCTGTAATTTTAGCGTTAAAACACTGTTAAACAGTGGGACAAACAATTCGGTAACGAAAGTAGAGGGAAGAGATGTTGCAAGTAATCGAATGAGAGAGCGCTGGCCGCGGATTCATGTTCTTCTTGACGGGCTATATGTGTGCGTTCTGTGAAGGCAGTGCAACCAAACAAATTCCCTTGAAAATTGAAGCATTTTGACAGGTTGCATCCCATTGTGGTTTGTGAACGGGGTTCAAATGGTACGGAAGGAAAGAATAGTCGGATTCCAAGGAAACAAGTCCAAATTGGGTTTTTCGGGAGTCATGAATCCCCCCCCCCCCTCAACGGTTTGGTTTCGATCTTGACGGTTCGGTCTTGACGAAACCGTTGGCGATTCTTAAGGCATTTTCCATTCAAAGCAATACACTCGTGTGGTGTACGTTTTCCCACCCGTCCTCTCTGAATTGAAACATCATAAGCGTCATATGTTTATGGAGGGGACGCTGCACTACACTTGTGTAGTGTGTTGAATGGAAATCGCTATTAATTTCTTCCGGTTTTCGTCAAAACGCTGGGCCTGCCCAACATCTGCTCTTTAATTAGTGTATGATGCGCGTTTCAAAATGCGCGTGGACGTTTTCAAAATGCAGTGACAGTGAAATGTGAGTGCATGAAAAAGAGGGCTTTCGCTAGTCTCGAGGTATTGAGAATAACTTGGGTGTGGTCGCACGAAGGACGTATTTGAACGCAAATCGCCGAAGTTTTTCCACACTTGAGCCCCATAGAATATGGCAGGCATCGATATTGCCTCAAAAAGCCTCCACTTCACCGAGAACTGTACTCCACTGCCGGAGATTACCTGCGACCATGTTTGCACTAATTCATCCCTAGCTACTTTCAGTCTTTCGGCCAGGTGAAATGAAAAGGACAGCTGCGGCGTCATATAGCCACCCCCAAATATTCATTTATAATGTTTTATAATGTGAGGCGACCTCCTTTCTTTTGAATGTCTAACGCTCATTTCTCGATCTGGCCTAGGCCTAGGCCCTTGCAGAAAATCGTCACTTTTACGGTTTACTTTCTGGTCCCAAAGATCAAAAAAGCGATCATTATCTGCAGACCCTCCGGTGACTCCGACAATATAGCGATGTCGTCAGCAAACATTATAGCACAAGTGTTCGGCTGCCTCTTACTTTTAACTCCACCATCGTGCCTGGTCGTCCAGGAACAATGCAAAAAAAGAACCGGAATAAGAAGATATTGCTATTTTATTCCGAGTGTCGCGAAGAAACATTCTGACAGCGCCTTCAGTCCCTCCAAATAAGTCCCAAACTTTTTAGACACTCCTAAATTGGCCACCTTGAGGTGGAGCGCCTCCACCGATTCGACAGCAGAAAAGCCCCACGAAAAAGCAATATATATAACTTATCCAACTCCCTTAATCCGGGGCCTTCATAAAGAATTCATAGGGTACCCAGTCGTCTCAAAATGTTGGTTCAAATTTTCTCCTAATCGAACTTCATTCCAACATTAATACCAGATGATTCAATTTAGCCAGCGTACGCACCGCCATTCTCAGATTGCCTCCATGGTGATTGTCATTTGAGCGACACACATATTAGGCAAGCGGTAAGAAAACACCCCCTTGAGAACCTCAAAATCATCCATCAGTATGTACGAAACGCAACAATAGTAATTTACTGATTGTGAGCAACTGATTTTTCAATGAAGAAGGAGCTCTCCCGCGGCATCGCCACAAGTTCTGTCTTTAAGAATAGAAAGGTCATTTCTGTCGAGAAACTTAAATATCTCCTGACTTCGGCGTGAGTCCATCCTTCGATTTCCGGTTCGAGGAGACAATTGAGGCATTTAGATATAGAACTCAGGCGGCAAACCTTGCACATCCGACACCCTAAAAGCTCAAGCCTCCTGATAGTATATACATAATTTGTGATCGAACCATTACCGGCGAAATCGAGTGTGGGTCTTTCCGGCGGGCTAGTGTCCAAGTATAGGGGCATAATGGCAACTGCCGCATTTCAGTTCAGATCTGATTCAGCAATAATTCCTGGTCCAATCAATTACAACACAAGAAACAATCGCTCACGAATAACTTTGCATTACTGTTTGAAAAAAAGGACAATTACAGCCACACGTATCTCAGATTCATCTGAAGAACAAATGCATTCTAAGGAAATTCTCCATGAACAATTACTTTTTAAATCCAGCAACGTTACGTTATAACTATCTATAATTTGATCATTCGCTGTAACTACAGTGATGTCACGACGGACAACCATTTGCCATTTCTTAATACATAATTATACTGATCTTGCGTTGAACTTCCCTTTCGAAGACGAAAAAAGTTTTCCCAAGCAAGCGACTTACATCATACTCGCCGTTGCTTCCTTCTTCCGTGGGTAAGTCCGTTGGACTCCTCTGGGGGGTGGACTTACTCCAGAAAATTATCTTCACCTTGAAAATGATGTGGTCACTTCGGAGTTAAAACCTTGGCGGTGTTATCCAAATCTTTCAATTATTTTGACCAGCGAAGTTTGTTCCTTTTCTACCTTGAACGCTTAATCAAATCCGTCTGGATAAATATTCTTATGTGCTTGAAGTTCTATAACGTCTCCACATAAAATCTCGACGGCTCTCACGAAATAACGAGTAAAACAAGTAAAGGAGCTGCGTTTTAAGCGGTTAACGTTTTGAGTCACGATGCCCAGCTCCTTGTATTTTTACCGTAGAAAATTAAGTCTCCCTAAATGTAAACAACCCCCAATGTATTGTTGGCAAATAATAATTAATTAATAGAAAGAGAATGGAAGAAGATAGGAAGAAAAACCGAGAGCTTCCCCTCCGAAATGGATCTCATGGCGTTTCATGCTATGCCCATGGAGGTAGGAAAAGGGAGAAGGGAGCATAAGTTGAAAAAGGTGACGCCGATTTTCGCCATATTGGTGGTCCCTTGACCATAATATTTAAGGCATAGATGACAGAGCAGTAGTCACGATGAAGTATTCCTCAGCACTAATCCTGAAGCGTTCTTGGACTACCAATGTGGAGTATGTTGGCTTCACCCCGTTAACTATATTTTACATCTATCGCTCCCTCCTCTCTCTTCATACCTCAATGACTATGGCCATTGGCCACACTATTGTATTTCCATTTCGCATGTATCAAGTTTCACATTATTTCATTTGAATCCCTTTCATAAATTCTCATTTTAATTTTCATATTCATTTCTTCTTGGGAGAGGAAATTGCCTCCTTTACCCCTCTACGTGAATCTCTATTCTGTCAGGTGCAATGCCCCTTTTGGTAATTTCAAACTTCTTCCATAGTACAAAAGAAGATGTTTTTTTTATTATTAAAAACAAAACATGAGTATTAAAATCTTCCTTACAAAAAATTACGTGTGAACCTCTGGAGCAAAAATACAATGTACCTTTTTTAACCTCGAGAATTATGTCTGCCATCGGCTGCGACCCAACTTCTCTCGGTGGAAAAAGTGCCACTTTGCTTCCTAAGGTGTACAATGTACTATGTTAAGAATGTTGTAGTTGTTAAGGAGAGTTTTACAATTGTTCTCCCATGCATTATTCTAGCGAACAACTGAGAAGTTTAAGTCGTTTGGCATTGGAATTTCATACCGGAGAGAGCCAACGATAAGTTGCTATCAGTTCTCTATCGGATTCCGTAATAAAGCTACTAGAATTAAACGTTCTTTGAATTTCGAGATGAGTGTACACACTGGATTAGTGTGCAAATTGCGCAATTAACCGCGTAATTTCACTTAGAAGCGATAGGGTAGCGACATTCTTTGAAACGAGCGGTTACAATTCTACAAGATCAAACAAGAAAATGCAAGTAATGAAAGAGGTGGGCGCCCCTCCCTCTTTTAACCATAAATATCTGGGTATTTATGGAAAATTTCTGTTTGACGACTGACTTTTTTTAGCAAACGGTCGCTAAATACAATCGATAATCGCGAGTGCCAGTCAACTTCTGAGGGAAGGGGAGGCGTTCGAGGTTGTTTTTTTTGTTTTGTTCTGTGTGTAAGAAAATGAAAAATAGGGAAAAAGTCATAGGACATTTTTATCAGCGCTATCAGTATGTAGCAGCAAGGCGGAGGCGCGGCGGTATCGACGGACAACTTTTTGTTCCCCACCGCCACCCCAAAACTAGCGGCCCGAGAGAGAATTTTAGTTGGTGCGCCCCCAATGCCGCACCAACGTCTAATAAAATATGACGGAAAGGGGCAAACAACATGATGAATTTTGCCACAAAATAAAAAAAGAATCGAAGGAGCACTCACCCAAAAGTAATAATTTGAGCTCGCGGCGAGCATCCCGTTTGTCTTTCCTGAGCTGACGCTCGATCTCCTGGTTGATCCGCTTTTGCTCTTTCGCCTCCTCAGACAGGCAACACGCCATGGCGCGTGTCGACACAATATCGGAAGACGCGTGTTGGTCGACGGAGATTAGCAGCTCATCGCGGGGGACCGGACGCCCTCGCGAGCGGCGGGTCGCTGCTGGGTGTGGTGCCTGCCGCGCGTCGCCGCCTTCCCACCGCACGCACTTTTTCCTCGCTTCTTCTCCGCACACTTGGGTTTCCCCCTTGGAACTTTTTTTTTTTTTTATGTTATCACTACTCTTTTCAAAATTTCAAAATTGAATTTCCGAACTCGCGATTATAATATTCGCACTATAATTTACAACGTCCGCCGCACTCCGCCACGGTCTTTATAGCTGCCGCCCCCGCACAAGTCGCCCCCTCCCCCAAGGGGTATCCGATTAGAGTAATTCAATTTCTTAGAAGCCAGTCATCTCGTTGCGGTGCGCACACTATTAACGAGATTAAAATAAAATAAAGGAAAAAAAAAAAAAACGGGGAAAACGAGCACTCGGGGGCAATGGAGGGTTCTCAGTAGTAGGCTCACTTTCGTTCGCCTTTTTACCGGCTCAAACGAACAGGAAAAAGGAGCAGGCCGTTCTCACCTCACTCGCATCACCGCCTCATCGTACCGCCTTCACTTCCAAACAACCGAAAACACGAAGTAAAATCACCTCATTAGTCATCCGCAACTCAGCCCCTCAACCCGCGGGGCGAAAATCACGAAACCGGAGGCCTTATTTTGTTGTGTGTAGTGGAAAAAGGGGTCGCCCGGCACTTGTTCACTAAAAAAAAAAAAAAAAAAAAAAATCGCAAGAGGGACCGACCTGTCCCCTTCGGTGTTCCGCGACACGATTTTTTTTTCTCTCTTCCTTCAATTTCACGACAGGGAGAGGAACCCTGAAACGAACCCACGGAAAAAGTAACACTTGAACCTACGAGAAGGTAAAGGCGGGGGCGATGGGGGTGGGGGAGAACTCTACTGCAGACGCCTCCAGCCAAAATGGCGTTCTGACCATCACCTCCCACCACCCACTTGGTGAAAATGAAAAGAGGAGTGATGAAAATTTGGGTAGTAGGGGTGAGTAGAACGAGAGTGGGATGGAGATACCACCGCCTCGTCAAGAGGACGTTAACGTATATCAATGTGAACACAATCCCGCGCAGATAACACCCTTTGCCGAGTATTTTGATTTTTAGGCTCATTTTCGGGTTGGATGAACCCTCTTACCTGTACCTGAGTTACCTGCTTGTAACTTTTATAAGATAGTGAAATTGCAAAAGTTTTTGAGAATACATACATTGAAGAGCTCCCCGGGGAGTTTGAGGAACCAATCGTTCAAAAACTACGTCGGATCCCTCTTAAACTGAAGGACAAGCTAAGAGCTATACGCTCTCATAGTCTAGTTTGGTCTCGATGAAAGAGAGCAGCTACCCGCGTCATGGACACCCTTCGGTCGGTACAGGTGGTAAAGGTGCCCATTCGGCATGTGTCCTGCCCCAGAGACATTCCAGAAATTCTAACTAAGTTCAGGGGCTGGCCGTGTGAGTTATCATTATTACCATGGGCATGCTTATTAGCAGAAAGAATATGCAATTGCTTACGGATTCGGGCTCTAGTCATGTGTGATGAGTGACGACATATTGGTCTACTACAGAGTGGGAGACAACGTCCAAGAAGCCATGGTGGGTCACAAAGTAAAGTCACGAGCTTAATTATGTTTGATTGACAACGCTATTTGAGACTGAATAAAACTAAAATATCTCTCTTTGAACCTATACCGTTCGATTTTTTGGGCACTATAACTCGCGTCTGAGGGAGTGAAAGCTGACCCTCTATAAAGGTCCAAGCCATAAATAACATGCCGGAGACTGGTAACCCCAAACAACTTCTCCCATGTCTTGGCAAGGTGACGTACTTGTCTAGGTAAATTCTTATACCTTCGCTGTCGACAATAGCCTCTCCACTGCACGAATTGACAGAGAAAAAAGCGGATTTTGCGTGGTATTCAAGTGCCTTTGACAAGCTGAAAAGTTTAGTCGCACCAATAGGCTCCTGTCCTAAGCTACTTCAACAGTGAAAATTAAGTCTGCATGCAAACCGACGCCTCCAAGTCCGTGCTTCTTCAAACCAACTGACTTGCGCCATCCAGGGGAGAATTCGTGTGGCCCCTGAAAAATGGGCCAAAACGACGAATTCACAGGAGCTTAATTTCTAGGTGATTGAAATCCCGTCTCGGTTGTTAGATTTTCCGCGATGGAAAACCCAAACAACACGTTTCGTCTAATTTTTTCAGCAATCGTCCGGCGGCCAAGTGGATGATTTTTCCGATTTAGCGCAATTGTTCAAAGCGTTTTGATTCGAGCCGGTCGTGGTTTACGAGTTACTGTAGGACAATGGTTAATTGCACCTGTATGTATAAAGGGGCGTCAGCGTTTCGCAGCGTCATTGTTTTTGGCCGATTTCTTTGATTCCACAGCCGGTCAAGAATATGCGGGAATAATATAGCTGCAGAATTTTGTTTTTCGGTCACAAGAGTCCCCAAGAACAGTTTTGCATTTAAACCCACCAACTAAATTTGAACGCCCAAGCCCTCTCAAATTTTAACGCAGGCCACTATGGGAATGCCATCGTAAAGAAGCCGCGGAACAGTCGACCCATACTACGTTTCGTAGTATCCACCAATGGTTGATGGGCCCATAATTATTTTCCGAATATAGGATCATTATCCTTTTTGGAGTCACACTCGAATAAAATAGGTACGCTAATTAAATTAACGCGATTCTTTCTTATTGTGTCTTTATGGCCTTTGTCTCGAGCGATCCTGTCTAATGCACGTACATCTCTCACTGCTTATTTCCTTAATTGGTAGCGGTAGTGTCGTTGAGTGTTCACACTCTTCCGTTCTTCGATCTGTTTATGATCGTCAAAAATGTATTAGTAAAATTCCTGCTAAGGGCATCGTAAAAGCGTTTTACTGCAGTAGATGGTTCTCTTCGGCGACAGCGATCGATCCGACGCTACGCGGCTCGGTTTCGGCTTTGTCACTGTCGACGTTCCGTAGACAATGTCCCTGACCGACGGCGTTTCCTTAAGAAGTCCCAGCATCTCCTTGTCACATTCCAGCGTCTGACTCAGAACGTGCGTCAAAGATTGAAAACACCGGTCAACCATTTCTAGTTTACTAAATTGTTTGCCACCCTCAACATCGGTTAAAAGAATTCGTTATAGATACACAATGTTGGAGGGGAGATACTAACCTGTCGATGAGTTCGTCCAGTTGACTGTTCAACGTAGACTTACTTGCGCAATAACTCGCCCTTATTTCATCGTATTGTAATTCGAGTTTGCGAAGTTGAGTGTTGGACACACCGGAGCCGTTCTGCAGGATTCGACAAAAATTCGCAGTCGCCCGGCTGAAATTTTTCTGTTTGTCGCGGAAATCGTCCAAATTCTCAGTGTAAGCGTCGGGAAGCTCGCAAGATTCCCCGACAGATTGAACCAAATCCTGCAGTTTTTTGTTCATTGACGTCCACGATATGGTTTCCTTGAAGCATCGTTGAGAGGGGTGGGGGTAATAAAGAATAAGTAATTTCAAAAAGTTGAAAAAAAGAAGAGATTTCATGAGAGATTTGTAAACAGAAAAGCAAATAGGATCAAAATAGGATTGGTTTAAGAGGACACGTGACGCCTGACGTCAGTTCAACCCTTTTCACGGTTAACCCGTACGCTACTCATCGCCACTTCCCTTTGTTTTTTCATTTATTTGATTTACCTGTCTACTATCTAATTCATAAACCGTACAAGTGTAAGGTAAAGAGGGGTGAGTTCTTACTTATTGTTTAACAAGTTTTTATGTTGAGAGGATTTGCTTAGGGCTAAGCCAAAAACGTCAAATATTATGTTAATTTGTGGTTAACTAATAACTATTCCTCTGCAGAGGAATAGTTATTAGAATATGGGTATGACGTAGGAGGACGGACTCTGCATTGGCCGGGACGCCCCCATCCCCAGACAAGTTGGGTAAACTACAGATTAAAATGTAAAAAGACGGTCACCTTTACAGGACGGTACAGTTGATTCTCGGGAGCTACTCTATCGACGAGTTCAAATAATTTGGATGACACTTTGTGTCTGACGTCCATGCAGTGTGCGTAAATAGAAAGGGTCCTTAGCATCTCTGAGAGATCTTCCACGAGCTGACGATTTTCTGTTTGCTTTCCTGTTGACTCTTGTTCATTGAGCTCATCATTCAATACTTTCATTTCTAACTATGAAAAGAAGTATAAGATGGAGTTATATGGTAATTGCTGTTCTTACTAACTACCATACTTACTTCCTCTCTGTAGGAATTGGATTTATAGGGTACCTTAGACTCACTACTGTTGCTCAGGAGGCTTGGTCTACTTTGTTTGGTATCTTTCCGTCCCTGTGACTATTCCAGGGTAATAAAAGTCTTCCTTTCAATTTATTTGTACCAGTCAACTTACCTTCGACGTGCTGCAATTAACACAAAAACTACTCTGCTCCAATCCTGAGCGTCTTTTCAAAAGTCCCGAACGGGTTTCCCGGTCTAAATCACTGTCGGTGTTCTCGCTGTCGGCAATCGCTCGTCTCCGTCTTGTCACAGCACCTCGCCAATTGAGCGACGAATTTTCGTTCATTGGCGCCCCATGAATAACGGTGAAGCGATTGTGGGGGGGGGGGGAGAGCTAGGTTTTAGGCGACGAAGAAATAATTAAGTGGCGAGTTTCGCCTTGCGTAAACAAGACTTTAACTGCTATTTCCTACGGGCTAGGAACACCCCTTAAATGTTTGCATTTATCCGTTTCTATGGATTGGATATTCAAATAAAAATCGAGTGTGATTGAGGGTTTAAGAACGTAACGACATTTTTATTGCTCTAGTTGTATGGGGGGGGGGAGGTGTCCCACGTAAAACGGTCACTTCTGTGGCAGAAGGCAGCTTCTGCGGTTGGAAGTGGAACACCTTCAAACGGCTCGTTTCGCTTGTCGGATTTGCCGTGTCGAGAAATCCCGAGATAAGCAATTCTGTCCAATTTTGAATTTTAGTCTTTTCAGCCGAAACCACGAAGGGCTTTAGGATGTGGGTGATTTTTAGGGCAATTTTTCTGGTACTGTCCAAAACGCCGCTATAAAGGGCTGGTCGGCGTCGAAAATTGAACATTTCGCCTTGTTGCAAACCAACAAACAAGGTAAAATAATGTTTTAACAGACATATTAACATATTTTTCAGAGAACATATTATGTTCCCAAACTAGGGACGATTTTTCTCCACTCCAGAGAAGGCTATCGAGGCGGTTCGTGTGTGCTGTTCTAAAGAAAGCATACAGGGGCAAGTCCGCGTCTGTAATTAAAAAAAAAGGGATCGTTCAGGGCTAAAATTGAGAAAAACCTGCCAATTCGTGGTTTCTCGATAGAATTTCCGGATCAAAACTGTGAAAAAATCGTTCATTCGCTCTTTTATAGCTGAAGTTTAGACAAAATGTAATCGCTTTCAAAAATCCTTCTTTTCTTTGCGGTTCTGATCGCCTTCAAAGCCAATTTCGTGGGTTTTCATAATTTAAAAATCGAATTCTGTAGGGTTGAATTCTTCGAAATCGAGAACAAAATTGTTCGGATTTGGTTTATTAAAACCACAGCTTCACAGTTTTTTTTTTTTTTTTTTTTTTTTTTTTTTTATCATTATTTCGTGGGGTTCGACCCTTTCCTTTCCGGATGATGCATTCCAATTTCATGGTTTTGACGGTTACAAAACACAAATTGGCACATTTATCTCATTTCGAAATTAATGTCGAAAACCGTGAATAGCACAAATTTCACGGGTCTAAGTGGTCTTTCAAGGACCAAATTTCGCCAACTTGGTTCTCTCAATAGGCCAATTTCTTTATTCAAAAACCAAATTTTAGGAATCATTATTATTATTATTAAATTCTAAGTGATAGTTAATTAATAATTAATTTTTGGCTTGTGTTTTCTTCTTTTCCTGAACTTTCGCTGTCTTTACGATTTCTCTGGCGAGTCATCCAACCCAAGACCACAAAAGCTCAGGAGAAGCATAGAACAAGTCAAAAACCGGAAAATAAATCGTCAAATTCCCAGTATTTGACTGAGTTCTTCTGGCTCAATTGCCTCTAGGGGCTAATTTTGGCCAGCTAAAAGGCTCTGCGTCTAATTATTCGAACAAGAAATTGACCATCGCCCTCTCTTCCTCAGCTCCACCACGTGAAACTATCGACGTTTATTGCAAAACTGTTGAGAATTTCAGTCCAAAAGCTCCTAATGGTTGAACGGGACAAATTTCAAGTTTCGTGGTGGAATAACCTGTTTCCGGAGGCTTACTCCCAATTTTAGGATGTAAAAAACTGATTACTTGAAAATGTCGATTGTGTTTTCAGCGTTACGATGAAATTCTCCAGGTTTAAGCCTGTAAAATGTTTGTGATTGATCGAAGGTGTAATAGAGAAGGGGGTTGTGCAGTCTACCTCAGCTAAGCCAAAGTCTGGACCTCACACTCTTGCCAGCTGGTGAGGTTGACCTGAACGCACAATTCTCACCTTGTGTACGTACCCTACCAATTCTCTTATAGCGTTTTCCATTTGCATAAAATTCCGCTCTGGAGCCGAGCATTCCACCCGTCTTATTCGTTACTGTATGATATAATTCAGAGAAGACGGGTGGAAATGCTCGGCTTCAAAGCGGAATTTTATGCAAATGGAAAACGCTATAAGAGAATTGGTAGGGTACGTGCACATGATGAGAATTTGGCGTTCAGGCCAACCTCACCAGCTGTGAGTGTGAGGTCCAGACTTTGGCTTAGTTGAGATGGACTGCACACTGCAACTTCACACTGATGTGTGGGGACTTCTGAACTGAAGTGAAAGTCTGGTCTCAACGCTCTGGTCGCCCGGCGTTCCGGCGAGGCTGGCCTGATTAACGGGAAATCCTCAACGTGTGTACTACACCCTTTGGTTTGTTGGTGGTCATATGACCTGTGTCAGGGGGTAAAATTTGGCAGTTTTCATGGGCTTCGGACTTGAACTCCTCGGTTGATTCTCGATTTTTACATTAATAACATCAGTTTCACAATCAATTCACCGATTCTGGTCATTGGATCCACCTCATTATTTTATTTCGAGCCTCTAAGAAAGAACCGAAAACTGTTTTGCCAAAAAGAAAAAGAGAGCGGCGCAAGCAGCCGAGCTCTCGCATCGATCAGAAGAAACTTGCGAGTGTTGTGAGCACTGCGTATCTCGCCCTCTGGTCTTTATCACTTTATGTTGTGTTTCCCAATCACAAGTTTACTGTCAAACGTCTAAACGAGATAGATTTTTATGTTTCCGTTTATCCGAAATCAATTTCTGGGGGTTCAACGTCATAAAATTACTTCAAACTGTTAATTGCACAAAATAAAAATGTTATTGGCCCTGTCATCATCCATAATCTTCGGGAGTTCACAGTGCTTTTTGTTCTTTTGTGAGGCTCTCTCGTTATAATCACTAATGATGTATTAATGAACGGAGTAGCTGTGTTTCGAGAGTGGAATTAGTTATGATCACACGAGGATTCAAGTTCTTTCGAATAATATTTTGAATATGAATGGTGCTTGTCATGGAATTTATCACGAGAAGCAGGTAATTTTAGACGCTTTCACGCCTTCTTTTTTTGTGTGTCGAGTTTACTAACAAAATTGAGCCCTCTTCGCGTGGTTTCAGGTCAAAGAGCTCTGCGCCCTACACGCTCTCAACAACCTCTTTCAAAGTCGAGACGCCTTCACCAAAAATGAATTGGACGAGATATGCCAGTCGCTGTCACCGCACGTCTGGATCAATCCTCACAAATCACTGTTGGGATTGGGTAACTACGACGTGAACGTGATTATGGCCGCTTTGCAGAGGAAAAGCTGCGAGGCTATTTGGTTTGACAAACGAAAGTGAGTTCGGTCTCATCTCCCACAGAGAGAACGGTTGAAAGCGTCCCTTTTATAGGACACATTCAACAACTCATGTCGCTGTGTACAGTGAGATTCTGTCCTCGATGATTTTTAGGCTTTTAATGGTCTCAGACTCGTTAGAATCTTCGATACCTGAAATCGAAAGTTTAGGTCTCGCAAATAGGGTTGCCAGATAGCCAAGGCTCTTCGCCCGGAGGTATACGTTTACATTACGGAGGCACATTTACGGGGTCATATGTACATATTGACACCTGAGCGCCCAAAGGGCCAATCTGCACTATTTGAACACAAGGGACAATCTGGATTTATTGGACCAAAGGACTAATCTGAAGGCGCTTTAGAGGTCCAAAATCGGTGGGGCCATTCTGAAATTTCTCAAGCTTGTGTAGAGGGCGAATCTCCATGTTATCTTCACCCATCGCATGTGCCCTTGTCAATCTGAATGTCCAAATACTAAGGCTCATTCACTGTATACTCATATGTATCGGCATGGCCGGCGGCCAAACATTCTGGGGAGTGATGGAGCCCTTCTTTGGTGAGTGCTTCTCGTGGTTAGAGTTATTTGTGCAGACCCAGAGGGCAGAGAGCACCTTCTCCTGGGCCAATGCCGGCTTTAAAGGGGAACTGCAGTGATGATTCCTCGACCCCCCTCCTATCATTGTCGTCTACTACTCGGCATACACTTTCTCACCTTATTTCTGAAGAATTCTGGTTTTTAAGGACTCGTTTTAATCTTCAAGATTTTCCGCATATTCAGTTTGAAATAAGTCGAAAAAAGACCGTGAAATTACAAGGTAAAAGTTCAAGTCGAATTTAAAATAACTTCTGGGATGAAATTTGAAAAAAGGAAAACTACTGCATACGCGGAATTTCCTGAAGATTGAAACGAGTCCTTAAAAACCAGGATTGGTGCAAAAATAAGGCGAGAAGTGTATGCCGAGTAGTAGACGAGGATTGATTGGAGGGGGGTCGAGGAATCACCCGCGGTAGGGGGCGACCGCCCGGGGGCGCCGCGCCGTGTCCTAAGGGCGCGTCTATCGTAAGGGGGGGGGGAAGACGTACAAGAAAAAAAGACCTAAAAAGTGCATTTTATTTATGAATATTATTTTAAAAACTACAGAATTGGAAACATATTAGTTTAAAAGGAGCGTTGGACTTGTCTAGAGATCTACAGAGGCCAGGCCAACACAAGGATCTACAGAGGGGGGACTAATACACAGTCGCTAGTTGGAGATATAGCTATCAAGTAACTCGGTGGAAATATGTGACTGGCTTTTTATTTAATTTTTTAATGGTTTAATTTCGACTCTCGTTCCAAGTTCTAGCACCGGAATGGCCTTCAGATGCCACGGATTGGTGAATTTTCAATTACAGCCGAAACTTTTCCGGATTTTTTCCCATTTTAGCCGCGAATTACAGCCTCCTCTACACTTTATCCGTGAATTAGTAATTTTCCCTAAATTTAGCCGCTAATTACATATTTCCCTTAATTTTAACGGCGAAGTAGCGTTTTTATCCCATGTTAGCGATTTCACTTTTATAGCCTTGAATTAACGTTTTTCCTTCCTTTTTTTAAGGCCTTCTTTGCCTTTTCGCGCTTGCAAATCCAACCCCCCTGAAGCGGGGTATATGAGGAATTGATCTTTATAATCCCAAAACTGGTCATTTTTGACCAAAATGTGTCTGCTTGAAGCAAAAGATTGGCTTTTGGCCCCTAGAAAGGTCTATCCGGTTGACAAGCTGAGAGCTTCGTTCAGCAATCATCTTGTTTGGAAGGACGACGGAGGCAAATAATTCATCGTTTATTGATTCCATTGCTATAGATCGACAAGTTTCTTATGGACCGAAAAAAGTGGTAAATTCAGTTAACTTTCTAAACACATGTTCCTAGAACCATCTGGAAATTTGGACCCTCAGGGTCCATTAGAAACTTGTCGATCTATAGTTAATGGGCAAAAATTGACAGTTTTTGTCTCGATAAATTGAATTCCTGATAGTCTTGGTTACATCGACGACTAAAATCTGTGGATTTCACTTCTTTTAACCCCAATTGTATGGATTTGATATTTGGCGAAATCAGTTATGTGAGTTTGGCTCCTTCAAAGTTCAAATTTTGCGGATTATTGGTACCAACAGAATCCCATTTAATGTTTTTGTCTAATTCAAGAACCAATTTCGCTTCTGCCCCCCCCCAAAAAAACCATTCGCCTCGTTCGAAAACCGAATTTGGTGATTCTGACACGTCAGAAACCACTTTAGCGAGCTTGGCTCCTTAACAAAACCAACATCACTGATTTCACACGTCAAAAATCAAAATGTTCAGGGTATTGGCAGGGTAAAAGAACGATTTCGCAAGGTTCGTCCATTCAAAACTGATTTCGGGGGATTGGCTCGCCCAGAAAAACAGTATCATGTTGTTTGACCAAATCAAAAAGCCAACAAATTTGCGGCTTTGGCTCTTTAGAAACCAATTTTTTAGATTTTTGGCCTAGCAACCGATGGCATCTTTGATTGAGTTAACCAAACAATAGTTTATTTTTAGAGCACTCCAACCCGTGAAATTGGTTTGTCAAAGTGGAAGATCCGCGATTTGTGGAAGGAGGGGGGGGGCGTTGAAAGAGCTAATTACGAGCAATTTGTGTTTTTAAAAGTGTCCAACCGACGGAATTGGCTATTTAAATGGACCAACGTCGCAAAATTGATATTTCGGGTGGGCAAATCCCCCGCGATTGCTCACCCATTGACAGTTTTTAATGAGCCACCCCCTTGAATTGGGTAGTGGTAGTGTGCCCAACAACACAAAATTATGTTTTTTAGCTGCGAAAACCACAAAATTGCTTGTTGGTGGGGACGGGGCTGGTTTTAATGAGCCAATTTCGTGAACTCGTGTTTTTCAAATAGCCAGTCCCTTGAAAGTTTGTTTTTCCTGGGAGCGAGGTGTCTTTTTGACATATATTTGGTTGGGTGGTTTCGAGTGAAATTGTTTTTCGGGGCGAGAGAGCTTTACAAAATTAAGTTTTGAATGGGTCAACCCTGCGAAATGTTTGTTTTCGGGGAGCCAGCCCCGTATTATTATTATTTTGGGAGCCAGCAACACGAAATTGGGTTTTGAATGAGCCGACTTTACGAAATGGCTTTTTGAATGGGGAAATTGCTTTTTAGTGCAAGCCTCAGCATGGTGAAATTGGTTTTCAGTGAGCCAACCGTGCGGAACTCAGTCTTCCCACGGTGCCAGTCCCGCAAAATTGATTTCTTGAAGTGTGAAAAAGAGAAATTAATGTTGAAAAGAGTGAAATCCGTAGATTTTAGCCATCGACCTAACTATAGGTAACTAACAGGTCTAACTATATCCTTGGGGGCTCGGATTTCACAAAACGAAAAAAGGAGAGCTTTACTCAGGTTCAACCTAGTAGGTTAGGTTCAACCTTTACAGTAGTTAGAGACTTGCTGTAGTTGGATCTTTGAAGTGGTTAGAGACTTGCTATGCTATAGTTGGACCTGTGCTGTGGTTAGACCTTACCACCTAGCAAAGGTTGGACCTTTGCTGTGGTTTGGCTTTGTTAGGCGATTCTTGTGGTTAGAGTTTTACCGTGTTTGGGTGTTCTTTGTGGTTTTGGAGTTAGTTGTCGGAGTGGCCGTCTTGTCGGAACGTTCCACGTTGCACGGGGATTGTTTCCTTCCCATAATAGGAAAGGGTCACATTCTCACATTAATTGACCTAACCTATTAGTCACACCAAGGAACAAGACAAAACCCGGATTTTGGAGTTTGGCTGTGGTCTGTGGTTGTATGCAGGCCTGCCGAGATAGAGCGTGGGAAAAACTAGGTCTATAAAAGGGGAGCTTTGAAAGATGATAACATGGCTGGTTACCCGCTATGCACCAGAACTTTGTTGCAACAGGCCCCCATACTTCAGACTTTCAAGTTGTTTAATTTAGAATGCTGGAAGTCTGATTTCCTTATAGTTGCCGTCTGTCTCCAGCAGTCTCATCAGTCGTTCTCACATGTTGCAGTTGTCTTAACCCCCTCCCCCCTAATCTCATCCACCACTCGCTCAGGCCTTCACTTTTCGGGCCTGGCATCAGCCTCCGACCCTCCAGCGAACTTCGCAACGGCCTACATTTCAGGAACAGAATCTCGAATGTTACAGAGTGAACTAACATTTTATCGATTCACACCCCACCCCATCCCCTCACTAACACTCCCGATAATTTTTATTATTTGTCACATTCCAGACCCCCTGAATGTCTCAATTTGCCCCACATTAAAGGATTCATCTTGAATGTTCCGAGTGATTATCGACTAGGCTTCGTTCTCCTACCGTTGAAAAAACGTCATTGGGTCGCCATAAGGCGAATATCTGGCGTCTATTACAACCTTGACTCCAAACTTGAGTCACCTCTCGTTATTGGACAGGTAACGAAATTCCCCGTAGAATTGTGTAAAATTCATAATGAATGTACCCTCCTCTCTCTCCCGTTTTCTAAAAAAAAAGAAAAAAATTTCGCAATAATTAATACGGCTCTGGGGGGGTCGTTGTGTTTTCGTAGGAGAGTGACTTGATGAAATATCTGAGCGAACAGTTGGAGTGCAAAGAAAAGGAATTGTTCGTTGTTGTAACGCGAGAGGTCGAGGAGAAACATCTGTGGGAAAATGACGATAGCCAAACGATTAGCAGATAATGCTGGGCATTAAAGCATTTTTCTTCTTTTTTAAAACTATTTTTTAGGGTACTAAAGTGAAAAACGGGACCTGAATAATTTTTATTTCGTTAATTCCTGACAATTTCAAAGTGATATATTCTTACTTTAAAAGAAAGAAAGAAGAAAAAAAAAAAAAAATCGCGGCTCTCGCCGAAGATTCGGTACTTAATTTGGTTGAGGCATGTATTATCCACATTCTGGCACTTAACAATTAGGAACTAAACGCGTGCAATAATTTGAGCCTAATGTATGTGATGTTTCTTTTCTCAACGAACCAAAAATCAGAAGGAATGGCCTAAATTGAACAGAAAATATTTTAATGTGTTCAATTTCTACTCGATAAAATTGGATTTTATGTACAGAAAAATATATTTAATAAAATCAAACATTGTATATAAACGCAATAAATAGGATCTGAAGTTTAAGCGGAAGTGTTCTTTAAAACTATTGTCTGTCTCGGGGATTCGCTTGAAAAGATTCGGCTTTTGTCGTCGATCTTTCCGCTCTTAAAGCATTTCAACGCAATTAATTGTATTTTTTTCATTTAATTAAACAATTTTTCTTCGACAAAAACGTATCAACAGTCCCTGTTGTTTGTTAGAAGCAGGCGGTCTCGATTTATTTTGGACTTGTCGAGAGTCGAGTAGACAACGGTTCGGGCGTCGACTGAAATGTCATCATTCCGTCCAAGGACCCAGATGAAATCTATGGCACGATGGAATTCGTTATTTAATTTTTCCCCCGCTAAACTTTATTTATTGATTTTTTTTCTCGTACCGGCGTGGACAAGACGTAGATCCGTACAGGAGTAAATGAGAGCGTAGTCCGTATAGTCGGTGTCCAAAACAATGTATTTCCCACTACCGGGCGCCATTCGCGCGATCACAGACGGTAGACTGCTGACGAGCATCATGTTCAATTCGCCCGGTTTGCTCGTGATGTTTTTGACGCGATACTCCGACGCACTGTCTGATCCTCGCCTGAAAAGAAGGTGTAGTGATGGTTGGCGGGGGGGGGGGCTGTTTAGAAAAAATTCAAAGCGATTCTGAACAAAAAACACGTACCACGGAACGCGGTAGTTGACCTCCGCCAGAAGAGTGTCATTATTAAGTAAAGTAAAGTTTAGCCGTGTGCATGACAGAGATGATTCAAACACGTAAAAAGACCTTTCTATTTCATTCCACTCGCCTGTAAACTGCAGATATTTTCGTTAATTGGAATTTGTCGAGTTTTACATTGTCCCCTTTTGAAGCACTCAGTACTATTGTGTTGAAACCGAAGGCCTTATAATTTTGTCGGCAAGTAGTAATTTCACCATTGTGTATTTCAAGTACGCTGAATTATAGACCGGGAAACATGGAAAACTCATCACAAAACGTCACCAAATTGTTCATTTCTTTTATAAAAAATTATATAAGCGCTAAAGTAACATTTTTTCCAAACGCGTTAATTAGTCCCCAAGATCAGCCATACTCTGATTAACGTTATGTTATACTTCGCTGAAAATTATGCGGAAATACACGCATAACAGTTACGGAAAGACTGCGTAAAATAACATAACTTTTATTTTTTATTACGATTGGCTATACGCTATCTTGGGCTCATGCTTGGACGACTGGTCCATTTAAAGTGATGTTGAATGGGGTCAGTACAAGACGAAGATGAGAATTAAGAAGAAGAAAAAAACCAACGGTGCTTTCATGATGACTTCAAGCCCCCACCACACCCCTTGACTCATATTCTTTGTTACCGATTCTTCATTTCTTGGAGCTATCAATTAGTACTGGAGCTTCGGGCTCAGGACGTTTGATTCAATGTTAACAAAAATATGTTCAGAAAACCTGATTGACGTCGAAATCCGCTTTAGGTTTAACTGTTGGACACCTTCCAAAGGCTGGTCGTTGAGATGAACATTCACACACTATTACAAGAAATAAGGAAATCGTACATTTCCAAAACATTTTCTCAATTTCGACTAAATTATTAGTATTTTTTATTTCCTGTTAAACTCAATCGAATCGTCACTAATTTTAACGTTAGACGTGACTCGAAGACCCTTTTTTCAAGCACTGAAATGAAGCGGTGTCTGGAAAACTTTCTCCTTTATAAAGACCAACTCTCCCCCTTCTGACAACTTCAAAATCCACGGAGCACGCGGGTCTTTACCCGCGCGTTGTACCGTTGTATCTCACTATATTTCCTTATTTGTTTTAAAGTTTTCAGCATAAAGCGCTATTATCCGATCTAATGATCTGTGATTCTTCCGTTGGGAGAAAACTTATTTACGAATTTTCGTCATTTGAGGTCGCCCTAGCCTTTTTGTTTACCGCATTTTTTTAGATGATTCATTCTGCGGGGGACAGGAACGACTGAAAAATGGGAAAAATCGGGCCCTTTTCACCCGAATTGGTTGCGGGACATTTTAGATTTATTCGTTTGTTTCAAGCTGTCCAAAAATCAGAAGCTTGTGGTAGGGGGGAGAGTAATGGTCAGAATTGTAACGATATTATTTTTATATGTTTTTCAAAGACCCATTAGGAAGGAAAGCAAAACTTCCGACGATGCAGGGGTGTAGTCAGTCTTTGATCTTGGGGTGGGCAGAAGCGTCATTTTGCCTATAACAGGTTTATATTCGGGGACGAGTTCCCAGCAAAAGATAACTGATAATTTAACAACTCAGATCTCGGGACGGACATTTTACGGAACAAAATTTGACCTTTAATGCTGATGAAAAAAAACTATTTTTACACATTGGACGGCTACACTGACAGTTTACAGGTAAATGGCGATTTACGGTTTACTTTTTTGACAAAAAAATCGGCATTTAGTGGGTAAATTGTGAGTTCCGCCATGTATTTTTTTTATCCCGAAAGTTCAGATTCGAGAAACAACTAGACAGATTCCAAGCCAAATTAGGCCCTTCTCTTTGCGTGGTCGTCGGGTCGACATGGACGATGGACACTGCATGTTGTCAAGAATCAAGTTTCTTGGGGGGGGGGGGGATTTCCCTTTCTGCGGTTGACAGTCACCTTCTAGGACAGTGATTCTCAAAATGGGGGGCGCAAGTGATTTCCGGGGGGGGGGCGTGAACTTGCCTTTGTGGAGTTCTACATGTCGTGGTTTCCTCGACCCCCCTCCAATCATACCTCACCTACTTCGCGTTACGTAATTTATCGCCGTATTTCTGCACCGATCCTGGATTTCAAGGTCTCATTTAAATCTACAGGAAATTCCATTAAGTCGTCGAAAGAGTGTGAATTTTCAAGTTAAAAGTTTATATGTGCGTTTTACAGTTATTTTAGGGGTGAAATATGAAAAAATAAGATCGTATGGTTGAGCGCAATTTCGTGAAGATTTAAATGGGACCTTGAAATCGAGGATTGGTGCAGAAATACGGCGATAATTTACGAAACGCGGAGTAGGCGAGATATGATTGGAGGGGGGGGGTCCAGGAAACACAAGTAGAACTCCACAATGACAAGTGGTTGGAGCTTTGCTGTGGTTCGACCTTTGCTGTGGTTGAGACCTTTGAGGTGGTTGGAGCTTTGGTGTGGTTGATACCTTTGCTGTGGTTGGACCTTTGCTGTGGTTAGTCCTTTGAATTGATTGGAGGTGTGTTGTGGTTAGACTTTTGCTGTGGTTGGAGCTTTGCTGTTGTTGGACCTTTGTAGTGGTTGGAGCTTTGCTGTGGTTGGAGCTTTGCAGTGGTTGGAGCTTTGCTGTGGTTCGACCTTTGCTTTGAGACCTTTTCAGTGGTTGAGACCTTTGAGGTGGTTGGAGCTTTGCTGTGGTTAGACGTTTGCAGTGGTTGGAGCTTTGCTGGGGTTGGAGCTTTGCTGTGGTTGGACCTTTGTAGTGGTTGGACCTTTGAGGTGGTTGGGCCTTTGCTGTGGTTGATACCTTTGCTGCGGTCGGAGCTTTGCTGTGGTTGATACCTTTGCAATTTGTAGTTGGACATTTACTGTGGTTGAGACCTTTTCTGTGGTTAGACTTTTGCTTTAGTTAAACCTTCGCTGTGGCTGCGCCTTCCTTGTGCTTGTGACGAGTGGAACCAATAATTGTCACGGGGGGAGGGGATTTTAATTGCTTGGATTATTTGTTTTTACTTAAATGGTTTTTAAAGTGGTTTTGAGTAATTAACATGCCTCTCATTTATACATGTGTGTCTCTTTTCGATGCATGTAACTTTTTAAAGTTTCGGACTTTGCCCTGAGGATGCTTCTGCCGTAGCGAAACGCAGGCTGTGACTTCAATAAAATAATTGAGGACCTCGACAGGTGTTTGGCTTTTTCTTCATGTATCAACTTTACCCTGTCTTTTGACAACTTTCACTATTTATCTGTCAACGAGCGTTTTTTCTCAAAAGCGCTTTTCACACATTCTAGTCGACAATATGATTTTTTTTTATTTTAGCCACGAATCAGCAATTTCTTTTTCGCTTTAGACACGAATTAGCACTTTATGTCAGCCATATTATTGCTGTGAATGAGGGATTTTTCTTAATTTTAGCCGCCAATTAGCACTTTGTCTCGTTTATAGACGTGAACATGCCCCCGCAAACAGCGAATGTCCGATTTTTCAATCTCAGCTATGATTTAGCGCTATTGATGATGAGTACCTTTGTTCCCATGTTGGGGAAGAAAACTAATAAATCCGGGGTCTCTCTAGACGCGGGACCCTTTTTGTGCTTTGACCTTGGCTGTGGTTGCACCTTTACTGTGGTTGGACTTTTGCCGTGTTTTTAGGCCCTCTTTGTGGTAGGAGTTTGGTGACTGCGGTTTGGAGTGAGGTTGTCGTTGGATGTTAGGCCTGTCGAGAAAAAGAGCGAGTGAAGAACTCAGGTCAGATACTCACCAGCATAGCCTCCCTCAGGGGTCCGAACTGGGACAATCAAGATGGGAAATTATCTTGGGTTCTAGATTTTGGAATTACAAATAAAATCGGGGAAAATGGAAGACAATGTGAAATCAAGTTTCCTTAACGGTCTTTAAAATATTCGACACTATGGCAAGGGCGTAGCCAGGACGGAGCAATATCCTCGAACCCGAAAGCTATATTCAGATATCGTCAGTTTAGGCCTTCAAAATGGATGTTTAGCATTAAAACTGAGCATAATACTTTTCGAAAAACTAAAAACGTGTGTAAAACATATTAACCTAAAAATATTTTGAAATCTCGCAGAAATTACAGAATCAATTTCCGTGGAAAAATTGATTATTTTTGTCGAGATACTTTCGCAAATTTTGACCCCAGAACCTCATTTGTTGTAAAACGTGATTTAAAGTGAACGTGGTTAATGGTTAAACGTGTCTACCGAGTGCGTGCTGGTTTTCGAAGTCCCCCACCAATCATACCCTCATCGTTATTATGAATATACAGCCCTCCCTCCTCCAAAAAAACTGCTAATTTTCCAGAAAAGACTCATTCTAAGGCCAATTCGACTGATATCGTCCCTTAAAAACTCTCATGGACTTGGATCTACCAGGTACTTAAAAGTTCACAGCTCTAACAAAAAAATCAGATTTCGTGAGCTTGGCCCTTCGAAAATCCAATTTCGTGGGCTTGTCTCTTTTAAAACGCCTAATTTCGGAGTTTGGCGCATCTTAAGAATTCAATTAGAGGATTTGGCCCGTTTCAAACCCCAATTTGAAGGCTTTTGCCATCCTGGGGCAATTCTTTCAGGAAACTGCAAAAAAGCTCGTGGATCTTTAAAAACCCGATCACGAAAATTTGAAGGATTTTAGACGGAAAATTCGCGGGCTTACTTCAATTAATAAATGGCCTAATTTTGGAGATTGAGTTATTGTTTTTTAGGCTCAATCGTCAGTTGCTGACGTTTTTTGTGGTCAAAAAATCTGGTTCTATAGGAGCTCAATTGGAGTTCGTCTCATATAAAATCCGATCTCGAAGTAATTATGTCCAGTTTTTGGCCGCTTGGTTAATTTCTGGTGCTTCGTTGGACGCTAACTTTCTATTTTTCCACCATTATTATGGTAACATAATCACCAAAAATGCAGTTGCCGATGAGATTAATAAATAAGATAATATCTTTTTTAAAAAAAGAAATAAAATGGGCTTCTTTGAACCACCAGGATGGGCCGCTTTCCCCCTCCCTTCACATGACTTGGCCGTTGGATACTAACAACATTGTTGTGATGGCTTTGGGGGGGGGGGGTTCCGTGAAAAGAACCCCATTGAGTTCTATCCCTGGGCCCGAATATTCTCTCTACACCCTTGGTTCACACAATGACATATCAGAAGTAATTAACGTGTCTGTGGACGCAATGGTGGTGGTTGTTTAATCTTCCCATAATTGGCAGATTCGCACCATCTACCCCCCTAACTCTCAAGCAAAGCGAACTTGGGTTAGAACACGTGATCGTTTAGCCGTTTAGCGGGAACGAATTGAAAAGAGGGTCAAAGAGTTCCGCTGCATTTGGGTACGGCAACTAATAACTTCGCCACTAATTAGTTATAGTTAGGCTAATTTAACCGTTTTATAACATTATATTTCCTGAAATTCTGCAATGTGTATTTCAATGCCTTAAAAAACGATTAGCACACTTCGCTAAATTCAAAGATGCATAATAATTAATGAATTATTAAACATTTCCCCTTACCTATCCCTTTCACAGATTTATTCCTCCTATTGTTACGGCCAAATTGGTTTTATAATGTTGATTTTCAGACATGACTTTTGAACGTTTTTGTTTACAATTCCTTCTCTAAATGAGACTTCGATCGCGTTATAGGAAATATATCAAGAGGAGCAGTTTGATTTTAACGCTTTGAGTAACTACCTCGCTTTTAAAAAGCAGCAACGTGTTTTTATTTGTATAATGCGTTTAAGGGAATAAAAATGGGAGCTTTAAATTATTTTTTAATCATTTTATTAACGTGTTCAAGTAAGTTAACTTTATATTTAATATTTTTTACCGCTATGTGCCTGACTTTCTTTCTATTTGAGGTGTTTTCTCCAATTTTACAAGAAATGAAAAGTACAAAACTGCATTGTGGTCCTTAAGGTGTCTTTATGAAGGCTTTGAGGCTTGCGAACATTTTCTCACAGGTATTCGAAAAAAGTTGAATAATTTTATTGTTATAACATTCCTCTCTGACACTCCTATCAGGATCTGACTTTGAGGAGGAAGTAAGATTTGACAATTTGGAAAAAATATTCTCTCAACAGTCACCAAAAGTCCGAGAGACGTTCGTACATCACAATTTTACGAGTCTTTCCGAAAATGAACTGTGCTCCATTTCGACGCCCCTTCTTCTACTTATCCCTGTAAGTAACGGTTACACCCCCCCCCCCCCGGATCAAATTGCCCAGTTTCAGTGTGCGAAAACCGATATTAGCCGTGAAATTCAGAAGAAAACCGCAGTTGTTTCGATTCGGTTTGCGCGCTAACGAAGTTTGGTGACCATATTGTTAAAATGACTTGTAAACATTCTAGATCAACCAACTTGCACGCCTGGATGGAGAAGCGCTCGGCAAGCTCCTCGTGTGCCATTCGTACGATTTATCAGTCGTTCGACAAATCGCATTTGCGGCTCGACGTTCAAATTCGTCCGACGTGTTTTATCGTTTCGTAAGTAATTTTTCTCCCGAAATTGGCACCATAATAGGGTCTGCCCCACCCCCATCCCACATTCGCGTTCCTCTTTTATTTTCCTCAACCCCCTCCCCCCAACGAACATTAATAAAATTGTTATATTCATTGGTTTTTAGCTTCAGTCTACACGGCTCTCCGAACCGCAACTACGAATTCTCGGCCAAAGCGTCACTCGTCTCAACAACGCGTCATCCGTACAAATTTTCCTATCGGAGCGTGACTCCATACTTGAATTCCTGTCGCCCGTCATCATCGCGAGCAACCCGTCCAAAATGTTGTCCTACCTGAGGAACGTTCACGCTGAGACCTGGTCCGGAAAACCAGTCGACATCAAACGAATTTGGGCTTTTTTCCTCGTCAACTCCGAGTATCCAACGACGATCGTTCTCTGGGACGATAAGACCCTCGAAAAATGGGGACACTTGTTGATCGGAGCTACCGGTGATGAACTTCAATCGTTGCAGGCGTCGAATATTCGAAATAAAACAGTTTTTTTAGATCAAGATTTCTCCCCGGTTCAGGTAAACTTTAAAAAAAAATAAAAACTCCAACTATAAATGTTATATTAAGCCCTTTTTTAAAGGTTCGTTACATTTTCGACGATTTCTACGGATCATCAAATGTATCAGCATTCTCTAGTACAAGTATTAAGCGTCATTTCTACGATTTACTACCTCGTCAAGTTCAACGATATTACGCCGAAGCCGTCAATTTAAAAATAATTGAAGGCATGGAAACGACCTCATCGTTAGCCACAGCGCGACAGGTTAGACCAACAGTTGAAACGGAATGATTCTCGGGGGGGAATCATCACATTACAATTTTTTTCAGATCGTGCACCACTTCATCAGGGCGGAGGCCAACACCACCTTGGATCGATTTTTGGCAAAGGATGGGAATATTTTGAAGCTGAAAAGATTTTCGTTCTGTTTGCCATTGAATTTCTTCGCTAGATTGAAAACAAAGTTTCCTTTGGTCGAATTATTGAAAGTTCAGCACGGCAAGATGACTCGAGCCCAGGTGACAATTTCAAGACTACTGCAAGCGAAAATCGTAGCCGTGGGTAGTGTTGAATCGTTACCATTAAAGTATCGATACCTTAATCATAGAAGTATTGAATGGTAAGTATCGAATAGTACATGGTATCGGAAGAAAAGTATCGATAGGTACTCATATAACTTGTTTATGGTATCCTATAAAAAGTATCGATATGTACTCAGTTCGGTGCAGAACTACCGGTACCAAAAATAATCAATTAGTACTTTTACTCGATATCGAGTGGGTATTGATTCAAACAAGTAAATACTCGGTATCGAATGGGTATTGATTTGGTAAGTTACTTGTCTGAATCAATACCCAATCGATAGCGAGTAAACGTTACTTGAAACGATACCAAATCAATATCCATTCGATACCAATTAAAGTACTCATTAACGATACTTAACCGATGCCGGGAGTTTACTTGTTCAAATTGAAAAAATAAAAAATACTCAGTTCTGATTAAAAAGTAGTATCGAATCACACTCAGTAACGATACCTGAAGTACTCATTTGTAGTATCGAGTAAAAGTATAGAATAGTTGATATACGCAAATTAGGTGTTCCAAGCCTCAATTTTTACTACATTTTACAATGGCGGTGTCGCCGAAACGTTGCCGTTGTAAAATATGATACAAATTGAGGGTTGGGACACCTAATTTTCGTATATCATCTATACTGCGTACGCCTCGTCTACCATGAATTCTTCGAATATAGAATAGTACTCGGTATCGAAAAAAAAATTCGATACCAAAACTAATAGGTATCGATTAAAAAAGTATCGTTTCTTTACTCTATTTACTAGTATCGATTCAACACTAGCCGTAGGTGCCTTTGTTGTCAGTCTTTCCTGACTTGACAACGTATGCTCCTACGCTACGATTTTTGCATGCATTTACTACAAACCCTCGTAGTTTAAGCGATTTTACTAACAATATCAATTTTAAGCGCCAGGGAGGGACTCCCTCCCCCCTCCAACCTGGAAATACCCCGCGAATGAAAAAAAAAAAAAAAAAAAAAAAAAAAAAAAACATTCATACAGGCAGTGCCAGTTAAAAATGGCAGTGGTTGACAATTGTTTGGTGATTCCATTTTAAGGCGGCATTTTGGAGTTTGTTCCCGTGGGTCCGTGTGGTGGGAGGGGTCCAAAATCCGCTATTTTTGGTGGGGTTAGTGAACCTGATCAAACAGGTGTGGCCACTTCCCCCCCCCCGCACTCGGTCACCCCTCACATACCATACTGATATTCCAGCGGCGTGCTCCTCCCCCTCATCTCCTATTCTAGGAGGAAGGGCTAAAAGGGCTTGAGCCTCCTCCTTCTAGGCAGCGCGTTTCTATGGACTTCAGTCCGGGGTTTCACGTTGGCTCCTGAGAAAAGACGAGCAAAAAAATCATGAAATCCTCAAATCTTTTGATTAATCTTTCAAGAGCATTTTAATGGCATGAATCATCAGTTACGTCATCTGCAAGACGCAAATGATCAGTTGGGCTATTTTTTTTTAAGGCACGAAATCGCGTCTGCAGTCGAACCATTTTCAAGGCGCGATGTTCCAAGTTTCAAGGGTCCGTGAAAATGACCATCGCTATAGTGATGGCGTTGGGGTGGGGATGGTCCATGCTGGGTACACAAACTAGGGTTGCCAAACGCCTCAGAGGGTACCTGGGACAGCCCCGGTTTGGCTAATTTTGTCCCGGGCAAGGTCATCCCGAGACGCAATTTGTCCCAGATTCTGCGCGACGTTTCTAAAAACGGGGTATGTAATAATTTTATTCTTGGAATGAATATTCACGTGAACCCTGGCCTGATACATCAAGTGAGAATAATTAATGAAAATTGTCATATCATTTTCCGCCGATTTTTTTTGTCTTTTTCACCTCTCAGATACTTCCTTGGGTTGTCGAGCGTTTTTGTGGATCACTTTTTCCGTGATTAGACTTTTTGTTGTCAAGGCTTTTCGTGGTTTGTGCATTCTTATGATGATGATCAGAGGATTTTTGTGCTTTAAAGTTAGAGCGTTTTTTTACTTGCTCATTTTAGGGTTGCTGCTTTCCATGGTTTATTTATTTTGTGGTTAGAGCTTTCGGCGTTTGGCCTCTTTGTCTTAACGTTTTTGCGGTTTAATTTACCCACTAACCCTCGTAGTTAGAGCGCTTTTGCTAACAATTTAAGTTCAATTTTTCATTGGTTAGAATTTCTGAGATCAAGGTTTGGTTAGAGCTTTTTGTGATCCTCCTCCTGTGTGCATTTCGGAAACCTAGCTTTTGTGGTTGGTGTATTTTGTGTTTATAGAGCATTTTGTGGTTAATGTGCTTTGTGGTTTGTGCATTTTGTGGTAAATTGCTTTCTGTGGTTGAGTGTTTTTAAATTATGCTTTCTGTGTGTTAGAGTGTTTTAAGAGATTTTTGGGGTCAGGGCTTTTCGTGGTTAGAGCTTTTTGTAGTTAGAACACTTTGTGGTAAGGGTATTTATTGGTTAGAGCATTTTGAGGTTAGAAAAATTTGTGGTTAGAGCATTTTGTGGTTAATTTACTTGGGGCTTAGAGTATTTTGTGGTTAGAGCATTTTGTGGTTAGTGCATTTTGTGGTAAATTGCTTTCTGTGGTTGATTGTTTCTTGTAGTAAGAGATTTTTGTGGTCAGGTCTTTTCGTGGTCAGAGCTTTTTGTAGTTGGATCATTTTGTGGTTAAATGATTTCTGTGGTTGACTGTTTCTTGTAGTAAGTGCTTCTTGGTTAGATGTGGATTTTTGGTTAGAGGTTTTCGTGGTTAGTCCATTTTTAGTTAGAAATTTTTGTAGTTAGAACTTTTTTAGGTTTACGCCTTTTGGGGTTGCCGCTTTCTGTGATTCGAGTTTTTTATGGTTAGAGAGCTTTTAAGGTTAGATCTTCTTGTGGTTCGAGCTTTTCGGGGACGCAGCTTTCAGTATTTTTGGTCTTGTAGGCTTTCACGTTTTATTGGTTCAATTTGTTTTTGGCTAGACTTTTTTGTGGTCAGAGTTTTTTGGGATTCGAGTTTTTTTTTTTGGTACATCATTTTGAGGTCAGTGCATTTTGCGGTTATAGTTTAATCTTGTTGTTTGAGGTTGACGCTTTTTTGTGGTTAGAGGACTTTGTGGTAAGTGTGTTTTCAATACTTATATCTTTTGAGGCAAGAGATTCATTTTGTTTAAGGCCGGTCGTCCACTGGCAGCATTTTCGAGCCGCGCTATAACGCGCGTAAGTATATCCCAAAAGGCTCAAAGGTCCTCTGAAGGCTTAGCTGCAGCGCTTTCAATTTAAGACTTTGGGATGTACGCTCGTTGTTGTGCCGCTCGAAAACGCTTCCAGTGGGCGACCGGCCTTAAGCTTTTTTGTTGTTCAAGCTTTGTCGCGTTCGTTCATTTTTTCATGTTCAAGCGGTTATGTGGTCAGATCTTTTGAGGTTAGAGCTTTTGTGGTGTGAGCATTTTGTGGTTACAGCTTTCTGTGGTTCGAGTTCAAGCGCGTCCTTCGCGAGTGCCCTCTATGACGACAACTCAAACTCCTCAAGTCGAGTGTCCCGCTTTTTTCCTTTTTGTCCCGGGAGATTTTGGACTGAAGCGTTTTGGTCAGATTTCGAGTTGGCAACCCTAGCACAAACGCCAGTGGTCAGTTTATCAATTTAAGGCGCGAATGACTATGTTATGCCATTTTTGGGTCCAGATAGCCATTTTGATTGCCAGAATCGTTATTAACACCATCTGAAGCCTCTGTAGGGCGCCAATAGTCAGTTTGACTATTTTTAGAGCGTGTAGAATATGCCTGTAAGAATGTGTCATTTTCAGGGCGTGAATACCCAGTTTTGCTATTTTATTTGGGGCACGAATCGTCAGTTTAGGCATTTTCAAGGCGTAAACGCTCAGTTTGGCCATTCTTGACGCGCGAATGGGCTATTTTTCCATTTTTAAAGAGCGAATAGCCCGTCAAGCCATTTGTAGAATGTGTAATAGTCGCAGTTTGCCATTCGCGCGCGCACTGTATCGTCATTTATTGGGAGTGAATAGCCAGAGTGATATTTTCAGAGCACGAATCTTCAGCTTAGCCATTTTAGGGTTCGAAAACAGCCGATTTTGTGTGCGGAAATTGCCTGAATGACCACTAGGCGTGATCGTCAGTTTATCGTGGGGGCGCACAGAGTCAGTTTTCTCAATGTCATGGCTTGTTTTTGGCCATTTTTAGGCCACATAGAGTCAGTTTTTACATTTATAGGGCGCGAATAGTCCCTACGCCCGGAATGGTCAGTATTTGACTGATACATTGGTGCGTGAACGGTGAATTTTGCCATTTTCAGAGCAGGAATCACCTCTTTTGGGACATTTTTTAGGGCCCGAATCGTCAGTTCGCCTATTTATAGTGCGCAAATAGTCAGTTTAGTAATTTGCATGGCGCGAATCGTCAATCTTGATATTTTGAGACGCGAATTGTCGGTTTGGCCGCTTTTTTTTAGAACGAGAATAGTAGTCCGATAGTCCGTCAAGCGAAAGGCACAAAATGATAAGTAATGGACATTTTTGGCGCACGAATGTTCAGCATTTGACATTTTTGGCACACGAATGGTCAGTTTGGCTATTTTTGGCGCGCGAATTGTAGATTTAGCCATTGTCAGGGCAGGAATCATTGTGTTTTCAGGGCAGCACGAAGGTGTGATTCGACAGCTGACCCCCCCCCCCCCGGCACCTTTGCCAATCCAAATTTCAGAACCGGTATGTAGTCAAGAGTTACGTTCGATGGTTAAGACTCTGCCACACGAATGAGTGGAACCCCCCCCCCCTACCCATCTTATATAGAACAAAACAATAGAAAGAAGTGTATTGCCCTGTGGACCGATTCTCTAAAAAGAAAGCAATATGTTTTTCGAAGCAATATGTCTATTTCATTCATTTTCTTCATACAAATGAATAAAATAGAAACATTGCTATGAAAAACTTATTGCTTTTTTGTTAGAGAATGGCTTTAGTGAGGGAGAAAGCAACATTATTCATAGTTGCACCTAAGTAAGTGTAGTCTCAAGTGTCGGTGGGGACTGCCCGTCCTGCCCGGCTATTGGTAAACGCCACTGCTTTAGCGACTGAATAAGGGCGCTGAAGAGCTCACTCTTCCAATATTCAAAACCGGGAAAATAATGTATTTTCTAAGGAAGTCCTGTGTTTTTGTCCTTTAGATGTTTTATCTTACCAATCGAGGATCAGTATTCGATAATGATGCAAATGACTTTCCGAAAGTCACTCATCTTTTACAAGCTCTGCCAACGACGTTCCTGTTCAACTCAAAAGCCTCGGGCTACAATAATTTATTGACAAATCTTCCAGCTAACGTCCCGCCTAGGACGGCCGCACTGTTGCAGGTGTTTTGGTCGAAACTGGGTAAGCGCTTTGCACTTATTCTCCTTTTTTGTATATGCCTCGTAAGAACATCCCCCCACCCTTTTTTTCCCCCCCACAGTTCAACAAAACTTCCTTCGGTACCTGGTTCAAAACCCGGACTTCTCAACATATTTAGACTTTCTGCCCTCTAAATTCTACGCGTACCACAGCGAGGAGCTCATCAACTCTCTTCTGCGCATGAGCCTAACAAATGACGTTGCTGATCGAATTCCAGACCTCGGGGTAAAAATTTCGTAACATTTTTTGTCGTTAATGTCAGTAATTTCTCGACTGTTTCTCTCTTTTCGTAGCTTGCGTCTTTGCTGGCTAAATATCACAAAGGACCGATTACTTGGAAAATAGTAAATAGTCGAAACGGGTCGATCTCGCAAGATTTTCTACTTCACGGGATGACTTGTTTGGATATTGAAACTATGGATCCTTTGGATTTCATTTTTATTATTTCAAAATTCAACGTCAAAAGAAAATCAGTAGGAAAAGTGAGTTTCGGTTGATTTCTGACGACTAGTGTGGTTTAAACGAGATTTTAATGTGACTAGCCGTTTCCCGGAAACTTACAACTGTGCTCCATTGTCAAGCTACGTGAATACTTGTACGTAAAGTCCTCGTTCATGCCTCTGTATGAAGGCCAGAGTCTCCTCGCGCTACTTACTCCCGCGGATATTCAATCGTTGGGAGGTTTGAATAAATGATGCAAGCTAGGCGAAAAATGTTTGTGCCTTACAATTTGTTATTTCACGCAGGATTTATCCTGGCTGGTTTGCCAGTTGACGACCTTCACAAGGCGGCTCATCGGAGTCTGATAATTCGAACGATAGGCTCACTGACTCCTTCAGAACTGATGGCGGCGGCGCCGATGGACAAGCTGTTGAGCATTACTGAATTATTCGTTACGGTAATGTTTCTCCTCGCTTGCCATACATTCGTGAATTGGTTTAATGATGGTACGCGTGGGTTTCACAGGAAGGAGTAGGACTGGGAATATTTGAGTTGGGAAATCTTACTCATTTTCTTTCGGTTCATTCAATAAATCAACTGAAGGGACCGGCATTTAAGTTACTGCTTGAGTCTGGCTTGTTTGATAAAAGAATATGTGCTACTGATGCTCAAAGATCAGCCTGGGCCTATCTCATAATTTCAGGATTTGGGTAATGATTTAGTTCTTTATTTTACCGAAGAGCCGTACATTTTCTTTGTTTCATCATTGCAACAGGAATCCCGAAGATTGGACAGCCCAGATCTCATAACACTGGGCGACATGCTTTTCGTTATGCCCTACACTGAAATGGAACGCGTCAGCGAGGCGGCGTGGACCGAGGCCGCTGATATAATTGCCGCGTCAACTGGCTACGTCGATGAAATTCACTGGCCTCAACCGGGGACGCCATTTTACCAGGCGTGTCGAGTCGCTCTCAAGGATCAATACGAAGGAGATCATTACGTTCGTGAACTGTCACTGTACGTCGGTTGGCTACTGTTGGCGGCACAACGACAAATTGCCACCGTTGTTCCCGCTGAACGGGTCGCCTCGAATAAAGACCGGGCGATGATGGCGGTGTCATCGTTGGTCAAACAACAGTCGACGGCAACTTCCAGAGACAAGGTAAATTCAAGCGTGACAGCCTCCCGCCCCCCCGCTCCCACTTCTTCTTCGTGGAAAGGTCCACCAAATTCCACGCTTCTCTGTGTATTTTAGTCTCAGGACGGTTACTCAAGCTGGTGGCGGAGACTGTACACCGTCATGGGCAAAAGGAGAAAGCGTGATACACAGTTCAACTTCGAGGTATCAATCTCCTTCTCCCATGTCACCTTAGGGACGCTTATTAGAAACATTTTTCTCAGCTCTCTTGCGACGCCATTCGAATGGTCGGAAAATCAACCGAATTGTTTTTAAATGTCGGCTTACTGGAGAAAATGAAAGATATCGAGCTGGCACACTGTTTGAATGAATTCGCTCAAATGGATATGAGTGACGAATTGTCCAGTCACATCTGGCGTAGAATAGTCACGGTAATGTCCCCCCCCCCCTCCTTAATTTTAGACATCAGTATTCTTAAGTATAATGTTTCAGAAGGAAATTGTCCTGATTGGGAAACTTGCCGCTGCCGTAGAACCCAAAGATCTAGTCGCGATGAATGTCACCAATTTTGACATGACGAGCCCGTGGGGTTTGGAGTTGGTGTCGACGTTAGGGCGATATAATTCGAGAAACGATACGGTACTGTGACCCTTCCACTCTGATTTCGGGAGAAAAAAAACTGACAAACCTTGAGGGAAATTTCAGGCGACGTACCTCCTAGACAAATTAGAAAATGTCAACGACCATGAAGTGACGTTCGAGCAACTCGTCGCGCTTGGTCCTTTGTCGTGTCAACTGTCGAACATAAAGACTATGATGACGGCGACAGTTTTCTTAAAAGCTTCACGGTATTTAAGTTCGGTATTGCCCTGCGATCGCGACTGTCTTGACACATTCTCGCATTTAATCGACCACGAAAATTCCTATGGGCCGATCGCAAACTGGACGTCTGAAGATATCGAGTCAATGGGAATTTTTGTTTCGGGTTTGTTTTTTTGTTGTTGTTTTTTTTTTCATTGTACCGTTCGAAAACTCCATTTTTTTCAGCTCTGAATGATGAAAAATGGTCTGTACTGATCAAAAACAACTCAAGAAGTCTCTCTCGTCTTGGAATCAACGCTCTCCGATGCCTAGACAGGAGACGGATTGAAGTAAGATACCCCCCCCCCTCCACAAACACCGCCACAAATCGGAGCGAAACGTCCTCGCCTTTTTTTTTCCTTCGATGAACTACCGCTTTCAAATATTTTCAGCTAATTTTCCTCTCATCTTCTTTTTCTTCTTCTATTAGGTCATGACTTCAGAAGTCATGTCCGTTCTTCCTTTGAATACAGCTCAAAATCTCATGGAATTCCGTTCGATGCACTTGAACGACACCGTCCGTGTCACACTTTTACAGCGTTTGAGTCCGCAGTATGAATTTTCGACGCGAGCACCTTCCGCGTTCGAATCGTCGTCTTCCGTGTCTAAACCACGGCAAGTTTGCCTCCTCTATGTCATCATTACCTTGTATTTTTATCCTATTTTATCTTTAATTCATTAGAAGACTTGATCAAAGATTGAGTTTAAATGCCAAGTTTGCATGCTTTGTAACATAAATAAAATAAAATGAATCATTTTGAAGAAAAAAAAACGATCAGTGGTCTTTTATAGGGCCTGGGACGTTCTCAAGCCTTAGTTTTTCGAACTAACCGAACCTTCGAAACTGATTTATACAGAGCTAATCGAAATTCGGTTTTATAGGAGACAATTGCATGAAATTGGGTGTTTGAATGAGCGAAAGTCAGTGGCGGCGGAAGTCAGACGGTATTGGGGGAGCAAGAATCTGAGCAGTGCACATTTTACGTCATTTATGTCTACATGTGCAAAATTAACAATTTTCTGTCCCAAAAATCCGAATTATTCCTCAAATTTACAGTGTCTTCATGAAATTCCCTTGTTTCTAGGCTAATTTTCCTGGGGTCGTGCAAAGACGCAGTCTTAGATAACGCCCAGGTGAGCCGAATCAACAATGTCGGTCACAGCGTATTCAGCCGGGAAACTGTTGAAGGGGGGGGGGGATCAAGAGTATGCCCTGAACAGTGGCCTACTCCTATCGTGGTCGGGGATGGAAATCTGTATAGAAGGCCCCTTAATTGGACTCTAAATATACAAGGAATGTACATTCTACGTAGAGTTAAATTATACGTATTTTGCTCAATTTTATAGTCAAGAAGTTGGCTCATGAAACCGCCAGTTGATGTTTTCTTTCTCAAACTTAGGTGAAAATGAGCCCTTTTTTCAGTTGTGATCGCAGCTTTACTCCTTTTTCTCAATTTCATCCCCGGATCAAGCCCTTTTCTAATTTTTTCTCAATTTTAGCCGCGAATTATCGTTTTTCTTCATTTGAGCATTGAATCGGCACCGTTAGCCACGAAATGGCGCTTTCTCACAATTCAAGCTATTTCCCCGCGAATTAGTGTAGCGAATTAACGCTTTTTATTAAATTAAATAAATATAGTAGACTACACTTTGATCTTAGCCAAAAGGCCGAGAAGCGGTAAAGGGTGGGAGAAAGGTCGTCGGAGAGGCTCTTGGGAAGAGCAGAAGAAGAAAGTGATAATAGAAGGAGGGACGACGGAGCAAGTGGAAAGAATCGTACAATGGAATATAAGAGGGTTGAGATTGAAGGAGGAATCAACCATTTGCAATCAGTCTGCAAGAAACAAAAATGCAAAAAGGAAAAGAATTCAAGATACCGGGGTACAGAGGATGCCACAGAGTTGAGGGTGTCAGGGAAGGAGGCCGAAGTCCTCTACAATGATTTTATCCATAAAAATTTGGAAAAGGGTAATAGGGTACATGCTATTTACACCGACATGTCCAAGGCATTTGATCGGGTTAGTCATCGGGGTCTGCTCAAGAAGCTGGAGACTTATGGGGTTGGCGGCTCACTTCTCCCATGGCTCCGCTCTTTTCTCACTGGAAGGTCCTTTTCTGTGATATTCAATGGTACTGCATCTGATTCTACTGCTATCTTGTCCGGTGTACCTCAGGGATCTCACCTGGGACCAATCCTTTTTTTGTTGTTCTTTAATGACGTTTCGACCGTCTTTCGCTACTCCTCATTCTCGTTGCTGGCGGTTGATCCTGTATTTATTCGATTTCGTCTGTCGAGGAATGTAAGCAGCTTCAACAAGATCTTGATTCCTTTGCGTCCTGGTGTAGCGTAAATGATTTAGGCATTAATCTGACGAAATGTAAGTGCATTAAGTTTAGTATGTCCAATAGGCCTATGGACTTTGACTCATGGTTGTACTATCTGAGTGGCCAGCATGTTGAGGAGGTGAATGAGATTAATGATTTGGGCGTGATATTTAATAGCAAAGGCAATTTTCGGAATCATATTTCTGAAATTAGGAATAAGGCTTTGAGCGCTTTACGGCGGATTTCGGGAATCCGTTCGCCGTGAAATTGCTGTATCAGTCATTGGTTCGGAGCAATCTTGAATACGCCTGCATCGTCTACGATCCTTTTTTGAAATCTGAGGTCGCTCTCCTTGAGTCGGTCCAGCGTAGGGCTACCAGGTATCTATCTTTCAAATTTGGTGTTTCTGGAGTTTTATCGTATGGTGAGAGACTTCGTGCCACTGGATTACAATCGTTAGCGGATAGACGAAGAGTTTCAAGCCTGTTATTTGTCTGGAAGGTCCTCAACTCCCACATTTCCTGTCCTGAAGTCCTTTCTGGTCTAGCTCTGATAGTTCCACAGCGATGTCAGAGACTGACGGGTGCTATACATTTAATGTTGCACCGTTCCGTACCAATTACGGGAGGCAGGCATTATACGCTGTCTCGTTTTGCTTCATTGGCCAATTCTATACCCCTGAGCTGTGATATCTTCTCCGATCCTTTCAATTCTTTTAAGGGAAAAATTATCAGTTACTGTGATAATCCTAATATCTGGGGGGGGAAAAGGGGCAGTTAAGCGAATATATCGAGGACTAGGAGTTTTCACGTGGTGGGAACTCCCTCTCGACTTAGCCTCTTCTGCCCCAAACAACTGCACCTCCTCGTGCTTCCTCCTGGAAACTCGATTTTTTGAGGCCAACGCAGCTCTGTCGGTTCAGTGGGCCTGGAAAAGGGCGCGTGCGGCGGACGTAGGCCGGCCATCCCTGAATAAGGGGTGCAGACCGAGAGCCTCCGTTTCCGCTGGCGTTAGCCTGGCTGGGCTGCTCCCGAATGGTTAGCGAAGCGGTTGCACACCGGCCACTCCTTTTGGAGTGCTGACCAGGTGTTCATTTCCGTGGACAACCGGCTGGGAGCACCACTGTTCTATTGCTTGTCCAGAAGATGGGCCAGATATGCGAATATATCGAGGACTAAGAGGCTTGCCTCTCTCTCGACTTAGCCTCTACTGGTCAAGATGAATGCTCCCTTCGGGGCTTCTGGCTGGCTAGGGTCCATTCCCTACTTAAAGCATCTCCATCGAATTTCAAGCCTGTTTTGGCTGACCGTAGGGGGCAGTCCTCTGCATCTCGCTTCCGTGGGTTCCGCTCGTTTGTTCGGCGAGGGGAGACCCCCGGGGGTGGCGCGTGGCGGACCTTTGGCCGCGGGGATATGGGGCCCAATCACCTTGTGTGAGGGGAGACCCCCATGTTTTACCGTGTAGCCGGGGTTTTGCTTCCGTGGCGCGCGCTCCCGGGGCCCAACCGTTTGACGGCGGGTGGTGCTCGTGCGGCGGGATGTTTTGTACTAGCGGACCGAAAGTCAGTTGAGGTCGGAGACGCGAATATAACCGCGAGACAGCTGCCTTCCTTTACCCTGATTGCCGGAGCACCAGGGATACTCGGTGAGGGGGGCAGTTTTGTCTTGCGTCTAGCCTAGCTCCGACTCAGGCGCCCCTCGACCTTCGGGTAACAGGTGGCAACTGCATAACACGCGCATTTTGCGCAACTACGTGCGCGGATGCAAGCCACGAGGGCTCCGCCCGGGTGTTAGTCATTTCTTTTGTTGTGGCTGCACCTGTTTTCTATCCGCCGGACTCGGGCACAATTCGTGATTAAGCCTATCACGAATTAGAGCAGGTGGTGCCTTTTTTCGTACCGCCGACCCGCGACCAGTCCCGGGGCCTGAAGTTTCTTTTTTCCCTGATGGCAACACTGGGACCACGGGGTGCCACTCATTCCTAGCCCAGGCACGTTTGGTGTTGGACTCGTGGGGGCCTATGGTTTCACGACTCACTTGTGGAGGAGGATATTTTGATGTCCGAACTGAGTACTGACTTTCTATCAGTAGCATCGAGATAGTGATGCCGCCTACCAGTGCTCGGCTAAGGCAGGCTTATCCTCAGCCATCTGGGAGGTGTGTATGCACCGAGAATGATTAACTTTAAAAATCCGGTCAAGAACCCGTGCAGACCAACGGGTTGTAGTTTGTTGACCATCTGATGGAGCCTCACCTGCCTGGGTTCTTCGGGTGGGGCGGCGGAAGAACGGTACCAAATGCAAAACTGAACATCTGCACGCAAATATCTCGGCTGCTTGCAGTTGAGCGGCGGGTGAGACCAATAGGTCAGGTACCGCCGTTACTATGCTCATGGCACAAGTCATGACCATTCAGGGCGCTCAATATGTGACTGTGATCATACCTTATTTATACACTCTGTGGTTCTTTGTTTATATTTTCTTATTATTGTCTCTGTTTTGACTGCTCTGTTTGGTGTTTTTTACTGTTGAGCTGAAAAATAAATGAAATGAAGTCACGGATGAGTGTCGGTCTACCTAAGGAAGGGCGTGGTGTTTGAGGAGTTGGAATTGGACACGCTCATCACATTTGGTGGGGATCAGAAAGAACAGACACGGCAGGAAACCGGCTGAGTGAGATTAAACTTTCGGAAGGCCTATGCCTGCTGAATGATGGGACTCCTACGCGGCTTGATGAGAGTACAGGAAAGGAGAGCTCAATTGATCTGTCCCTGGCGGACCCAGATTCTGGCAACGAGGGTCGCACGATTTCCACAGGGAAGTGACCACTACCTGTGCTTTAATGTAAGGAGGCACGAAGTTGGTGGACACAGTCTGTGGAACACTAGGAAAGCGAACTGGAGGACTTAAGCCGAAGCATTTAGGACGCCCAACTATACCAGCAGGGCAGAACAGGATCTGGAGAGCGAAGGCGATACCAAGAACGGGTCCGTGGAAAAGAAGGAGGTGCGTTCCTTGGTGGAATGTTGAATGTGCGAAGGCACACAAGGAGAAGAAGAAGGCGTTCAAGAGGCTGAGCAAGAATATTATCTGGGATAATATCACGGCTTTTCGCTTAGCGAGGGCAAGAGAGAGAGCCGTCTTCGACGTCTTTCACTCCAGTTGTGAATGAACGGACAATGTATTGTGCGTGACGATATGACAGCCTGGTGTGGAAGGATTTTTCACGATGTTTCTTCTTTTATTTCCTTGTGATTTACCTGAAGAGGGCGGCATACCACGCCGTTGAAACGTTGTATTAATAATATAGTTTACATTTGCCCATAATTGGTCGTTATTTTTTTCAAGCATTTAAAACAGATAAGAGCTCGTATGCCTTAAGCGCGGGGTACTACCCCCGAAGTATCGGCAAGATCAACTTAAGCTAGCGTACTTGGCGAGAGTACAGACAATGCCTCAGCACTTTCTCTGTGGCATTGTCGAGTCAGATATGCTCTGCAAGTGAGTAGGCAAAGGCCTCTTAGAATCAAAGCGAAAGAGAGATTGAAGACAAGCTACGCAGGTCTGGAAGTTGGTGGGCGAGGAGGCAGGAGGGATTGTCAAGTAACAGTGACGAGGATCAAGGAGCGAGTTTGGAAAGAGTGGGAGAACGAGTGGCCTGGAACCGAGAGTATAAGCTTGCAGAAAGTGGGGGTTGACGTGAGCAAAGGAATGATGTTGAAAGGATTGGGCCGAAGAAAAGCAATAATTGCCACTCGATTGCGAACTGGACATAGTAGGTTAACTCATTCGAATCTGTTGCTTGGAAGACTCCCCCCCCCCCCATTGTCCGACGTGTGGGGGACTTTTTGACAATTAAGCACCTGCTAACTGAATGCATTGGCTTTAGAGAGGAAAGAAGGAGAAATGGTCTGAAGTCGAGCATCGCAGAGAATTTCGGGAAGCGACAGGAAGAACTCGAAAGGGTAAAATCCTTTCTACGAGAGACTCAAGTCATTGAACACGTATAGACGAAAGCACTATGGGAAAGAAATCTAGAAGGAACAGACAGTGAAGTGAAGCGAACATGAGTGTTGAAAAGAGTGTGTACAAGCGAATGACCCTAGTCGTTGACGCTTTAGGGGAGGAGGTTTTAGTGGGTAGGCCCGGCCATCGGACGGGAAGTCCCACACCTCGTGCGTAACTTGCATTTCCTCCTCCTACATATACATATATACACATATACATATATACAGGGTGTTCCAGGAGGAAACGTCAACACTTGCACATGTTGTACTACTAAGTAGGGCGAACCAAAATGACTATATGGACGTAGGGTCGGAAACGCTTTGTTTCAGAGTTACAGAGAATCTAGTGTTTTTTAAGCCAAATCACCTCTTTTTCACGAAAGGCGGTCTTAACGGACTAACCATTCAACATAGAACAAAATAAACTACATTTCTGAAAAGAGCACAAAATTTAACATTGGCAAAATCAGGAATAACGTACTAAAACCGTCTTTTTGTACGTTTAGTTATTTTTGGAAAAATCGAAAAAGTGTTACGTAGAATTTTCGTGTTTCTTTCAGAGGCGAATTTCGCTCAATCTTCAGTTAGTCGGGCATTGACCAATTATTGTAAAAACATGCCCATTATGTGAGCTTTCAATTGACGTAAGAAAATTTACAATCGGTTGTATTTGTACTAAGATATGACACGAAAGGTTTGGAAAAACAGTGCAAAATCGTCAAAATAAGCCATATTGCAGCTGCCAGGTATAATCCCCAAAAATTGTTTTCGACGTCAAAATAACCCCGCAATTCAAAGAAACAAATTATTTAAGAAAAATTAGTGCACCATATCCATCATCATCATCATCCCCCACCACTTTCACTAGTAAATACTCGTTTAATTAGTTTTCCAGTAATCCTTCCGTAATTATTTTAGTTCAAAATTTATTTTTCTGGTACAAATCATATCATACGCGTGAATCACTGAAATTTTCATACAAAAACAGGTGGGAAGATCATGATGATGGATATGGTGCACTGATTTTTCTTCTGGGGTTATTTTGACGTCGGAAACAATTTTTGGGGGATTTTACCTGACAGTTGCAATATGACTTATTTTGCACTGTTTTTCCGAACCTTTCGTGTCATATCTCAGTAAAAACCACCGATTTTCAATTTTCTTACGTCAATTGAAAGCTCACATAATGGGCATGTTTTTACAATAAATGGTCAATTCCCGACCAATAAAGATTGAGCGAAATTCTCCTCTGAAAGAAACACGAAAATTCTACGTAACACTTTTTCGATTTTTCCAAAAATAACTAAACGTACAAAAAGACGGTTTTAGTACGTTATTCCGTTATTCCTGATTTTTCCAATGTTAAATTTTGTGCTCTTTTCAGAAATGTAGTTTATTTTGTTCTACGGTGAACGGTAGTCCGTTATGACCACTTTTTATGGAAAAGAGATGATTTGGCTTAAAAAACACTAAATTCCCTGTAACTCTGAAACAAAGCGTTTCCGACCCTATGTCCATATATGTAGTCATTTTGGTTCGCCTTACTTAGTAGTACAACATGAACAAGTATTGACGTTTCCTCCTGGAACACCCTGTATATACAGGGTGTACAAAAAGCGACTGGACAGAGAAAAACCAGTGAAGGGGCAACTAATTTCTGATCGAAATGACTATTTGCACTTTTCCGAAATTCTGCTTTGTTTCCGAGATATCCGCCATTTTCTGATTTTTTTCAGAAACAGCTTATTACACACGCAGTAATTGTTGCAATGGCAAGAATGATGAGCCCATTGGAAAGAGCACATTGATTCATGAGCAGCATTGATTCATTAGGGTGTTTCAGGAGGAATGTGCAATACTTTGCCATGTTGTAGTACGCACCTGGACGCACCAAAAATACCATATGAGCATATGGTCGAAAGTGGTTACCTTACGAGATATCGGCATTTTCCAGTTTTTCACGCTCTTCGTGACTTTTTTACACTAAGAGCGGGTTCACAGCTCGCAATCCAAGTTTAGACAAAAACTAATGACTGATTCGGAAAGAGCAGAAAATGTCCTTCTCGAATCTGTCATTAGAATGGGTTTTCTTAGTTACATTTGAACATGTAATCTGCATGCAAACCAAAGTCATATGGAAAACCAAGTCATTCAGCTCGTGGTGATAACGTGTAACCAATCTGGGGTTGGGATAATTGCTCACTACAGATAGCACCACTATTACTATGAGCTATATCACTATCCATATGCGAACCGCTTTTTTGTTGTTTACAGTTGTCTGTTATCAATTTATCAAGTCAGAGTTAATTTTTTTTGTGAGGTGACGAAGTGAAATGTATTTTAATTAATTTTCTAATCCACGCAACTTGAAAATAATTTCACGTGACTTAAACTGTGGCCATATTCAGTGAGAAACGCTTTATATCCAGTTCAATATCTGCTACCGGCATTTCGGTCACCACCTACTTCAACTTTTTTCTGGCAATTAATCGTCATACTGAGGTGAGATGAGACTCAACAATTATTTTGTCCACTGGGCTCAAAAGGCCTCACAAGTCTATATAATGCAGGGCGAACGTAATTGTGCTCTGTCCGATGGCTCCATAATTCTTCATAACGGTTTGATGAAACATCAAACTTGAACATAATGACAAAGGGGGACAAAAGCTGAAGGAAGTGACCACACGAAGTCTCGTAGCAATCGTTTTCTCTGCGCATGACGGAGTCGTTAGTAACATGAAAGGGTGGCGGGGTTAATTATATGTTCCGTTTTCTCTTTCTCTTCGCTTTCAGCCTTTCACACTGTATGGAGTGCAGCAGCTGTGCATGTCTGGTTTCCCGTTCTCCTCAGAAACTTATTCCCCCTGATACTGCGTTCTTTAGTCGTCCCATACCATGATTGGATATGGATATTATGAAATATAAGGGCGCATATCTGGAATGAGTGGTGCAGAGGCCATGTAGCCCTCAAGGAGAAGACGTCACATTCGCAAAAAGTCATCAAAACGCCTTTTCAAATCTCATCTCATGAATTTATACCGGTCATACTTCACGAAGTTTTGGATAATTTTATCAAAGTACCTAATACGAGGCACGAGCGTGACTTATGCCTGCCTAAAACAGCCGGTTCCTAGCCCAACGAAAAAGACTGGGACAAATCGCATGACCCCACTGCCCCAGAAAATGTATAGAAGTGCAAGAAAACCGTAGCATGACAGCGACAACTGTGAGTCACACCGTAATAAAGTCCCATAAGACCCTGATCGCCCAATAAATCTTTGTCTCCAATTATAAGGATAAGTCTCTGGTAAATCGAATACCATTGTGTCGTATTGTTCGAAGATTCTTCAGTTGTACTGAAATCGTCGAACTTGAAGCTCCCAGGCACCTAACTCAAAGTGAACTGGGTAAGTAGATGCCAAGTCTAAACATGCCTTGATTGGCTGGCTAAGGCTTGCTTTTTCAGCTAGAATGAAGTGAAAATGCGATGCGTGATTGCGATGGATGACATTACTCGGCACATCGGCGGTTAATCCGATGTGTAAGAAAAACACTGAGCACTTGTGGTCAGATCCCCTTCTCTCTTTCACGACACACCCAACCTTCACTCATCCGACCTGTTTTGTGCATTCCGTGTATCTGGTTCTTTGGCGTTAGAGAACCAAGGGTATCTAGTTTTTAATTTGCGACGTAGGAGGACACTTATTATGTTGCTATATTCGTTCATTTGGAATTATCGACCAGGTATGCACTCATATCGCTTGCTTTTTTAATTTACTTTGCTGTTGACCTTATGTGTTGTTCATCTATGCCAATCAGGTCTTTCAGAAGATTTCAAATTAGATCGAAAGCTTGATCATAATCAAGTGCCCGTTTATTTCTTTACAGCAACTCGGTACGTCACCGTTCCGCTGGTCGATAGAAAAGTCACCTATCAACAGTGAGAAGTGTATAATAATAATAATAATAATAATTATTATTTATTAGCACGTTCCAACAATTGTTGTATAGCTTCGTCACAGGATTATTAAATCAATAAGTAAAGACTGCCTAATCGAACTCGGACGTGAACGCGTTGACCATTAAAAAGTTCTTCAGTCACTTCTTGAACGTTCGCACTCCCAGAAGCATCGCTCTTGTCGGCAGCTTGTTGTGCAATTTTACCTGGCTGTGGTTTATGAGTCCGGGCCACGCTATCCGCAAGCCAATGCGGCCGGTTTCCGCCATAACCCTACTGAGTAGCTGCAAGCCCCCTTTAATTTGTCCGAAAATGGGATTTTTGATTTTTTAAACGATTGTGCCGATTTCACCCACCGGGAGGGCCGTGAGGCCTGAAGAGGCCTGTTCGGATCGAGGCTCTGCCTCGCGGGCGGGCTCCCAGGCTGTCTGGTGAATAAAAGTGTCAGGTTGTGGTTATAGATTATGTTTTATTCTCTCTTATTTTATGCGGACAGTATTGTTCTGATCAATTTTACTAGACTTTTTTCCACTAGTGCAGCTCGCAAATCCCACTCTAAACCTTTCTAAAGCCAAACACTACTGGTAGAGCCTTTTAGTGCATTTCATTCTGAAAATGCACTATTGGTCTCGTCGTGATGGTGGCAAACATGGGTCATGTCATGTTTTTTTCATGTTTCAGAACCTCTAGAACACGAATTCAGTGGTCTCCGGAATTCATATATATATATATATTTCTTCATATATATTATATATATTTATAATGTTATGGCCGTTTCCTTGTTAGCACGATAACTCTCGTAGAAGTTAATTTAGCGGAACGCGCTTTGGCACAAAAATCAGTAGTCATAAGACACCGGTCGGTATTGCATTTGGGCCAAATCGGTCAAGGTGGAGGGGGGAAAATCGGGCTTGAAATCGTCGAAAAATCACTAAAAATCACCAGTTGATTCTAGAAGCATCATATTCGGTACGTATACTCCATGTTAGACTAGCCTTTGATTCCCATTTTAATTTTTTGAAAAAGTCAAGGGGGAGGGGGTGGTGCCCCCGGGGTGGAAGTAAGTGTGTGGTCTTGTTAGCACGATAACTCTCGTAGAAATTAATTTAGCAGAACGCGCTTTATCTAAAAAATCAGTAGTCATAAGATCCCGGTCGGTATTGCACTTGGGCCAAATCGGTCAAGGTGGAGGGGGGGGGAAATAGGGGTTGAAATGGTAAAAAAATCACTACAAATCACCAGTTGATTCCAGAAGCATTATATTCGGTATGATGATTTCATTTTGAAATAGCCTTTGATTCCCATTAAGTTCAGCTTAAACAAACCCGGCAGCAAACAGTACGAGGGAGGGTCAAACATAAACGAAACAAATCATGGTCTCAACATTACTACTTCTGGGACGGCTTAGGGTATCCGTATACAAAATGAAATGCACTCTTTCCGACCGCCAGCTGCCGGAGCGAAATTTTTTGTATTTATTTTCCTGTTTTTGTATTTTATTTTTGGGTGTATGATCAAGATCAGCGGTCGTCAACCGGAGATTCGTAGTTTTCCAATTGACAGCTTCAGAACGAATGAGATTGACTTTACAATTTTTCTTTTTTCAACGAATTGAGGCAATAAATATTTGAAACTGGAAGAATTATATCAATATTAATTAGGTTTATGATGATTTCTTCAATTTTATTATTATTACAGTATTTCAGTCGCAAAATCATTACGGCATTGTAGGCAGGATGAGCTGAGGGGTCCGTCGACCGTGGACTTGTGTTGATTGGGTCCATTGGGTCTGTGAGTTTGAAAAGGCCACCGATGGTCCAGATACTATGCTAACGTTCAGCCGTCGCTTCCGTGTGATTCTTAAGTGTAAAGAGGCGGCCACACTCTTTACTTCATGGGACAATATTGATATACGTTTCAAGGGATTCTGGGTCAATTAATTATTATTTTAGGCCAGTCAAAAAGAACACTAAAAATAGCTAAAATAACAATTAAGCGGCTAGTTATGATTTTTAGTTTGTTGTTAGAACCAGTACCAGTAGTGTATATCCAAGTTTGCAGCATCGAAAAACCTGTGCTACTTTCGTAGCAGTCGAAAAACCGCGGAATATTAGCACTCTTCTCGTATTTCTTTTATTATCTTTCCTAAACTACGCTTTCTTCGACAATACACGTGAACTACGTTTTTCAAGTAGGTATATTAAATACGCTACAATTTGAAACCTGATCCAGCTCTGTAGGTCAGACGTTAGCCAAGATGCAGCTCTTCAAAATTGGTAATTTGTTTTCACAAAAAGAGTTCCCAAGTCTAAATATATGGAATTGATTTAACATTTATAAATACAGGGTGTTAACATTAAGGTCGCACCACCGGCCAGGGTTCAATTCTGCAACTCATTTGCGGCAAAAGTTGTCCTCTGCAAAAAAAATTTTCACCCCGCACGAAGTCCGACTTTTTTCACTTTTAAGATTTTTTTCGTGTTATTGACATCACGTTACTAAAACGACTGTAACTCGCTTATTTCTGGCCGAAAATCAAATCTGAATACACCGTTGGAAAGAGCGTTAAATTTACCATATTTCCAGTGCAAAATAATATTTCAAATGTAGGATTCAGGGGACGAAAAATGAGCCTGATTAGTGAAATGTGAGGAATTACTAAAATTTGCAGAATTTTCAAACGTTTTCAACTCCGACTGAATCTGTCGGTTATTCGTACACTGCAATCTTAAAAGTTGGCGTAGAACCTCAGCTTTCATTAGGTCTAGTCATTTTTTTAATTAAAAAATCGAATAGGTGAGAAAACCGCGTCTGATTGAAAAAAATAGGTGTTTTTTTTATCTTGCTCAATTATTCAATGACTGCCAAATCTTCACAGTTTGGTGGAATAAGGGGAGGGTTTTACTTGTTTTTTCTCGCTGAATCGAGTAGCGATTGGCGCGCATATCACGCTAGCGCTGAATCGGGTGGTGCATATGTGGCTCATGAGGAGAGCTAGGGGAATAGGGGTAGTCTGGTGTTATGTTTAAAAATTAATTTATTTTCCACTAAGGGTTGCTATTTGTGGGAAAAGTCCGAGTATCTCCAATAACAACGAGAGAACATGCGGGAAACGACGAACAAGAGCTACTTTACTCACCTCAGCATGACATTTTCTGTGTGTCCGCTATTTTGGTATAGGCATATGCGGCGAACCTCATCCACTGCTCCTTCTGAAACCTCTGGATTCCGCCTTTCTTAGTCACTGCATGTGAATCCTATCCAGCAGATCCTCGATCTCAGGATGTTTTTCACCATATCTTTATAAACTCCTGTTTTAAGTCCCTCCACAAACGTTAGCCGCGAGAAGGGTAAGGTCCGGTCTTCTAGGAGGCCATATAATCGGTCCTCTGAATCCAATCCACGTGTAAAAAAATGCGTTCACTTGGGAGTGATAAATCTCGTACTCTGATTACTCGGAGAGCTTTACTGTAACTGCATGTAAACGCCGAGCATGATTACCTCGGAGCATAGTTTATCAAATAGGTAGAAAGCGTTTCTAGAGGATCTGCTTGAGGATTAGCGAATTCGGCGATCAAATCAGGCAGAATCATTGGGTTTTAGAACGGATAGTGGGGACCAACACGAAGGACACACCGAAAATATGCCAAAGTGAATAAAATAGCTCTTGCTTGTATTTTCTAGATGTTACCATCAGACGGTCTATACCCGAATTGCGTCCCTTAGTAGAAACGGAATCCTTTTTAAAATATTAAACATCGTATTACCCCTATTCCCCTAGCTCAACTAATTCATGAGCATTGTTAGCACCACCATTCGATTCAGCCACAGAAAAAACAAACATAAAACAGGCGTATCCCACACTTTATTCCACCAAACTGTGAAGATTTGGCAGTCATTAAATAATTGAGTAAAAAAAAAAAAAGCACCTATTTTTTCAATCAGACGCGGTTTTCTCACCTATTTGATTTTTTAATTAAAAAAATGACTAGACCTAATGAATGCTGAGGTTCTACGCCAACTTTTAAGATTGCAGTGTACGATTAACCGACAGGTTCAGTCGGAGTTGAAAATGTTTGAAAATTCTGCAAATTTTCGTAATTTCTCACATTTTACTACTCGGGCTTATTTTTCGTCCCCTGAATCCTACATTTGAAATATTATTTTGCACTGGGAATATGTTAAATTTAACGCTCTTTCCAACGGTGTATTCAGATTTGATTTTCGGCCAGAAATAAGCGAGTTACAGTCGTTTTAGTAACGTGATGTCAATAACACGAAAAAAATCTTAAAAGTGAAAAAAGTCGGACTTCGTGCGGGGTGAAAATTTTTTTTGCAGAGGACAACTTTTGCCGCAAATGAGTTGCAGAATTGAACCCTGGCCGGTGGTGCGACCTTAATGTTAACACCCTGTATATGGAAGCAACAAGTTGGAAATTTCTAACGCTCTCTCCAAAACCTTGTGCGGAACTGTGAGCCCTCGAATTTGTAATAGAAAATTTCTCAGAGGTTGGTTTCACTCAAAACAACATCACTTTTTTGGTTGCAAAAAAATACCAATTCTTAACGGCTGTATCTTAAACATGTCTTTAAAAAAAAAAAAAAAAAAAAATAAGTATATTGAATTTGCTTTAATTTGAGACCTGGCCCAGATCTGTAGATTAGATAGTAGCCAAGATACTTCAAAATTGGTAATTTGTTTTGCCAAAATGATGGAATTTTTGGCCTTGTTTTGTGTGAAACTTACCACTGAGCAATGTTCTATCACAAATTGAACGCTAACAGCGCCAAATGAAGTTTTAGAGGGAGATTTTCAACTTGTTATAAACTTAAAATCTCTTTAAAAAAACAATAAATTATTAATTTTGAAGAGCTGTATCTTGGCTACTACGTCTGCCCCACAGAGCTGGGCTATGTCGCAAATTGTAGCGAATTTAATATACTTGAAAATTGTAGTTCGCGTTTATTAACGAAGAATGCATAGTTTAGGAGATATAGTAAAAGCCGAAGGAAAAAGTGAAAATATTCCATGGTTTTTCGAGTGCTATGAAAGTAGCACAGGTCTTTCGAAGCTGCAAACTTGGATTTAGACAACAGGTATTGGTCCTAACAACATATTAAAAAATCAGAACCAGCCGTTTAATTGCGATTTTATTGTTCTTGTTGCATCCCATTTTCAATTTTATCTAGTTGTACTCGAAGAGATTATATTATGTAGAATCAACAAACGCGTACACGGCTTAGCCGAATGCATATTTATTCTCCTTCACTTTTCGCCTTCTACTCATCCCTTCAAGCGAAACCCGAACAGAACAGATCCTGAAGAGTTTAGGTGGCGTTTGTCCGAAGAGGTTTGTTTGCTCGGTAAAAAAAAAACTCCAGGAATTTCGCTAGAGGGATGAGTATTAGTAGTGAAGGAGTAGATGTTTTCAGCTAAGCCGTGTTCGCGTTTGTAGGTGCTGTAAACTGATTAAATACTAAATAGGACTGAACTGCATTGAAAATGGGACGCATTATTGAAACTGGTCTGCAAAAAAAATTAGGTAATACAACTTTTATTCTAAATTGGTGAAAACTTCGTACGAAAAATTGGTGCCTAGTTGGGGGGGGGGGGGTGCTGCCTAAAACGCAGATCCTTTGAGTTTTCCGTGGCTGCGATTTGCTTGAGTTGAGGCTCTCGCTCTCTCTATCCAAAGTCGAGTACATCGGCATTCTTACGTAGACGAGTAATGACGCGGAATTAATTTTGATTTCAGGACGTAGTCAAGCTTGGGGCGATAGGAATTGCATTAAGAAACGATTTTAAAAATGAATGCTATAGTGATTTAAATTTTACATGCGGAACGATATTTGACTGGAGAGGAGGTTCGTCACACAAACGTCCAGGGGCGCAGCATGAGAGGACACGGGTGGGCAGTTGCTTTCCAGCGAACGCATAATGGAGTAACCCACAGCCGACATTCATCGACGATAACAAATCCTGAAACGTTCGTCACCTTCAGATTACTTTAAGTGTGGAATTTATACACTCACTCTCATTGTAAGCTCTTCCACAGGCTTCTGGAAATTTCACAGGAATTAACAGATCGTGTTCCTTCATACATAATTAATAATAAGTCAGTAGAACGTCAATGTAGTCGAATATACCAATTTAGCAGTAAAATACTAACTTCAAACTCCTCGAGAAAATCAGCAATTTCACCTCAGGACGGGAACTGAACATTGGGCGTATAGAAAGGGCAATTATCCATCCAAGAAAACTCGCCTTTAATCGTGAACTACAGGTGTATCCTTCTCATGTCAAAAACCGACATTTTTGCCATAGTTAATGATACTTTAGCCACTGATTTTCAAATGTTGTCCTCAGCAACTTACTGTTTTCGTTAATTACTATCTTAGCTGGGCCTCTCAAGCTGAATATCCGGCATAATATTGGCGTATAGTCGGAGGCAGTTAAGAAATTGAAGTTCCTGCAGTACAAAATGCTCTAAATTCTCTCTAATTTTGGGTTTCACTGGCGTTTATGAGTACAAGTGACAATAAAAATATCAAAACAATAACCCTTGTAAGTTACCTTAGCAACAGCAAGCTTAGCTTTTTATTGATATAGCTTCTACATGTGGAGGTGCTATCTAGCGTGATAAATTTTCCCTACCCCGGATTGGTTTCAACTTCATCACTAGAGAGCTGAATAACTTGGTTTTCTATACAACTTTGATGCAAACACAGGAAAAATGAAATGCCAAAAATAGCAGGTGAATTTCAAGGTGGCGTACGTCAGCTGTTTTATGATCTCACGAGTGGCAAAATTGATGAAAACTTCTCCATTCGATGGCCTTCCGAATGGTGTATTACAAACCGTATTTACGTGAACCATGAGGGCAGCAGACACGCTAGAAACAGAAAAAACGTAGGAAAATGGTCGTATTGGAGCGATAATCACTTGGGATTATGTCCCTGTGTGTAGGGTGGAACAGGATAAGTATGACAAAAAAATTGGGTGAAAATAGGCCTCATTTGCGATCGAAAACACCCAATAAACCATGGACCGAAAATCAAAAACCTACGAGATATGATTTTCTAACGTTTTTTAGGCTTGCATCACTTTTCTTAACTAAATGCGAATAGATCGGTTTACAGCTGACATTTGTAACTTTTGACGATGGATTTGGAAAGAGCACACTTTTTTCTGTCAAGATTAGCTATTTTCGATAAAATTCAACCATTTTCTGTGGGCTTGAGAGATGCTCAAAGTTTTACAAATCGTCGATCTCCAATTTTTCAGATAATTCAACCCCCACTTCTCTACACTAAATCTGAGCGTATCGACATTCCATAGGTCGGAAAAACTTCTTCAATTTGTCCTTTTTAATATTACTCAAGAACGTTTTTTTTAGTTCTTCAGCGAGTTTTCGGCAGAAAGGCCAGTTCTTGGAAAAAATAATGATATTTCTCTTAAAAATCGCTTGTTTTGACCAACCCAATTTGAACTTTGAATTTGCTAAACATGCTAAAATTCATCAAAGCCTTATCCAATGTTTTCCTTCGAACCGAATGGAATGCGCACTCCTACCAAAATATCAAAAACTGTCGCTCCGGCAGCTGGCAGTCGGCCAGGGTGAATTTCACTACTGCGAATTTCAGCGAGTTTAGCTGTTATTGGACGAAATTAGTGCACTTAATGACTCTACTTGTTGATATCAATTTCCGATTCGAATACGAATTCGAAATTCGCAGTAGAGAAATGCACTCTATCGGACAGCTAGCTGCGGGAGCGACATTTTTTGGACTTTGACAGGCGTACACAGTCCGTCTCGTTCAAGGGAAAACTTTGGATGATGCTTTAATGACGTCAATCATGCTAAAAATCACAAAGCTCGTTCAAATGTTGTAGGTCGAAACAAGCGATTTTGAAGGGAAAAACCATTATTTTTTCTAAGAAATGGCCATTTCTGCCTAAAAATCACTGATTAACTAAAATTACGTTTATGAGTAATTTTAAAAAGTACACATTGGGGAAGTTTTTCCGACCCATGGGATGTCGGTGCGCTCAAATTTCGAGTAAAAAAAGGGGGGGTTGACTTTTTTGAAAAATTAGAAATCCTGGATTTGCAAAACTTTGAGCAGCTCACGAGCCCCCAGAAAATGGTTGAATTTTATCGTAAATGGCTAATCCTTACAGAATAAAATGTGCTGTTTCCGAATCTGTCACCAAAAGTTGCAAAAAGTCAGCTGGAAACTGAGTTATTCCCATTTAGTTAAGAAAAGTGACGTGAGTCATAGTAAACGTTAGAAAAATCATATCTCGTAGGGTTTTGATTTTCGGACCATGGTACAAGAGGTTTTTCGATCACAAATGAGGCCTACTTTCACTCAATTTTTTTTGTCACACTTATCCTGTTCCACCCTGTATAGTATCCATGTCGAGTTATTGTCCATTTCACGAAATGGATGTCCATTTCACGAAGTGGCTCCACTTGCCGTAACTTCAAAAAATTACGACATCTGGACAACAAAATTGTCATTTCTTGAAAAGGAAATCGTGTTTGTCCAGTTGCTGAAATCAAGCTTCCATACTACAAGTGGATGCAACAACATTATCCTTTTCGTGAAATGGATGAGTGAGGAATCTCAGGTGCTGGAACATTTTTTTTTATTTAAAAAAGTTATTTTACTGAGCACTCAAAAACCCGCTAAAAAATGACGTTGTGCATCCACTTGCAGTAAGAAAGCTTAATTTCAACAACTGGACAAACGCGATTTCCTTTTCAAGAAATGGACATTTTTTTTGTCCGGATGACGGAATTTTTTGAAATTACGGAAAGCGGAGCCACTTCGTGAAACGGAAATCCATTTCATGAAGTGGACAATTTCGCCAAGTGGATGCGACATTTATACAGGGTGTTCAAAAAATGGATGTCAATATTTTGACCTGTGAATGTACGTCCAAAATGCGTCAAAATTATCCGTATTAACCATAGTCCGATTCCTAATAGTTTCCGAGATATTAAGGAAATAAGCACTTTTGTAATGGGCCTCGTTTTTACGGATAAAATCGTTCGTAGCTTGGCAACCAGAGCTCTCACGTCAAATTAAGTGGCACCATTGGAAAGGACAGACTTTTTTCCATTAGACTTCGTGTTGTTCAATTCAATTTTGTGCGTACGCGCTGAAGAAATCAGCTGCGAACTCAAAATTATGTTCAAGTTCATCATCGTTGCACATAATTTGAAGTCAGATTTCTGCTCAACAGGTGCTTTCCGAGATGACATTTTTTGAGAAAAGTTGGCGCACGGTACCATCGTTAAAGTGACATGTTCATCCCCACCCTTTACCCACAATTTTTCCAGAGTTTCTCTATTCATACTATAAAAAACGCTACATGCATCCTCATGTAGTCATTACATTAATGACCAGAGTAGCTCCTAATAATTGTAACTCTCATGTTTTATTACTCTTCTTCATTGTGATAGGCGGATAATTTTTCTAGATTCTCATATCTAGAAAAATTTGGAAGTTCTGAAAAAATGAATTTTTTAAATTTCCACTTTTCGGTGATCCGGTAGGGTTTTCCGAAAGAAAACCCCTAGAAAAACACGAATAAATTCTTTACAAATTCTAAAATTAAGTTATCCATAGAAGTTTTCGTACATAAAAGGGATTAAGTAATTTTTAATATAAAGAAAAAATTCGAATTGCCTCCCTTGTTTGCGGACACAATGTTGTGCGCGTCTTTCCAACGACCGGTGCAGGACCTTATCGAGCAATTCATCACGGATACTGTTGCACGTGTTGATTATTTTTTGTCTTAATGTCTCGATGTCTGGAATAGGATCTGCATGCATGATGGAGCTCCTCCTCATTTTAGTAGATTAGCCCGCCGTATTCTGGACCCAACTTTCCTGAACCGATGGATCGGAAGAGCTGGTCCAAATTTATGGCCGCTGCGTTCACCTGACTTGAACCCTTTAGACTTCTACGCATGGGGACACATCTAAACTATAGTTTACGCAGATCTCACAAAGCACCTGTTGAGCAGAAATCTGACTTCAAATTATGGGCAACGATGATGAACTTGAACATAATTTTGAGTTCGCAGCTGATTTCCTCAGCGCGTACGAACAAAATTGAATTGAACAACACGAAGTCTAATGGAAAAAAGTCTGTCCTTTCCAATGGTGCCACTTAATTTGACGTGAGAGCTCTGGTTGCCAAGCTACTAACGATTTTATCCGTAAAAATGAGGCCCATTACAAAAGTGCTTATTTCCTTAATATCTCGGAAACTTTTAGGAATCGGACTATGGTTAATACGGATAATTTTGACGCATTTTTGACGTACATTCACAGGGCAAAATATTGACATCCATTTTTTGAACACCCTGTATATGTATAGTAGACAACGAATTGGCGCATTTTCTCAATTTTATCTGCGAATTACTGTTTTTATCAACTATCTCAACTAATATTTTACTCTAATTTTCACCCACGCAGTAGCGTTTTACCCGCGCAAAGTTGCCTCAAGAATCGGCGAATTTGAAGTTTTCTCAACTTCACCTGTCAATTAGCACTTTTTCTGAACTTTTACAGCCGCAAATCGCAGCGCTTCATCTCAATTTAAGCTGGGAATTTGCGTTTTTCTCAACTTGAGCTGCCGAAGACTACTTTTTCTCAATTTCAGGCGTGAGTTTGCGTTTGTTCTCAATTTTATCCGCGAATCAGCGCTTTTTTTTTGCAATTCTATTCGTGTAGGAGCGTTTTTTCTGAAATTTCAGCCATGAATTAGCGCTTTTTCTCATTTTCAACCGCAAATTTGTAAAGCTTTATCTCAATTTTGGCCGCGACTTACCGTCTTTCTCAATTTTGCCCCAACAAAGAACGCTTTTTCTCAATTTCAGACACGAAGTAGCGGGCGGCTTTTCTCAAAGCCGCTCCACCGAAGTACGCTCGAAGGCGCTCTGTCCCCCTCGCCCCTTTATCGGTGCATTAGAGGCCCTGAAATGCTTTTTTCACTACTTCTTTAAACCCAAATTTCGATTTGCCACTTTAAAAAATCATTTTCGTGGGGTTAGTCTTACCCAAACCCAAATTTTACCGATTTAGTTATCTCAGAACACAATGTCACGGGCTTCGCTCACCCAAAAAGCCCACCTGGGAGACGAAACAGTTGATTCCCGAGTCACCGTCCTCCTCTTCGTGGTCTTGTTCACACCGATGGCTAGAACATGCGGTTTTCACTAGCTTTAAACCCACATTTCGGGGATTTGGCGCTTTAAAAAGTTCAATTTTGTGGGTTTGAATCTTTCCACGCCCAAATTTTGTGAATGTAGATCTCACAATACCAAATTTTGCTGGTTTCGCTTATTACCCAAAATCTAATTTTACATGACTGCGTCAATTAGTCAATTTCGAGGGTACGACCTTTTGAAGTTTTGTGGACTTGACATTGAAAACCAGACAGTTTAGCACGGTCTTATTAAAAGCCAATCATGCGCACGTTGTAAGTAAAAGTGTGACTCGGACGGTATCGTTCAAGTGCATCGAACGGAATTCCATGAGATTTTGAGCTGTATTCAAGGGAAGAACGGACATGACTTCTGAAGTCATGACCTGATAGAAGAAGAAAAAGAAGAAGAGAGGGAAATTGGCTCAAAATCTTTGAAAGCGGTAGTTCATCGAAGGAAAAAAAAAGGCGAGGACGTTTCGCTCCGATTTGTGGATGGGGAGGGGGGGTATCTTACTTCAATCCGTCTCCTGTCTGGGCATCGGAGAGCCGTTGATTCCAAGACGAGAGAGACTTCTTGAGTTGTTTTTGATCAGTGCAGACCACTTTTCATCATTCAGAGCTGAAACAAAAAATGGGGTTTTCGAACGGTACAATGAAAAAGAAACAACAACAACAAACCCGAAACAAGAATTCCCATCGACTCGATATCTTCAGACGTCCAGTTTGCGATCGGGCCATAGGAATTTTCGTGGTCGATTAAATGCGAGATTGTGTCAAGACAGTCGCGATCGCAGGGCAGTACAGTTGACACGACAAAGGGCCAAGCGCGACGAGTTGCTCGAACGTCACTTCATAGTCGTTGACATTTTCTAATTTGTCTAGGAGGTACGCCACCTGAAATTTCCCTCAAGGTTTGTCAGTTTTTTTTTGTTCCCCCCCCCCCCGGCGAAATCAGAGTGGAAGGGTCACAGTACCGTATCGTTTCTCGAATTATATCGCCATAACGTCGACACCAACTCCAAACCCCAATGGGCTTGTCATGTCAAAATTGGTGACAATGTCACACGTCTCAACACTTTAGGGCCTAAATACATCCAGTGACGACATTCCCAGCACGTTGTATTCTCCTGGTCATTAGAGGACCAAAACTAGTCAAAAACGACGATTTTTCTTTGTCCCTATTTGCAAGTGTGACACTAAAGTCGGAAATTTCTGGTTTTCCTATTAGAATAAGATGATGTGCTGGGAGCTCGGCTTACGCTAGATTTTATTTCGTCGACGAGCTCCCAGCTTATTCTATTCTCCTGGTCATTTAACGACTTAAAATATTTATTAATTTACGAAATAAATAATTTTATTCTATTATTTAAAGACATGTTTTTAGCAATTAAAGTTCAAAGAGAAACGGACCTACCTCCAGAAAATAAATGTGTGTAACAACTAAATTTCAGGATGATCACATCGACGCGTCGTTTAAACTGAATATTTCTCGTATTCACAAAATTATTCATTTTTTTAAAATCTAAAAAATGCAAATTCTAGAAAAGCTAAGTTTCACGTAAAGAAGCGTCTGACATGAATTCGGAGATTTTAAAATTCCTTTTTTCTGTCGTCTCTTAAACGAAACGTACCACACTACAAATGCCATCATTTCCACGGTTTTCAGTTCATTGCATTTTCTTTTTCTTCTTCTTCTTCTTCTTCAATCGATTTTCACCGCCGCGTAAATTTTAATAATGAAATAATACGCAGCGAAAAACCCGATAGTCCCGGTCATGACCCAATAAGTGAGAACCATGAGCGTCGTGTAGCTAAAGTACAAAAGCGTTGGAATGAATTCGGTGATTTGAAGTTTGGTGAAAAAATAAAAGACGGCGTAGGCGAAAACGTAGACGGCCGAACCGCCCGAGACCATGAGCGAGCGCCACCACCAGTTGTAGTCTTCGCCGCACAATTGAAAATAAATCATGACGATGGATATTTCTGAACAGGAAATGACGAGAATGATGAGGACGAGAAACAAAAAACCGAACATGTAGTAGAATTGATTCTGCCATATTGCGGTGAATATGAAGAATAATTCGATGAAAACAGCTCCGAATGGTAGTACGCCAGCCATTAAAGTGCTGAAAAATGAACGTTTTATTGCATAAACAATGGCCTTTTTTTTTTATTTTATTCGTGTTTTGAGCACTAAACTTACCATAAAAGAGGATTCATATACCATAGCTGCTCCGGAATTTGCCTCGGAATTTGATTGGTTCGTACAGGCTGAGGAAATGGCTGCTTCCGATACCCGAAATAGTACCCGATGTACACAAGAGGTGTTGATATACCGAACCAAACGACTAAAATTGTTATCATAGTCGAAAATGGCACAGCTCCGGACGAGTGTTTACCCCAGATGAACAAGTTAAGAATGAAACATACGCCGAACACAGCTCCAGGATACACAGTTGATGTCTGTCGTTTACGCAACACATTAAACGACTCACAGATTAAGGTTTAAGGGGACGGGAGGAGCAGGGAGGGGGGTGTCTAAACGAACCCAAAAAGCAGCCTTTTTCCATTCTCGTCCCTTCATGGTTTTATAAAGCCTCGCAGAAATGTAACCAGCCGTTAGACCGGAAACAACGTACAACCATAGAGCCACCGTCATAAGAGCGCCTCGGGAAGCGGGCGACAGCATGCCAAGCATCGCGAAAACTGTGAACGGATGAGTGGGAGGGGTAATGTTAGCAGGAGGAGTGGGGGGTGGGTTTGGGATTTATGAAATTGTTTTCTCACAAATAGTTATCACAGCCATGATGAAAATCTGAATGCCCGAGCCAATAACAGACGCAAAAAGTCGGGTGTTTTTCGGCGGACGAAATACATCACCGTGTACCAGTTTCCAGCCTGACTCTTCAAGAGCTTCTTCGATTCCTTCGTCCGAATTATAGCGCGCGATGTCTCTTCTCAGTGTCCGTATAATGATCATACTGAGGATACCTGAAACAGGACAAAAAACAATAAAAACAAACCGTGGGCGCGTAATTTTTCCCGCGTTGTCAACGTGTGTACCGAATAAGAAAATGACGACGACCAAAGAGTTGAAAATGGAAAACCAATGAATTTCCACGTCGGTCATCCCAAGGTAAATGTCCCAACGTGACGCCCAACTCACGTCCGACTCAACCCATTGGACGGAGTAAGTGAAATAGAGCGTCGTGGGCGAGCCACCCACTTCCTGTGGTTTGGCAGACTCCGGAAATGAACAGACTGAGTTCTTATCGAAAGATATCGCAGTGTGATCGACGGATTGAGCTTCGACTTCAAAACCGACGACACGGAAGCCGCTGTTAGGGAGGGGTGGGGGAGGGCAGTTAGAAAGCGTCACAAAAACGGGAGAATTATTCGTCCAAAATACCCGTGAGCTTTATGGTAGTAGAGTATGAGCTTCAAGTGATTGTTAATGAATACTCTGTCCACCACTACGTATCCCAATTTATATCCCTGCTCGTATTCGTTCCCATCGGGAAGAGTGATTTTTGTCGCACACGGAAGATTGTCGACCAATCTATAAAAAAAAAGAAAAAAAAAATTGAAAGAAAATTATGTCGTGGACGTTTAAATGGAGGTGGGTGCAGGGGATACTCACAAATGGACAACGTATTCGTGCTTGATTCGATTCTTCACCATCCACTCTTCGTCACCTTTCCAATTCATAGGACTGCCCGGTTGGTGACACAAAAGTTTACAGGTGACGTTGTCACCCATTCGCACTTCAAACGGCGTGTTGACAATGCGATCTCCGCGTAGAACTTCGCCCAAATTCTCCGATTTGTACTGAATACCCGACTTGGGCTGACAAAATGGAAGTGAGTAAAACTCGTAGGGGAGTTGAGTGAGAGTGCTCGTCATTTTGACCGCTTTCACTTCAATCGGGTCGTGCATTTTAAATTCGACGGGAGCGACTCCTGGAACGTAGAAGGCTCGACCGATGTCGACGCAGAGTGACCACAGGAGTAGAACACACGACAGTGTATACGCTAGCGCCATTTTACCCCCCGGCTACCTGTAAAATTGTCAGAAAACACTCTTAAGTATAGTTGGTAAAGAGTGTTACAAGTAAGCGCACAATCATGCGATTTTTACATTAAACAGAGCCGAGAACAAATCACCCTTCTAAAATGAATCCTCGTGTGTGTTTTTATTATAACCAAAAATAAAGGAATTATTCTCGCCAAGTACCACCAAATACACCCATAGAAAATCTCAATCCATTTTTCTTAGGCGCTACAGACTTTCAAGTACCGAATTCAAAAAGTTTACAATAAAAAGCTTATTTGTTGGATTTCGATCGTTTACAAATCATTTCGTAGAATCAAATTGTGCTTGTTTGGCTCTCATAAAAATTAATTTCCTGGGTTTGGCTGGTTTTAAAAACCAAATTCCCACGTTTGCGTCATCAAAAAACAAAATTTTGCGAGTTTGACATTAAAAACAAAATTATTTTTTGAAGTTATAGAACTTTTACAAACCACATTCTCAAACCACAGCAAACGCCCAACCACAGTGATGGTCCGAACCACAGCTAAACTCAAATCACAGCAAATGCCTAACCACAAAAAAGAAGGTCAAACTATGGCCAAGGTTCAAACCACAGGCAAAATCCTGGTTTGTGTCTTGTCCCTAGGACTAATGGGCTAGGTCATCAATGTGACTCTTTCCCATTGCGAGAAGGCCACAATTGACGTACGACGTGGGATGGCCCGACACGTGCGAGACCGGGTTCTCGACCGCCACGCCCGTTGGCTGTCGCCAGACGGCCACTCTGACAACAATCAGCGAGGACCCCGTGAAGGTGGGCGTTTTACAGAGTTGCAAGTAGGCGGTCGGATGGCACTCTGAGAAGAGCGGATTTCCCCGCTCCGTTGTGATGGAGCAGGACGTTTCGTCGCTCCGTTGTGGGAGCTCCCAGATATAGAGGGGAGGGGGGGGGCTCTCACGACGAGTGTCGAGGAGCGATTCGTGACCGTGATCGTGAGCGGGGGGGGGCGTGTGTGGGCCGCCAGGATTCTAGATGTTTCCTCTGGTATTCTCGCGGGTGGTTATGGTGAAACCACTGCGAATGCCAGTGGCTGTGCAGAAGTCGTTGAACAAGATCCAACCACCGCAAATGGCCAAACACAGTAAGGCTTCCAGCACCATCACCATAGTGAAGGTCCAACAACAGTAATGCCCCAACCACAGCAAAGCTCAACAACAATGGTCCAACTACAGCGATGGCCCAACCACAGCAATGGTCAAACCACATCAGTGGTCAAAACACAGAAAATGTCAAACCACAGCAAAGGTCCAACCACAGCGAATGTCCAACTATGGAATCCAACCATGGTTTTCATTTCTTCTATTTTCTTCCTTTTTTTGATTTCTGAAATCTGAAGGCCGGGCTGTAAGGTTGTGAGGAGGGGGGAGGGGAGTTTCGAGTTCCCGAAGACAAACTTTCCGTTTGATGCGGTGCGGTGTAGTCAGTTTTGGTTATCCGATTCAGGCCCGCTTCCCCGTATTCACTAAAATGAAAAATCTTGACACCGGTCGTTGAATCCAATCGCCAGTTCTGTGGTCAATTCTCACTTTTTTGAAAGCTAAAATCGCCATTGTTGTAATGAAATCGTCATTTTAGTGGTGAAACCGCCAGTTTCGGGGTAAAATATTCAGTTTTGAGATAACATCGGCTGCTGTTTCGTGATAATCTCACCAGTTTTGTTGTGAACAGTGGCGGCGGAAGTATTTTGGTTCAGGGGGGGGGGCGAAAATTAAGGCGCTTCCCCCCTTCCCTTCCCCACCATACCCTACACTACCATCACTTCCTTAGTTTTCATCAGTAGAAGGTGAAGTGTAGTGTAGTTCTCAATTTTAAGTAAATAGAGGAGGCAAGGTATTGTATGGAGGTGCCCAATAGTCTTGAATTTTCAGCATTTAGGGAATGATTTGAATGTGGTATACAACGGTCTGATTCTTGATAGGTTTTTGACTAATAATATTTTATTTTTATCCCACATGATACTAAAACCGAATTTTACGGCCGCAAATGAGTCCCAAAAGTGTCTCTTTTCATGCCTAGGAACTAAAGTATTTTTCAAGCAACATGCTCCGAAAGTAGTCATTTTCTGTACCCAAAAATGTCTGGGAAATTGACCATTACCGCACAGTGACATTCGAGAAATTTTCTGTACTAGTCCAGAAAATATTTTCCGTCCTAGTTCGGAAAGTAAATGAACTCGGGTTATAACCTCGTTTAAGGTCTTCTTAAACTAAAGACACGAGAAGTCAGTAGTCAATTTGTCAAAGTCAGTTTTATCATTTCCTTGCTGTCGCGTGAAAAAAGTCGTACATCACTCGTAGGAAGGGGATTTACCTCGCCTCGCCCGCCGGGCTTGTAATGTAATGTACCGCGGCAAATTTTACGGCGTTTTAGAGCCACGACTTTAGCTCCTGCGTATACATATACTATTATTGATTTCTTGGTTGTTTTTTTGCCACAAGAATTTGGCAAGTATTCGTTTTAAATAATAAACGATAATCATTCGTACTCAAATAAAACAGCAAAGTGCGGGAATGCAGGTAGGGGCATAACTAGAAATCCGGATCCGGGGTTCGGATGGGGGCCCCTGAATAGCTTGAAGATGAAAAATCAGGATTTTCAAGTAGATAAGATGAAAACGAATGGCTAAACTCGCTTGTAAAAGTGAGTAAAACGCTGATTCGCGGCTGAAATTGAGAAAAATGGCTGAAATTTATGGCTGTTAATATTAAGAAAAAGCGCTAGCTAATTCACAGCTGACATTGAGATAACGCTAAATCACGAATTGTTGGGGCGAAATTAGGAAAAAGCGCTAATTTACGCAGCTAAAACTGAGAAAAGCGCTAATTCAAGGATGAAAAAGAGAAAAACGCAAATTCGCGTCGTCTTGAAAAAAAAAACACGCTAATTTACAGCTAAAATTGTGATAAAGTGCTACAATTTAGCAACTTTCAAAATTTAGAACAAGCGCAAATTCACAGCTAAAAGGGAGAAACGCCAACTCAAGGATTCTCGGGGCAACATCGGGACTAAAATTTAGAAAAAGCGCTAATTCACGGGTGAAATAGTCAAAAACGCGAATTCGCGTCTAGATAAAACTGGAGGAAAACTCAGCTAAGGTATGAAAAATTACGATTTTACGGATAAAATCGAGAAAAAACGCTAAAAATCGTAGCTAAAATTAAGAAAATGTGCTAATTTACTGCTAAAATTGAGAAACAAAACGCTAATTCACAGCTGAAAATCAGAGAAAACGCCAATTCGCCAATTCTTAGGGGCAACTTTAAGGCTGAAGTTGAAAAGCGCTAATTCACGCGCTAAAGATGAGAAAAACGCTAATTCAAGGATAAAAAAGAGAACAACGCGAATTCGAGTCTAAAAATAGTGAAACACGCTATTATGATAAAGTGTTACAATTTGGCAGCTTTAAACATTGGGAAAAAGCGCGAATTCACAGAAAACGCCAACTCACGGATTCTCGGGGCTGGGACTGAAATTGAGAAAAAGCGCTGCGATTCACGGCGTGAAATAGAGAAAAACGCGAATTTGCGTCTAAAAGTGGAGGAAAACTTTAATTCACAACTAAGGTACAAAACATTTCAATTTTGCAGATAAAATCGAGAAAAAGTGCTATGATTTCCAGCTAAAATTAAAAAATGTGCCCATTCACTGCTAAATTGGGGGTAAAAAGGCTAATTCACAGCTGAAATTGAGAATACCCCAACTTGCACATTCTTGGGGAACTTTGGGAATAAAATTGAGAAAAAGCGCTAATTCAAGCGGCTAAAACTGTGAAAAAGCGCTAATTCGAGGGTAATAAATAGAGAAAAACACGAATGTTTTTTTTTTGTAATGGAAAAAAGCGCGAATTCACGGCTTAAATTTAGAAAAATTGCTAATTTGCGGATAAAATTGGGAAAGAGCACTTAAACGCTACCTAATTTGCGGATTCTTAAGGCAACTTCACGGTAAGAGCTTGTAAAAAGCGCCGATTCGCAGCTAAAAATGAGAAAATGAGCTAATTCGCGGAAAAAATTGAGAAAACGCACTTTAGAGGCAATTTCGTGGCTAAAATTGAGGAAAATATATACTTCAAAGCTGCAAAAAAGTATATTTACGGTTTAATTAGAGACTAAAGGGCCTCCTAGAGATTTCCGCCCCGGGCCCCGGACAAGTGTTGTTCCGCCACTGGGTAGCGGTGATCGCATAACAAAACAGCGGGTTTGATGCCCCCAGGGTAGAGATGCCCGGTGCGCACCGCACACGCCGCACGCCCCTTGCTACGCCTGTGCTTCATATTGCTTTAATTTGGGCTAAAACCCTCTCCGGGGAGGGTGGCCGATAGGTGGATCGCCCTCCTTTGCCAGATGGCAGGGGTAAAGTGTAGAAGAAGAATCAATAATATACCTAACAAAAAGTCTGCAGAAAAGTGAAAGATGGGGGGGGGGGCGAATGTTCTAGGCATTGCTATTTTCATCTTCTCGCAAATGATCCAGGGTTTTCGATCTGAGTGACGGTCGCTTGGTCCTCGAATAAGAAGCGAAAAGGATAGAATAAGAACTTTGGGTGCAGTATTCGGGATACTGTGGGCGGCCGCCCACCCTGCCCCCCCGGTTCCGCCGCCACTGGTTGTGAAATCTTCACAGAATTCTAAAAATTAAACCGTCAGCCACGTACCTTTCTTTTTATTTGTTTGCGCATTTCGGCGCAAAACGTCATTTTTGGGGTAAAATCGCCAGTTTTGGGGTGACGCTACAGTCTGGAATAAAAAATACTCAAACCGCAAAAAAACCTCCGCTAAAAATAGCTGACCACAAAAAAGATTCAGCTCCAAAAGAAAGAGCTTCAACCATAAGAAAACTCCAGCCACAAAAGAGCTCCAACCTCTGAAAAGCTTCTGACCACAAGAAAGCTCCAACCTCAATAAAGCTTCTAGCGTAAAAATAGCTTATACGACAAAAATGATCCAACCACAAAAATATTCTACTACAAAATCACCGACCACTACAAAGCTTCAACCACAAATCGCTTGTGAAACATCAGGGAAATCCTGAAAATTCGCTCTTCCCGCATCCCTCTGCTATAGGCACTAACCCGCGTGACGCGTCCAGCCGTGCAGTACATTGCCTACTTATTGCACTGTAATACTATCTCGTTTCAAGTGTGTATCCATCCAGAGCCATATAACGACTGATTTTCCTGGGCGGAACCCCCCTCCCCCGTCTTACAAACTTTTAATGTGTGATTCTTCTTTACTGTGGAGTCACAGTAGAAAAAGGACCGTTATTTTTTGTCACGCCGATCCCCAACCACGTTTCACTGATGGATTTGCTTAGTCGTATGAGGCCAGAAGGGCCTGTTCAGAGTTCTGTTGTCGAGACAAATGCCGCAATTGTGGTTGCTATGGCGGGATAATGTTATTTCTTATTCGGAGACCATGGATCTCGCTAGCAGCAGCCCCCCCCCCTTCCCACGACAAGCCTGAATACACGCCCCCGGGCCTGTAGGGAAAATCGTTTCCTCAAGTGGAACAAAGTCAATAATTGTTAGAATCAAATAACCGCTTCGAAAGGTGGATTCTACTGTGAAACGTATGGTGGGTCTGCCTCCCCCCCCCACTCACCACTCTAGTTTGGCTGATTTTCGCTTTTTTCAAACTAAATTTTGCTGATTCGTATTGTTCAAATTCCTATTAGAACCGAGTTTTGTGTTTCTTGGGTTTTGTTGTTTCAAACCCGAATTTCGTGGATTCGGATAGATAAAAATTCTTATTAAAAAACCAAATGTCATGGACTTGGGTCTTTCAAGTTCCTAATTTTGCGGACATTCGCTCTTTCAAAATGCAGTAGTCGCTCGCACTTAATTCAACATCTGATTTCAGTAATAATTTAACATTTTCTGTCAACCCCTAGTGGCCCAGTGGTGTGGTTTGAGGGCTTCCGGCCCTGTCGTAACCGCCGGATTTGACATAAATAACGCAGCAAAACCAGTGCGCTTAATTTGTAATGTAGTGGTGTTGTAGGGAGAGGGGGGATACTACATCTACAACAACAACCACAAGTAAAGCTCCAACCACAAATAAGCTCGGACCACAAAAAAGTTCTAACCATCAAAATACTCAAACCACAAAAAAGATCAGACCACAAAAGTCTCCAACGACACATTGAAGTTATTTGGTATAACGGCCAGTTTTGTAGTGAACTCTTTAGTTTCGGTGCAACACGTCTGGCTTTGTCGTGAAATCGTCTGTTTTAGAGTAAAATCGTCACGTTTGCGGTAAAACCGTGAGTTTTCAAGTTAAAGTCGTCAGTTTTAGCGGATAACCGTCTGTTCTATTGAAAAACGTGAGATTTAGAGAAAAACGCCAGTTTCAGTGTACAATTAATTGTTTGTTTTAGAGTAAAATATCCACTGGTGGGGTGAAATACAGAGTGAATGGGTATAAAGAAAAATTGTGGGTAAAACTACGTAAAAAATGGCGTCGAACGCGACCACCCCGAGTGTTCTATCTCAAACCGTTCAGGAGATACAATTTTTTGAGTGATTTTACAGGCTGATGCTTACTTTTTTTTTTCACAGCTGATGTTGCGTATTTTTTGAAAACTATACAAAGTTTCCTTTCCGATGGTGTCATCTGCAACCCCAAAAAGTACATACGAATGTCCGGAACGGGGAGCGGTTTAATACTCTATAGAGAAGAATCTGAATAGGGAAAAAGTGAGGCCGATTTCGAGCGACGGTGGCGATCCAAGTGAATAGCGACCGAACCTTCGGTGGACCATGCGACGTACGGGGGGAACTTCTGAACCCCCTTCCCCTCCTCTATTCGCCTTTACCGTCTACATACCTTAATTTTCACTTTCGTATTCAGATGTTTTAAGTTCAAATTGAATCATCCAATTTTTTTTCTGGAAAACGACTAAAAAATGATGATATGAACTAATAAAATGTATGAGATGAACATTTTCCAGTCCAGCCTTGAATTTTCACAAAAATAGATAAATGAAAAACCAAAGTTTTGCTTGAATACCCATTTATTTCTTTAAAACTTGACTTCTCAGAGACACAAATAAATGTACGCGTTAGTAAAACCACAAACAAACTTGCCGTCTAGAGTCGTCTAAATTTTGGAAAAATAAAATCAGCGAACCTGCCATCCTTTTGAATTCGAAAAAAACCGATCACGCCACCAGCTTCATACATCGACGAACATCCGGGAACGATATATTTTTCGTGGCCCATTTTGCCGAACAACAATATATTCGAAAAAAAATAAATAATAAAATATAAAATATAATTGAATTCGCTCAACTTCGCACATGTCTCAAAAGTGACAGCGTGAACTTGGAGTGAATGGAGTGCATTGCAAAGTTTCACAAATTTATTCGCCCAACTGACATTTATGGTGAGGAGGGCCGCGGGGTATCTTTAAAATGTAATTTAAAAAACATTTAGCGCTTCCCGTGAATGGCGACCTAACTAAACTTCGTTCCTCGGTTTTCTTACGTATAAGTTTCACTCCCGTGGTCCGGAATCTCCAAATATTTTTAGCGAAACTTGCGGCTTCCCAAAAGTTTGTCTGGGCTACATTCGGCTCTCGTAAAAAACATGCATGAGCTCCAAGCTTGAAGCTCATCCATTGAAGAGCAAAAAATTGGGGGTTTTCTGCCATTTTTCTTAAGAGACAGCCATCAAACAAATGGGCCTTGCGCTGGATACCTTAGGCATGTGACATCCAATGAGAAGCCCATTTGTTTGATGCATAGCTCTTATGAAAAATTGTGCATTTTTTAAATGAAACGCACTAATACCAGAAAAAACTCAATTTGTTCCACATTTTCAAGGATTTCTCAATTAAATGCCAACAAATTCTGCAAACCAAGCACACTTGGACCCGTGACGGACTTGATCCGTGTGAATGGCTACAAACCTTTCACGGGGTTCGTTTCCCCTATCGGGCGCGTCCCCCGGGTTGCGGATGGGGGGCCCCACCATTGGGCCGACCTGTGATAAGGTGCGATGGTGGGTTGGGTCGGAATAAGGCGCACCGTGTGCTGTGGGGAGTCCGTTATCGGACACACCCATTGGACATGGGGGCCGAATACAACCCCGTGGACAAACAACGGGTTAGGGGCTATCCTGAGTCCGGGACAGAAGGGGGTGGCGTCTCCTACCTCCTCTAGCTATTCCTTCCCCCCCTCAAGACAAGGTGTTTGGTTCATGCCTAAGGTCTGCATGGCACAGGGGGCAAAGTGTGCTTTGAACGGACCCCCAGGGCACCGGCCGATCCCCTGGTGTAATAGGCTTACCGCAGGCCTCGGCGCTTACGGCATGCAGGGCTCTGCCGGCGGTGGACTTATATTACCCTGGCTTCTGGCAGGACCTTGAAGGGCTCACCCAGAAGTTTATATGAAGAACTCGGAAGGGGCTCAGAGAACCTTCCGTGAACGCCGCAGTCACCGGCTGCTCCGTCCATGGATACCACCGAGGTCAAACACGACATTGATGGGACCAGGGACGTACCTGTGGAGGGCAGTTCTAAGGAGCATACCCGCCGAGGGGAGTTTTTAAAAAAACATACCCTCGGCGGGCCGTTCTAAAGAACACACCCCGGTGCAGGGGCTTATCTCTTCGAGTGCAACGCACTCGGCGCGCGCTAGCTCGTCATCCTTGTCACTCTTGTGCTCAAGGGTCCAGTTAGCGATTATCTCTTATCGCTTCTAAGAAGCGACGACCTCTAACCTTATTAAGAGGAGAGAGCTATCTTCGCAGGATCAGCATTTTCGGGCTTCACACGCCTGATATGTTCCGCCCAGCGAGACTCTAGCTGAGGACCTCCTCAACCTCATACGGTGAGAGGGACTCTAGACTAGACCAACCGATCCAAGAGCGGCACAATAATCCACTTAGGATTCCGTACCTGGGGCGTGTGCCATGCCCCTGCTCTTGGATAGTGGAGGTAAAAAAAAAAAAAAAAAAAAAAAAAAAAAAAAAAAAAAAAAAAAGCACACTTGGAGCTCATGCATGCTTTTTATGAGAGCTGCTTGCCGCCTAGACAAACTTTCGGGAAGCTGCGAATGTTTATTTATCGGGTCCATTTGACGATTTTTACAGTTTCGCAAAAATATTAGGAGATTCCAGGAGCAAAATGTTTTGTATTTTTCAAATTTGTCGTCTTTTTTTCAATAAGTACGCAACAACAGCAGTGAAATTGCGAGTTTTCTAAAAAAAGTGGCATCAGCCTATAAAATCACTTTAAAAATTGTATCTCCTGAACGGTTTTAGATAGATCACTCGGGGTATGGTCGCGTTCGACTCCATTTTTGACTCAGGTTTACCCAAAATTTTTCTTAACAGTTTACCCATTCACCCTGTACAATCAGTCTTGGTGTACAAGCCTATAACCGTTCACTTGAAAACGAGTCTGGCGATTTCAACTCCCCCCCCCCCCGAACAGAAACAATCTTTTTGGACTCAAAATAATACTGATGGGAGCTGAAGCCGGCAAACGAGCATTTTTTGCCTGCCATAATGCTAAAAGCTTTTCAACAGTTGGCCATAAACCGGCCTATTCAGCCCGGAAACATCAGGGGTAGGGAAGAGGGCAAGAGCCTGCCCCAGAAATGCCGAGGGCTCCTGAAATTTCCCAGGCTGACAGTGCACGCGTGTGTCAATCAGTTGTCAAATAACTTACAATCAGGGGCGTAGGTACGGGGGGATATGGGGGATATAACCCCCCCCCCAGAGCCATAAGTATACGAACGAAGGATCACTAGTACCATAACGAAGAGCCCCATAAAATCTCCATGAGCGTTTCACGTTGAAGTTAGGTTTAGCAGATTTTCTGGACTTGAAGCAACCCGAAAAGGTCCGAGTACGTCCAGCTTTTTCCTTGGACTTCAGACCTAACGCAGTAGTGTACCGTGGTACGGGGGGGCAGGGGGGTTCGCCCCGGACCCTCTATCAGACAAAAATCGGTGATATTCGTGGCTATAGCTGCTAAAAAGCGCTGATTCGTGGTCTCACGATGCAACTTCGAGACTAAAATTAAGAAAAAAATCGCTGATTCGCGGTACATGGAGGCCATTCTACGAATAAATTGTGGAAATCAACGCAAAAGTGTTGTATTTCGGCAAACCACGCGGCGGTTAAAAATGAGAAAACACGCTATAATATTGACAAATAAAAAACGCTTTCAGATTAAAATTGGGCAAAAAATGGCAAATTCACAACGGAAATGGTGTGAAATCGCCCATTCGCGTATGAAAAATGGGATAGGATGCTGAATGACCGCAAAATTAGCACAAAACGCTATTTCACAGCTGAAATTGGGAAAAATCGCTAATTTGCAGATATAAAGTTATGGAAAAACGTTAATTCGCGGATACAAAACGAATAAAATCACTAATTCGCGGCAAGAATTGAAAAAATCACCAATTAGCGCAGCTAAAATTAAGAAAAACGTTAATTTTCAGTTCAAATTGGGGAAAAGTGCTAATTCTTAGTTAAAAATGGAAGAAAATGCTAATTTGCAGCTTAAATTGAGTCAAACGCCCAATTGACAAAATGCAGAAAAAGCGAAAATTGTCAGCTAAATTTGAGAAACATTTGACAGAAATGGGTGGATAGATGTGTATTTTATGGTTTGAAAAAAAAATTACATTTATAATTTAAATTCGCACCTTCTGAAGGCATTTTTGTGGCTAAAATTCAGAAAAATGGCAAACTCATGCATGGCTATAGTACAATGTTGAAAAATACGCTAATTCACGGCTGGAACTGAAAAGAAGCAATAATCTGTGCCTATAAAAATTATAAAAAATTGCTTATGCGGTGGTAAAATATGAAAAACCGCTAATTTGCGGGTAATATTTAGAAAACAAAATAATCATCCCGGTCAAAATTAAGAGAAAGGTTAATTTTAAGCCTAAAAATTGAGAAAATTGCTAATTCGCGGCTTAAAATGGAAAAATCGCCAATTTACAGCTAAAATTGCGCCAAACGCCAATTTGTGACTGAAATTGAGAAAATTCGCTAATTCACAGGTTTGAAACGCTACGACGCGTCGCCGCTACAATTTTAAAAAAGCGCTAATTCGCGATCGAAATTGAGAAAAATTCTTATTTGCACCAAAAACTAAATATACGTCAATTTGCGGATTCTGAAGGCAACTTTTCAGGCTGAAATTGAAAAAAAGCGCCAATTTGTGGCAATAGGTGAAGAAACCGCTAATTCGCGAGTAAACTGAGAAAAATCGCTCATGCATTGCGCATGGTGAATCAAAAAAATCCTAATTCGTGAAAAGTCCCCCCATTTTGCGGCTAATATTGAGGAAAACACTTAAGAAAAACGATAATTTCCTGCTGAAACTGAGAAAAGTGCTAATCCCCTAGTAACAAAATTTTTAAAAATCGGTAATATGCTGGTAAAATTGAGGAAAACGCAGAACTCGTGTATAATTAAGAAAAAAACGCTCACGGGATAAAGACACTACTTTGCTGCTAAAGTTGAGAAAATGCGCAAATTCAAGGCTGTGGGAGGGAGTGGGGCAAAACGGCTAATCTGCGGCTGAAATTGAGAAGAACGATACAGTTGGCCAAAATTGAGAAAAGCGCTTATTTGCGGGTAGAGCCCAAAAATCGCCCTTAACTGAGAGATTGAGGCTATGATGAGTCCAGCAAGATGTCAGATTCAAGAGTGTGCTGGCTGGGTGGAATGATGACTAAAACGTGAAATTACCCCCCTCCCCTCCTCCTTACAGGATTTCAATCTGATCCCCCTCCAGGACAAATTCCTACCTACGTCACTGCTCACAATGCCGTTCCAGCTGGGCTGGAACCTGACACGTATTGTGAGATATTTTTTGGCAAAAATGGACACAGGTGTGACACGAGGCTTTAGGCTAATAAGAGGGGTCAACTCACACTCTCGTTGTCCATGTGGCGAGACCTGGGGCCTTATTCCGAACAGTCGTGAAAACATGCCGCAAGCAGGATCCAAGGACTCCGAATAAGAAATAACATTATCCCGCCATAGCAACCACACTTGCGGCATTTTTCCCGACGTTTCTGAATAGGGCCCCTGGGGGCCTATTCTGAGTTGTCGGGAAGAAATGCGGCAAGTACGGTTGCTATGGCGGGATAATAATATTTATGTTTCAGCGTTCTTGGATCTCGCTTGTGGCATTTATCCCAACAACTCAGAATAGTCCCCCAGGCCGGTGTTGTGGTTCTGGGGGGGGGGGGTCGCTTGGCACTAAGGGCGTTTGCTGCTTGATGGCAGAAACGTGACTGATGTGCCCATAAGATAAAATCCTAACCTAACGTCAATTTAGCCTTTGACTTTATGCCAAGATCTTTACTGACACCTTCAGTACCACTGATTCCAAGATTTTGCGATCTGGAAACCCTCTGTTCAAATATCTCGAGCCCTTATAACATCGAGATGATTGATTGTTTTCAGAAGTAAAACCAGATACTACTCTGGTTTTACAGTCAACCATACCCACTCATGTCAAATGAGTCATGCAACCATTGAGGTTCCGATTTCGGGGACTCCTTGAACTCATTTTTTAAACGTATTTTACACAAAATTTGTTCTAAACTGCAAACCAAAAACTTAAACGACTCACCGGTCTTGTAACAAGTGAAAAAAAAAAGAGAAAAAGTTTCGTTATCGACGACGCGTAGGCATTTTAAACCGACCAGTGTCACCGTTCATTTTCCGTCGAAACGTTCGGTAGAAAACATTCAAAAATTGAGTCTGTTCAGCACGAAATAACCGGAAAGAAACATAATTTGTTTTCACAACTCCCGATGAATTACACTAACGAAACCAATTTTTTACTTTTCACCGAAATAGCTGCTCGACTGGCGAAGGAGTGGCAATGACGCCCGACTTGTGAAAACTAAATACGTGGACACAGTTTAAATTCGCGTTGCTGTTCAAATCCAAACGGGGATTTTTTCCAAATGGAAAGAAGGAGAAATTAAATATATTACAAAAAAAACGGCACTGGCAAAGACGATAGTTACGGACGACGTGATGGTTCGTGGAAAAGGGTGGTGAAGCGAGGGGTTAGTTAGGCTGATAACGATGACAAGAGCCCAAGAGGATTACTGGGAGGTAAAAATCTGCTCGCTGATTTAAATAAACACCTGTGTGGGCTCAAATTCCTGCAATTCCAGGGGAAAATTTGACTCAGAAAACAAGAATTTTCATCGTCAACTTGTGGGTAAATGGGAAAAACATGAAATACGTGGCTGCTTTACCACCGTTAAATCCATATTTTGTCAGCCTCAAAACAACGTCTTGTAGGCGTTGTAACAGGAAAATTCTTCCAAAAACGACTCGTTTTCCCCTTTTTTGGGTCGTATTTTTTAAAATTTTTAGACCCAAAGCGATGTTTGCAACTCGTTGCTTGGCCTAAAGCGACAATTTTTTTGATATCGCGGCCGCTCCTTGCCTGATAACGGAACACCGTGTGTGTGTTTTCCAAGAGAGTTGACGAGTGGGCTCCTCTGGTTCTGGCTTTAAGTGATTCATGGGGGTGGAGTCGTGCGATAAATGTTGAAAAAAGGCTTCGGCTCGGTGTTTTTAGCCGTAAAATAATTTAAAAAATTGTGATTTTAAAGGAATAGTCAGACATTGCCCCCCCCCCCATCCACCCAGGTGTCATGGATAACGAAGGGAGAAAAGTCATCGTGTGCGACAATGGAACCGGGGTAAGTGCTGGCATGCTTAATATGATTTGTTCAAAGTTTGTATGAAAAATTTACCGACCTTTTTTCCTTCGATCAAAAATGGTCCGTTTCAGTTCGTCAAATGCGGGTACGCTGGCTCTAATTTCCCCGAGCACATTTTCCCTTCAATGGTCGGACGACCCATCATACGAGCTGTGAACAAAATAGGCGACATTGAAGTTAAAGTGAGTACAAATCTCGTTTGTTACTTTAAAATGGATGAACACTGTACATCAATGAGCCTCAATTTGTTTCTAAACTTCGCGTAGAGCAACACTATTCAATGGTGTATATGTACATGTACATAGTACGTGCAATTCTCACCCATTGCTGTGTACACAAACTGTATACTTAGGCTTTAGTTCAGCCAAGGCCGTCTTTATAAAAGACGGGGCCACGGGCCCGAGATAACATTGGGCCCCCTCTTTTACTGAATTTCGCTCACTCAAATAAATGTTGTATCTGATGTACCAATTTCACGGGGTTTGCGCACTAAAAACCCATTTCTGCAGGTCTGACCCACAGAAAACCCAATTTTGCGTCTGTTTGTTGCTTAAAAACCATTTGCCTCTACAATAAAGAACGACAAGGATTTTGGGTGCCAGGACCCACCAAACAATCACGACAGAATTGCACCTGAAGGTGTCTGTCCAGTCTCAGTTCGTAGTGCAGTGGCACCTCCGTTCCGGTTGAGGGGCGGTCCATCGTCTCCGTACTCGGCTCAATTGCCGGGCTGATGAGACCAGGACCGAGTAGCTCAGGTAGCTGAAGGTCTGAGGTCGGAACGGAGACTGGACCGCACCTTCGGTGCAATTTTGTCGTGATTTGCCTCTACGACGAAAGAGTCCAGTTTTGGAGACTAAAATACCGCGGTTACCACGATAGGAGACGAGAATTCCAAAACACTTTCTGGGGGAAAATTGTCAGTTATTTGACGTAAATTCCGAAATGGAATGCAAAAATACAGTTTAACAGCACGCGGCTTTAAGGATGTTAGATTTTAACGGTTTTTAGACGCGAATTAGCTATTTTTCTCATTTTTATCCGCGATTAGCGTTTTCTTAACTTTAGCTGAGAACCAGCGCCTTTCCTCAATTAGCATTTTTCACAAATTTTAGTCGACAATATGAGTTTTTCCTCGATTTCAGCCACGAATTATCAATTTCTTTTGCTCTAGCCAAGACATAGCACTTTATCTCAGCAACGAAGTGGCCGTTTAAACCGTGAATTCCTCTCAATTTTGGCTGTAAATTAGGATGCCCCGCAAATTATCGCTATTCTCAAATTTAGCCGTGGATTAAAGAGCTTTTCCGACATTATTTCCAACCGTGCCATGAGTTAGCACTTTTTCTCTACTTTAGCAAAGAATAATTAGCGATTTTCTCAGTTTTAGCAGTGAATTAGCGCTTTTTATCTATATTACTAGCGAATTGGCAATGTTGTATTCACATGTTGCAATGAATTAGCACTTTTCTCATTTTTAGCTCAGAATCAGCGCCTCTTCTCAATTTCTTCTATGAAGCTGCCTCCGAAAATCGCGAATTGGCGTCTCAATTTCAGCTTTAAAGCCGTCTTCACATGCGAGCTGTGACAGCTTAAGCTTTGAGCTGTAACCAATCAAAGGGCAACCCGCGTTTTAATTAATTATATTTCATTGAATACAGCTCAAAGCCGAGCTTTTTTCAGATCACATGTGAATGTGGCGAGGCCTTAAATGAGCCTTTAAGGTTTTGACTCTACTCTAACGCGAACTGCCCTGGTCCGCTCAGCAAAAAACCATAGCAACGGTGTATGCCTCACCCAAGTTTTCATGGTTTTTTCTTACGCGGGCCTGGTCCGCGCGGCAGTTCGCGTTCGGTGTGGCGAGGCCTTTAAGCGCCCCATACTCTATGCGATTGCCTGCAGGCCGTCGCCTCAAGAGGCGACCGTCCGGCCAAAATCGACGGGCAACATTCATTGTCAGCCAACGATCTCACGTCCCATCCTAGCCGGTCCTACGGCCACAAACCTTTAGTTTTCACGGACTGCAGGTGGACTGCAGTCCATGGCCTTCAGATTAACTGAAAATGTGTGGGTAACCCCGATCGACGGCCTCACGATTGCCTTCAGTTAAACTGACAGTGTATGGGGCGCTTTAGGCTTGTGAGTTAGCGCTTTTTTCCCATTTTAGCAGCGAGATAGTGTTTTTCCTCAATTTTAGCCGCGATTTTCTTAATTTAAGCGTGAATAAGCACTTTTTCGGTATACTACCTGGTAATTGGCGATTCATTCCCATTATATTACAATAATTAGTTCATTTCTCATTTTTAGCCCCGAATTAGCGCTTCTTCTCAATTTTTGGAGCTGCCTCCAAAAATCGCGAATTGGCGTTCTCTCAATTCCAAGTTTGAATATGAGCACTTTTTCTCATTTTTAGCCGTGAATTAGCGCTTCATCTTAATTTTGGCCTCGGTTATGCGATTTTATCACATTTAGCCATGCGTGTGTTAGTGTTTTTTCCTCATTTTAGCAGCGAATTAGCAATTTTTCTCAATTTCAGCAGCGCATTTATGCTGCTAAAATTGAGAAAAATCACTAATTCGGTGATGAAATTTTTCACTCGGTTAAATGTGAAAAAATCGAAAATTATTGTCGAAAACGTCTGCTAATGGTGTAGCTCAATGCCTCCTCGATTCAGTGGCGGATCCAAGGGAGGGGCCATAGGGGCCACCGATCTAGAATTTGCTAATTGCTCATAGGAGGGGCTTGGGAAATTGTGTTTTGCTCTACTAATAATGGCTTGGCAGCCACTCACTGCCTTAAGATAGCTAAACTATGGCGATTGCCCCCATAAAACCGGCTAATCTAAAGGTAATCGCACCCCAAAGTAAGCTGACGATGAGCGCCTTGCAAATGGCTGAACTGACTAAAAACTAAATGAGTGCCCTAAAAATGGCCAAACTGAAATTCTCGCTCTAAAAAAAAAGCTAAAATTACTTCAAGTGCCCTAAAAATGGCTAGCCTGACGATTCTTGCAGCCCTGAAAATGGCCAAACTGACAAGTCGTGCTCCAAAAATGGCTAATACTGACCATTCGCGCCTTTGGCTTGACGGAACACATTCGTGTCCCAAATAAAACGTTTAAACTGACTGTTCGCGCCCTGAAAATGCCTTAACAGATGATTCCCGCTCTGGAAAGTTCAAAACAGACCATTCGCGTGGAAAGAATGGCAAAACTGACTATTCGCGCCTTGACAATGCCTAAACTTACTAGCGAGTTGGGCTCTAAAAATTGCGAAACTGACTTCACTTGCCAAGAATTCGCGCCATAAAATGCCTGAACAGGTGATTCCTGCCCTTATAAAGGCCAAAATTGGCCAGTCGTGCGTAAAAAATTGCTAAACATGCAATTCCCGCTTCAAAAACGGCAAAACTTACCATTCCTAACACGTCAAAACTGACTATTTTTGCTCTGAAAATATCTCCCTGGCTAATATTCATTCCTTATAACATGTAAATGACCTGACAATTTGCACTTGGGAAATGGCAAACTGACCATTCGCAACCTAAAAATGGTATGGCGGACTATTTGAACCATAAAAATGGCAAAACTGACTGTCCACAAAATGGTTAAATTAACGAGGGGCCCCCACCTGCTAAGGTTGAAGCTCTATACCGTGAACCGTGGCTTGGAGTCGGAGCTTTGCTGTAATTCAGGCAGCTGTCGATTGTGTGGATACCGCGTGCAACGTACTGTTCACAACCTTAAATGCGAACGTGTGCAATAAGTGGTCAGAAACGGTGGCATCACAGTGATAATCACTTCACACGCTCATCTGATCGGAAATTCTTCTCGATTTTCAGACTCCCTGAGTCGAGAAATTCGCGGTTTTGCCATTTTTTTTTTTTAATTGATCTTTTTGTCAGAAATTGCCCTGGGACGGTTTTCAGGCTGAATGTTTATGTTTTCAAAGTGTCTCTATTTGAACCGGACGTGGTTTATGAGTCCCTTGGACATTGCTCAATTGCCTTTAGGAAAGAGGTCAAAAGATAAGGCGGGAGCGAACGCACAGAATATTGGGTTCGTCGTGTTCAAAGACGTGTCAGAAGTTCCAGCGGCGGGACATTAGAGGCCGTGCCTTCCCTCCTCCACCCATAGGTTGAGTTCGCTTCAATCGGGACGAGGAATATTTTGGCCAAACAGTTATAGCGTTTCATGAGATCATGGCCCCCTCCTTGAGCCGACTCTGGATCCGCGCCTGCCTCGAGTACCGTGGCTTCATTGAACAGGGCCGGATCTATTGGGTGGGCGGGGTGTGGTTGGGAGGGGCATTTTCTCCAAGGCAGCAATCGCCAGGGGCAGCAATTGAGCTCTTATTAAGAAGAAAAATCAGAAATTAGTTTAGATAATTCGGTAACAAAAATTTTGGCTAATCCTGCGCTTAGAGAAACTAATTTCGTGGGGCTGTCTTACTGAAAAGGACAACTTCATGGATTTCGCCCGTTTATAATCAAACTTTCCAGGGTGTTTGCTATTACTAGGGCTCGGATACTCCTGAATAGTAATCGTTCAAAGAAGCCGTTTGGTGGTATTTTCAAGTCACTATGACCAACAGAATTTAAATTTATCTGTCATATAATGGCATATTACAGGTGTTTTTACAATAAAGGCATATAGATGCATTTATTTTTGATTTTTCGTCTTGTCAGATTTTTTTTTTTTTAATTTGTCTCGACTAGTCTTCCAGTGAGGTTCCCCCCAAAGTTTTGTACCCGAAAATTTCTGCACAAATCTCTGATTTCAAAGTCGCATTTTAATCTTCAGGAAGTTCTACAGTGACGTTACATCTTACTTTTTCAAATTTCATCCCTAAAATAACCCAAATACACTTCAGAGTTCGAATGTGTTTTTGGGTTATTTCCGGGATGAAAAATTAAGGAAAGCAAGACCTAACGTCACTGTAGAACTTCCTGAAGATTAAAACGAGACTTTGAAGCCGAAGATTGGTGCAGAAATTGAGCCGAAATATAATATGGGGTGAAGTTTAGGCGAGGTTTGGCAGGAAAGAGGTCGAGGAAACTCGCCTGAAACCCCGTCTTTAGCTTTTTGGTGAAAAAGGGTAATCTCTTCACGTTTATATTGTCTTTATTAACTTGTGACCATGGTTTCAGTCGACTAGACCATCTTCATACAAGGTTTAGGGCGTAAGAACCATCCTCGTCAAACGACTTTCGAGCATATATATCGGCATAAATCGTAGTCTTCGGGCATGTTTCTATGTTTTAAAAACATATTTCGAGGTTTTTTCGTGCATATGAATCCGAGCCCTAGCTATTTATTACAAACCCCAAAACCTGCGGATTGTTTGCTTTTTCAGAACCCAATTTTGCAGTTTTTATTTACATACGTAAAAAGCCAATCTTTCAAAATAATATTTTTTGGAGTTGGCTAGTTAAAAATCGGTATCACGGGGATGATTCACAAAAAAAAAAATTTTTCCGCGGATCTGGCTCCTTTAAAATTAAAACAAATTCTCAAGGTTGGAAATTTCAGTCCCAACTACGAGGATGTAGGTTGGTATTTTATTAGCTATGAATACGGCGACCATAGGTCTTTCTTTAAACAGGATCTTACTACTCTATGATGTGTGGTTCCAAACAGGCTAATTATCATTTAAACTGAACATGTTGCCCTCAAAGAAGAACAAAATATTGAAATTTTCCCCTAAAAACAAAGTTTCCACGGCAAAATTGGCGATGTTTCATTGAAATACTGTCTATTTTCGCCAAGAAACTGAAAATAATTTACCCCCCTGTTCAAATAAACATGGAAATTTAGACAACAGAACCTGAGTGGCTTGGCTATAAAACGTGAGATGAAGTGAACGTGGTTCATCCGTGTCATTGAATGACTAAGGAGATGAAGTCATTCAATGAACAAATTGTACGACTAAATAGCCGTTAATTTGCAACATTGGAACTAAGTCGCTACAACAAAAGTGAAACATTTGGAGATGAAAATCTGCAATATATTGTTTTCTTTATATACACAGGGTGGATGCGGATAAGTGTAAATAAAAAAATTGGGTAAAAGTAGACATCATTTGCGATCGAAAACCCTTCGAGATATGATTTTTTAAACACCTTTTTTGGATAACATCATTTTCCTTGACTAAAGCCCTGTTCACACGATGCAATGTTCGAAGCTATATTGCACGCTGTTTTTTTTTTAAAACATAATTATGTTACTTGGTAGTGACCGGGGGGGTTATTCTGTAAATTTCAAAGTTTACGTGTCGTAAAATGGAAGAAGGGTGAGGGGAGGTACCTGTTGCCATGGTTTTTACGATACCTGTTGAATTAAACTGCGGAATTTTCACGCGAGAATGTGTGGTCTCGAAGAAAAAATAATAAATTCTTAACAAATGTGTGGAAAAACCAAGGCAACAGGGTACATCCTCTCCCCCTCCTTCCCAGTTATGACACGTAAACTTTGAAAGTTACAGAATCAGCGTGCAATATATAGCTTCAAACATTGGATCGTGTGTACAGGGCTTAAATGCGACTAACTCGCTTCCCAGCTGACTTTCTGCAACTTTTGACGATGGATTCAGGAGGAACACACTCTTTTCTGTCAGCCTCTCTATTTTCGCGCAAATTCATGGCTGTGGGAGGGGGTGGGGCAAAACCGCTAATCTGCGGCTGAAATTGAGAAGAACGATACACTTGGCCAAAATTGAGAAAAGCGCTAATTTGCGGGTAGAGCCCAAAAATCGCCATTAACTGAGAGATTGAGGCTATGATGAGGCCAGCAAGATGTTCAGATTCAAGAGTGTGCTGACGTCTATTTTCGTCAAAAAATAACTATTTTCTGTGTTCTCGGCAGCTCCTCCAAGTTGTGTGAAACGGCGATTATTAATTTTTTCAATTAAAGTCAACCCCCACTTGTCCATACTAAATATGCGCCTACCGACTTCCTATGAATCAGGAAAACTTATTCAACGTGTCTCTTTCAAAATTACTCATGAGCGTTTGTTTAATTAATTGGCGATTTTTCGGCAGAAATGACAATTTTTTAGAAGAATTAGTCATCATTTTCCTATTCAAAATCGCTTGTTTTTACCTGTAAATAAAAACAATCCTTGCGAATTTCAGAGCGCTAAAAATCATTAAAACCTTATTTGAAGCGGTCCTTGGAATGGAACTGAATATGAACGCTTCACCAAAGTATCAAAAGATATCGCTCCGGCAACTGGCTGTCGAATGGAGTACATTTCAATACTACGAATTTCAGTAAATTAGCGATTATTTAATAAAAATAGGTAGTCACACTGAGTAGTAATTTTTGTCGAATAATCTCAAATTAACTGAAAACGTCGAACTTCGTAGTAGTGAAATGCACTTTATTCGACAGCCAGCTGCCGGAGCGACATTTTTTGATACTATGGTAGGCGTTCACAGTTGGTTATAATTATATTCAATGGACCACTTCAGGTGAGGTTTTCATGACGCTGAGCATGTTGAAATTCACAAGGATTGTTTGTATTTTGCAGTTGAAATTGAAAGCAATCGTTTTTGAATAGGAAAATCACTCTTTTTCTAAAAAATTGTAATTTCTGCCGAAAAATCGCCAACTAATGAAACAAACGCTCATGATTAATTTTGAAAGGGACACGTTAAAGAAGTAGGTGCAGTTTTAGTTTTAGGCAGCATGGGTGTTGCCTTTTATTGAAAAATCGAAAATCTCTGTTTCGCACAACGTGGAAGTGCTGCTGAGGGCACAAAAAATAGTTATTTTTGACGAAAATAGCTAGGCCTGACAGAAAAGAGTGTGTTCTTCCGGAATTCAGCGTCAAAAGTTGCAGAAAGTCAGCTGGGAAGCGAGTTACTCGCATTTAGTCAAGGAAAATGATGTTATCCTAAAAAGATGTTTATAAAAATCATATCTCGAAGGGTTTTGATTTTCGGACCATGGCTTATGGGGTGTTTTCGATCGGTTTGAGGTCTAGGCTATGGGGGATTTTTCGAAAGCCACTGGGCATTCTGTACAATGACCGAGCATTCTACAAAATGCCCGTAACATAATGCTCTACTCAGCCCACAAAAAAACAATTGCAATCTTGTAATTTTGCGGATATTTTGCTCCGAATGATGTAATTTTGCCGTTACTCATCAAGCTTTAGGAGCTCTCAGCTAGTCATGAGCAATAAATGGTATTGGTCTTGCGGTCTCGCGAGACTCTTGCAGCAAGACCAAGACCAAGACTCTCTAGCGGCTGCAAGACTAAGACTTTCTACAAGACCTTGCGAACGAGTCTTGCGCAAGAGCAAGACCAAGACTGTGTTGCACGAGTCTTGCGAGTCTCGCAAAAGAAGTTCTGCTTTCAAAAACCGAATTTTGTGGGTTTTGCTCTTCCAAGAATACATTTTGTGGATTTGCCTCCTTTAAAACCCAGTTTTGGCGATTTTCGCCTCATCAAAAACAAATTTTCGTGGCTTTAGCTATTTATTAAAATCAGTTCTAGGAAGAAAAAGAAGAAAGGAAGGGGGAAGAAGGTTTTCGATGGTTCGAAAAATTTATTTGGTTATAAACGAAAGACATTTTGTGATTTTGGATTTTGCCGGAAATTGTCACTCTGCCATAACAAGAGTCTCAGATTTGGCACCTTCAAAATCCAATTTCACAGATGCTTAATATTTCGTAACCCTCAATTTCGCGAATTTTCTCGCTATTAAATACCTAATTACGTGTTTTTAGCTCTTATTGAAATAAGTTTTGTACAGGTTTAGCTCATCCGGAAAACTTATTTCGCTCTTTTCAAACCCAAATTCCTGGATTTGGCTCATTTCAAGCTCAAATACGAATGCTCCAAGTTTTGCATAATTTGCACTCTTTCAAAACGTAATTTCGTGAATTTGGCTCCTTCAAACACTCACAGATGTTTGCTATATAAAAACCAAACGTGAGTTTGGCTCTTTCTGAAATCTGTTCCACTGGTTCGGCCAATTATAAAAACTAAATTGTCGAAAAACGAAAAAACAAACGTGAACCATATTTTCGCTCTTTCACAACCAAATGTCACCGATTTTGCACCTTTGATACCAAACTTAACGGATAAAATCCTAAGTTCACGTATTTTCATTATTTAAAAAACCAATTTTGTGGCCTTAGTTCTTTCAGGAATCAGTTTTACAGATTTCGCTATTTCGAAAAACAAATGTTGCTCTTTCAGTAAAGAAATTCACGGATTTGACTGGTTCAAATACCAAGGCACGAACGCCAAGTCGTTCCTCGAATTTTCCTCAACTTCAAAGCTCCCTCACAAACTGGAAAAATTATTAAATAACACGTGATTCTACAGTTTGTGAGGAAGGTTGGAGTCGAGGAAATTTCGAACTTAGCATACGGGCCCAAATTTCGTCATTTTGATCATCGGCTGTCATAAACGTCACAGTTTCGTGGTTGTCCGCTCTTTAAAAGTCAAATTTTGCTCCTTCAAACTCCAGTTTTTGGGAATTTCTCTCTTTCAAAAACCAAATTCACATTCGCGCGTCAAAACCCAATTTTTTGGATTTGGTACCTTAAAAAACCAATTTCAGGGATTTACGCTTTATTAAAATCAACTGTTCCTAACCAGACGGACAGGTTTGGTTCGTTCAAAAAAGAAGTTCAGCTCGTTTGAAGACCAAATTTCGTTACTTTGGCCGACTCAAGCCACACATGGTTGTAGGAGGGTAGTTTTTTGAAAAAGTCATGGATGAGGGGGTGCTCCCCCGGGGTGGAAGTGTAAAAATAGCGTTAAAATTCACTAGTTCCTCCAAGCGCTCCCAAATTCGGTTCTAAAATTCAATTTAAGAAAAGTGCTCGATTATCATCGGGATTTATCGAAAAATTTGAAGGGCATAGTGGGTGGGGGGTAAAATGCTTCAAAATTCAGTTCAAAAATATAATCCATCAACGGCCTTCGATTACCATTTAAATTTCTCTGAAAAGTTGGTTGAGGGAAAAGGCCACAATAGGGAAGAAATTTGAAAAATTTGCCAAAATTCACAAGTTTATCCTCAAAATTTGGCGCAAAGATTTAGTATAACAAAGCCCTTCGAAAACCACCGAAACTTTTGAAAATTGTTGAAGAGAGGAGGGGTGACAGTGTGGGAAGAAGTTCGGCTTAAACAAACCCGGTAACCCGGCAGCAAACAGCATGAGGGAGGGTCAAACATTAACGAAACAAATTGTGGTCTCAACATTATTACTTCTGGGACGGTGAGACCGCCAGCTGCCGGACCAATTCAATCGTTTTCTTTAAAAATAGAAATCAAAAGACAGACCACTCGAAGTAAATACGTAAAAAATCAAAGCCAACAAAGCAACTCAAGCAAGACTCTTGCAGCAAGACCAAGACCAAGTCCTTCGAGTCTTGGTCTTGGTTTTGCTTTGCTCATCACAACTCTTAGGGCCCAGATGGACCGGGGTCCGCAGCCAGAGAAAAATTCATCCCTAAACTTGCAATTTCAGCGAAAGTAAGAACCGAAACTCGCATTTTCACAAACAAAAAAACAAGACTCTAAATTGGCAATGGCAAGGACATTCAGCCGAGAAACTTGTAATTTCCGTCCAATTGAGACCCGAACTTGCAAACTCATTAATATTTAGCTCTAAATGTTATAGTCCGGAAGCCCGGCACTATGAAAAATCCGGGTCATTTGATCGCTTCTGGCACCAGCACGGGACGTTTTTTATAGTCTAGGAAATGACACTTCTGAGATCGTCAGACATTTTCCGTGGGACAGGGGCTCACAGCAGAGCTAGCTGTTGGCAAACACAACTTTGGGTGGTTTGAAAACGACTGGCGAGAGTAAAAAAGTCATTTCCCACGACCAGTAACGTTACCAAACCAACAATGACATCCAATTTGAGCGAGCTTTAAAGAATTTGAAATTTCGAGGCTTACTAGTAGCCAAAGTTTCATTCGAAACTGGATGGAGATGGTGGTTTTCTAGTTTATTGTTTGCCAAGAAGCAATTTTTATACTTGCCAGCCGTTTTCAAGCAGCCCAATGGTGTGTTTGCCAACAGCTAGCTCTGTTGTGAGTCCCTGTCCCACGGAAAATGTCTGACGATATCAGAAGTGTCATCTCCTAGAAATAGATCAACGCTATTTCTCATTGAGAGTCGCGAATTATAGCGCACCTTTCTTCGCGGTTAATTTAGTGATTTGGTTGGCTAAACAAACGGTGAACGAATGAATGGGACCGTTTTAGTTGAATTTTGCTGTATGTGTTGTGCCAGATTTCACGTCAGTCCCGACGTTTTTATTGTTGATACGAGTACGCTCAGCTACGCCCATGTCAGTCGGGTTCACCTTCAGAACCAATTGAGTTCCCATTAATTAATTTCATTTTATCGATAGGAACGAAAATCTACAGGTTTTGTACTGAAACTACGTTCACTAGTAATCGCCCTACAACCCTGTAACAGTGGAATTCAACCCCCCCCCCCTGGCCCACGACACCACTCAAGTTGCCGGGTTGGGTGGGGGTTAAATTATCTGTTATTGAGTTGAATATTCGTTATTTGGATCTTTAAGTCAAAGTTTTCGTGCTGGAAAAACTTTGACGTGGGGGGGTGGGTGGAAGACGATCAAAATACGACAACCTTTGTTGGCCGCAAGCCGATTTGACCGTGTGTGCTGTATGTTTTTCTTTGGGATTCCGTTAAAATGCTGAACGCTCTTTTACGTTGCAGGATATAACTGTTCGAGTAGGTAACAAGACAAATGCGTAAGGTCGTTGAAATTTTGATGTGATTAACAAAACGAACTTCTTTTCACCAACTAATAAATTTAGGACTTATTCTATAACGTTCAATAATACGACCCATTTATTTGTTTGTAAATATGTTGTTGTTTTTAAATTTTGTGTGTGTGTTCACTCAATATTATGTGTTGCGTTTCATATGCTGTTGTTTACCGCACTCGCTGGATTTTGTACAGGAGCTACCTGTAAGTCACAATGAAAGAAAAGCGTCGACAATTTCGTACTGCATGTCTTTTTTTTTTTAATGAAGTCCGTTTAGCAAGCTCTGCGATATGTGTCTGTGGCAACCTATCAAAAAATCCCAAGGAATGTGTTTGTAAGGTGTAGAGCTTGTAAACTGGGCGAATAGTTCGTTGTGAAAAAAAAAAAAAAAAAATAGCTGGTAGTCTTAGCTTTTCTTTCCTTTTGATTTGTGCGTTTGCTTCGTAGACTTTCCTTATTTCCACGTGTTGTCATTGACTGTCCCAAGTATGCTCCGCTCTTGTGTGCTAATGTGTTGGCTGTTACTGTCTCAATTTTGTTCGACTTCGAGAGCTAATTGATTAGTTTTTATTATTATTATTTATTATTATTTTTTTAGGATTTAATGGTAGGGGATGAAGCTAGCAAACTGAGGTCGATGCTCGAAGTGAACTATCCAATGGAAAATGGCATCGTCAGGTACTCGTCTATTTATTACTACGAGTGACTGGAATTATTGTATTTTTGGCACTGCAGAAATTGGGAGGACATGTGTCACGTGTGGGATTACACTTTTGGCCCGGAAAAAATGAACATAAATCCGAAAGAGTGTAAAATTCTGCTCACGGAACCTCCGATGAATCCGACTAAGAATCGAGAAAAAATGATTGAAGTAACTAGCCTTAAAATGTCAACAAAAATCGACTTATTTCAATCAATTTGTTTTCTTTTTCCAAGGTGATGTTCGAAAAATACAATTTTAGCGGAGCCTACATAGCCATTCAGGCGGTGCTCACTCTCTACGCTCAGGGACTTTTGAGTGGTGTCGTCGTTGACTCAGGTGACGGTGTCACTCACATTTGTCCCGTCTACGAGGAGTTTGCTCTTCCCCATTTGACGCGCCGTCTTGACATAGCCGGTCGTGATATCACTCGATATCTTATTAAAGTTAGTTCGCTGCGGTTCAAGCCGAGCTTTGTACTTAAAAAACACGACAAAAATGTTTGAATTTTTTCCGTACAGTTACTTCTATTGAGAGGTTACGCTTTCAATCATTCAGCAGATTTCGAGACTGTTAGAATAATGAAAGAGAAACTTTGCTACATCGGTTATAATATTGAGACTGAGCAGAAACTAGCCTTGGAGACTACCGTACTTGTTGAGCCCTACACTGTGAGTACCCAGCAAAAAAAAACCTTTTTTGTTTGTCATTACTCATAAGAGCAACACTCGTTTTCAGCTGCCAGACGGTCGGGTCATCAAGGTGAGCGGTGAAAGATTTGAGGCCCCCGAGGCTCTTTTCCAGCCTCATTTAATCAACGTCGAAGGCCAAGGTAGAATCAATTGACGCTTCAAACCCCCTCCCCTCTCAATCTCACCACCACACCCGCCCTCTGTCCTGACCACACAGGCATAGCGGAAATGGTGTTCAACACAATTCAAGCTGCCGATATCGACATGCGAACTGAACTCTACAAACACATCGTTTTATCGGGTGGATCGACCATGTATCCGGGCCTCCCTAGCCGTTTGGAACGTGAAATAAAACAGTTGTACATCGAAAGAGTGCTAAAAAATAACGTCGACAAACTATCCGTATGGAAAAATTTAACTCCTTCGAACTTTCCATTTCGACGATTTTACACTTTTTTTTTTCTTTTTTTCCTCGCAGAAATTTAAAATTAAAATTGAAGACCCGCCCCACCGGAAAGACATGGTCTTCATCGGCGGAGCCGTATTGGCTGAAGTGATGAAAAATCGAGAGATGTTTTGGATGACCAACCAGGAGTATCAAGAATTGGGAGTGGGTGCTTTAAAAAAATTGGGCCCTCGAGCGGGCTAACTCCACCCCGCCACAACCCACCCACCCTGCCGCTCATCATTCTTTATATTAATTTTGTTAACTTATTCAGTGCAATGCATTTTATTTGAGACAAACATGAGGAATATTTGTGAAGTCTACCCCCAGAATTGAGAGCTCGAGCCTCTAGTTGATAATCGAGTTATTAATTTAATTTTGTATTATTATTTTAAATTTCATTATTTTGTTTATAATTTTTTGATTCAAGTTGTATTCATTTAATTTTTCTTACGTAATATATAGGCAATATTCGTAATTATAGACGCAAAATTTGAATATTTCGCACCCATGGGAATTTCTGGGGCAATTTAGCCCTCTAGAGTCATTTTTGGACACTTTTAGAGGCGCCGACAGCCCATTGATGGCATTGTAACTGAAACCGGCTACATGTCTCAATTCAGCAAGCCCCAGAGATCGATTCGGAGTGGTGGAAATGGACAATGTAAGCTGTTTTATTGACAGATATCTCCTCGTCGTCGATTTGAGAGAGGAAACCCCAGGAGCCGGTTTTCCATGACTTAATATTTCATCGGAAATCCGAATTCTAGGGATTAAAGTGTCAATTTCAAAGGTTTTCTGGCCCAAATTAGGAACTGAGCGTAAATTCCCACGCCATGGTGGGGGGGGGGGATGACAAGAAATTTACGTTCATAGAATCGCTCATCTCTGCGAGGCCGTGAAATCCGAGGTTTTCAAATATGATGCGACACCTACCCCCTCTTCCGGACTCGAATTCGACAGCAGAAATCTGGGGAGGGGTGGGAGGCGTTGGTTGCGTCAAACTGCAACCGTTTTACAAGTCGGGATCAGTTGGAAAGACCCCTTCGACACTTTCAAACGAAATTTCCCTCGATTCGGGTAAATTCCTCGAATTAGGCTGATTCAAAACTTAATTTTTGTGGATTTCGCTTCTTTAAAAAAAAACACTTATGCGGGATTAGATCTACTAGAGATCCAAGTTCGCAAACTTGACACAAACAAAAACCAAATTTCGTGAGTTTTGCTCATCCAAAACCTTAATTTTTAAGGGGTTTGGGCACTTTGAAAAACCAATTTCGAGGCAAACTTTGTGGCTATCAAATTGAGAAAACGCACTAATTCACATTTAGTAAATCTGAAAACAACTCTAATTCGCGGCTAAAATCTTGAAAACCCTGTGTTCCCGGGTAAAATTGTGAAAAAAAGGTAATTCGCGGATACAATTGAGAAATAACTCTTACTCGCCGGTGTACTCGAACCACAGAAAGCAGCAACCACAAATTGCTCTAACCCATGGGCGTAGCCAGCGGGGGGCAGGGGTGGGCAGTTGGCCTCCCCTAGAATCAAAAACGCAGATTTCATGGGGCAGCTGCCCACCCCCAAAATTCCAAAAGTATTTTCCCTGATCTGGCTAGCAGAAACACAAATTTATTATATTTCGCTCCATAAAACCAATTTTGCGGATTTTTCTCACTAAAAAACAACACATTTTCGCACATCGGTTTCACCGAGGTTCGCGGTTGTTGGTTGCTGACAAACCGATTTCGAGGGTCGGCTTAACTTGGAAACCGATTTTGCTGATTTTTCGCACTAAAATCCCATTTTTGCAAGGTTCGACGCGCAATTTCGTGTGTTTAGGTTACCTCACATCGTGTTTAGCCCGCTGTGCCATACAGACTTATGGTGGGAGAGAAACTGCCAGCTCTGTTTACTGTCTCAGGTCCAAAATTTAAAGTTTAGCTCCAAACGTATCACTTTCCGGTGTGGGGGGGGGGGAGAGAAGTTTCAATTTTTCGACATAAAATCCGAAATAGAAGGCTACAAACGACAGGTTTCCATCAGATATTTATTTCTTGACGGATAGTGGCCGCTTCTGTGCAAATTTAATCTCTGGTGACCGTGAATTGACGCGATTCTAACCTCCAGATCCTGCTAGAAGCCTGCAAAAAGGCAATGGTTCATCTGTTATTTTCGCCAGTGAATCTGCCCACAGGCGTGGTGGATCCAGTTTTTCCTCAAAAGAAGTTGCAAAGAATCTCCCCCCCCCCCTGGATTTAACTTGTGAATGAGCCCTATTTGTAGCGTCGAATTGACGTTTTTCTTTAATTTTAGGTGAAACTGAGTGCTTTTTCACAATTTTACATCGAACTACAGCCTATTTTCTTCATTTTAAACGAAAAAAGGTCTCAAAAAACCGTGAAATAACGCATTTTTTATTTACTATTCTTATTACGGCCAGCACACTGGGCATCGCCTATAAACCGCGAATAGGCGCGTTGTCAATTTCAGCCGCAAAAGAACAGTTTTTTCTCAATGTAACCTGTGAATGAACGCTATTTCTCAATTTTAGCCACGGCAATTACACTGTAATCAACTGACAATTTTGCCAATTCATTTTCCCTCAATTTTAGCCGCAAATTCGTGCTTTAATCTCAATTCTGCCTTGAGCAATTCCCCCCTTCAAATTTCAGAAGTGAAAAGGTCCACATAATACTCATGTTAACGAATTTCATTAATTTTGATCCGGACGTTGCATCGCGAACCTTGAAATATGTGTTTTCCTCAATGTGCCTTAATTTTAGCCGAAAATAATAACTTTTTCAAAAATGTGTGCGCTAAGTCGCCCTCTTTCTCGATTGTACCCGCAAACTTGCTATACAAATGTATAAAAACAGTCAATTATCACTTTTTCGCAATGTTCACCGAGATGTTGGTTTGAGAAACCACGAACTGGTGCCTTCTATCAGTTTTACCAGCGTGACTGAGCTCCATTTCTCAATTTTAGCCATGAATTGGCATTTTAGCCGCAAATGAGCGATTTTTCTCAATTCTACATTGAACGCGCAATTTATTTTGTCAATTTTAGCCGTGGAAAGAGCACTGTAAGGCGTGAGTTACCGCATTTTCTTAATTTCGGCCCGTACTTTGGATCGCGAAACCGCAAATTGGCGTTTTCTCAATTTCAACCGCGAAAAATGAGCAGATTTATTTCTCAAGTTCAATAACGTGAATCAGCGCTATTTCTCAATTCTAGCCGTGAATTAATTGGTGCTTTCGCTCAGTACTAGCCGGAAAATGTCCTTTCATGGTTTTCATCCGCGAACGAGCACTTTTTCTCAAGACGTGCGCCCCCCCCCCCAAAACTCTGAATCTGTGTGCTTGGCTGGCTGCCCACCCCTTGATCATGGGCTGGCTACGCCCCTGCTCTAACCATAAAATGTTCTAACCACAAAATGCTCAAACCACAAAATGGTCCAACCACAAAAAGCTCTAATCACAGAAAGCAGCAACCATAAAATGGTACAAGTACAACCACAAAATGCTCCAACCCCAAAATGGTCCAACCACCTAAAAATATCTAACCTCAAAATTCTCCAACCACAAAATGCTCTAACCACAAAAGCTTGGTTCCCAACAAACTCGAATCACAATATCTCTAACTAAAAAGTGTTCCAAACACGAAATGCTCTAACCACGAAATGGTCCAACCACAAAAAATGCTCTAACCTCAAAATTATTTTACCTCAAAATGTTCTAACCACAAAGTGCAAAAAGCTCGAATCACATTATCTCTAACCACAAAAAGTCTAAACCAAGAGAAATTGAACCTAAAGAGTCCAAATGCCGAAAGCTGCAACCCCAAAATTATCCAACCCCAAGAAGCCTTATGCACATAGCTTCTTCAGTTTAAGCAAAATTCAGATAACGGGACAAAATGGGTGAAATTGCGAAAAATTCATTGCTGATCAAAATCGCTAATTCGCGGCTAAAATTGAGAAAAAACGGCCATTCGTCGCTGAAATAGAGAAAAAATATGCCGCTAATTTGCGGCAGGGGCGGTTTTATTGGGGGCGATCGCCACCCCCCCGTCAGGTCAACCACCTTCAAAGAAACTAGAGGTGAATAAAAAGAAAAGGGGAAGGGAGATACAAATGGGAGGGAAAGCAAACCAGATATCCAGATCATAGAACTGTAAGAAATCGGAAAATAAATTACTTTTGTATTAACTGGTACTACCAATTAGTGAAATGGTCTTTTGAGGGAGGATAAATTTGGTATTTGAAAAAGAAAAATTAGCTTTCGAATTAGTCAAAGCTGCGAAACCGATTTTAGAAAGAGCTAGAGCCACGATATTTTGTTTTTGAAAGAGGAAAAACACGTGAGTGGAGTGTTTGAAACAGCATATTAAATTCTGATATTGTTAGTGTGATCGCTGAAACTACGAGGGTTAGTAGGTAATGAATGCATGCATGAAACTGTAGCCGTAGGAGCCTACGCTGTCTGTCTTCCCTCGTTCAGGTGCGTTAAAAACGAACCGGTTTCGGCTGCTCGCCATCTTCAGCGTCTGGAATTAGAATTGGAGTATCAGTTGTACTTCCAGACGCTGAAGATGGCGAGCAGCCGAAACCGGTTCGTTTTTAACGCACCTCAACGAGGGAAGACAGACAACGTAGGCTCCTGCGGCTACAGTTTCATGCATGCATTAGCATAAATTCTGTTTTGAAGAAGCCAAATTCACGGCATTTGATAAGGGAAGAGCAAATTTCCTTGGTGACATTGACATCTGAAAAGGCCAGTCAAGACATTTGATTCTCGAACGAGCCAAATTAGTTTTCGCATTATCCAAAATTATAGAAGGAGCTTACGCCATGATGATTTGTGATTGTTCATCATAAATCTTAAATCGCCGAAATCTGGGTTTGAAAGAGCGAATGACCGCGACATTGGGGTTTGAAAGAACCAAACCAACAGAATTATGTTTCTGAGAGATTAAAAATCCCAAAAATTGGGAATTGAGAGAAAAAGAGCCAAGAGGAACCGCGAATTGGCGTTTTTTCAGTTTGAGCCGCGAATTATCATATTTGCTAAATTTCAGCCGCGAATTAGCGCTTTTCCTCAATTTAATTGACCTCGAAAAAACACGTTTTTTCCAACATTAGCTGAGCCCGCTAAGCGATTCGTCGCTGGATTTTCTCAACTTTATAGCCGCAAATTAGCGATTTTCAGCCCTCAGAAACCATTAGAAATTAATAGAAGGACGTTAAAAATGAAATTGATAACAACGGACAAAATTGAAAACAACGATAATTCGCGAATAAAATTGGGAGAATATCAGGCTAAATAAGGTCCTCATAGAGATGTCCACCCAGGGCCCCGATACTTGTAGATCTGACACTGGTTCAGGTGCTGGTGGGGGCACCAGGATCCTGGTGAAATTGTGTTTTCAAGGGCAAAATTCGGAAATTGGGTTTTTGACGAAGGAAAATCTGCAAAATTAGGGGTTGTAAGAGCAAAAATTACGAAATTTAAGGTTTGAAAAGAGTCACATTGGTTTTTCCAACTAGCCAAACCCGAGAAACTTATTTAGAGAAATAAACCACAAAATTCGTTTTTGTAAGATCGCAAATAACTGAAATTATGGATTGAAATACGTAATTGTGTTTCAATTGCACCAAATATGGTTTGCACATTCAGCTTAATAGCAACGAAACTTTGGCACTGTTTATTGTGTTTTTTAACATTTAAATCCTAAATTTGGGCCTACGATGAGGCAAGTTTGAAAACTCCTACTCCTATGGTCCTGTACCGTTACTCCAAAGAGCCCATCCAAAGGTGTCTATCCTTTCCCTTATCCATTCGTCAACTTGTTTTAAGCGGGAAGGGAATAGGGATGCCCAGAAGGGCGGCGGCGTTGAAAACTGACCATTCGTGTCCTGTGGCAAAACTGACGATGAGACTGACAACTTGCGCCTTAAAAATAGCCAAAATGACAGTTCACGCCTAAATAATTGTGATATCCAAACTGGCAGACGCCTTCTAATAGTGGCCAAACTGTTAATTCACGCCTCAATAATTAACCAAACTGGCAATTCACGCTCCAAAAATTGCCTATTGAACTAATCGTGCCCTGAACATTGCAAAACCGATCATACGAAATTGACACCCTAAAAATGATCATACTGAGACAATTTGCAACCCACAATAAATGGTGATATACTGACAATTTATAATCTAAAAATAGTCAAACTGCCTGTTCACGCTCTAAAAACGGACAATTTTACTACCATTCCCCCTAAAACAACGGCTACAAACGGGCTATTCACGACCAAATTAGCAAACTGGCGTTACGCGCCATAAAAATGGCTAAATTGACCGTTCGTACCCTAAAATCGACAAAGTTCACACTGACTAATTACGCCCAAAAATAACGCGCCCCCCTGGACCCCCTCCTCAGAATGTTTTTCGTAGCAGTATGTAAATTTCATTAATATAATATGTTCGAAAAAATTAATGAAATAGATATATTGATATGAAAAACATATTGCTTTTTTGTTAGAGATTTAGATTTAGACACCTAAACGAACATTAATCCACGAAATTGACTTTTTAAATGATCCCGTGTGAAATTCATTGTTATAGGGACTAAAACCTCTTTTTGGGTATTTGGAGCCATTTTAGAGAGCGAGTGGTCAGTTTTGTTGCAATTTTTTGAAGCGGGAATACTCGGTTTTTTCAGGGGACCGAGTCTTCAGTTTAGGCCTTTTCAAAAAGGCGTGAATATAGTCAGTTTTCAGCCATTGTTAAAGCGCATACAGTAATTTCACCCATTTTTAGGGCAAGAATAGCCAGTTTGGCTATATTTTCAGGGGATAAATCGTCAGTTTTAGGACGCGAACCATAAGTTTAGGTCCTCCCCCTCCCTCCATCCCAACAAAGTTTAGCCGTTCTTTTATAAAGCGTGAATCGTCAGTTTTTACCTTTGTTTGAACCCAAATGGCTAGTTGAACCATTTTTAAGGTGCGAATAGTTTGTTAAACGATTTCTAGGGACCCGATTGGTCATTTCGCCGTTTTCAGGGAATGAATTGCCATTTAGACTATATTTTTAGGACGCAAATTGCCAGTTTATCTCGTTTGCTTGGCAGGAATTGTAGTTTTGTGTTTTTAAACGTTATCAATTGTTTAAAACGATTTCTGATTTTCGAAATACTCGTTGTTTTAGTTGAATTAACTGACCCAAATCACTTTTTCGCGCATTTCCTCAATTATAACCCCGCGAAGTAGCCCTACAGAAATAGCAAATAACGCTGTTTGTAGCCCAATTTGGCACTCTCAAGTGCCCCCAGTAGATTGGTTTAAGAAACCCCCCCCCCCCGCGGCCCTATGTTTTTGGCGTTTTGGAGCCTTCTGAAAGTTTTTCAACAGTATAATTTATATTTTCAACATGAAAAGTGAATGTGACCCAAGCCCTATTATACAGTCGATCTACCTTCAAAAATAGCAAAAAGTGGTCCTCCGGGTTGTGAACCAGCCCGGAACTATTAGCCTCGTTAAAATAGGCCACAAAACTTGACACGATTTTGTTCCCGACTGTCATTATGAGGCCTAAACTTGGTATTTTAGCGTCTAAGTCACAATAGCTCGCTCCTCAACCAACCACGTTCCCTAAAAAAATAAAATAAAAAATCGGAATACGAAAAACATTGAGTCGATTTAAGGCAGTAAAATTTCACCCGATAAGTGAAAAAACAAGTAAAATTTTATGTTAAATGTAAGAGGGTAGCAATACATTGAGGAGGTCAGGAAACTTCTTCACAGCCGACTTCAAAGGGGTTTCTGTTCTCCTTGAATGGCAATCACAGGGGTGGTGGAAGCACGAGTCGAGTGTGACCCAATAGAGGAGGGGTGGAAACGACGAGCTACAACTGTTCAATACTATATGACGTCACCCACCAAACTCCTCCCCCCCTTCCACGATCATCAACCTCAGCGGCTCAGCCCATTGATGTAATACCGAACGACGGTGTTGTTGGTGGTGGTGGGTCCACCCACCCCCGCCGCACGCTAACCGCTTCCACTACGGGAGAGGTGTGGGCAGAACGGGAAGCCCTCGTTTTATTATTATTATTTTTTTAATACAGACCCCTGGAGGTGGGCCCGCCCGTTGTCGGTGGTGGGCAAAGCGGCGCGGAGCGCCGGTGGGGTTGGTAGAGAATGCCTTCTAGTGCGTCACCACCTTCACGAAGCAATCACGTGAACAGTGGTAAGTTGTTCACGCCGCGATCACGTGAAAAATAAGATCGAGCCTCTCACGCCATTGGCCCACGGCTGGGCGAGCCTCCCTGTCGCATTGGGAAGGGGCTCCCACTCATACCCCCCGGTCTTGTCATTTACGAGGGTTTCCCCAAAAGCTTCTTTGGAACGAAAGCTAATTCCTCCCCGGCCTCATCAAACGCAACCCTTAAACAACGCGCAGAAGAACGCAAGCGTTTAGTCTGATTGTTACTCGGGACAATTAGTGAATTTCGGGTCAGATTTACCCTCTTTACGCTCTGTGTATGCTCTTGTATGTCCCTAAAAATATAATTACTAGCTACACATTTGTCTCACGAATTACCTGGTAAGTTAATTTCATTAATTAAAGGCCTAATTTTAACGCTCTTTGTATGATGCTTGCACTTATTTGTTAAGTTTTTATTTAAATATTTGTACTGGCACGTAACTATTGCAATGGTCCTCCCGGACCGGAGGACGTATATTGGTGATATCCTGCAGTAGTTATTCAACGGGTTTAGGACGTTCAATTTTTTTTTCATTGTCTAATTTTTGAGAGGGCCTCTGTAAAGCCTAAATGTTGCAATTTTTCTGTGTAACCAATTTAAAATTGGTGATTATAAGGAGGGGAGGGCTGTCTTATGGGTTTACATGTAAACCGCGAAATTTCCTAAATTATCATGAAATTTGTCAATATCTAACATTTCTTCAAAAAGAAGAAAATTAATATTCTAAAAAACTGGGGCTAAAAAGTTTCGATGTAAAGAGAAGCTCGAGGTTTCACGTAGAAAGAGCGTGACGATCACGTGAACAAGGCACCTCCGAGAGACCTCTCCTCCAAACCGGCGGACTATGCGGGGGGTGGGTCTTCAGGGTCTTCCCCTCTCGGTCCTTTCCCGGCTTTCTATTTTGCTGCCTTTTTTTATTTAAAAAAAAAACAACACGCTCGTGTCCCTCATGCAAACGCAACACCATCCTGAGAGCCACCTCTTCTTCCTCCTTGTGCACGCTTTCCCCTCTGTGCCCCCAAGGGATAAATCCGCCCCCCCCCCCACGACCGGAGGTTGTTACACTTTTGACTCACCCACGCGCCTTCGTTTTTTTTTCACAGATCCCTTTGGTGGGTGATTTTGGGCAAAAAATAAACATTTTCGCGAGAAGAAGACATGGCGGTCTCACGTGAACGTTCGATCGATATGGACGCAGTTTCATCCCTTTTGGAGTTGCACGCTCAAGGAGGCGAAGGAATAATCGGTTGTAGGAAAAGAACGTACGAGCAGATTGCATCGTGTCTACCTACGCCTCAGCCATCGGACTCGGAAAGTGAAGACTCGGAGATTCCGAGTAAATTGCAAAGAAGCGATTCCTTCACTAGTCGCGACTTGGCTAGAGTAAGTTCCATAGAACCAGAAGAGTCTCGAATTTCCGGGCTTCTTTTATTTTATGGTAATTAATTGTTATGTTTTTTTTTTTAATTTACAGGCTTTACTCAACAGAACACCGCCGAGAACGCCCAGCCCACCGCACGTCACTTCTGTTCCGGTGTCAGTCATCATGAAAGTAAACAAAAATGGAGAGTGTTGTGCCGACCCGTTTGGCAACACGCTAAAATGCAACAACGTTCAACCACAAAGATTTGTCAGCTCGCAAAACATCCTTAAAACTATCAAATACAAAATGAACACCGGAAAAGAAGAATTAGTCAAACAATGCAAGGATACGTCGAAGGAGGCGGCCGTCACAACGACTGTAACGCCACCACCACCATCTCCACTTCCTCTCGTTACCATTCAACAACCACCCTCACCCGTTATGGCACAGCCGGCAACGACACCAACAACCATCGTTCCCCCCGTAGTGCCCCTCCGACATAATCATCATCATCATCATACCCCGTCAAAAGCCGTCGCCATCGCTCCCAAGCCCATGGTCCCTGTCCTGGTCAAAGACACCGTCATTCTCGCCCCAGGCGGTCGTCTCATCCCAGTCGCTTTGGTCGCATCGCCCGCCGCCGCTCCGCCTCAAGAGCCGGCCGACCCTCGACGACGAATTTTCCAGTGCGAGCACGAAGGCTGCGGAAAAAACTATTTCAAGTCGTCCCACCTTAAAGCTCACACCAGATCTCACACAGGTAATTTTCCTTGCCAACAAAAAAAGAACGCCCCTCCTCACCAAACCATCGTTTGTATTCCTCAACTAAACTCGACCTTTCTACAATTTTGTTTGTTTGTTCAAAGGTGAAAAACCGTTTATTTGCCCTTGGAACGACTGCGAGAGACGTTTCTCGCGATCGGACGAACTGTCGCGTCACAAGCGAACGCACACGGGTGAAAAAAAATTCGTATGCTCCGTCTGCGATCAGAGATTTATGCGCTCGGATCACTTGGCCAAACACACGAAGAGGCACAACAAGAGTTCGTTAAAAGCGAAACCGGTCGCTGTGAGCCTTGTGATCGCGACAGTGTAAACAAAAAAAAACTTTTTTTTGTTTAATCGTACCTGAAAATTGTGATAATTTTTTTTACTAAAAATGTGTGTTTTCTTAGTGTGATTCTACTGTTTTCCTTTAATTTGTATAAATTGCCACCAAAGCTAGTTTGCCTTAAGCATTCCAGTAATTTTCTATGATAATTTTTGTACAAAAAATCCTTTATTTCGAGTAAATTATTAATTTTTGACACAAAACTTGGTGTAGTGAATAAATCGATCTTACTACGATTCCGATTTTAATTATTACAACGGTTCCTTCCTACAATAAACAGACATCTCGGTGTATTTTTATCCGACCGCTGTTTTTTTTTTATTATCGAGACGTGACATGAATAAAGATATGAATTTGCAATGCAATTACTCACCGCGCAATGGCGCAGTTAACTAGACAAATAACGATCGAGACAACTTCAAGTACCCCCCCCCCCTCATTACCACACAGTTTTCGGGTACTTGCCCCACGATCCACACCCCTCTCTTATAGCGATTTCCATTCAACATACTACACAAGTGTAGTGCAGCGTCCTCTCCATAAACATATGTTTCAATTCAGAGAGGACGGGTGGAAAAACTTACACCACACGAGTGTATTGCATTGAATGGAAAACGACATTATAAAAAGACAAACCTTATACTGCGACGTGACCCAAAGTAAAAGCGTGAACGTTGAAAATTTTTAACGGAAAAAAGTGGAATCACCCCCACCTCAACCCGTCTCGATATCGTTATTTTCGCAGATTTATTTTTCCGACTTCAGACACCGAGATCTAAATAAAAAAGTTAAAAATATCTATGAAACCACATTACTAAAATCACGAGTGCCTGTTTTCCTCTTTTACCAAAATCACGCATTAACCACGAGCCACCCTCCCTCTCACCACCACTTCAATCCCACCACGCATCATCATCATCCCTCTGATAAATCAGTGCGACATTTCATTGATTTGAAGCGTCTAATGTCTACAGTAAAATATTACGTAATTTATTTTTCTCGAGACTGTAACACCATTGCACGTCTAGTGCACCACTTAAAAATGTTAGTAGAGGGAGAGAGCAAAGATATCTTTTTTAAACAAGGTGAATTGTTAATAATAAGGTGCGAGCCTTTTTTTTCTCTCTCTCTCTCTCTGCTGAAAACGTGTCAGGGTCGCATTTTACGTGTAAGGCCGGGGGTTGGGGGCGGGGAAATTTCAATACAATGCTGTTTGCCTACTCCAAATTTACTGGATTTATGAAAACAGTCCGCCTGTTTCTGGCAGACCACAACAAACTACCTCAAAATGAGGACTCCCCCCCCCCGCCTACACTACTACATTGAAATTTATACATCGAAAATCCAAAATAAGACCCCATTTAGAAACATTTACCTTAATGACAACAAAGAAGTTATCAGAAAAGACGCCCAATAAATCCTGAAAGGATTCTATTGACGTCAATTATACGATAAAAAGGTATAATTGGTGCATAAAGATTAATGGATTTTTTTTTTTTTTTTCCTCGTCTAAATTGGGGTTCTGAAAACGATCAGTAGGGCTGCACGAGGCAATGCGATGGCTGCGAAACAACTAGAGACGCTCAACAAAGTAAATAAAGCTGGGCGAAGATAATATTTTTATAGAAATACCTTATTCAAAGCCAATGCGGGATTTAGCCTATCCTTTCTTCTGGGGCTTTCTACCTGGTAGTTAAAAGGAGTGAGAGTGAAGGGGGGGGGGGCGTTTAAGCACAGAATCTTGTTTTGTGGCCACAAAACTGGCACAATTCAGCACCGTACAAATCTACCCCCCCCCCCCCATCAATTTCCCTCTTTCAATGAAAAACCTGGTAAAGCACAAGTCACACACAAAAAACGAATTGTTTAACACTTGGACGGAAATTCAGGCTCAAGAAGCTGAATTTCCACCTCAGAATTCCTTCGGAAATACACAATTCGGTCGCGAAACTGACAAAACTGGAAATTATACACCAACAGTGACGTAGCGTACAGCAGGGGCGACCCACCCCCGCTAAATTGTGGTTTTTGAAGAACCGAACCCGCGAAATTGTTTTCTTCAACGACTTAAAAACCCCACGAAATTGGTTTTTAGGAGAGCCAACCCTGTGAAATTGATTTCTAAAATGTGACTCGATTTGGCACCAAATTTGGAATTTGAAGGAGCTAAAATCCATGAATTTTTGTTTATAATTTAGTCAAGCCAGTGAAATTGGTCATTTGAATGAGCTGATACCCTGCGAAATTGCTTTTTCAATGGGCCAGCATTACGACATTTTGTATTTTGCACACCACCGAAATACGCGAAATTGTTTTTTATTTTTTTAGAATGGGTCAGCCCCGCGAAATTGGGTTTTCAATGAGGCAACCCCACGAAGAAAGAGAGAGTTTCGGCAGCGCCCAAAACTTTTTTTTTTTTTTGATGAGCCAGTTCCTTGATATTCCGCGAAATTACATTTTTGAAGAAGCCAGATTCACCAAATTCGGTTTTAGAATGTGCGAAACCCTTGAAATGTGTTTTTTTTTTTCGGGAAAGGAGGGGTAGTGCCAATTCCGGTAGGGTTGCCACAGAATGGATCGCACGGAATTCCCTGACTTTTTCCCGGTTTTCCCTGACCAGTTTCGTGAAATTCCCTGACCAAATTCGGGTAACATTGGAAGAAAAGTCAACAAAATTAAAAACTTTAAATTCTGTGTGACAAGAGGGTCACGTAAGTAGTAGTGTTGGGTTCTGGTCAATTGACCTCTGTCAAAATCGGCAATTGACTGGCCACTTGTCTGGAAGGATTTTACCGTCAAAATCTCGGACTCGGAAGCCGCTTTCCGGTTTAGGGCAACTTAAAAAACAAATCCTTATTGTGAAGGTTAAACTCATTGCGATTGTGGGGAAAATTGCCAGAGTGTAAAATTAACAACTTTGGTTAGAAAAAGCAAATTTTCCCTTACTATTTACCTATTCTCCCTACTACCGGTATAGGTCTTGATCATTCAATGAAGAAATATCACATTTTTCGCTTTAACAAAAATAAATTTCAAAGGATTGAGTCTTTTGACTGAATGTAGCTGAGTCTTCGAATCAAACTATTTGGTCGGTTTCGTAGGAACTATCATGTTTTGACCTTAAATTTAAGAAATTTCGATCAGAATCCGGGACAAAATGCGTCCCAGGACGGATGGTTGGCGACCCTAGAAATGTCCACTGCCGCGGGCGAATTCCCTGACCACTTTGAAATTCCACAAATTTTCCCGGTTTTCCCTGACCACTTTGAAATTCCATGACTTTTCCCGGTTTGTGGCAACCCTGGTTGTATGGGTTTTGAATGGAACAACCCTGCGAAATTTTGTTTTTTGAAATTAGGCTGACCCGCGAAATTGGTTGGTGGAAATTTTTATTTTGAAGGTGCCGGGGTCCGTTGGCTTTTTCAGGAAGTTGACGCCGTAAAATTGACTTCTGACATGCTAGAGATCTGCAAAATTTGGTTTTTGAGATAAACTTTTAAGCCAAAGGTGAAGTCAAATCTTAAATGAGCCAGAACCATAACATTTGATTATGTAATTGTTAAATTAGCGATATTTGGACTCAGGAAATCCCAACCCGCAGAATTGCTTTTTGTAAGGTCCCGAACCCGTGAAATTACTTGACTGGGTCAACTCCATGAGATTGAATGTTTTGATCGGTCAACGACTTTTTTAGAAGTCAATCCGGTGAAACTAGGTTTTCGAGTGAATGAAACTCACAAAATGGGCTTTTGTGAGGGGCAATAAACCATGAAAATGGGGCTTTGAAAGGGCCAAACGAGTGAAACTTTGTTTTCTGAAAGAGGGAGGCCTAGGAATTTTAAAAAGAGCCAACACCTTTGAAACAGCGATTTTAAACTTGTGAGATCCGTGAAGTTGGCCTATTTTTGGGAGCCAACCCCACAAAATTGCCTCTTCTGATGTGCACGCGACACGACAATAATGAGAAATTCGTTTTTAAGGTGCCAAACCGGGGGAAATGTTAAAAGCCCCCCGTTTCACAAGAGATAGGGGAGAAATAGGGTTTTCCACATACACAGCCAGGCCCGCGACATTTTTGGCGAAACCCCAAAAATCGATTGTCTAAAAGATCCATACCCGCGAAATTGGTTTTTTTCAATTCGTTCTAAATTCAATTACGATTAAGGTCAACGAAATTGGTTTTATAAGTGACTGAACCCTGCGAAATTCGTTTTCCGAAGAACCAAACCAGAAAAAAACACCCCCTCCCCCCATAAATCGACGAGCGAAAATCAGTCCGTTTATTTCGTCCCTCGCAGCCCCTTTTTCTACCACGAAGCTGAACCCCCCCCCCCCCCGACTACCATTATCTGTATCGAACTGTTCGAGTGAAAGAGTGGTGCACCCCCTCCCCCCCATCGACACGCGAGAGAAAACTTGGGGGCCAAACAAAAGGTGCTTCCCGTCCCCGATATAGTGTACGACAGTACGAGCGAAAATTTTATACATTTTGATCACCTCCCTATCTGGTGAATGGCTAAACCCTCAAATTTCGGACGCACATTAGGACTGGATTATCGTAAAACCTGATGGTAATCTAGCCCCGTGGGTGGCTTTTGAGGTTTTCTGATGTGGGGAGGAGGGCAAATATTCTTACCTCTCCACCCTTTCCCCACTCAAAATATCACCTAATTTCACGTGAGGTGTTAGCATCCCCCCTCCCACCGTTAACCAGATTTTCCTCTGTAAGATGCACCATTTAACTTAATATTAATTGAGTTCAAAGGTTTTTCATTTTGGTTGTCAGTGGTGGGAGGGGGGTAGAACTTCACGGATCATTGTCCCACATGTTTCCGATGCCAAAAATCAGGTCTCCAAAACTAATTCTAAAAGTGTACCTGTCAGTTTCTGGGATGAAGTTCACATCTTCACTAATGATCGGCCAAGGAGGAGGGGGGGGGCGATTGACGGTTCCATCGCTTAATTTCCAAGTTTGCAGACAATATCGACATTCTCTGTTGCGGATAGCCCTCTGAAACAAGAGAAAAAAAAGGTTATCGGAATGACGTCAATCTGTATACGTTCATAAATTGCTATTGTCACCGATTATCTCCGGAAGTACTCAACCGATTTTGATCGATGATGGCAGGGGAGAATTGGCACAAAAAAAAAAGTCACCCTGACGCGAAGGTTACAATGTGGGGACAAGCTACGAACGCATCAACGGATTTGGACAGCGAGATTAGAAGAATTACAAAAAAAGGGGCGAATGTCAGGCCAAGGTCACGCAAGGGTTACGCCAAGGTCGAGATAAGAACATGAAAGGGCTAAAAATTTTAGTTTTTTCCAACTGGTTATTACATTGACGACGTCCCTCTGGATTTATTAAACGGGTTTTGATCGATGAGGGCTAAACAGTTGAGTCTTGAGAAAGAGACTTCAATTTAAAACGTGTAAAGGTCCTCCAAGAACACGAATCATCGTATTTCCTCCATTTTGACCACAATGTTACATCGAGAAAAACCGCGAATTCATCGCTTTATCCCAGTTTCAGCCACGAATTTACACAATTTTAGCGGCGAATCAGCCACTTTTCTACGCAGAGTTGCAGTCCCCCCCTCCTCTCAAGAACGTACCCATTGACCGCTAGCATGATTTCTTAATTTTAGCCGCCCATCAAGACCTATATAGAAGATAGAGTCTAGCCTGTTTACTCAATTTTAGCTGCGGTGTTGCCTTCAGAGGTATCACTTATTTCTTCAATTTAAGAGGTAAATAACAGCGTTTTACCAATTTTAGCGGGAAATTAGTGCTTCTTCTCAAATTCAGCCGTGAATTAACACTTTAAAACCTACGATTTCCCATTTTTCCGGGCTGCAAATATTATCTCTCTCTTTCTCTCTCTTAATTTTAGCTCCATATTTATGAACGTTCCTTGAAGCCAAGGAACTAAACAGAGAATTTTGTAGCAGACAAAACTGGGTACTTCAAGACCTCAAGGAACATTCATAAATATGGCCCTTTGGCCCCTTGGGTGTGAGCCCTTTGATTCACAGTTCTGATGCAACCGCACCTCCCCCCCCCACCACCACCACTAGCACCACACCATCCGTCGACTTAGCGAGCCAACATGTCCTGTCGTGAAGCATTCAAATTTCAAAACAAGGGGAGTATGCACCACCGCGGTACAGTAGTAAAGTTGCGGTTGATAATTATGATGAGCGCACGTTTCTTCTTTGCCCCACACATCTGATTTTGACCCTAAAATCTGTCATTCGCTGAGAATCGAAGCCCTGTGTGTGTCCATAAAAAATGCAAGTGAAAAAGGCACGCTCGAGCCTCGAACCGGGCAAATCCCGTTTCCCCTGTCAAAAAAGTAACTGGAAAGTTTGCAGTAGCAAGGGCGTGTCATCCCTTTTCCCCAGTATTGAACTGGGTAATCATTAAAATTGTCTACCATTTTTTATTTTTAGCAACCGAAAGATTACCGTTAATAACAGCCATGTTACTGCGGTATCAACCTATTTTATAAAATGAGAACGTGTAGCTAACGTAATTGTTCAACTGCTCGTTAGCATGGACTATGTGAAAGTCAATATGTAAATAACGCGCGTGTAGGTATGTTTAAAAATTCACTGGAAAAATCCAGAAGGCTAATGTCCGTTTTTATTTATAGACTTGTAAACAGCCGATTTGGAATGACGATCTCCCCCCACAACACCACCATCACCGCCCAAGGAGCAAATATCCTCCGTCTCTCTCTTCCATAATTTTGTTAAGGCGACCTTCTTCTTCGCCCTTCAACCTTGTTTAGTCCAGAAATAGACCCCGCAGGCTCTCTCGGTACTCATCCCCACACTCCCGAATAAAGAGGAAGGATGTTTGGCTTTAAAATAAGTAAAATAAATCAGTTTGGAACGGTGGAGTGGTGGATGGTGATTACAAGGAGGGGGAGGGGTTACCCGCCTTTCGGTTTCGTGTTCTAAAACACGTAAAGCGAGGGTTGTTGTCTAAAAATATTCAGCGTGGAATTTATTTTCGCGGAGAACTCTGAATTGGAAAATTCTAAAACCTATACACACCAAATGGTTACTAGGCACGAATCCATTATTCCATTGTATGGGCGGGACACATTTTTTACACAGCAATTTTCCTACCCCCCCCCCCCCAATACACACACGAGGTTGGAAAAACTTCCACTGTTAACATTTTAAAAACTATCAGCAAAGTGTTTTTCAAGAGACACTTCCTATTTTTATTGTATTTATCATGGCTTATTCACTCGTAAACTCGTTGTTATTGAGAACGAAAATACATAATAACAACGCAGGAAAGTCATGCACTGTTCTCGTGGTGATACCAACGAAATAGACGAAAAAAAAGAAAGAAAAAAAAAAAAAAAAAAAATAGAAACGAAAAATCCTTGTCACACCTTGAATTTGTCGAACCTCGATCGTTTTCTTAGTAGATAAAAGCCCACGGGCGACCGATAGGAGGACCAATTTTGTCGGAGGAGTTTAAAAATAGTTCTTTTGTGTTTCGTTTTCTGACCGTAATTAGTCATTTTTATCTTCGTTTAAACCAACAAAGAGGTCAACGTCAACAAGCCCGGAAAATTTTTTCGGTTCGATAGCAGGTATAGAGGGGACATTGGCTTCGAAAGTATACTTCCAACGCCTCAAGAGCATTTTAACGGCATTGTCGCCTTCGAGCGTTCTCATGAGTTCAGTGCAATTTCTACGCAGAAAATGACAATGAACGCAACCATAGTTTTATGTTCGACGAATTATCTTACTGATCGGGACAAAGTGGATGGGAGGGGACCGGGGCGGGGTTTTGGGTTCAGATGAATTAGGGAGAAATGAGCTGATATCCTATTGGTGGACCCGAAACACGAGATGAAGACATTAATGCGAGAGTACACCACAGACATCGCGAAAAATTGTAATTCAACTATAAATAAGACGAGGATGGGATAAATCTGTAGACACGCAAAAATAAAACGTAAACAAGCATTATCTTTACCGAGGTGACAAGGGAAGTTCATCGTCTAGAACTTATTGGATATTTTCCCCCCAAAAACGCTTATTTTCTGTAAAAAAAAAAAAAAATTCCTCTTTTTTTTTTATCGTTCAAAAGTCCTCCAATCACAAGCACGCAGCCTTCCTCGCTATACAAAAATTATGAAGCTGTTTTAAAATATGCGACATTTAAAAATGAGGTCACGCACACATTTATAAGGGCAAGGGCAATCGAGTGAACCAGCAAAGATGTCCTGCGCATTTTTTACCCCTGTTTTTAAGTTGTATGTTAGATTTAATAATGTGTATTTTACAAGGCAATGAAGACAGTCTTATGAAAACAAAAATTAATTTGTTGTCATCGGGGCAGTTTGTTGTCCTCGTTCAGTACAGAAGTTCCCTCTTATCAAAGATTAGCAATAATAATTATGAGTGGTCCCCTCCCCCCCTCGTTAACGACCACCACACCACCCACGCACAATATATAGTCAAGTGCCATAAAAACAGCACTGTGTTTACATGGGGGAAAATGGACAAGACAAAGACAAGGACGTCTAATGATCCACGGGAGGCCACGTCCACGTCCAAGAATTGGACATAATTTCAACTAAACTGGAATTTTTTATGAAACGAGCTCAAATGGAGTTGCGCAGGAATCACTTTTAGATAACGTGAGCAGCTGGCAATTTAACCAAGAAACGAGATTGGGCCCTTCTCTGTGGTTTGAGTTTCTCTGTGGTTGTGAGCTTTCCTGTGGTTAGGAGCTTCGCTACGTTTTGTCGGTGGTTGGAGCTTTGCTGTGGTTGGGCTTTTTTACTGTTTAAAATATTGGGCACTACAGTGAGATACTAAAACAGTTATGAGGGGGGGGGGGTCTGTAAAAAGGCACCATTGACTTCCATCCACGGCCTTGCCACCGTTCTATGCATATTCCTCTCGGCGAGCACCAGGAAGGTTGAATAAAGGCCATTTTTCTCAGTTTCCAAAGTGAAAACCCCATAGTAATGAACCCTATAAGTCGATAGAAGACAGTTTTTGTGGCACAATGTAGTCAATTTTGAGAGAGAGGGGGGGGGGCAGGTCAAACGGGAAACCTGATAAGCTATTTGAGTTGTTGGTGCCTTGGGACTTTGTCGAGGGTATTTGGCAGACAGTGGCGTGCGTGTGCCGAACGAGCTAAGAAAATACATATCTCATTTCTTGGCTAAATTAGGCCTGTTGCTGACGTTATCTAAAAGTGGCCTGTGCGATTCCTGCGCTACCCCATTTGAGTTCGTTTCATCAAAAATCGGGGTTTAGAGGATTGGAGATATTTTCTTAGCTCGTTCGTCACATGCACGGCACTTTCGGCCTTAAACAAATGACAAAGCCCCAAGGCACCAACAACTCAAGTAGCTTACCAGGTTTCCCATTTGACCCGCCCCTTTCCCAAAATTGACTACAGTGTGTCACAAAAAACCAAAAACTGTGTCCTATCGACCTAGGGTTCATTACTATGGAGTTTTCACTTCAGATACTGCGAAAAAAGGCCTTTATCCAACCTTCCTGGTGCTCGCCGAGAGGAATATGCACAGAACGGTGGCAGGGCCGTGGATGGAATTCAATGGTGCCTTTTTACAGACCCCTCCCCCCTCACAACTGTTTTAGTATCTCACTGTAGTGTCCAATAGTTTAAACAGTAAAAAAGCCCAACCACAGCAAAGCTCCCAACCACAACAAAGCTCCAAACCACATCAAAGCCCCAAACCACACAGCGAAGCTCCTAACCACAGGAAAGCCCAAAAGCACAGAGAAGGCCAAACCACAGCAATCCTCTAAACCCCAAGACCACAACATAGCTCCCAACCACAGCAAAGCTACAAACCACAGTAAAGTTCCCAGCCAAAACAAAGCTCCAATCCACAGTATAACTCCAAGTACAACAAAGTTCCTATTAGCGCGAAAAAGCTCTAACCAATTAAAGCTCCAGCCACAGTTAACCTTCAACCATGAAGAGGAAAGTAGTTGGTTCCCAACTTTGCCCGGACACAGTGCCTCCTCCCTCTCCACAGGCAGCTTGGACCTCACTCTTGCCTGCCTTATACAGAAGGGAGCGTTTGTAAATGACGCTAGCCCTCTTAACTCCTCTCAAAACCAGAAATTATAGCTCTTTCGTCGGGCCAAAACTCTAAAATTTGCCATTTGAAAATAGCCAATCCCGAGCAATAGTTATTATTGTTTCTACTGTACGAGCGAAATTGGTGCATTAAAGAGTCAAAACCGCGAAATTGAGTTTCTGAAAGAGCGAAATCCTCCAAATTACGGTTTAAATATTCCAAATCCATGAATTTTGGCCTTTTTGGGGAGCCAAGACTCAAAATATGACTTTTTGAAAGAGTCAATCCTACGAAATTGTTCATTGTTAAGAGGGGAACGCGCGAAATAGGTTAAAATGTGTTTCCTTTAAAGAGCCACATTCTGTGAAATGCTTTTTAAATGTAGCTAAATCATCTAATTTTGGTTTTTTAGAAGTCCAATCAACAAAAGTTTTGTCTTAGGACGAGCCAGAACATCGAAATTTGGTTTTTTGAAAGCGGCAAGCCGCAAGCGGTAACCCAGGCGAGGCTACTCTTAAAATTAACGCCCCCACCCCCACTCAATCAGCACGTCATGAGCTAAACTACATCGTATCATTTCAGAACAGGAGTTTCCAGCGACTAGGGTGTGGAGTTTCTTAGCGGCCAACCCTTGAGCAAAACCCTTGAAAGGTTGAAATAACAAAACTGCCTACAATTTGGATTAGGACAAGACGAATCTGCAAAATTTGGAATTTTTCAGGGATAAAATCCGTAAAACGAGCTTTGTATAAGAGCCCAAATAACGAGATTTGGTTTTTGAATGATCAAAATAAGCGAAATTAGTTATTACTTATTAGAATTGGTCAAACCTGCGTAACCAATTTCAGAAAGAGCTGAAGTTACGAATTTTTTTTTTGAAAGAGTGAAAGCATTCGAAATTGGAATGAAATAACAGAAATTTGGTTTTGAAGGAGCGAAATCCAACAAATTCAGAAGCGAGGGTCGTGAGGTTGCAACCCCCCCCCCTCCCAGCATCGCGTGCCTGAGCGCAGCGCTCCTCGGTACTGGTGAGGTCGCCTCAAAACCTTGGTTTTTACTACGGTTGAAAACCTCGGTTTTTACTACGGTTGAAAACCTCGGATTTCATGATCTCACAAGAAATAAGTGAGTTTTCAGGGACGAATTTTCCATCTGCCGCTAAATGGGACTGCGAAACGAGACCAAACCTGTGAAAAGAATCATTTCAATGAGGCAACCTCACGAAATTGTGTTTTCACCGAGTCAAAATCCACGAAATTTGTTTTTTGTTTTTTTTAGTGAGCCAGGCCCGCAAAAATGGGAGGTTTTTGCGAGCGAATCTAACAAAGTTAGTGTTTTAATGAACCACAGAATCGCGAAAATGATGTATTATAGTACAAAATACACGTGACATTTGTTTTTTGAATGAGACAACCCCACGAAAATTGAATTTTCGGCAATCAAAATTCGCAAAGTTGCTTTAGGAGACTGTCCAGAGAGGGTGAGCGGGGATTTGGAGTTGGGGGACTGGCCCCATTTGGTCCTTTCGATTGACTTTATCGAATCAACACTATATGCAACGCTTCAAATTGCTTAAACAAAAATGTCGGTAAAAATATTAGAGCGGCTATTCAGGGAAAATGTGAAAAATAATGGACTCAGCAGTAATGTTTTTCATCAAAAATAAATGTGTCTGAGACTGGCTTTTAACGACGTTGTTATCTCATTTCTCTAATTGAATTTCATTTTGTGGGAAGAAGCGTTTTTTTTCTTCTTCTTCTTTCTTTTTTTAAAGTGGGCTCATCTCATTTGTAGTGTCTACTTGACAGATTCGGATTTCAGGAATCCGGAAAAAGGCAAGTTTTGTGAGGGCTACGCCCTTGCTCAAAACCTTTGAAATTTTTTATGAAATGAGACTTCATGAGTTGACCTAGGGGATTCACCCCTCCCCTCCCAGCCAACCACCAATTCAAACCATAAAATTTGTTGGTGTGACTATTTCCCGTGAAAATAACAAAAACAAAGCATTAAATTATTAAAAAATCCGAAGGTTCCCACTCAACATAGCATAACGAAACTGAGCGTCTGTTCTGTACTAGGAGAAATAAAAAAGAAAAAAAACTTTTTAAACGCACATTGACCTTCTCCCCCGGTCCCCACCACACCCATTTCCATCACATCAAGATTTGATTGATTGAACGTAGACTCAATCGTCAAGTGAGCGTGGGTCGGTGAGTGGGGGGGTGATGCTCGCGGTCGGCACACCTTCTTCCACGTGAAAAACATTCATTAAAACTCACAGGCCCACTAGCCTTCTGCGTGATTGTTGACGTAAATAAAAGGGGGAGGAACTCGAGTGTAGTGGATTTTTTTTTTTTTTTTTTTTGACCTCACCTTCTGCATTCTTACAGAAATGCCGTTTAAAAATGACTCGATAACTTCAAAAATTTCATTGATTCAACCAAAGTCATATGGATTACAAGTTGCACCACTCCACCCCCTCCCACCCTAAATCAGCGGTCTCAAATTAATTTCTCATTTTTGATCCCACAAGATAGCACTACGTTCTTTACTTTATTAAAGTTCAGTTCACATGGTTCCTTTATTTTAGCCCTTTGTAAACTGCAGAGCAGAAATTATATAGTTTGAAGATCAGGGTCGTACTGAGGCTACTTCTTCTGGGTGGGAGAGTCGGATTCCCCCCACACCACCACCAAAGAAGCTGTAAAATTGGGCGTTCTTCTTCCTGAAGTTACTTGTTCTCATCGTGTTTTTGTCCCTTCGTTACAGTTTCAACGAACATTTCGTCAATACGATCATAACATTAAAACTAAGTGCTGTGAAAGACGCAGGATCAATGCTGCAAAGCACACCAGGTTGAAGTACAGAAGTAGCACTGCGTGTTGTAAGGATGATTAGGGTAACGAGTTAGTAGACCCATCAAACCGGAACACCCGTGGTTAACGATAAAGGGGGGGGGGCTACCTTTGCAACAAATTAAATGTTTATTTATTTCAGGAATCTTGAACGAATTTTAATAACTAGTTACCTATTTATTATTGTCAGAACATGACATTTTTTGTATAGTAAGTTCAAGTTTCCTGGTTGTAATAAGGCCCCGTTTACAAACTGTCTGTCAACCCATTGACGTGCGTCTGTGGAAGTTTCAGCCTGTGGAAGTGTGGAGCCTGTGAAACCTATGAAAATGCTTTATTTTTCTAGGGAATAAATTGGTTTGGTTGCATAGACTCCACAGGCGCTTGGCACATGCAGAACTTATGAACGTGGTCTAATACATATTTTTTTTAAGTTACTGCAGCACATTTCTCTAAAATTGAAATTAAAAATAGTAATTATACAGGGTGGAAGGAGATAAGTGTGACAAAAAAAAAATGATGAAAATAGACATCATTTGCGACCAAAAACACTACCTATACCATGGTCCGAAAATCAAAACCCTTCGAGGTATGATTTTTCAAACGCTTTTTCATGGCTTACATCAATTTTTTCAACTAACTGCAAGAAAATCGCTTTCAATTTGCATTTTTGCAACTTTTTGGTGATGGATTCGGAAATAGCACACTATTTTCTGTCAGGATTAGCAATTTGCGGTGGATATGAACTATTTTATTTGGCCTCAAATGCGGCTCTAAGTCGTGCAAATCGGGGGGGGGGGGGGTTTAAAGTCAGTCCCCGTTTGTCTTGTTCAAATTTTTCAGGTCAAAACAAGCGATTTTGAAGAGAATAATCATTATTTTAAGTTATAAGGGCCTAAATAACAGAAATGTACCTTAGTTTTCTTTATGATCTGTCAACGTTTTATTTTTCAAAATAAAACCCACCAATCACCCATGAAAAAACGTCCCAAAGCATCAAACAATAATTTATTTTCATAATTAATTGATTTTCAAAAAAATGTAAAAAAGTACGATTCTTGGTTTGCCGCCCCCATATAAGCCGCATTTGCCTTTGACTCATCAATGAAAAGAAGTGCCCCACCTCCCAGGTGTTCGTTTGGAAGCGACAAGTCGCATGAGACTAAGAAAAGAGATATATGCATTTTAAAACGTTTGGAAAATCATATTTCAGAAACAATTGAGTTTCGGGCTATGATGTATTTGGCATTTTCGATTGCAAATAAGGTCTACTTTCATCCACAAAGTCCGTGCTTGATTCGGAACATCCTGCATAAAAATGGTCAAGGGCCGAGACGAGTTTACGTCCAATCTCGTATTCCTGGGTGTTTAAACCGCATCTACTGTGTACATAATGAAACAAAGTGATAATTACAAATTTTTCACAAATTTGAGAGCAGAAGCCCTCCAAGGAAAAGTTGAAAACCTACGCCCTTTCATGAAAGCTTGTTCGTAATTGAATAAAGTAAGAATTGCAGAGGCATCTATCGGGATCGATTTTCCCAAAATGCTTCGGGACCGTGTCTTATCAAAAGCGACGCGACTTGTAATCCATATGACTTTGGATTCAACGTTGGATTTTGGCACCCATCGGATTTATGTGCAAATAGAAAACGGTAAAATTCGCGCCTCCCCGTGGGCGGCTAATCCCCTGCTGAGTGCAAACTTAATAACACTAATTTGGGGTTGGAATTGAGATAAATGGCTAATTCACGGACAGAAGTGAAAAAAAGTGCTAAATCGCGGATAAGGTTAAGAGAAATACATAGCTAATTCACGAGGTAAAACGTTACTTCACGACTAAATTTGAGAAAAAGCTTTAAAATCGCGGATAAAGTGTCAAAAACAGTAATTCGCGCCTAAAATTACGAACACAAGTATTCAGAACACAAGTTCGTGGCTCAATCTGAAAAAGCACTAATTCGTTGCTGGAAGTGAAAAAAACGCTAATTCGCGGGAAAAGTATTAGAAATTAAGTGCTAATTCACGGATGAAATAGGGGAAAATCGCTGTTTAGCGGCTAAAATCATGTTTTCACTGCTAATTTGGAGAATAAATTGTTTTTAAAAAGCGCTTTAGAGGATAGATGTATGGAAACGACTATTTTCAGCTTCTAAAGGCAAGTTCGTGGCTCAAAAAAACTGCAAAAAAACGCTAATCCACAGCTAAAAGCAAAACAAATCTCGCTAAATCACCAGCTAAAATTAAGAAAAGTTGCTAATTCATGGATGAAATTGAGAAAAATCGCTAATCCACTTTCTAAAACGGTGAAAAAATCACAAAAATCTCTGATTCGCGGCTAAAATGGACAAAAATCGCTAATCCATCGATAAAGCTGAAGTAAAGAAAACGCTAATTCGCGGAATAAATGGAGAAAACGTCATTTTGCGGCTCACAAAGGTAAATTCGTGTCAGAAAGTGAAAAACAAATTACTGATCCGCGGCCAAATGTTTGGGAAAAGCGTTAGGTAATTCGCGGCGACAATTGGGGGACTCTAATACGTTGACGAAACGTAGAAAAATGCATAATTAGCGGCAAAAATTAGGAAAAACGTTGATTTGCGCCTATAATCAAGAACAATTCTAATTTGGGTTTAATTTGAGGAAAATTTGCTAATTCGCGGAGGAAAAACACAAATTCACTGCAAAATTCAGATAAATCGCTCATCCACGGTTAAATGAGGATAATGAGCTAATTCGCGGATAAAATTAGGAAAAAGCGTTAATCCGCAGGGAAAATTGGGAAACTAAACTCTCATTGATGAGGAGGCTAAAATTAGGTGAGACGCTAATTCACGGCTGAAGTCATGAAAAATGGCTATTTATGGTGTTAATTAGAGAACATTTGCTATTTCACAGAAATAAATTACGTAAATGGCAAGTCGCGGTTTCCGGAGACAACTTCTTGGCTAAAATTAGAAAATATAGCGCTAATTCACACGTAAAAATCACTCATTAGCGACTCAAATCAGGAAAAACACAACTTCATTGCAAGATAAATCGCTAAATCACGGCTAAAATGGAGACAAATCGCTAATTAACCGATGAAATTGAGAAGAAGTGATGGAGCAAGTTGGATTGGCGGACGTGATGGAAAAAAAATGCTAATTCGCGGCTCCTGAAGCCAACTTCACAGAGGCGTTGGTGAAAGATTCCAAATGTCCAAGACCGGCACTGCAATGAGTGCCCCAGAGCACATTTTTTCTGCAAATGGAAAACGCTATTATATACTGTGGTTAACTTATGTTGTAGTTATTGAACAGATCCCTCAAGTGCGTTTTATTCATAGCAGGCGAAGAAGCAGGGACGGGAAACATACGCATGGAAAACATATTTTCCCATAATCTCACAATCGTGAGAGTGCACATTTTATTGCGCGTGCCTTCCCCTCGAAAATGAGCACTCAACTATCACGTGGACAAACCAAAATCAAATTTTATCTATATCTATGACCAAAATGTTAACTTGCTCTTATTATTTTCACGAGTCTAGTAATCATCGCGAGGTGGATCACTCAACACTGTTGTACTAATGAGAAGGTGGGAGGGGGTTTGTTAATTAATAGTCAGGCTGACATGGTTAATTTGTATCTTTTCGTTCAATGACGTCAGTTTCAAGGTTGAAGAGGGCTGCGGTTTACCTTTTTCTCCCCCACACATTCCAAGTAGGCGTAAATAGCTATGAACCGCACTTGTATATTAACATAGTGTACTAAACGTAAATATTGTCTGGGAAGTCTATATAATGTACACAAATAATTCAAGGCCCTTTAGACAAATTTGGATCTCTAAGAGCAAGTAGAGGGTGAATCTTTTTTTCAAGTCCCGAGTCCCGAGGTTGCGTCATATCTGCGGGGGATGACTCATGGGGGTGGCTCACTACTCAAAACGCCTTTTGTTGAGCATTAAATTGGAAATTCCTCCTGCATGATTTTCATGGCGTATCCTGTTGCAAGTTTCTCACGGTATTTTAGCATAGCTTTGTTATGAAAATGACGATCGCTAGATTTCATCCACTTTCTCAGGCCCTTTCGAGTAAGTTTTTCACTAAAAAAAAAATTTGCTCTACCTGATAGTACGCGGACAAGCAAAAGAAAAAACGCGATCAATTGGTGGGACTTTGTGGAGAAGTGTGCATTAATTTATCTCGTCATTTTTTCTTGTTTGGCGTGAAAGTCCTCGCGCTTCAACCGTCTGAGACCTTGCCAGGAATTGAGGAAGTTCATCCGTTGCTGATGTAACAATTGTTTTCATTTACATCATTCCAATTGAAGCTGTGTTGACGACGGCTTCGCTACATACACGCGTTCAATAACTTGATTTTGTTGCATCAGAGGGAATCAGACGAACGAACTACTTTTAATTCATTTGCATTTCAACGTGTTGAATTGCACGTGTTGTACTCCAAAGCTTATTGGCCGTCACACGTATGTTATTTTGTATTACAAGATTACGACCTATACGACACTACATTCTTCAGCTGACTACAGTTTGGCCGAATTCTGGTCTGTAACCGAAGGCGAAAAAAGGCAACCCTACAGCTAGAATTTCGAGTTAGTAAGGAAAAACCGTCTGCTTGGATTCCCGGACATACATACGAATTTCGGCTATTGGAAATATTGAATAAGTCGGTTACAAGAATATTATTCGTCGCCCCCGGCGTATTCAACAGAAATCTACTATATTTAAAAAATTTGTGAGAATTATCGATCAGTTCAATCGCTGTTAATAACCACTAACCGAGCAACTTCTTGTGCCCTTTGGGATGATACGCGATTCAAACGGGTTTCCGCGCCTCGCATTCTATACGGGCCAAACGCATTGACGCTTTAAGTCCGAGGGAAGGTGAATTCTGTCGTTCGAGTAATAAAAAAAAAAAAAAAAACGTGCGCGTAAATTGGAAGGATTAACCCCCACCCCCCACCTTGAATCAGAGGTGGAAGTTCACAGAGTGATTGTCCTTTTTAAAGGTAAAAAAAAAAAAAAAAAAAAAAAAAAAAAAAAAAAAAAAAGGAAAGCGTTACGAAATAAGGAAAAAACGGAACTATGGTACTACCTTCGACAAGATTTGGGTCAATTTTATTTTAATTTCGAAACGTCACCCGTTGTAAAACGTCTCAAACGAAATGTTTACGTCCACAGAAATAAGGAGCAAACTGTCTAATTTAATTATGTGTAGGAGAGCTATTAAACAGAGATTTTTTTTGCCATTTGTGAAAAAAAAAGGGTGGCTGACAGGGTCAGTTGATTGCTCGTGTCTGGGTATTCATGACAATAAATGAAACCACATCTCGCTTTATTTCACTGAAAAATCTTGAAGGTCAATAAAAGTAAACAATAACTATTCGATTTTTTTACAATTTAATTATTTATTCTTGAAATTTCAAAGACAAAATATCAATAAAAAAAAAAATTTACGCGATTACACGCCGCAATCAACGCGTCTCTTCTTCACCCCTCCACCCACCGACTACCATGACCATCGTGAAATCAATATTGGAGAATTAAAAAAAAAACAAAAAAACTTGATAATATTTTAACACAGGAGGTGCTGGAGGACGATACAAATGGAGTTGATTTTGAATGGTGCGAGAGGTGAAATGGGTGGGGGGTGGGTGAGAGGGATGAGATCCGAGTCGCACGTACCACTCTCCTCAGGCTACAAAAAGATAGGCGTTTGACACGCAGGGCGCTCGTGCCACAGTGCGCAAATTCTTCTTGCATAACTAAAAAACTAAATGTGGTTGTGTGTATGTGTCTTTTTTCTTCTTCTTCTTCTTCTTCTTCTTCTTTATATTTCAATTTACACAACACACACCCTCCGACTCCAGTGTAACCTACTTGGAGGCTCGACCCTATTGTAAAATTGGCTCTTTTTAAAAGACTATTTGTTCGTACTCCTTTAACTTTTTTTTTTCAAAGTTTCTCTCTCCCTATAACCATTTTTTTTACTTTTTAAAAAATACATAGGTAAATATCGCAAGCATTCAGAAAATAGGGCGTCGAAGTTTGCCAACAATTAGTTTTTACCAACAGAAAGAAAGGACAATTTGCCAGTTTCCAGAAGATTTAATTTTACGACCCAAAAACTGGTAATTTATTTCAAGAGACCGAGTATATCCAATAGGAAAACTGTAATTTTTCACCACAAATGGCATCACTCGGCCTGTCAATAATTACACCCATAGAGAGAAGAAACAGAACAACCGAGGAAGAGCCTGCGCCCCTGCTGTTGAGAAGGGGAAAGAGAGGGGGCTTCCGCGAGTTGATCATTTCTGAAAAAATCGTGCCTGCTCCTCCCCCACCAACAGTAACCACAGGCCGACTCCATGGAAGTCGGTCACCAGTCACCACCACCACCCAATCTTTCGTTTGGACCACTGCAATCACCCACTGTGCGGGACCAGAAGGATCTAGAGTCGCCCCCGTCATCCAGGTGGGCAACACGAAGGCTTGCTGGGGAGCAAGTGCAAAGGGATGTTAAATGAAATAACCATGGAAATAACACTAGTGGTATCCACGAGAGAACCATGTTAATTGTGACGGATAACGACGTGTTAAAATTATAACGCCCCCACGTACCCACAATGGGCTCCACGGAGAGCTTTTATTGCACCAAAGCTTAAATCAGAAGGATGGCCAGATTTTCACAATCGCCTGAGCTCGCGAGCGTCTCAAACAATGTACGAATGGGAACGTACCAACAAACTGAAAGTATACAGTCCCTAGCACGGGATTAACACATTTCCAGGCTGTCCAAATCAGTCCCATAGTTACCACATTTGTAGGCTAGAGAGAGATTATAAGATTTCACCGTTTAAACGTCCTAAAAATTGTCCTGGGAGTTTCTTATCCCCTCACTCTCATCACAGCTAGGCCACTATACAGGCAATTTTGCCGCTATTTATCTCCCGAAACATGCAAGTCACTGTGCTATCACGGCTCTTGTGCTCCGGCACTATCCCGCGCCGCGCCGCCCGTCGCCACCGGCTTCGCATGCGGTCCGACACCCTACCGTACTAATGTAGCAAGGAGACTACCGCGGGCCCCCGAATAGCTCATAGATGACAATATGGAGATTTTTATGTTGTTTAAGATGTGAAAAACCCGATAAATCCCTTCTAAAATGTATAAAACGCGCTAATTCACGCATGAAATTGAGAACAATTGTTCTTTCGTGGTTAGCACGGAGAAAAACGCCAATTCGCGGCTAAAATTGAGATAAAGCGCCACAATTTAGGGTTAAATTTGAGAAAAATAGCAAATTCGTGGCTTAAATTTAAGAAAAGCGTTACAATTTGCGGTTGTAGAAATTGAAAACAAGAGCGATTCACAGCTGAAATCGAGGCTAAATGGAGAAAAACGCTAATTCGCAGGTAAAATTGAGACAATATGCGCCACAATTTAGGGGGATTTTTAGATTGTTTAAGATGCGAAAAAAACCGATAACTACCTTCTACAATTGAGAGAAAAAGCGCTGATTCGAGCCTAGAATTGAGAAAAAGATTTGGTGGGGGGGGGGCTTCGACTTCTGTGGTCATTAGCCCTAGCGAAATTGATAAAACGTTAATTCTCGGGTAAAAATTGGAATAACAAACTCCACAATTTGGGGCTAAAATTAAGAAATAGCGCTAATTCACGGCCGGAATAAGAAAACGCTAATTTGTGGATAGAATTGAGAAACCGCGCTAATTGAGAGAAAGCGCTCTTCGAAGATAAAATTGAGAAAAACGCTAATTAGCAGCTAAAATTGTGATAAAACGCTACAATTTGCGGCTATAAAATTTGAGGAAAAGCTCCAATCCACAGATGAAACTGAAAAAACGCCAACTCTCAGATTCTTTGGGCAACTGAACTGCGACAACTGAGCACTTGGGCAACTGAAATTGCGAAAAATGGCTAATCCATGCGGCTAATATTAAGAAAATTGCGTTAATTCGCACGTAGAACGGAGAAAAACGCGAATTCGCGAGTAAAAAAGAGAGAAGCACGCGGCTAAAATTGAGAAAAACTGTAATTCACGACTAAAATCGCACCCACTCACAGGTGAAATAGATAAAAACGATAATTCGCGGCTAAAATTGAGACAAATGTCTAATTCTGGGAAAAAATTGAGTAAGTGCACTCATAAGAAGCAATTTTGCGGCTATTCGTCTGACTTAGGGCACTGGCACGCTCGGCTAACCCAGGTTCCACGGTCACTAGGAAAAAAAAAGCCCAGAAACTTGAACCTTCGCGGTAATGAAGGCCTGAAACTAGCAATTTCACGGATATTTAGCCCCGAAACGTGCAATTTCGCAGGTTTTCAAGCTATGGACTGAAATGATGTGATTTCGTCGTTATATTTGCCACGCTTTCAGCATTGACGTGGCTACGAGTAGGGGGGGGGGATGGGCTAGCCACTCAAAAACTGACCATCAGGGGAGACCAAATAGTGCATTTTTTTAATTAAATGCATTAAAAGGCTCAAAACTTGAAATTGTGCGAAAATTATGACCATAAACTTGTACTAAGGTTATTCAGACCGGAAACTTACAATTTAGGTCATTTTCAGGACTGAATCTTGTAATTTTGGAGATTTTCAACTCCGGATGAGACAGATTCGCGACTATACAACCTATAAACTCGCAATTTCGAGGCTATTTGTCCATCGAATAGCGACTGTAGACCGCCGCTTTCTAATAGAGCGACTATTTAGTCCCGTAACTGGGTACTTAGCCCTGAATCTTTGCAGTTCCGTGACTATTTTTACACCCTGGCTAGTATTTTCGGTGACTGTTGGCATGCGAAACTGTTTGGCAACTGAATAAACAAGAGATTCAAACACTAAATAGTTAGGTAGGTACTTCATGAGCTGAACAATTAGATGAAAAATTGCATCAATTCGGCAAATAACAAACCAATATTGGGGTGTTTATGAGGGTGAAATTGACGGCCTCGTTGGGATAAACCTCCGTTTCATGGTCAAAAAGCCACTTTTGACCGTCACTTATCTAGTCAAATTTTGCGTTTTCTGGACTTTACAAACTTTGTTTCGTAACCAAACCAATCAGGTCCTGATCTGAGGGCAAAATTGTCAGTTTCCTTCTTGGATGGCCCATGGTATCACTACAAAAAACGGTAATTTTCGCTATGGAAAATCTGTTTCTCGGGCGAAATTTCAATATTTTTGTATTTTTCATGGGGAAAAATGTTCAGTGTTCTGGCTACGCCCTTGATGACTGCATTACCTGCTACTTTCTGTTGAGAGTGGGAAACCAAAAATCCATGTTTTGTGGCCTAATCACGCTGTTAGCCCATTTTTCTGTGACATTTAAATTTTATGAGTCAAAAAGTGAAATGCCTCGATTCTAACCAATCACTTTGATTGGTCGGCTATTTTTTGGCCACTGAGTCAGGTCATGGGTCAAAAAGTCAAATTGTTCGTCACATAATGTGAATTTTGGGGCTGAATTAACCGATTTATTATTCTTATGAATGAATGTGAAGGTGAGCGGTGATCGAATAGTTAATCCGTTACTAAATATTGTAACAACCCAACTCCGTCCACAGTTTCAGGGTTTAACGAAGTTTGACAGTGTTTCAAGTTACGTAATTTGACTGGAGGAATCTTTGACTAAATTTTGGAAGTGAAGAGAGAATAGTACTGCACACAGGACCCAAAATTGGTCTCATCTCACTCACACGAGACGATTTATTTATACCTAGGCGCGCGAACTGGCTTTTGAAACAGAATGCACACCAGCTGTTATCTCTCTCCCCTACACCCCTTGCTCATAGTCTGTGTATGTTCATCCAATCTCTCTAGCTTTCCAAGTTTGAAGCTTCCGTACTACGTTTTATTCCATAATCCATTAAAATTCTAAATTTTTTACTTTCATTCAGTTTCATTTAGTGCATATTCATCCCTTAAGCGTCATTTAATAAGGCAATTAGTTTGAAATGGGTGCCGTTTTGGGGCTGTGTACCGCTGGACAGGTAAAGATCACTCATTATTGCATGACTCAAACAATCCTTTGTCTCTGCATCCGTATTTTCATGAATTCTGACCGATATAATCTTCAAGCTTGAAATTAAGGCCCGATTTCACCAAGTTCTTAAAACACGATCAACAAATAATCACGATTACAATGTAAACACTTATTGGAAACTAATCACGATCAACTTTAAACGAGATCAATTTCGTTGGTGAAAATGGGCCTAAATTAAAGCCCGAAAATAGCGTTAAGGTGCGTTTACACTGAAGTGTCCCGCGACACTTATGTCTCAACATAAACGTAAAGTGTCAGATGTGAAATTAATTAACTGTACAAATTCTGATAAAAATTTCTGGTAGTTTGTGTTTACACCAAGGAAATTTGTGTCTGACATTTCAAGCAAAAAGTGTCGCAGGACACTTTGGTGTAAACGCACCTTTATGCCCTTTTAACGTAGTCGACATAATAAAAATACATACTGTCCGTTAAAATGCTACATTTTTGACTATTAAGGAACTAATTCTTGGTCGTTGTAATTTTTTTTAAATAGGTAATTAATTATTGTTCAATGTGAAGTGGGTTTGTCATAGGAGACCTTCAACTCTTCCAAGTTTTATTGGTTTCTATCGATCCGGGCTGTATGCATACCTGCAGATTTCGAAAATACTGGGAAATATCGGGAATTGTTATTGAAATTTAGAAATAGGTCAGGGAAACAAGTTTTGTTTACTCACATCGTTTAGAATGGAAGAAGATTTCAAAATTGACTTGAGATCAAATCTGGGTCAGCTTGAAAATGTAGATTCATGGTGGTCCCATAAACCCATCCAGCCCCTAGCCTAAATGTGGGCCCCTAAGTTTAAACCCATCTTAACTGTTGCATCATGAGGAAAGGGCATGGGATGCCCTTCACCAATGTGGTCAGATACTGTTAGTATGGCACTAGGTAGGAGAACCAGTTCCTCCCCTGACTAATAGTAAAGTTTCTGACCATTACCAAGTATTGAACGCGTTGATTCCGAGGCTAAAATACCTTTTAACGAGTCTAAACTGTCAATTTTTGGACCCTCCCATGCCTTCCTGACAGAGAAGTCACCGGAAGCGTCAGCATCTATAGGGCAAATTTACTTGCTAAGGGACCAAAAATCAAGTAGGGAAATACAATTTGTGAATACGTATCGGGAGCAAGACATTGGCATGTTCTCAGTATTCGCCTTAGTTATAATTCCGACAGCGCTGCAGTTGGCCATTTGGCAAACCCGATTTTGTGGGTAGCTTTCCATTAGATTGAAGCTACGCATTCATTCTTTATTGCGTTTAGACGTTTGAAAGTATTTGATGTGTTGAAGATTTCAATTCAAAAATGGGATTTGTATCGATAGGAGACGCAACACATGTCTAAATGGCTGGACGACCTTGCCATATTTCCCACTCACTAAAAATTATAAATAAGGTCTAGAAATAAATTCTAAAATTAAAAGTTTACCAACAGATCTTTCCCAGGAACGTTATTTTATTGCACAAAACAGCAGGAACACATAGGAACAAACGGAAAGGTACCCACTGACTTTAGTTCTCCAGAGATCCACTAGTAGAGCCACCGGAATTGGGAAATCGCCGAATACGCCAGTGATTTCAGTCGCTAACAGCAGCAATACCTGATGGCACTCGTCAGCACCGCCAATAAGGTGGTGGTGGGGTGGGGGTCAGCTGGCTAACTGTGAAATTCAAACTTTTTTGCCCGACTAGGTTGTTTCTGGTGACTAAAATCGACAAAGGCTAAATTCGACAAGTTCAAAGTTTACTTATACAGTATCTCTACTGACAAAAGTTCGTATTAAACGATAAAAAACGGGCAGGATTAGTGGTTGAAATTCAGTTTCTAGAGCGGAAATAATCCTATTCACTCAGGTTTTCTGGTAGAAATTGCAGTCGTGGTGTAAAATTTAGGTTTTCGGGCACAACTACGGTTTTTCGATTTCACTCAGACGACAGCCAGTATGGAGAGTTCATTTTCTTTTTTTTTTTTCGTTTATAGCTGGCATGTTGCTGCGGAAGTGCCGCGTGCAGCCTGTGCTGTTCCGCGTGTCCTTCCTGTCGCAATTCAACGTCTACGAGACTCATGTACGCCATTATGCTTCTTGTGGGAACGATTACTGGCTGCATTTTCTTGACTCCTGGACTGGAATCAGCGCTTCAAAAAGTTTGAAACTAAACATAGAAGTTTTCTTCTGTTCGATGAAATTTCTAACAATCTCTCGATTTCTCAAAAGGTTCCGTTCTGTAAAAATGACACATCGGCTTCAACATTTATTCCTACGATCGCCTGTCAAAATGCCGTCGGCTACATGGCGGTATACAGACTCTGTTTTGCGCTCTCCTGTTTCTTCCTATTAATGGCTCTTATTATGATCGGCGTTAAATCAACTAGAGATCCAAGAGCCGGCATACAAAACGGGTGAGCCCTTTTCTTAGGGCTTCCAAAAAAATATTCAATCGTTTCATTTCAACTCGATTTTCATTTCAGATTTTGGGGCATCAAATATCTTCTAGTCGTCGGCGGTCTCATCGGAGCTTTTTTCATTCCCGAAGGCGTTTTCGGCCCTTTTTGGATGTACGTTGGAATGCTCGGTGGAGCGGCCTTCATCATCGTTCAATTGATACTCATCATCGACTTCGCTCATAGCTGGGCGGAGTCTTGGGTTAGCAATTACGAAGAAACTGAATCCAAAAAGTGGTACGCCGCTTTGATGATCACGATGCTAGTCAATTACGCTTTGGCCGTCACTGGGATTGTTCTTCTGTATCTCTACTTTACTCAGGTTGTTTTGTTATTAAATTACATTTTCGCTTTACCGGGCGACTAATAAAATTTGTTTGTTTGTTTTTTCTAGCCTGACGATTGTGCATTGAACAAATTCTTTATTTCGATCAATTTGATTTTATGCTTCGTTGCCAGTGCCACGTCCATTCTTCCGTCAGTCCAAGTACGTAGAAGTTGATTTCAAGGGTTACTAAACTCCAAGAAACCAAAAGTAATTTTCTTTTGTTTCTCTAGGATGCTCAACCGAAATCAGGACTTTTACAGTCTTCTATCGTGACTCTTTACACGATCTACTTGACGTGGTCGGCCCTGTCAAACAATCCTGGTTCGTTTGAGAATAGTTGTTGGTGAAGGGGGGGGGGCAAATTTTTGAAAGGGAAACCGGTACCCATGCCTACCGACCTTAAGCTCATTGACACACGAGGCCACGGTGCGACGTCTCATATTTCCCCTTGAAGTCACGCCACCCCCGTGTGACAGGCTAATTCAAACTATTAGTGACCGGGTCGCGCCAGGACGTCAGGGCCCTAAAACCAACAATAAATAAATATCATTTGTATCTTGTTATTGACAGACTCCAACTGTAACGCCGGATTTTTACTGAGAGGCCACAGTGGTAAATTCGATTCAGAGAGTATCGTTGGTCTGGTCATATGGATGTGCTGTGTTTTGTACTCTTCTCTCCGAACTGCTTCAAAATCTTCGAAAATCACCATGTCAGAACACGTTTTAGTCAAAGAGAGCAACGGTAATTATCTCATTTCTTTTTTTCGATTTCCGTATTTAAAAAAATCCTTTCGTCTTTCACAACTCCAACAGGGAGAACCAACTTGGTTGATAACGAAGGTAGGGGCCATTTTTTTCGTATAGACGCTTAATTTACGAATGAATGAAACTTAACAACCAAGTTGAATTGCTGTGTTTCGGGGTGGTTTCAAAAGCGCAATTTTAAAATTCACCTCCTCCCCTCATTCCCCTCCATTTTGTGTTTTATAGACGGACAAGATGGCGGTGAAGATGGTGGCATCCGTGATCACGGTGACAACAAAGTATGGGACAACGAAAGTGACGGCGTCGTCTATTCCTGGTCATTTTTCCACGTCATGTTCGCTTTTGCCACTTTGTACGTTATGATGACTCTAACCAACTGGTATTCGTAAGTATTCGCAGCTCTTTTTTTTCAGCAAAAATACCTCACTTAATGCCGTTTTGTTTCCTCAAAGGCCAAAATCCTCACTGGAGGATTTGAATAAAAACTCGGCGTCAATGTGGGTGAAAGTATTGTCGAGCTGGGTCTGCCTCGGCTTGTACATTTGGACTCTGATCGCTCCCATCGTATTACCGGACAGAGATTTCAGCTAAAAAGTTTTCTGGTGTCGCTACTGGCGTTTGTGAATAAAATAAGTTTAATTGTGATTTGAATTTTCTTAGAATTTAGGTGTAATTTTTAAGTTCGTACGTTTATCTCGGAAAATTATTGTTAAAACGTATCTATTTAGTTTAGCTCCTTGCTATTTCTTGAACGCTATTTTCGAGTTGTTTCTCTCAGAGCTTGGGACTTTCCTTTTGCTAAATTCGTGGATTTATTAATGTAACGTAAAAAATAGTTGTGACTCTGATTATCATGACGTCCATTAGATTTTCAAAGTATTCGCTCTACCTGTCCATGCAAATTGACCGATTTCCTCGCTCTAGTTCCCGCGGCATCCATTCTCTGTTTTTATCTGTTGTAAAATTCTAGTCTTTTCGTTTTTTCAAATGTGAGAACATTTTTAAATAAAGAATAAATTGGATGCATCTCATTCTCTGGGTCTGAGTCGCCGACAGGCCTGCAAAAATCTAACTAGATGTACCCCGGAATTGAATTCTTTGTCTTGAAAACTCAGGATTTCAACACAAAACTGACGATTACAATCCAAAGCTGACGTCTGATTTCAAAACTGAAGATTTCACTACAATACTGGTGATTTTACCGTTGAAATAATTTTGTCAGTTTTCCCTAAAAAAGACAATTTTACACTAAAACTGGAAGTTGAACCTCAAACCGGCAATTCTATCACAAAACTAACGAGTTTTAACCCAACATTGAAGTTTTTACTCTAATCTGTCAACTGAAAACTCATGTTTTCATTGCAAAAACTGGCGATTAAAGATCTATCCAGTCCACACACATCAGTGCAAAAAATTATATGTTTATTGGCTACGCCAGTGCTTGGGGGGCCAAAATTTTTAGAAACCAAGAAAACCAGGAAAATAGATAGAAAAACTAGGAAAGGTTTACTGAGGCTTGAAGCTTCACTGTGGTTGGAGCTTTGCTGTGGTTGGGCCTGGGCCTGAGGTCTGAGTCACCGACAGGCCTGCAAAAATCTAACTAGATGTACCCCGGAATTGAATTCTCTGTCTTGAAAATTGAATTGGGCCTTATTGAGGTTGGAGCTTGGTTTGGGAGCTTAGATTGGTTGGTTTGGTTGGAGATTTACTACGGGCTTTACTATTTTTTGGACCTTTGCTGTGGTTGAAGCTTTACTGTGGTTAGGACTTGACTGTGATAGGCGGTGGTTAGAGTATTTTGTAAGTGGACCTTTTCCATGATTCGGAGCTTTGTTGTATTTGGGGGTTCTCTGTCGTTCTGGAGCTTGGCTGTGGTTAGAGCTTTACTGTGGTTCGTTCCCAGCCACATCGACAAAGAGCGAGGAAGAAAACTGGACGGTCTTTTACCCACGACTGTCCTCGAGTGCCCGAATTTCGGAAATCAATTAATAGAAGGGATGAAACTAAAATGAAGAAAGCATGGAGACCAGATTTCGGGATTGAGAATAAGACCAGAGAAAATTGAAGAAAATAGGAAAATCTAATTTCCATATAGCGGTCTTGAAAATATTAGACACCAACACCATAGCCAATTTTACCTTGATTTGAGGATCGAATTAAAGCGTCATCTGTTTGGAAGCGCTTCAAGAAGGGTTTAAATTTAAAGAAGGTCTCAGAATACGGACCTAATAACACATTGATGTGTTGTCAGGAGGGAGGGGGTAGAAAGGGCCCCATTGAGTTCCACCCCCGGGCAAGAATATTGTCCCTACGGCCCCGGGTGCAGGGTGGATGCAAGCAGTAATAAAGCACTAAGGTTTAGTCCAGCATTCAACAGGGGACCTGATCACTGTATTTTGTCACTTCATACACAGCAAAAACATAAACCCATTCTATGGGGGAGGGGGATCTATGGGTAGACCAATGATTAAGGCCCGTTCACAAGCTCTATGTTTGCGTTGTAAGGAGTCTGTGCAACCAAACAAATTTATTCCCTCGAAAAATGAAGCATTTTCATAGGTTACATAGACTCCACGGACGCTCAACATAGAGCTTGTGAACGGGGCCAAAACTATGGCCACACCACTACAGTGATCGTGTGTGGTGAGATGAACACGCTAGGTCTAGGCACATGCGCAACAGCCATTTCGATTTCTGTACTCAGCGATGTCACGCTGCCTAACTAATTGCTGACAATCTGTTCATTTCTCTTCGAACTGCCATTTCATCGAGAGACCCCACCAGAAACGAATTAAAACCTCCGATTATTTAAAAAAAAAACTAATTCATGGGGTGGGAGGAGTGGGGGGTTTACGGTAGGAAACGGCATCCGCTTTTAGTGCATTTCATTTAAAAAATGCACTATCTTTACCTTGGAATTTCCTTCCTTTGCTCAAGAAAAAATATTCCGAAGCAATCAACAAAAATGGTGTTTGTTGTGACTGTCTAAATGCTTTAATGAGTGCGGCTATGTTGGCCGCAGGTGGACCTTCCACCTGACAGCAGCGCAATGCAAAATTTCCTGAATAACGACGCCAATGCAACAGAAAACACATCACTCTGACAACGTAGCAATTTCTTATGAGAAAATCAATGATTTTGATACATTGAAACAATATGCCTATTCAACTCTGCTGTTCTTCCTAAAAATATACTCCCGTACCCGTGGTGCACGTCGGGGGTTGGTGTGGTGATGATGATGACACTCATCTCATAACGCATAAGTGCAAAAACACAGATATCGTCCTCTACCAACTAATTTAACAACCATCAATGACTGGAATGCTAATTACTTCAATTTTACGAGTCCATTAACATTAAAATAATAAAATGACTCACCAAAATAATTGCTGCAACAACCCAAATCTCTCCGAGTACCGCTCTTTTCGTTGATAAACATTCGCCATCTCTACAACGTCCGGCTCTTTAGTTGGTCAACCTACTGCCAAGAAACTTTGAGCGCTAGCGGCGGCGACTCACCCGATTGGTGCTGCCCTCAACTGGCTCATTGAGTAAACTTGGTGAACCTGTGAGTCAACCGAGTGGAACTTTTTCGTCTCGTGTTTTTCTTCGATATTTCTCTCTGTATATTATTTCAGTTGGTCGATAATTTATTGAAAAGTTTTTAATTAATTATGGCCGCGTTTCCCGGTTCTATCGCTTTCGACGATTACGGCCGGCCGTTTATTATTTTACGAGATCAAGAGAGACAGAAAAGGCTTGTGGGATCCGATGCGATTAAGGTAATTTCAAGCGCTATCCACTTTTTTTCGTTGATTCATTAAATTTTATAATTTGTTTCTATTTGCCTTCGAGTCTATTCACTCATCCAAGTCATTTCAGTCACCAAAATTGCCGATTTCTTAAAAACTCCTCATTATGTTTACTCTAACCTCCCTCCGATCGACTGCCTACTACCCGGCACATGTTTCTTTGTTTTATGATTTTTCTGTGAATTTCGCCTTGTTCTTATGAACTGAGGCGAAACAACTACATCGTTTCAGTTGAAAATAATTGTAAGAAGAGCAATTTTGATGGATCGCGTTTTGATTTTCCTGTTTGACCAACCACACCCGGCACGGTGTTCTTTTTGTATGAGAGAGAGGGACGTCTCGTTTTTTGCAAATACTTCGGAAACATAAATTTAGGCGCTGAAGGTGGCACAGAGGGTAAGACAGTGTGACGATGGCCACAAACTGGCCTCGAGGCATTCTAGTTGCAGATTTTGATGCGAATAAACTCCACGATCTTTCTGCATCGTGTGGCTCCGACATTTCTGTGCATTCTCGTCTAGGGCTGAGGCCTACTGGTCCAGTAGCATGACTCCCTCCTTTCAAGGGCCGTGATTAGTCTTACGACAGCAGTCACTCGTTACTCCGTTCCTGGCTGCGTACTGTCAGGGAACAGGGTCTACACAGTTGTTTGTATGCAGCAGGCATGGGCGCAGTGAGAGGTCGGCGATCGCAATCGCTCTCTTTCGACCAATTTTCTATTCTACTTAGGGAATCTGGAAAGCCCAAAATGGTTATTTTTCTCTACACTTCTCTCCGATTCATTAAAAAGAAAATCCATACCCTCCTAACCATTTAACATAGTTGTTTTAGCTCCGAGACTCGATAATTCGGCCAATAAACGAAAATTTACCCATCATCTTTTTTTGTTAAAAAATAGCGGTTTGGGCTCCAGAAGTTCTCGCTTCGACATTTCGAGCCACGCTCTAGTCCCAAGTTTCTTGCCTAATTATTCATTTCGACTTAATTTAGACCTCCTGTTAGTCTTTTCTCAGTTGTCCCTTCTCCCGTCAGGCCAACTCATCTATTTCTCAATGCCCTGCCAACATCCAAATTGACGGTGTCATTCTCCTTATTTTCAGAGTCACATCATGGCTGCTAAAGCCATAACGCGCATCGTTAGAACTTCATTAGGGCCCAAAGGCCTCGACAAACTTCTCGTATCTCAGGACGGTGACATCATGGTGAGCAATGACGGAGCCACCATAATGAAACAGATGGACGTCGACAATGAAATCGCGAAACTAATGGTTCAACTGTCGCAGTCGCAAGACAATGAAATCGGCGATGGAACCACCGGTGTTGTCGGTACGGGGCGCGTTGGAAATACTAATTGTTGATCGCCAATAATTTTTTTTTATCACCTACGGACAGTTTTGGCTGGCGCCCTTCTCGAACAAGCAGAAATCCTTCTGGACAAGGGAATCCACCCCATTCGAATTGCCGACGGTTTTGAAATGGCCGCTCAAACCGCCATCAAACATTTGGATTCGATCGCCGATGTCTTCCCCGTGGACAAAAACAATTTAGATCCTCTCATTAAAACTGCTATGACGACACTCGGCTCTAAAATGTTCGCCCTCCTCATAATTTTTGTGTATCTGGCGCAATCGATAATGTTTTGTTTTGTTCGTAGTGTGAATAAAAGTCACAAACAATTTGCCGAAATAGCCGTGGATGCCGTTATGTCCGTCGCGGATTTGACCACGAGGGATGTCAATTTTGAATTGATCAAAGTCGAAGCTAAAGTCGGTGGACGTTTGGAGGACACTATGATTGTAAAAGGCGTCGTTTTGGATAAGGATTTCTCTCATCCTCAGATGCCCAAAGTGAACACAATTTCACAATTCATGAATCGAATGTCTCTTTAAACCGTTATTTCAATTTTATAGGTGCTGAAAGATGTTAAACTCGCGATCTTGACCTGCCCATTTGAACCGCCCAAACCGAAGACGAAGCATAAGCTCGATGTTACTTCAGTCGAAGACTACAAGGAGCTCAGGAAGTACGAGATTGAAAAATTCGATCTAATGGTGCAGCAGGTGAGAGGACTTAGGCTAGTTGGAAGAGTCGGAAAAAGTCGTACATTTTAGATTAGAAGATTTTAGTCGTACATTCAAAAAGTCGTAGCCATAGGAACCTACGATGTCAGTCTTTCCTCGTTGGGGTGCGTCATCGACGGACCAGTTTCGGCTCTTCGCCGTCTTCAGCTTCTGATTTCACAACTGAAACTTAACTGTTGTTTTCATGAGTTTCAGTTGTGAAATCAGACGCTGAAACTAGCGAATAGGCGAAATCGGTCGATGACTCATCCTAACGAGGGAAGATTTTTGTCATGTATTGCCTACTTACCCTAGTCGTTTCAGCGTTTTTACTAACAATAACAATTTTAGTTGTTTTCCCCATCTTTTTTGAAGATATTCGTGAATAAGCAGGGGTGGGCGGGGGTGCTCTCTCTTTCTAATTTGTCGAAATCAAATTTTCTCCATCTCCCCACTCATTTCGACAAAGTGTGGGTTTTTGCCCTGTGATGATCGAACTGCGCATATGAAGTAAACTTTCGATTCGGGCTTGAGTTCGAGCTTTCTTGGGTTTGAATTCGCCTGTTAATCTAAGTTAATTTATATGATTACTAAGTTTTCAATCTGAGGGCAATTTTTGGGTAATTTCGACTGTTGAGTCCATTGCACGAGTCCTGGCATACCGACATAAATGCCTTGAAAAAGGGAAATAATAAAGTGTTGGGAAGTAACTCCCAACTGTGCACCAAAAGCCGAAAAGCGAAGAAAATCCGTAGTTTTTTGGCCACATTGTTGTTCTTGTGTGCTAAATTTGTCTGCAATAAACCGTAATGTCCAACTTTCCGTGGCACTTTCGTCCAAATAATCAAACACTAAAGACGCGGGGGGGGGGGAGGTTCCGGGTCGAACTGAACCGCTCGTCATAATGATTTAGTGGTAGTGGCTAAAAGAATAGTGTTTAGAAAAACGTATTACAGTAGCTACCTGTGGTGTGGGGGTTGAAAAGTGACCTTTTCCTGCCTAAAGACGATGTCAGGGGGTAAAATTCGGCCAATCGGAACCCTCTCGGTGGTTAATAATAAATTTTCGGGGTCATACAATCAGTTTTCGCCTCAAAATCCAGGATTTCTCATGAAATTAAACAATTTTAGTGCTAAATTTTAACTGTTTTCGATGTTTAATTTAGAGTTAAGGTGGATGAGGGGGGGCACACTTCTGATATTCGTGACAGCGGGGGCTTTCGAGGCTTGTCTGACCAAACACACGTTCTTCAGGCCTCCTTGGTGCGTGATGTAGGGGGGGGGGGGTGAGTGAGAATGTTTGTGGGTTTTTATCAGTGCTCGCATAGCCTCGACAATGAATTGATGCACGGAATAATTCCAAGCGAGAACTTGTCTGTGACTCATTTGGCCAGACACCGTGCTAAATTAAAATTTGTCAAAATAGTTTTACGAATCTGTTTTTTGTTGTTTTTTTCATTCAAAAACAGAAAAATACGATATTGATGACAATGTTTTGTGAAAAAAATGAAATTACACGATCAGTGGTCCATATCGTCACCGTCAGTTCGAGTCGTTCGAGTTCGTCATTGGTGGACCAGTTTTGGCTGTTCCTGTACCTATGGACCCTCCTCTCATTCTGACTTGACCTACATTGGGACTCCTGGTGATGGAATTCTCTGATGCACGGAATAATTCCAAGCGAGAACTATTCAGTGACTCATTTGGCCAGACACCGTGCAAAATTAAAATTTGTCAAAATGGTTCCACGAGTCTCGTTTTTGTTTTACCAGAAAAATCTCGGGAATTTTTTCCATTTTGACGACAGTATTTTGTTTTGTTTTTCTTTTTTCCTCCTGCTGAATAAACACTTCGACTTATTCCTTTTCATCAGGTTAAAGACGCCGGCGCTACTCTAGCTATATGTCAGTGGGGCTTCGACGATGAAGCCAACCATCTTCTACTTAAACGCGAACTGCCGGCAGTTCGTTGGGTCGGCGGCCCTGAAATCGAGGTAAAGTTGTCTAGTTGAAGCTTTCACCCAAGAGTCTAACTCGATTTTTTTTTTTTTGTAAATCCGTTTTTTAGTTGATAGCCATCGCCACTGGTGGTCGCATAGTTCCTAGATTCGAGGAATTGACTCCTGAAAAACTAGGCCGCGCCGGTTTGGTCAAAGAAGTGTCTTTTGGTACAACCAAGGACAAAATGTTGGTCATCGAGGAGTGCGCCAATTCGCGAACCGTAACAATTTTCATTCGAGGCTCCAATCAAATGGTAACAATTTTTTTTCATTCATCTTCAATTTGTTTGTAACAACTTGTACCATTTTCAAAGATTATCGACGAAGCCAAAAGATCCATGCATGACGCATTGTGCGTCGTTCGTAACCTTGTGTGCGACAATAAAATCGTGTACGGAGGCGGAGCGGCGGAAATCGCCTGTTCAATTGCAACTGCCAACGAAGCTGACAAAGTAATTTTTTTGTTTCTTAAAGTCTTTAGACAAGCGTTTCACTCCCCCCCCCCCAACCACTCTTTTTACCTAGATCACCGGTGTCGAGCAGTACGCTTTCCGTGGATTTTCCGAGGCCCTCGAGTCCGTTCCGTTGGCCCTTGCTGAAAACTCCGGTCTGTCACCGATGAACGTTGTAACTCAATTGAAGGCGCGACAAATCAAAGAGAACAATCCGGCCCTCGGCGTTGATTGCATGGAGCTCGGCACAAATGGTAATGTTTTTAAAAAGTTTCATCGTTGGGTTCTGCTAGTTGTTATTTTCATGATTTTTTTTTGTCGCGTGTTTCAGACATGAAACAGCAGCACGTCATCGAAACAGTGCACAGTAAGAAGCAGCAAATTATGCTGGCTACTCAGCTCGTTAAAATGATACTTAAGATAGACGACATCCGATCTCCTAACGATATGCATTTTTGAGCTAAATAATACTTTCGGCAATTCTGAAGGGGGGGTATTCAAATTACATCCACAGAACGCTTTACTTCTGCTATTAATGAATCACTAACTGCTAATTAATAAAATATGTCATCCTTTAGTAATTTCTCGTGATCTCTATACGAATTTAGCGTTAATCGTTGTCCACCCCTTGGATAGCTCTGGAGAAGTGCTAGGATAAACGGGAGACATTTGCTGCAGATTGCTGACCTTTAATTATCTTAACGTATAAAAGTGCACGTATACGGTCCGTTTTGTTGAAGCAAGGAAACTGAAGAACACCTTTTGCTGAGCGCCTGTGTGAGTCCGCCTTTTTCTTCCGTATTCTTTTGTTTCGGCCGGTTAATTTCCAAGAAGACATTATTGCCCTCCCTCAAGGAGACAAAGAGTCAGTCGGGAGTTGTTAACATTTGCCTGCAGATCCCTGTTAGTTTTCTCGTATTCACTCTCGTAGCTAAAATGGCTGTACCATGCGATAGTTACATATTCGCTTAGAAGTAAGTCTCTTGAATCAACAGCCAAGCTGGTTTTCCAGCGAGCTGAATCCCGAGCCATTATCTTTTTGAAAAAGGCGAACTCGCGGAATTGGAATTTTAACTGAGCCAAAAATCAATTTTTTAGTGTGCCAAATCTGTCAAACGGATCGTCATAAAGAGGTAAACCCGCTTAATTGGGTTTCCAGCAAGACGAAATCGAGCGAAATTAGGGTTTTAACTTTTTAGTGTGCCAGGCTCGCAAAAATGGTATTATTTGGCAAGTAAACCCCGGGAAATTGCCCTTTTTTAGTGAGACAGAATGGTGAATGAATAAGACTTCCAAGTGAGAAAATCGGCAGTCTGCACGCCGAAATTTGTTTTTAAATGAGGCAACGCCGAGAAATTGGGTTTTTAGTGAGCCAGCCAGACCTGCGCAAATGGTTTTTTAATGCATGTTATCTGCATAATTGGTTTCTGAATGAGGCAATAAACCCCAAAGAACTGGGTTTTCAATGACAAAATCCTCGTAATAGATTGTTGTGTGAGTCAGACTCAGGAAAATGTTTTAACGTGGATAATGTTTTACTCGAGGTGTGTAGTGAGTGATTCGATGAAATGCAAAAAGGACTTCAGAGCGCTTGCTTTCCGGGTGAGGTCCTCATCTGTTCCCTGTGGTGTAGAGTGTTAACCATGTATACGAGATTCGCAGACTTGTTTTTTTAGCGAGTGGAACCCGCGAAAATGGGTTTTAGTGAGCCAGACCCACGAAAATGGTTTTTTGAATTAGGCAAACCTTCGAAATTAGTTTTCCAGTCCACACTCGCTAATTGATTTTTGAAATAGTTAATCCAGGGATATTTTGCATTTAGAGAACCCAACCAGTGAAGTTACTTGTCTGAGTAGCCATAAACTCGTCAATTTTCCAACATGCCATCCAGAGATTTGGACCTGAAGTGAAATCTCCAGTCAACGAAGGCAAACCCCCTAATATTCTGGCTGAGCTAGAATATCTTTAAAAAACGCTGCAAATTTTACACACGGGTTTATTATTCATGACTGCAGCCAAATCCGAATTGAAATTATATGAAAATCGACACCCCACACCCCTATGATCTCAAAACCTTTGAAAATTCCCATTTTGAACCCCTTTTTGGCCCAAAAAATCCCAGGGAGTTAGTTGATCAAAGTTTGATCAACTACCAAACTGGTCAGATGGTAGGACCAACTAGATCCCACATGGAGTCTAAGTACGAAAGAACGAGTTTTTCCAAGCAATCCTAGGGCGAGATATGACTTGTACGGCGTACGGGCGGATCGAATCTAGACATGTTAAAACGTTTGAGGGTGGGTTGTAAACATTTTTTCCTGCCCGAAAACATAGGTGTATTAGGTATTCAGAATGAATAATAAACCAAAAGGCTTTGAAGGTACCTAATCCGCGAAATTATGCTCTTGAAAAGGCGATAAACTGCGAAATTGGTTTTATGAATGAGCCAACGCTGTGAAATTCGATTTTCGAGAGAGCCAAATGCAGCGAAATTGTTTTTTGAAGGAGCCAAATCCACGAAATTAGGTTTTCGAGGGCGAAACCAACGTAAAACATGAAATAAATGATTTGGAGAAGCCGATTTAAGGCGAACTTACGTTTCCCATTTCAGGATTTTGAATATGCACGATAATGAGGCAAAATTGGAGTTGAAAGAGCCAAATTAATATTTCGAAGTAGCCAAACCTGCGAGATTAATTTTGGTAAGAGGAAAAACTATGAAATTAGGTTATTGAAAGAGTCAAAATGGCGAAATTCGATTTTTCAAAGAGCCAAAAGTAGCAAAATTGGTTTCTGAAAGGGCCAAATCCACAAAATTTGGTTTTCGATAGAGCGAAACCTACGTAATTAGCTAAATAAACGATTCGAAGAATCCGAATTAAGGCGAACTCAGGTTTTTCCCACGGTTCCCATTTCACAATTTTGATAATCACTCGAAACTTTTGACTGAATTGGCATTTCCGGGCGCAAAATTGGCCCTATCTCATTTAAACGGTTGATTTCTTAGCTGAATATCGTGAATTCGAGCCAATATTGGAGAGAGAAAATCGGGGAAATTGGGCTTAAAAGAGCCAAATTAATTTTTACGAATTGGCCAAACTGGTGAAACTGATTTTAGATAGAGGAAAACCTCTGAAATTCGGTGATTGAAGGAGACTGACGAAATTTGGTTTTTGAAAGAGCCAGAATCTATAAAATACTGTTTTCGAAAGAGCCAAAGGCTGCAAAACATGTTTTTAAAAGAGGCAAATCGTTGAAATATTACTTTTAAAGGAGCTCAAGGCGCGAAATGCGGTTCGAATCAGATTGTTGGCCAAAACTTCTACCAATTACCGGGCAAGATGGTTTGTGGGACTGCTTCGGTGGGTGAGATCGCGTTGCTTTTCGATGGGATCTGCATCTTTAATTCATCTTTTCTTGCAAAAAAAAAAGAAAAAAAAGGCTTTGAGCTTTAATCCCTCTCACTCTGAGATATGGCACAGATTGGGTATAAATCGGTTACACCCAGAATCACCAGTTGGGTAACCTGTTAGGTTGTCAGCGCGAAAAATTGTGGAGGAAGTGCTACAGTGGTGCGATATCCATACCATGGAGGTAGGCGATAGAATGCAAACTTGGACTGTGAATTAACTACTAATTCCAAAAAATGTTAAAAAGGGGAGGGGGTAGTAGGTTGTGCTTGAAACCGGTGCTCCAAGAAGCAGAATACAATCTCATTCCCCTCTACTGAAGCGTTGACTATGGTTGCCACAGGACGGCTGTGCGTGACTGGGCCTGGACGCGTTCACCACTTTTGGGCTCGGTCAGATAACGTTTGGACGCGGGTCACTAGGAAATAACAGTGAGGGTGGTTCAGTATTCTGAGCCCTTGTCATGGGTCATGCTAGCTGCAGGTGCTAACTTTCAAGCAACAGTTCAATTATTTGTGGGGGGGGGGTTCTGCTCTGGCCCTGGGGGCCTATTCTCTAACAACAAGCAATATTTTTTTCGCCAGCGTCTATTTCATTCATTTGTTTGAAGAAAATTAATGAAATAAACATATGACTTCGAAAAAGCTATTGCTTCGGAGTTAGAGAATAAGCCCCCTGGCCCTACACAGTTTTCACAGAAAAACAGGCTTCAAACATTACACGGACGGAGCTGTCCTAGCGAGAGGTCAATGGGTGGATGTGTAACGGCCTGATAGGAACTCAAATTCCAGATGAAATAGTTCCCCATTCCCTGCGAATTTGCCAGGCCCAATGAGAATAAAACAAAGTTTTTCGCATTTGCCTCCGAGGCAGGCATCAGCCCCAATACGTTAGCATTATTTAAATTATGGCTGCCCCTAGAGAGAAACAGCAACCTGTAGTCCTGAAATTCGCACAATTTTTTTTTTTTTTGCCCTAATCCCCATCGGACTAACAAAAACAAACGTTCGAGTTGGGACGTTGATGATATTTAAGCGATAAATCAACGAGAAGTGGCAAGAATGAACGGACTCGCAGGCCCAGTGAACCGTAGAATAACAAGTACAAATCGACTCACCTTCGGAGCGTTGCCTACACTCTTCTCTCTCTCGAAATTGACCTACGAGCGTTCGGCTGGTTTTTAGGCCTCACTCACGACGCGCTAGGCAATCAAGATGTGATTTAAACACAATAATTAATCAATCTTAATTAGACACTTTTAAAGAAAAATCGTGAGAAGGAAGAGCGGTATTATCCTTCAAATGACCGCATGAACTAACCAGTAACCTATCCCGAACTAGGTAAATCTTGATTTTTTGGAGTGGGGATGCAAGGGGTCTCATTACAGCTGACGGACAAGCGAGTTCGATTTCGAATGTCAATTTTTTTTTTCTTCATTCTCTGTGATTCTCAGTGCTTGGGAAGCGTCCTCGATCTAGGTTATCTGCTTTCCGCATTTTATTAGATTTTACGTCTGAGTTTCGTGTTTAATTTTTTTTATATCCACATCTAGAAACATCGTCGTGGAAATAACAAGAAATGACATTCCGGGTGAGTAACTGCTGTTTTTGATCATTTCTTCCACTTGAAATTATATGGCATGGACAAAACAGGTGAGGGAGTCGGCTCGCCTGGATTTAGGTGCATTTTTGCCAATTCGATGTTCTCAAAAACTTTTAGAGTTTTCCGGGTATCTGGCCTCGTTCGTCGTGACTGGAAAGATCCAGAATTCGGTGCGATAATCCAGAAAGGCGTGAAGCGTTTATTGTCTCCGTCTCGTAAAGGCCGCCGAGTTTGAGAGATTGAGGCCTGGCTCGTTCATGTGGGTTCTCGCAATCTTCCTTTACGGTCTCTCTGTTTCCAATTGACGTACCCTAAGCACGTCTCGGTTGATATCCGGAGGCAAACGTCCTCTCGATGGCTTTTCCGGCGGCCTGTTCTTGGCGCTAGTTCTGACATGCCTGTAAACTGTCGATGAAGGCTTTCAATCAACGAAAACTGTCAATTACCTATGTCTCAGAAAATGACATTTCGGCCAATACACTAACTAACTATTTGTAGTTGCTGATGTAGGGGGGTGGGGGTTACAGTTGCCTCACTGTGAGTACCGGGGAAAACTTCTGTTTGATGCAGTGCGGTGTTGTCCGTCCAGTTTTCCGAGGCAGGCCCGCTTCCCCCTCTCTACCAAGATGAAAAACCTTGACACCACTCGTTGGATCTCAAGTATGAACGTTTAACGCTGAACAAAAAACGTTTTTTGCAAGTCTAGTGCACTATAAAGAAAACCTTTTTCCGATATAGAATCGCTAGGTTTTGTTGAAATCGTCAGTTCAGGTAAAAACGGTTGTTTTAGAGTAAAATCGTAAGTTTTTGGGTTAAAATTCGCCTGTTTTGGAGAAACACTTCAGCTATCGAGCGATATCATCAGTTTTAGAGGAAAATATTTAGTTTTGTGGTTTTAGTCCAGTCAATTGGGGCTCTGGAAAGCCTGTTTCAGGACAAACGTATAGAAGTTTTTTTCTCAATAGATTTATATGTTTTCGGGGGTGCTGAATCCGAATCTGAACTTTGCCAACAAAAAATCAAACGGCTTCACGCCGAAAATCGCAAAAAAAAAATTGAAATTTTCTGGTTTTTTCTACTCAATTGATTATATCTCTGGAACTGTGTACTTTTCGATGATGGCGCTCTTTTGCATTTTTGAAATAGACTAAATTTGTGACAATTTAAGCCCAATTTTATATCCGTACGACCAATAGTTCCTGAGATATGAACCCTCAAACATTTACGAGTGCGTGGGAAACCCAGTTTCTCGTGAGAGTCTGGGTGCGTGTGCACACAAAGCGAGTCATTCTAAGACTCCCAGACGCTTTTGAGCTATCTAGTAGGATAGATTGTACCTAATTTATTCATCATTTATGAGACATAGTCTCATATTTTTCAGTACTACTGAAAAATATCTCCTTCCAGCTGTATTTAGGGTAATTTTGGTGACATACCCTAAAGCGCTCAGGTTTTTTACTATGAAAAGCTCGTGTCCATCGGATGAAATTTTCATGAGCCTTCTCAAAGGAGGTTGGAAGTTGCGTGAAATAATGTTCTTCATATTTTCGCTAAACAATCCATAGAAAATTTTGTGAGATAAGTTCATAATACAAGGTTCCCAGTTTGGCTAAACGTTCTTCAGATGGGTGCGTTTATAATCTCCTACCATTATTACCATTTATAATCCTATACCATTTTTCAATATGTGTCCTTGATTTCGATAAAACCGGTTTGTCATAGAAAAAGTTAGGCACACCTTATTGAATTTTGCATAGTTGTTCACGTGGCTTCCTCTATACCATGCGATCGAAGAAAAACGCGAATGAGAACTTGTTGTGGCTTTATTTGAGGACTTCAAGCTAATTCTAAAAGAACGATTAGTCTACACTGATGGTTTCAGAGATGTTTCAGCAAATCGAACAAAAAAGCCCTCAAACCCAAATTCAAGCTCGTGCAATGCTAACACCCGACGTGGAATATTCAGGAATTTTTTGTCAGGAAAAATTTGTCACAAATTTAGTCTATTTCAAAAATACTAATGAGCACCATCATCGAAAAGTACACGGTTCTAGTGGTACAATCAATTGAGGAGAAAAGGTCAGAAAATGTTCTTTTTTCTTTATGTGTCCCAGCAATTAATTAATTGCAAATTAGACGACCCTTGTCTTAGGACTTTCCAAGGGATTACTCCCCCCTCACCGCACCGCAGGTCAGAAAATGTCCAGTTTTTTTGCGATTTTCGGCGTGAAGCCGACCGATTTTTTGTTGGCAAAGTTCAGATTCGGATTCAGCACCCCAAGAAACATATAATATCCGTTGACAAAACTACTCTACATTTGTCCCGGCCAAATCTTCTACTGTCTGGACTATTAGTAAAATGACGTCGTCAGTTTTAGTGTTAAATCGTTCCCGTTTAAGGGAAAATGTATATCAGTACATGTACATACATACATATATGTATATATACAGGGTGTAACGGGAAAATGGGGGCATAATTGAAATGGGTGATTCTACGTCACATGCAGGTCAAAAATGACTATATGGACCATGGTCCGAATATTAACCGTTTCCGAGAAATCGCAGTTTTCCCGAATTTCGATGCATCAGGCGTTTTCTTCAAAACTCGGTCGGTATCTTAGCAACTATTGATCCTAGGACAATTTCAAGGACACCTTTGGAAAGAGCACAAAATTTCCTTTAAGATGATCGTAAAGTGGGGATAGTTCGTGAAATTTGGATGCCCTTAACGCTCAGCTGAATAGCCGCTTCCTTGAATTTCTCTATTCTTACTCGTTATTCAGCCAGCTGTCATTTTACTGACAGCTCTTGGAGGAAGAGTAGGACTTCTGGAAAAACTTCTAAAATTATCAAGCTTTCAAATGACCTGCTTTGTTCGGGGTTTTGTCTTTATTCCTTCTGAGATACAGTTCGAAATAGTTGAAAAGTCGTCTTAAATGTTTGGAAACGTATGTTTACGATTGCCCTCGAGAGGGAAACAATTTGCTTCCGAAAGCTCTTTACGAACCTTTTTGGTGAATTGTTCTCTCCGTTGAGACTGCTGAGTCCAGTTACCTTGCTGGACTTACTCCAAAAAAGGTCATACTAAGTGCTTGAAACTGCAGGTCACTGCTCAGAACCTGGGGGTTCTGATCTGTAGGATTCAAGGGTGGCTGCCAACTGTCACTTCCGTTCCCACCCTCCCCTTCGGCAGATAATTCGTAGAGATTGGTGGAAACAGACAGTGATAGTCAAACTCAAAGCCAACTGCTTAGGCCGGGGGCTCAAATAACCCCCCAAACAAATAACTCCCTGCTGCTAACTCGTATACGACCCTTGGACAAAAAAAAACAAAAAAAAAACACGAGCAAATACAAATTTAGAACCGATTGGAATCCCTCACCAACCTGAATGACATAAAGAGCATTTTTTTGAACGAATTTTCCCTTTTCTATGGCAATCGCAACCATGCGTTTCCCAACGATTTAGACAAGGGCTTCATGCATTTTGAACTGTTGCTCCAAAAAAAAAGGACAAAACCCCGAACCAAGCAGGTCATTTGAAAGCTTACTAACTGTAAAAGTTTTTCCTGAAGTCCTACTCTTCCTCCGAGAGCTGTCAGTAAAATTACAGCTGGCTGTAATTATTACTTGTAATTATTAAGAATAGAGAAATTCAAGAAAGCGGCTATTCAGCCGGGCGTCCAAATTTCATGAATAACCCTAACTTTACGATCATCTTAAAGGAAATTTTATGCTCTTTCCAACGGTGTCCTTGAAATTTACCCAGGTTCAATGGTTGCTAAGATACCGACCGAGTTTTGAAGAAAACGCCTGATGCATTGACTATCAGGAAAACTGCGATTTTCTCAGAAACGGTTAATATTCGGACCATGGTCCATATAGTCATTTTTGATCATTTTTGATCCGTGAAATCAATTTAGCAGCGAGATCAATCGTTAGCTTTGGCAATTCAGACTTGCCTAGGTTTTGTATTGTCCATAACCTATTTTGAAAATTGATTTTCCATTCAGTTTTGGCTGGTTGGAAGGGAGTGTTCGCCTTCAGCGGTATGAGCGGGAGGTATGAGCAGCTCCAGCCCTGGGACAGTGTGTGAATCAAGTGCATTTATCAAATTTTTGAAAAGAGGCTTGAGAATGGCTAACGCGTAAATTTTGTGCCAAATTTCAGCACAATCCGAGCATTTTAAGTACCTGGTCTGGGGAAAAAACCCTTCAAGTAGGCAGTCCCCATTTTTTATGTTCGTGAATTGTGAAATCTGATGTTTTGAAGGGAGCCACACAACTCCTTCAAAACCAGATTTTGCCCGTTCTGATCTTTCAAACCCCAACTTTGAGGCTTCTGGACATTCAAATACGTTATTTTGGTTGGCCCAAGTTTGTCGGGTTGGACCTCTGAAAACTCCAAAATTCGATGCGTTTTCTCTCCGGGAGAGCAAATTTGGCTCTGTCATGAATTCTGCAGTAGAATCTGGCTGTGTTATTCAAAAACTTATACATAAGTCCCTAAAACTGTGACTATTTAGCCAAGAACCTGTTGATTTGGATCAACATACTTGGGCTAAATGGCCCCACTAATGAAAATCCTTCAGCGCCCCTAAAGGACACTTTTCACCCCTCCCCCCTCACAATATAGAGTGTATTTATACTTGAGTCGCAGATTGCCTGTGATGAGCAATGATGACAATCTGCGACTCGCGTCTCTTGTTTGGTTATTAGGATATAATTGAAGTAACTGGTTTTTGCGACAAAGTTAAGGCGTTTGGGGTGATTTAATTGGTTCCTAGGGGGGCAATAACAAACAGCTTGCTTCCTTGTTGATTGACCGTAGGCGAGCTTGGGAAAATATCCGATAGGTAGCATGCGATGTTTCTTTATGTTGTTGCAGAAGTCTGTGGAGGGGTAATGGGCTGATGGCCAGTGACCTTTTGTTGATATCAGTACAGTACAAAGATGTCCGTGAAGGGAAGAAAGTGAGTTTTCGTGTGCGTGAGAGAAGGGGTTTAAAGTGCGAACAAGATTTCTGAGAATTCGAGCTCCAACTCGAAAGGTAGAAGACGAGACAAAGAAAAACGTGAAATTACTCGATGAGAGGCGATCAGGTGAGGGTCGTTTAGTAGCTCCACGTCAGCTGTTTACATTGGGGCGTTGTGTGGTTGGTTGGTCAGGCATCTTGAGGGGGGCGGTGTTTTGTGTGTGCGCGGGGGACATCACCTCATTCGTTCGTGCAACTGAGGAAGTAACGATGAAGAGGCGGGAGGCGCGGCATTTTCGAAAGGTAACAGTCGGCTTGAAGCAACGTGACAATTCGGACGTTGAGACGAAGACGACAAGAAACGGTAGAGAGCCGCGTGTTTTGTTGTGTCGAGCTGGTCGTTTTGGGCCGACATGCCCGCCCAGAAATTTTCGGACAAATATTCTTTGAAAACGCTCAGCATGGAACCAGCGGGCATTCTACCACCGAACCAGTCGCAACAGCATCTGGTCGAAGAGGGTGACTCGGTGCCCGCTTTGAACAGAATTGAAGATGACTCGAAAGGTGGTTCGGAACAAGTTACGTGGTTACATTGGTTGACGGTGATAGTTTTGTGCTACGTGAACCTGATCAATTACATGGACCGTTACACAATCGCAGGTAAGAACCTCGAGTTTCCTCAACAAAAAAGTAGTTGAGTCACTTTCATCCTGTCCCAGATAATTTCGTGTCAAAGCTCATCAGCCGACTTGCACTTTCAAGGCCAGGATTTCTTAATTGGTCGGGTGTTTTTGTTGATAAACCGGTTTCATTCATCCTAAAACAGTGATGACAAAATTGTTCAACAGGTTACCAGCATCCTATCTCCGGTGGAGGGGGGGGGGTTACACTCGGGGGTGAGTTAGGCAAAATCTGAGTCAATTCTTATAATTACAGGGATATTGCCTTGAAAGTATACGATCTCATAATTACACTTATTTATGCATCGTTGTTTCCTTCATAGCGTCACAATTAGTTTCGTTTACAATACAATGAAATGCCATTTGTCAACGATTAATTACTTTGTTTCCGTAGTGGCGTATGTACCTGTCATTGTCGTCGAAAAATGCTGAGTGAAGAGAAAAACGTTTTGAGTCGAGTATTCTACGTGTTGATTAAAGGGGAGGGGTCTTCCCTAATTTAAATTTCAATGCAAGGATTGCGTTTTCTATGTTCCGTCCGGCCCTCTCACTGTCATACGTATCTTACGAGGGATTCAGGTTTAGGTCCTTATTTACCCGGAAAGATTTCAGTCTCTTTGACTGTTGAGACCACACCTATCTAGGGGTTTTTTTTTTTTTTTTTTGCGTGATTATTTGGTTAATAAAGATTTGAATCAAACGAGATATCTAGTCTAAGTAGAAGTCTTCCATGTTTTGTGAGAAGGAACAAAGTTTGGTCATTGGGATGAAAGTTCATCAAATTTTCTAGGTTGCGGAGAGTAGCGAGAGAATGGAGTAGAACGACAAATTAAGGGAAGCTGTAAGCCGGTGAAGCGTATCAAAATGGAAAATATGATTCTGGCTATTCAATCATGGTGATGGACGACGACCGGCTTCGGGGTCGCAATGGAAATTCCCGATCATATCTTTGGGTGGAATAAGTCACATGAGCGAACGTGTATGTCAAATTTCTTTAATGAACTTGAAAGTGTTGAACTCAAAGTGCGGTCCCGACTCAGTTTCTGGCACTAAGGCCTTCGGCTTACAGGCATCAGCTTCAAACGGGCCAGTTCCCTTGTTATGGGGTCACTGAGCAGAGTGGCCTAATTGGGATATAAAACGCGTTTCTCGCATGTACATCATTTTCCTTACTGCGATACTTTTCCAATACCGAATAATTACTCATTCTTAACCGAGTAATGTACTCAAAAGTTAGATGGATATGATGATTAATTCTATCTGACGACGATGGAAGGGCATAGCCCAACACGATTCGAGTTTCGAGAAAAAATGGCTCCCCGGCGGGGATTTGAACCCGCAACCTCTGGATTACCAGTCGAGCACGCTGCCAATTGCGCCACGGAGACGCCTTTGGGAGTCGTACTCCGAGGGATAAGCTAAGCCGAACCCCACCCAGGTTCATTGTTTCTCGAAACTCTAGGCGTTTCTCCTGATCGGTAAACCACGCCGAATTTTATCTTATCTAGATGGTGTTTGATGGATACGATGAGTAATTCTGTCGCCGGAATCGTGTTGGGCTATGCCCATCCATCGTCGTCCGGATAACATCAGTTCAATTAATTTATTAATTAAAAATACCAGCGACAGAATTACTCATCATATCCATCAAACACCATCTAGATAAGATAAATTCGGCGTGGTTTACCGATCAGGAGAAACGCCTAGAGTTTCGAGAAACAATGAACCTGGGTGGGGTTCGGCTTAGCTTATCCCTCGGAGTACGACTCCCAAAGGCGTCTCCGTGGCGCAATTGGCAGCGTGCTCGACTGGTAATCCAGATGTTGCGGGTTCAAATCCCGCCGGGGAGCCATTTTTTCTCGAAACTCGAATCGTGTTGGGCGCTGCCTTCCATCGTCGGCCGGATAACATCAGTACTCAGAAGTATTTACTGTAGAACTGGATATACGCAAGCTCAAGAGGAAAGCTTGATTGTTGCTTATACACATGGAGGTTTTTCTCTAATCCTGTTTTTCTTATAGGCAGGTTTCCCGATCATGAACTTTCTTATATAGAGGTTTTGGGAAATTAAAATACTTTGGCCAATCAGAAAATCGTTTGTGTTATATACATGCGTATATGTACCTTATTGTTTGCTCAACTTTTTAGATGCCTTTCCCTAAGAGATAGTGACTTTTTTTTAGGAGGAATGATCATTCCGAACTGTAAAATAAAAGACAGGGAAAGAAAGGATAGGCAAGAATTGGTGGGAGCAGAAGCTTCAGTGTTTCTGGCTCATGCCTTTGTCAAAAAATCCTGAGTAGATAAAAATTACGAGGATATCTACTTTCGACGGTTCGAGACCGTCCAGAGGTGCAATCTTTCTTATACGGAGGTTAGATTGGGTTAAAAATCTTGCAGGGTCCTACGATTTTTTTTCTTATATAGAGGTTGCTTATAACCAGGTTCTGAACGCAAAATCTTTCTTATAACCAGGTTCTGAACGCAAAATCTTTCTTATACGGAGGTTAGATTGGGTTAAAAATCTTGCAGGGTCCTACGATTTTTTTTCTTATATAGAGGTTGCTTATAACCAGGTTCTGAACGCAAAATCTTTCTTATAACCAGGTTCTGAACGCAAAATCTTTCTTATACGGAGGTTAGATTGGGTTAAAAATCTTGCAGGGTCATAGAGGTTTTGGGAAATTAAAATACTTTGACCAATCAGAAAATCGTTTGTATTATATACATGCGTATATGTACCTTATTGTTTGCTCAACTTTTAGATGCTTTTCCCTAAGAGATAGTGACTTTTTTTTAGGAGGCATGATCATTCCGAACTGTAAAATAAAAGACAGGGAAAGAAAGGATAGGCAAGAATTGGTGGGAGCAGAAGCTTCAGTGTTTCTGGCTCATGCCTTTGTCAAAAAATCCTGAGTAGATAAAAATTACGAGGATATCTACTTTCGACGGTTCGAGACCGTCCAGAGGTGCAATCTTTCTTATAACCAGGTTCTGAACGCAAAATCTTTCTTATACGGAGGTTAGATTGGGTTAAAAATCTTGCAGGGTCCTACGATTTTTTTTCTTATATAGAGGTTGCTTATAACCAGGTTCTACTGTATTTGAAACAATAGGTCTATTCGTTTTTCGTCCCTGACTACTCCGAGCAGCACGAAATTTTGTAACCTCACGGGTTATCATGTGAAATAACGTGAAAAAATAATTGAAGGTTAGTACTTTCAGTGCTAATAGTGCAGCTCCGGACGACAAACGAATAGACCTAATACTTTTTCGATTCCTATGTGGAGTTTTATTTTTTTGAATAAAACAAACAAAATTAATAGTAAAACAGATATTCAAAAAAGCTAAAAAACCCAGTATCGAAATGAAGCGTCGGAATCATAAGCATCGTTACCAGGAGTATTCACTTGCAGTATCTTACCCAGCCAAAAAAAAAAAACGCTGCGAATTATCGAACAATGCCTTATTATTTCGACTGTTTATAGGTTTATTATTCATGGATGTAGTCAAATCCGGCGTGAAATTACATGAAAATCGACACCCCACACCCCTATGATCCCAAATCCTTTGAAAATCCCCATTTTGGACCCGCTTTTGGCCCATAAAACCCCAGGGAGTTATTTGATCAAACTGATCAGATTTTAGGACCAACTAGACCCCAAATGGAGTCTATGTGCGAAAGAACGAGTTTTTTCGAGCAATCCTAGGGCAAGATTTGGCCCGGACGGCGGACGGACATTTTTTTTTTATTGCAGATTTGGATTCTACGCACTTTGAAACGTAAAACTACAAATTTTGAGGGGGGGTCAAAAAATTTTTTTTGCGATACGATTACAAAGACTTATTATTGAGAAATAATAAGTCAACAATTGCTGCATAAGCTCGAGGGAAAAAAAAGTGTTTTTGGATATCCTAAATTAACAGAACGGCCAAAAAGAGAGAGAAGTTTTAACTGTTCTCTAAAATTATTGAATATCACTCGGTATCGAAAAACAGTATCGATACAAAAAATTTTGGGCAACGATTGCAAGGTATCGATACTTAACTCTATTTCCCAGTATGAATTTTCTCTTCAAATTGTGTAATTGGGATTAAAACTCAACGTGTTGTTCTTGAAAAATAAACAAAATGCTGAAGCAAAATTGCTACAGCCGGAGCTAAATGGCCTTAAAATTGCAAGCTTCGAGTTCATCTCTGCTAGTTTCTGATCTTAATTTGTGTTGAATTACTACCTTCGGGGCTAAAAGGCCACAAAATTGCAAGCATAAGAGGCGAGATCGAAAGACATAAATAGCTGGGAAATTAAAATTTTTTGTTTTCTTTAAACGAGACGTACACGGGGCTGGTCGGCTTCGCCTGAGCCCAAAGCTTGACGAATACCCACGAAATTGTAACATTTTTTTGCTAAATATCTACGAAATGACAAAATGGATGACACGGAGAATTTGTGAGGTGCTGATTGATTCAGGAAGAAAATTACGAATCTACGAGATCGTAACATTTTGAGCTGAATATTTCCGAAATTGCTGATTTCGGCCTTTATTTCAAACGATTACAAGTTTTTGGGCTCTTGTTTTGTTGACTCGTGGAAGCGACGAAATGCATCCATGCTTAACCGAAAATTTCAGTGTCTTTCCTCAATTTTATCTGTGACGATAAGTCAAGGCTCAGCCTTTCGTCGGCCTTCACACACATGGCGCAGTCAGACTAGCTGACTCCCCCCCCCCCCATGGTGATGAACAGGTGCCTGTTGTTCCGTATTTATTCTTAATATAGTCGCCTGGTTGTATCCACGATAAAGTGAAAAATAATTTTCTTCTGTCAACTGAAAATACATAAGTTCATCAAATAAATTAAGGTTGTAGATTGAATGATTGTTTTGTCTCAACTATCACATAACTTACCTACAGACAATTCTGATTATTGTCTCTAGAGAAAGCTTGAATGATTACCGACTTTGTATTCTGAAAACTGGGTTAAGGAAAGAAAAATTGAAAATTAAATCGGCGTTGATGTCTGCTACCGTTTTCACTTGGGATTATCCTTAATGAATAGGACTCCTTTTCATTAGGCGTCCAGGCCGAACTAATTAGTGAATGAAATTAAAGAGATTCGCGTTAAGAATGCTTAGGTATAATGAATTGAATTCAGGTAAGCATTTCGCCGTTTTTTTTCCGAGCCTTCGAATTACGTAAGCGGCCGAGACCTTAATCCTCTCCGCCACCTCCTTTTTTTGTATTTTTCGCGCTGGGTCAGTATCCGGAGTCGGAGGCGTTCATGAAAACTCGCAATATTACCCAATTCCCCGGAACTTTTGAGTTTCGCGTCAGATTTATTATTAGCGTTCATAGCTTATTTTTATGCATTTTGGACTAAAAAAAATCTCCTTCTCTGACCCAACGCAAATAACATGAAATAAAAGCAGCTTTCTTGGAATATATGTGGTATTATTCTTATTTGGGTTGTTGTATTATGAACTGATGGATTTACCGATGCGTTTGAGCTTTTTAGGATTTTGATAAGGGGGTGGAGTGCTTTTTTTCGATTGCACAAAGATCCTTGTTTTCATGAAACGTGAGTTTTTGGGTTTCCTTGATATTTAATTTTATTGCATTCTCCAACTTCCGTCTGGTTTTTGTAGATCAAATTGCTGTTTAACCAACTACCCAAAACGTTCTAAGGAAGTCTAGCGGTGATAATTATGAGAAGGGGTGGGGGAGCACGCTTCCATGAGTTTCTAAAGCGTAGGTAGTTTTAAATAGCATCATTATTTATTTATTTATTTCATATTTACAGGGCGGGGGGGTATTCTTTCGAGGAGTCGTGTCAATAAGTCCATCTTCCGGATTATGGAGACCACCCCGTTAAAACCAAACCGTTTCTTTCATTGTAACACCGTCGCCCGTATTTTCGAGTTGGGATTACATATCATTTTGGCTGTTAATAATATTTAAAGTATATAAGAAACAGAGATTCTGTAGAAATCAGTTCCATTCGCCCTAACAACCGTGAGCGTGGCTATACAGAAGTTCAAGTTCACTGTAATCTGTCGTAAACGTGTTTTACGACGACCCTCCCAACCTTCCGCTTCGGCTCCCATTACTATGCATTTACTCGCGAGACAAGTCGACGCGTCCTCAGCCATTCATGCGTGACTAAGCCGGCTGTGTCTGTCTGCCGGTGATATGTGAAGCCTGCGGCTTGGCGAGGTTGCCTTTTAAAATACAAATAATAAATAAAAACGACGAAACAACACTCGGAAATTGGATGTACGAAAAATTGGAATCGTTTCTCCTGCATACCTCACCCCTCCCTCCCAACCACCGCGTATAAAATATAATTATTAATGTTCTAATCCTTTGTTTCTTTGTTGTTTTTTTTTCAGGTGAGGTAATTTTTGTGAGAAGATACGTACATGACATTCAAAACATCACACCTCGGTACAACCCGGGGCTCGACCTGTTCCGTTTTTCAATTCAAGGTAGGAAATGAAAGGCAAAGTTATTCGGATTGAATCTGGGCGGTGAAAAAGCGCTAGAAGTTATAATTTCTACTCTCTCAATAAGGAAAGTTTCATTTTGGTGCCAGTTTCTTGGTGTAGGGGGGGGGGGGGTGATAATGAGTTGAGCTGCCAGCCACCCTTTTCAAGGCGTAGAGGTGTAAATTTCCGTTACTTTGTTTAGCATGTTTTTTTTTGTGGGAAGGGGGTAAAATGGCTGACCATGGTAATTTCCAGGTATAGTTACCTTTGAAATCAGAAGCTTGACATGAGTACGAAGTTTTACAACAATTAACATTTTTGTGTCACGAGAGTTATTTCCCACGCGATCCCCCATGATTTCCCATGTTTTTTTTCGTGGGTGCAATCGGTAATTTCCTCTTGGAATTTTCTGTCTGTTTTTTCTCTCCCCCCTCTCCTTCTTCTATCTTCTTCCTACGCCCTAAGTTTTTAAGCATTAACAACCGCCACAGGTATGTTCCATACATGGATGGTCGGAGAGGGAGGGGGTGTGACAGCGTGGTACTGCTTGGCACGGCTTGATTTGATACTGTAGGCCTAAATTATTGTGTCTTGTAGAAAGAGTGATGTTTCAAAATTATTTATCTTATCTCTGCGGGATATTTAAGCAGTTGAGGTTGGTCTGTTTCGGGGGATAGCTAAAGCAAAGAAATTCTTTCGATTAACATTGGTCGAAAATGGGTGGGGGGGGGCAGGGGCTTTCTCATTCGAACGCTCTAATTTTAGATCTTTGTGTAGTATTTTTGAATGAAATGAGCTGAGTCACATTTCGGAAATCCCATCCCGCGACCTTATTTCCTTCCTACTTACAACTATGTACTCGGATAGGGATTTTTTTTTCCGCGTATTATTTTCGTTGAATCCTCTCACTCAACCCCTCCAACCGTGACCCACCAGTTTTCGCCCCTTCCTTTTTCTCCTAAGTCACCTGACACTGTTTCACATGAGTGACGTCACCGTCATACGATTCGTTCCCTAGACCAATGAAAAGCGTCTTACTTAAGTTGCGCCCACTTGTGCAGTGCCCCTCCCCCCACACCGGGGTAAAAGCGAAAAAGAAAAATCTTCTTTCCTGGCTAGCTCGAAACACTCTCTTTAGCCGGTATTTGGGTGTTCAAGATGTGAAGGGAGGAGAGGTCCCACCGGTTTGTTTGAAGAATAGGTTGAGGCAGACACAATAGTACCGGTAAATGGGCTATTTATAGGTGAGATTTATAGGCCTTCTATGTGTTCAGAAGAAGGCATTATTCATACTGAATCACATATTTCTCAGTTTTCGGGAAGAAGGGGGTTCTTATTGTGGTTGAATCTACGCATATGTATACTGTTACTCCTCACCTATTACATATCTAGTGCTTCACTGTATGTAAAACATTGATGTATGGGGGTGCACTATAAATTGACTTATTTTAAAGCTCAAAATGTCATGATGATTTTCACTTAATTCATCACAGAGAGTGAGGATACATTTATTACGGGCCGCGTAGGTAGTGATTAATCAGTTTGATATTTGGGCAAGAAATAAATCAACACGCTCCTCTAAATGAAGCCCTCCTTCTGTCTGTCCCTTCTAAGTAAGAGGGAATACGGATAGGGCGAATATTTTTGATATCTTATATCCTCCCTTATTAATTTTCAACCCCCGTACCGTAGCTTCATGAATCGAAAATTGACGTGGCTTGGTCTCTTCTCCCCCCCACCCTCTATTCACGGCTATTTATCTATCTAACAGTATACACCCCATCAAATCAAGTTACAAAAAATTCCTTTAAAATTGATGAAGAGAGGAGACCGTTTGGATGATATGAATGGATTTCCCTCTTCCTCAATTCTGTACCATCGGCTAATCGGAAACCCAAACTGTTCATGCTGGTAGGGTGGGTACTTGTATTTAGGCTGTGAGGACGTGAAGTTAGAAAAGGGATGTCTCTGTGACGCGGGGCTGTGCCCTGAAGTGGAAAAACTGAGAGTTTTATTCGAGGACTTCCCCCTTTTCTCTAATGAATTAAACTTCTCTGCTGTTTTTTACTTTTGAAAGTTCTGGAAATTACTCAGTCTTTTCAGCCCAGATTTTTCACTTGATTGAGTCTTGTAGTTAGCAAAAAAAAAACTTTTTTATTACCTACTTCAATTTCCAACTCTTTTTTCTCTTTTTTTCAAACTCTAGCTATACCTACCCTGTTCAGACGGTAGTCATTGACGTAGTCACGGTGTAGGTTGAGCGCTTACCGTCAGCTCGGTTATTCTGACTTGATAGACAAGAGAGGCCCCATCGTGACTATCGTAAGCGCGCTGGTGACTCCTTCGTTGGTCGCTGTATTACCTCAAGGTCGTAATTTCGGTTAAAAATGGGGGGTGATATGCAAAGCCGGGTCATGCTTTGGCCTGTTCCATGGCTAAATATCGACTCCCCCCCCCCTACCATTTTTCGGGTTGAGTACAGTCCTTGGCAGAATAGTCAAACCCAGCTTTGTTGTGAGATCCTATTTTCGGCCCATAAACTGATGAAGAAGCACCAGACTATTAATGAAAATAATGATAAACTGATCTATCGATTCGAAAACAGGAAAATAGCCACTGCGTAATCTTGCCACTTTTCACACAATGAAATTGATAATTACAATGCAGAGGGCGGAAATAAGGCTTTGGCAAATAAAAAAACAAGGTTCATGCGAGGAAAGCAACTCGAGTTTGACAGTTTTGAGATGTCCCGTCTTGTTATACAGTCCTACCCTTTGTCCAATTTATTTACTCCTGGAATCTCGGTCGCCACTTCAGATTTTTTGTTGACATGAAAAAAGTTTGATGGTATTTTGACTGATCCCCCCCCCCCTCTTTTCACTTGGGTAATGAGCAGGTGCTGAAGTTTTGTAATTGGTACGCCCTCTTTTACAAACGAAGCATGGACGATTTTGGCATTCGTAATTAAACGGTCTCGTTGCCCGCTATTTTTACAATGTTTGCTTTGACGAATAGCTGTTTTTTTGTAGAAGACTAGCGCAAAGTCTGTTGCAACTCGCTAGAAGCGATTAAAAAAAATGTAAAATTCGTGCATATTTCACGGTGTTTTGGATTTCAGCGTGGAAACGTGCTAACGACGACAAAAGCTCTTGAAATTGAAATCAAGTTTTTTTACTTGTATTTGAAATAAGGGTGAGTGGGCGGGGGTTTCCATGAGAAATAAACCAAATAAGTGATCTTAATTTTGCCTGATTCGTAAATCAAACGTGTCAAGTCCACCCAAGGCGGACGCGACGGGTGGGGGCGGGGATTTAATTTTAAGCGTTATTGAAGAACTAACGAGAGGCCTGCTTGTGTGTTGTAAATGTCCGTTTAAAGGCTTAAATAATAGCCTATTAAGGTAACGATTTTCAAAGCTTCATTTAAAAATAAATAAATTTAAACCCCTACGGGATATCCCTTAAACCGGAGGGTTTAAATTACGATTACACCAACCTCTCATCCCTTGTGAGCTCGTAAACGTGGAACGAAACTCTACAATGTAACTTTAACTTCGAAATCAACAGTGTTTGGACGTCTTTTGTTGGCGGCGGGTGGGCGGGGATCTCCTCGGGGACTATAAGGGGGGGGGGGAGAGACTTGAAATTCGAGCGCAGGAGTAACCTGAGGAAGTTGGAAGAGAATTCCCCCCGGGACAATCAAGATTTCTGTGTTACGAAGAGTATCGTCGTCATAAAGCCATATCCAGTATACGCGTATTGGAGGAAGGGCGATGAGCTGTAAACTACACATATCGTTATGGTTCAATGTGTTCTATTCATTTTCTTCTTGTAAGAGTCGTCCTCTCCCTTTTTTCTTTTTATAAAATTCCTGCGACAGCTCGGTGATCATAATATTCGAGGTAGCGGAATTACATCGACTTCCGGATGGTCGGTTTGTGTTTCTTGTTGGACAGAAGCTTGATTGGGATGATGAATGGTGTGTGTTGGTGGTGGCGGCGAGCCCTTACCTTGTCACATTTGATCATCTTCCACTCCGATAACTCAAAACTCCATCTATTACTGGCCTGTTTACAGGTGTCTGACACGTATAATTACGGTTATGTCAAAGGAAGCTCCCCTCCACCGCTCCTAGTGTGCGTTCTAACCCTATCATGTTAGTTGGATTAACGCAAGACATGTACAGACCTTGATTTTCTGGAGGCCTTAACCGGAGATCAGAGTAGTGAGATGTGGGAGGGGGGATCTTAACGATCTCTATTCAAAGTTAAAACTCATATACCAGCGAATGGCTGTAATACCAAGCGTGTCAGGGCTGTGTACCGTGGTACAGGCTGCTTAGGAAGTCGTGGTATCAGTGACGAAGAGAAAGTTTTTATGAGGGTCGGCAGGGGGAGTGTTTTGCTTCCTATGACTAATTTTCTGTTGAATGTAGTCAAAAGGGTCTACCCTTACAACTCCTCACACATGCGAATATAGTCGAAAAACCATTTTTTGGAGGAAATACCTCCAGTATCGTTGGCGATTGGATAATTTCTTGGCCTAATTAACAGTTGTTAAGGCGAACAGATAGCTTTTTTCGAATTTTCTGTCAACGCGTGTTTTCACGTGACCAGATAGTACACCGGTCGACTGGCTCCAATTACTGTAGCAAGTTGATTGGTGCTAGTTCCCTCTGTTTAGACGACGGAGCCAGTCATCAGTATGTCGAACACAATCTGGCTGATAAGATAAGTGGCTGCTGGAAGGTGCCAGCGGCGCAGGAAGGTACCGATGTGTTCACTGACTACTCTCGATGCAAGTCGAAAGTGGAGTGGTACTGGACTGGCGCCAATATGGAAGTGTGTTTATGGGGGATCGGAGTAGCCGAGGACCAACAAACGAACAGAGCTAAAATTTCGGTCGATTGAATCCCCAATTAGATAATAAAACATCATTTTCGTCACACTCTAGTGCAGTGTACTGTAACTGCAATATAAAATGAATAAAACGAAATAATTTCGGTGGGAAGAGTCACTTAGAAAGTTACTTCTCTATCATCATTGGATAATAATTATAGAGTCTTTGAGACGCATTAATTATTCATACGCATTAGTGACAACAACATCGCAAGGCGACGTTGCTGAAACGTCAACATAGTTATGATACTGAAACGTTACTAATATGTTGTTAATGACGTTTCTGTAACGTTATGGAAGTAACTGAAACCAAAATGTAACCATACGACGTTTCAGCGACGTTATTGACACTTTTTGTGCTGATTGGGTAGATGTTTACATGGGGTCAGTCGACTGGCTTCGGTCACAGGTCTCGTGGGAGTGAGATCTGCCATCAAATCTCGAGAGTGTTGCCGGTTGGGTTCATACCGTTGGATTTGGGTAACCCGATCGAGTAAATTAAATTTTCCTCAAAGTGCCTCTTACTCCTAAAACCCTCGGTTTTATGTACAGCAGAAAGTCTGTAATCAACTCGCAAACTTCCTATGTTTCTTCTTCAGACAACAATATGAAGCTGAAACCTTATCTAAAATTGAATCCTCTCTTTCTCCGTCCCACAATATCAGAGCCTTAATAGATTTTCCATGTAAACTTAATTAATTTCGGCTCAACAAGTGTAATCCCCCACAAGAAGAACATCATCCGCGTACACTCCAGCCTCCTCCTTCCATCCATTCAATTCCCCCTCTCCGCTACACCGAGAACCACTGTCTCGTAATAAACCCTCCCCTTCATTTAAACTCTCTCTCGCCGCAGTTTGAAGCTTCCCCTCATAACATCAAGTTATCCAAACTTTGAAGATCTCATAAGCTAGGGAAAACGACCTGGAAGTAAAATGCAAGACGGGTTAATCCCCTTTTCCTTTCGCCAACACTTCAGCCTTCAAGCCACTTGTAATGGTACAAAGATCGTCTGGAAGACAACTCTTGGAAAGAGTTTTTCGTAATAGGCAGGCAATGAGTCTGCTGATAGGAAAATGCCTTCTGAGAAAGGCTTATTAGTTCAGTCAATTGGGGCTCTGGAAAGCCTGTTTCAGGACAAACGTACAGAAGTTTTTTCCTCAACGGATTTATATGTTGGGGGGTGCTGAATCTTTGCCACCAAAAAATCGGTCGGCTTCACGTCGAAAATCGCACAAAACCTTTCACTTTTTGCACTCAATTGCTTGTATCTCTGAACTATGGACTTTTCGATGATGACGCCCCTTAGCATTCATGAAGTAGATTACATTTGTGACAATTTAAGCCTAATTACAGCTCCGTACGACCAATAGTTTCTGAGAAATGAACCCTCAAAAATTGACGAGTGAGTGGGAAACCCAGTTTCTCGACCGAAGTATCGTGAGAGTCTGGGTGCGTACGTACATAAAGCGAGTCATTTTAAGACTCCCAGACGATTTTAAGCCTCCTGGTAGGATAGGTGGTACCGAATTTATTCATTATTTCTTGACACAGTCTCATATTTTTCAGTACAACTGAAAAATGTCTCCTTCCAGCTGTATTTAGGGTAATTTTTGTTATATACCCTAACAGAGCACACTTTTTCAATTATGAAACGCTCGCGTCCAACGGAAGAAATTTTCATAAGCCTTCTCAAAGGAGGTTGGAAGTTACGTGAAATAGTGTTCTTTACATTTTCGCTAAACATTCTGTGGGAATTTTTGTGAGATAAGTTCATAACGCAAGGTCCCCAGTTTGGCTAAATGTTCTTCAGATGCGTGCGTTTATAATTCCCCTCTACCATTTTTCATTATGTATCCTTGATTTCGATAAAACCGGTTCCTCATAGAAAAAGTTAGGCATACGTATTAAATTTTGCATAGTTGTTCACATGGTTTCCGCTATACTATGCGATCGAAGAAAAACGCGAATGGGAACTTGTGACTTTTTTTGTGGTCTTCAAACTAAGCCTAAAAGAATGATTAGTCTACACTATGGTTTCAGAGATATTTCAGCAAATCGAACAAAACGGCCCTCAAATCCAAATTCAAGCTCGTGCAGTGCTGACACCCGACGTGGAATCTTCAGGATTTTTTTAGGAAATGGAAGGAGGTGTATCTGGAAGAGATTGCACCAAACATTTATCAGTTTTTCCAGCTTCAGGCTCCAGCCAATTTTCTTAGCGGCAAAAAATGGTCAATTTTGGACGGGTCATATCTCAGGAACTATTAGTCGCACGGAGATACAATTGGGCTTAAATTGTCACAAATTCAGTCTATTTCAAAAATGCAAAGGAGCGCCATCATCGGAAATTACATAGTTCCAGAGATGTTATCATTGTGTTGAAAAAGTCGGCAAATTTATAGTTTTTTGCGGTTTGCCGTTTCCGTTGACAAAACTACTTCTATACGTTTGTCCCGGCCAAATCCCCTATTGACTGGACTAATGTGCTGAAAACAAAACCTCATCAAGTGCTGAGCAATGGGAAACTTGCATGAATGTCCGATTTGGGGGAAAAGTATTATCAGTGAATTGGCAATGCGGACAAGGATATCGACAGTAGTTGCGGGCAGCGATAACGATCCAAAACGTAATTCAAATTGTATTTATACGACTGTGCACGGATCGTAAATCGAAGAAAAATAACAGGATGTTTATTTGTGCTGGGTTGTTAAAATCACCGAGGTAACAATCACGCTCATCTCGAGCGCTCTGCATCGTTGGGGCTTACTTTTTTTTCTTTCTTTCTTATTTTTTCAAGAAAAAAAATAACTAATAATAGCCTACGGCTACATTGGGCTTCTGGAGTGAACCATCATGGTGTGGGTGGTGGGGGGGTAGGCAATTACTGTTAAGATGCTTTGCTTGAATACTCCGGGCTAAATTCTCGTTTTTGGTTTGGAGAGGGGGGTCGATTCAACTAGGAATATGTTTCCCCCTTGTAGGATTGCCATATTCTTGGGTTAGAGGGAACTTGAAGGGCCAACGTGGAAATAATTTCGTGTAGGGTATAAGTCTATGTGCAGTGGCTAAGTTGTTGTTTCCTTTTCATTTGAATTAATGACCCACGTCCAGTCGAAAACGTCGGGTGTTGATATCTCAATCGTTATTGAAGCGAGCCCCGCCCTCCTCTTCTCGGGCCAATGACATTAGAAATAGCCCCCAAAATCTCATGCCATCGACAGGAAGGAAAAAGTAGTAATTTGCAGAAGTAACTAAGTACCTCTATCTGACTTGAGCACGTCCATTCAACGTTTCAACTTTGTACGAACAGGTGTCCGACAAGTGTCTCTTTATTACATTCTTCAAGACTGCACACAAATAGTGCTGTAAAGACAGAATTAACCCTCCCAGACCGATCTCTCTTAATGATGCCACCCGTACAGTGCTGCATTATTTTATTTTTCATTATGACCTCCCTTCCAACCATCATATATCCCTTGATTTATAGCTCGACCTCTTAAAGAATTTTTCACAAGTCTAGAAAGATGGCCCTATAAAATGATGGGGCATGAGGGATCCATAAACTTCCATTAGAGTCAAAAAGGGTGGTCCGAAGAAGATCCCCTCCTCTCCAACCGTACTGTCGTCTGACTCTCCCTAACCGGTACAAATGTGGACAGGACAAATCCGTAAATTTTTATTTTACGAGGAGTTACTCCGTGAAATACTTGCCTTGTCCTTTTCTTTTATATATTTTTTATTATTTTTTAGTCCATGTAGCTCTGCCGGATTGATGGGTAATTACATACTGCACTTACGAGTCTCGTCTCTTGATATGTTATTGAACTTTAAGGAGAGGGTCTTAAGATTGGAGATAGGAGTCAGGCGAGCAAAAAACTCATGAGTATATGATGACGACCGGATGATTTCGAAAGCTTGTTAACGATAGTACAATGGGAGGGAGTGTACCGTGGTTTTTGCATTCCCGAAACTGATATTTTAGTTTGAAAATACCCTTGCAGTACAGGCTACAGCAGTACATACCTATTGGCGCGCTGACTGGTTGCCCCCCCCCCTCCTCCCCGAACACTCTATTAGTCTTTTTTCCTGATGGCCAATAATGTGGGTAATGACAGGGCAGAGTGGTTGTCTTCTCGCATAATATTTCGTTAAAAGTGTTCAACATTCGATGTTAAAACAACCTTGAACGAATAGCTTCAGCCTTCGGTGACACATAAGATTGCCTACGTGAAAAACACAACATTTTTTTTACGATCACTTCATTGCGTAATTAGCGAACTAACGAACTGGCTATTCAACTTGGAGTAAAGTCGTTGAATACCCAAGTAAAAAAAAAAAAAATGGCCAGAAGCTCGAGCCTCATGAGATGGGTCAATGGGTGCGTCAAGGGGGGTGCTGGTGTGGATCATGAAAACATTCAGGGAGGGGCGATCAACACAGACAACGGAAGCACTTTTGTGTGCCTCAAAATCTGGTAGAACAATCGGATTTTGGGGCTGAAAAGTCAGTTCACAAGACTAACTTATCTGGAGTGTGCTTTGTTTCACACTCATCATACGCCACGTACAGTCTTCTCTGCCATTGGGAGACCATATTCCTCATACCTATAGCTTCTTGCTGAGGGTAAATTACAGAAGAAATGTCTGTCTCAAGATTGTGAGTCGCTCAACGCTTGGGAGAAGGCGATTTTCCCGTAAATCCGTAAATTGGACGATGCATACAATCGTCTACACCGGAGTCGTCAAGGCAAAAAGCTCATTTTCAGCCAGTTTAAAGGGCGCTGACTACTCCTTAGGCTACATTTGTTGAGTGAGCTTTGTTCTGAGGGCTCGTAAGTCGCGTCCGGCTCTAATCCCAACGTTTTGAAAGGATATTCTTCTTTATAAAAAGCTCTCATGATGCCGGCGTTTTCGGCGGCTTGGGTGGTTTGGGGGGGGGGGCTGGGAATTTTTCCGCTTACGTTCAGGCTACTATTCTCATTCTGAAGCCCTAGTTTCACGGTTGCGAAGCTGAGTTCTGAATTGGAAAGGATAGAAGGCCCTATTTTATGAAGATTTCCTACTTCTTGTGTCGGATTGGTGGTTTTCCTACTATTTTGTGTCTAGTGAGTTTTTTCTTCCCCTCCCCGCTCATAATTCACGGATAAATTGGCAAATTTTTCTCAGCAGCCTATCCTTGCCCCGTACTGAGTACGCCCCTGTCTCGTATACTTCCCCGCGCCCATCGTGAGGGTGGGCATTTTACAAGTGTTCCTGTGATTGGCTAGTTGCCATCCCATGCCAGGCTGGGTGAAGTTCGCTCTGGGCTAGATTCTCCTGTCAGCGAGAGGAAGATTTCAAGTTCCGTCAATATGTTTAGTCCGTTTTTCGAACAATACAATCATTTTTTTATACGAAACATTCGATACGGACAACTTGTCAAGATAATACCGAGAAAGTAAAAAGGACTAGGATCCCTGTGGGCCTGTGGCTTTTTAGAACTCCCTGAGAAACCGTGCCCGACACATTCCCCTACTATGATGCCTTTTCAAGTCGGAGAGAAGTGGTCCACACAGAGTAAGAATAGGCATAGACCCGCAGAGCACTATTTCAGAGGTTTCATTTTCCTATTTAGTTAGAGGCCCCGCCCCCATGCGTTCACCCATTCATACGTTTATGGATATAAATAATTTAATAAGTGTACGCGTATTTAATAAGTGTAATACGTATAAACCGTATTCTACATGAACGAACTGAAAAAAAATAAAGATATTTCAGGGCGCAAATTATGGTAAATGTACGCGTTGCTTTCTCCCCATCCTTATATTTATAGCGCAATTTAAAACAGGATAATATAAAAATACAAATAAACGATAAAATGTCTTCCCATGAAGCGTGGAAACAAAACGTGAAAAGGGCTAGAAGGGTTCGTTCGGTAACGTACAGGGAATTGTTGTGACAAGGAAGTTAAGAATTGAGGCACGTGGGAGTCTACCAACGAGCAGGGAGGGTCTTTAAATACATTTCCCAAACTCGTTGAAAGAAGACATGAAGACGAGCCTCGTCCTTACGAATGACACAATTTTAAAGATGGGTGTGGGTATTGGAGGCGGCGACGAGGAGGAAAATGACGAAGGGGCGGGAAAGGGTATGGCTGCGGATTTTCGCTTGCGGTGTCTTCGAAATCTCACCCCCGATTTCTTTGTTGCGCGACGAGAATTTATTATAACCAATCGTCCTGTAGGTTTCGAATGAGATGGACTCGTAACAAAAAATATAGCTGGGCGCCTGTACACGGACTGAGTGTAAAAATAGATAACATCCCTAGGACATCCCTAGCATCGGACTATTTAAGAGCTGTGTTCGTTTTTATTTCGTGTCTAGACTCTCACGCATGAGTTCTAAGAAACTCACGCTAATTAACTTTTGATTCAAATTTTTATTTACACAATAAATTAATTTTATGTCCCTGGCAGAACAACTATAGCTTTTAATCACTTCATCTAGCATTTACGCAAGAAATAAGCCATCGGCGACGAAGGAAATTTAAGAGCTTTACGAAATACAGTAGTTGTGGAGTACTCTACTACGTATAAACCTTAGTCTTGAGCTGTAATCGTGAAATTTCGCAACAGGTCCACACTCGAGTAACCACGCTGAGTCATTGAGAACGTTTTATAAATACAAAATATCGTTTTATACAATGACTCCTTGAAACACTCAAGCTCACATGGGTGCGGGTGTATCATACGAAAGTTATCGATGGGGAAATTCAAGAGACAAAGGATTAGCGTTTGAAATGACATGGACAAGTGGGATCACCTCGAAACGGATCCATATTTTCTGGTATGTAATCATAAATTAGGCTTACTTTGATTCCGTATATCGGGAGTGCAACATCGAAGGCTTTGGGTTCACCATAAGTATCATAAGCCTAAACCCTAAGCCGCATAAACACAGGAGAAGGGGGGGGGAATCAGTGGATCCAGCGGACTGCTGCGGTGGGCTCTTTCTCGAGGGACTTCAAGGCAGTTGAGGGGCGCAGCCTCCCGTTAGCGGGAATTCGTGGGCTCCTGGATAACGGTTCGAAGCAGTCTTTGGGCGATGGAAAGATCACCACGAATGCATCGTGGTCAATCATGATTTTCGGTTTCTTCAGTGCTAGTTCTAGCAGTGGACACTACGGGTCCCAATGCCAAATCCGGACCCCTCCGTCCTGATGATTTATGGTTAGGCCCTTTTTTTTGATGGCTTTTCCAGAAAAACAAGAATGATCCTAGAAATCCTGAATCCGGAAATGAAACATTTAGTGCAAGAACACGCAATAGTGACCATGTAGCCTAGCGCAGCTCGAGAAATTGGCTGTCCGTGGAAGGAACCGTTTTACAGTGTGCCGATTGTAATCAATGAGCTCTGAAAACTTGAATTTTCCTTACGTTCTTTCCATGGCAGGAGTGTTACGGTCCAAAATTTGAGCCCTGGGGCACCCTAAAAGCCCATGACAGAGGAGGTGTCTCTGTTCAGGTCCGTGGACTGTCTTCCACCCCATTTTCAATGGCACGCGTGTATTTTGCACGGCTGGGGTATCTAATATTTTTAGTGACAGAGAGCATGGCCGCTCAAGATCGCCATATTGTATTTCAATCATTTGTCAATTTTGTTATTTGAACTACAAATTTATAGGCAAACAACATCATCCAATATTTGTTTGTTCGCCAATCGATTGCGACAACTGTTTGCCTTTTTTTCGTTCGATTTGCGATTAATAAACTGTCGCTTGAGAATCATTAATTAGCTTACATCACCTTTATACATAATGAACTGTTTTTGAAAATCCCGATTTGTGCTGTAAGGGGGGGGGGAGTGTTCTTGAGAATTTACATAGCACACGTTTAAGCGGCAGATTAACCTACCCCCTCCGCCGCCCCCCATCGTTCGTATACTCTTCATTCATGAAGACTCATTCACTAAGTCTAGTGCGTCAACTTTCTGAGCCAAACACCCTTGAAATCACTCTCAGACGGTGATTATTTCTCATTATGTAATACCCCCATTTGCTGAAAGCGTGACCCTCTCACCCCCTTCCCTTGATCATTGTGACAATTCCTAGAATTTCCGCTTTTTTGTGTGTAAATTATAGAACAGCCGTGGATAGGTGGGAAGTCACTCGATTTTCCTCGTGCTGTTTACTGACCATAAAAAAAATTGACCCACAACTAATTAAGATACCCGCCCTGAGGACATTGCGTTACTGCAGGCTTTACCTCAGCCTGAAAAGAACGTTCCAATCAAGAAAAAGGAAAATACATTCGGCAATCGAAAGGCAGTACATACGAAAACAGTGCTCCAACTTATCTCCATTCTTCGAGCGTATTTACCGATACGCCTCTTTCTTTTTATTCTTTTAAGGAAATTGGTTTTCTTGTACAAAATAGTTGCAGGGTAGGGACGGTAGAGTGGCAAAGCAGAAATTCCCCTCCCCCACTCAAACTGTTTTCGTTTATACTTTCAGAAGGTGGTGCATATATACAGCTCAAACAAAAGGGGTTGTGGAGTGGAAGCTAAGAAAATAGAAAACGCTTGCAGTATCGATGAAGGGAGGAGGGAGAGTAAAAAAACCCCGGGGGGGGGGGTCGAAAATAAAGAAGTTCAAAGTTTATTTGATATTGTGAGTCACGAGTGGGGTGGGGGTATGGAAGTGCTTTTATTTACTTCGTCTGGGGTTGATGAGTGGTAAGGAAAATTACGGCCCCGGCCCCGATGTCTTGATGAAAATTCCATGAAATTACTCACGTTTTTTTTTTGTTTCCGAAGGACGGATGTCATTGCTTTTGACATTTCCGTTGTCTGAATGTGTCTTTTTAAACGGAATGATAAGACAAACGATTAGTAGTCCCGGCCCATAATTAATCACTGGCACGTGGATTTACAAGCCAGAAGGGTTTATTGAATTATACATATATTAATTAGGTTTGTTGAGATACATACTTTGAAAAATAAAACTTTATTTGTAATTATTTTACTGTCGTAGAATTTAAACCACTCCACATCCACATCGGGGTTTTGGAGATTTGAACTACTGCATTCTCAAATGCCACAAAAAAGGCTGTTTTAAAGGTTTTCGATCGAAATAATGGGTCTTTGGTAGATCTCGGTTAAATGAAGATTTCTGGTCTAACGATTAGACCAACTCTCGTTTTTTTGGTGTTTCCCATATTTTCGAAACTCGGAATGATCAAATAGAGGGATTCCAGTGAGTTTTGGTAGCTCTCAAATTCCCCCACTAGGAACAGTTACTGTTTAATTAAAAGCTTGGGGATTTGGTCCATCCGCCCCCGTCACACCTCCCTCCTTCTTTTTCACCATCCTATGGCTTTAAAAGCCACGCTCTGCACTCATGGCTGATGCCACAACTTATTGAGAAAAAAAAGGGGGAAGGGTTTGGAATTGTCCATTAGGGCACCGAAGGGTTGAGGTTTTGATTGTGAAAAAGAGCCGAAAACCCCCCTTCTTTTATATATTTCTTTTAGAAATCTCGAATGTTTACTTCCTTTTCTGTTCCCTAAAAGGACTCTCTTGAGCTCTCTTACTCTCTCTCCCTTCAGTGTTTGAAAAGACAAGCACCTTTTTATTCAGCACGATTTTATCCTTTGGGTATAAATGTTTCTCACCTCTGAATTCAAGTTGGCTTTTTTGTCACTCACACACACCCCTTCTCTCATGATCATTCAAAACCCACCCCCACCTTATCTTAGAATTGGATTACCAAACTTAGTTCCTCTAGCTGGGAAACCATAAAGTCTCCCCACGCACCACCCATCGCTATCCAATTTCCTTGCGTCCAGCCACGTTTAAAATGCCAAAAATGTCCGATTCCACCTTAGTTCCTAAACGCGACGAACCCTATATACAACTTCGGACTGGGCGTTGCCAACGAAAACACCTGTTTTCTACATAGTCAATTTCTTTAAAGGTTGCCTCGTTCGAGTGAATTTTTCGTTCACTTAGCAGGAACTGCGAAGCTCATCCCAGCTCAGCAAGTTTCTTCGACTCGATCGTAAATCTAGCAAGCATTAGGGACCAGGTGAAAGGACTCGGGAGAGGGAGTGGCGAGGATAAAAAGTTGAAGTCTGCTCCTTCAAGTGTCAAAGTAAGAAGAAGAATAATAATGATAAAAAAAAAACTTCCCCGCAGCGACAATTTATACTCTTGGGAACTCTCAGCACACCCTTTCTATATTATGCTCATACTGCCACTTTTGCTTGGAAGGGAATAAGGACTAAGGAGCTGTTTCCCTTCCATAAGCTTTATTACGTGGAAGGGGGGCAGGGAATCGTTACCTCAGACAAAATGAGTCGTGATAGCTCCTTGGAAGCGAGGAATTAAGAATTAAATCCTAATCCTCGGTGTACACGTGTCGTGGAATTCATTCAGGATGTTTACGCCAACAAAATAAAAGTGCGTTTACAGCCTTGTTCACAAGGGTTTAGATTGTGGTGGGAGGGGCGTCACAGCGAGAACCTTGGTCTGAGCAAAAATCTTTCTCAGTTTTCGGATTCCCCGTGTCGAGAAATCTCGTGACTCGGGGAGTTTTCTCCCGAAATTTTTAGCCGAAATTGGACGGCTAGAGGTTTTGTGGACCAATCTTCTTGTGGTTAGAACAGAGCCCAATGTATCAGCTGATTCCAGTTTCTTCTATAATCAAAGAGAGGGGCCGCTGCCCTCCCTGCCTCCTATTGGCTCCGACGACGAGCCACACATATCCATAAATTACGAATTTATATGATTTTTGTAATTTTCGCGAGGGCTCGCGAAATGCTTAGTCCTCGTTTACCTTTATGCTTCCAATATCTTCTCAAAAAATCCCCTAGCCCTCCACTTTTCACCCTTAAAACTTTTGATTATTTTTTTCGCCCTTTAAAAGCAACTGGTGTTGTACTGCTGGGACAGCTACTTGAACTTTCATTTCCTTGAAAAGTGGGCAAAGAAAAGTTTATGTAGCTGGAGCGATATATTCCCCACCCTCCCGTCGCACACCGTAAAAACCAGGAAATGAAACCTCATTTTTTCGTTTTGTATATTATACAAGTTTCCCAATTTGAAGGGAGATGTGACTCCCTATAATTTGATTTTTTTTATCATGTGCCACGTGGGAAATCATATTTTTTTGGCATTGCTTCATTTTCCTGGACAAAACACCCCTTTTCAAATCCCCCAAGAGGTCTTTTCCCTCTTTATTCGATCTTTATACGGAAAAATCCTTTGAGGTTGTTTTGTTGAAGTACAGGCTCCCTGGCCTCATTCTCCCTGTGGCAGACAGGAGGAAAGGTCGCCAGATCTGATATAACTTGAGTTTTAAAATTATTGTGCGTTACCTATTTCACGGTGGGGGAGAGGGGAAATCTGATTTTGAAGAACGGGCGTTATCTGAATCGTGTGGTGCGTAGACTGTCTAATGCCCTCCTGCTTGTGTCGTACTTATTGCCAGGAGGGGAGAGGGGTATTTTTTTGGTTTGTCTTCTTGCCCCTAAAAATATATTTCCAACAAATTCTCAAAATAGCCTTGAATTCGAAAAACTTCATAAGTCGTAGCTGAGTTGAGAAAACTACAAAACTTTTTTTTCTAGGTTTTCAAGTTTCTCAAATTCTTCTTAGCGCTATACATTTGAGCCCTTGAACTCGAAACATTTTGGGAATCATTCGTAACTATTTTATTCCACGTAATTACACCGTGAGCATTTATTTTGTTTGATTTCCTCTCTTGAAAAATTCAACCAATCGATAACGGAATACTATCGCGAGCTCTTGTGAAACTTCTTTGGATACGAAGATTTGACAGGTTGCGTGCACGTTTTATGTCACGCAGGTTAATAAACGACGGCAAATTTAGTACCCTCTCTTCCCTCTCACCAACACATCATTTTGCCCATCGGAAGGTTTTAAGCTCTCAATCCCACATCGAATCAGCGGTGGCTAGACTCTCCACTTAAGTTTTAAATTTATTTTTTATTATAATATACGGTCGCCGCTCGTGTTTCGTGTGAGGGCTGTGTACTTTCATTGAGATTAATCTTATAAAGAAGTGATAAATAGGTTGCTCGAGTGGGCACTTCCTACATTATTCTCAATTGTGCGCATCAAGCATTGTCGAATTCATATATATGTATAACAATGCTACAAATCGTTATTTATGCTTGATTGACTTAATCCTTCCCCACCAAGCGGAAGTGTGAAGAACAGCGCAATGAGCGGACTTCTTTTTTTTTAGTCCATTTTCCATGCCATGAAGAGGCAGGGACGCAATAACAATAAATCTTCATTTTATTAATTAAAGTAATCTGAGGCGTTGAAGCGGGTAGGAAAACGTTTAATTTTTTTAGGGGTTTTACGGCTAGTTGAAAGTTTTTACATTTCTTATTCCATTGTGTATCTCAAAAAACGTTTGTTATAATTTTTTCTTATCCCCCTCCCTCCCTCTTTAGGTATTCTCGAGGAGATTCGAAGCAGCTTCTCAGCCTCAAATTCGCAGGGTGGGCTCCTTCAAACCGCCTTCGTCATCAGTTACATGATATTCGCTCCACTATTCGGCTACTTGGGTGATAGGTACAACAGGCGATATATCATGGCGTTCGGCGTCTTCTTTTGGAGTCTGACGACTCTTGTCGGTTCTTTCATGCCGGTGAGTAATATTTGTTTTTCCTCTACCCCCCTCCACAATTCTTTCATCCATTAAAGTATTGGAAGGCGACAAGTATGGTGGGTGGGAGTGGGGGTGTAAATTTGTGCTTCGGCTTTAAAGACCTCATAGGCTGGCGGGGAAGGGGTCAAGAAAATAGGGGAGATGAAAATGAAATCAATGTGTTTGACACGTGTCACGTGCAGTGTAATCTGCTGGTAAAGTGAAGGAGCCTAAAATTAATTAACTGAGGGTCTCCATAATGAGAAGAAGCGCAGTTGTTGTAGCTGTTGTTGTTGGGGGGGGGGGGTATGAAAGGTATGAGGGTGAGCTGTTATAGTGTGAAAGGCGAGTTTAATTTGCAGACATTCTGGTGAAAAGGTTTGTAAATTAAACCCAAGTTTTATAATTTTTACAACTTCACAATGTTGCTCGTCAGTAGGCTGTTATCCCCCCAAAAATTTATTTTATTTTCTACTATTTCCATGATGTAGGGGGACGGGGGTCCAGCCCTTAAAGAGTTTTTAGCGGCCTTTAAGGAACGGGCTTGTGGAACCCTTCCGTCACTTCGGCTCCACGTGTGGTATTTCGGCAACCGCGGCCGAAGAGACGTCTCGTTGGATCGAAACTGTCTAAGCTACAAGAGCACTGAACGGACAATAGAGAAGAAGAGCGGGGACAATTTCTCCTAATTTGGGTTGACCCTCGGCGAGGCGGAGACATTTCATGGGAAACGAACTATAGTAGGGCTCTTATCAATTCACAGTTCTACCCCTCACGACAGGCACTGATCCAAAATCGCTGTTAATTAGTTGGAAGTGAAAACGCAACACGTGCAGCCCCAAAACCTACCAACACCGTCACACGATTTTTGTAGCAAAGTAGCTTCCAAGTATTCCAACGGAGAAGAAATTGTATTGACATCTTTATAAATACAGCAGCGCTCTTGTCGAGCTAAGATGAACTAACAGTCTGGGGTAGCATCTGACCGGTGTCACTTGCTTTGTTTTGTTAATTGTGGTAGTGAGAATCAGAATCAGAAAGAAAATCATTGAAGTAAATCCAATAGAAAATTGAAGGATACCCCAGGAGGTCGTTTCACTTAGTCGTCACATGAGCGCTGGTGTATTTATGAAAGATGTCAATAGGCAATGTATAAGAAAGACACTCTAGCTGTATATATATGTCGTGAACTAGCTTTGTGGCCTGACACAAAGCCTGGACGGGGGGAGGGGACATGGCATAGTCCACCGTGTCCGAACTACTGGTATTTCACAAGACGCTTTCAACCTCCCCTCCTCCCATTTTGGCCAAACTCGCAGTTTTTGTCAATTTTAACAGCAGAACCCCCCCCCCCTCACGGTTTTTCTCACATTTCACGAGCGGAAAATCAAATTTTTCTGGAATTTGAGCCACGAAAATGAAAGAATTAAAATAAACGTTTCCTGGGTGTGTGTTGGCTCGTTTCAAGCTGCTATTACATGGGTCTCAACCCTTTCAAAAACAAAATTTCGTGGATTTGGCCCTTTCCAAGCCCAAACTTCGAGGATTATTATTGACGCTCACATAACCCAATCTTGCGGGGTTTGACTCAAAAAGCCAATTTTATGTGGTTGATTCTTTCAAAAAAGTAATTGTATGGATTTTGGACCTTCAAAATAGTGTTTTCATGGTCTGTGATCTTTGGGGGTCCAAATAACGCAGATCTTACACTTATAGAATCCAATTTCACGGGTTTGCCAATTCAATAACTAATTTAATAGTTAGCTCCTTAACAATTGCGACAGTTTGGCTCTTTTAAAAATCAAATATCGCAGATCCAACACCTCAGAAACCCATTTCTCGGTCTCGGGATCAGTCCCCTCGCCACATGTACAAATTCATGGGTCATTTTTCGGGTTGTTTTGATTTTGGCCAGACTCGGTTCATGTCCGTTTGCGAGGGACCAATCTAGGATACCAAACTGATCATGACACATCATGCCAAGCCTAGAATCCTCATCCATGGCAGCCGGTGAAGAGGGATCTTTATGAAAAGTTGTGGTTGACGGACGGGTCTCTGTCTCTGACTTTCCAAGCCTAAGACGATGCCTTTATGGACTGCGCTGTTTAAAACTTATGACGGACCTATCCAAATGTCCAAACGTGTAACCACACGGAAAGTCAGGTTTGTATCAAGCCAATAACAGCCGGCCCGGTGGCGCCGGTGGTGAGCTGAGGTTAGTATCAAATTGCCGTCAAAGACTCAAAGGTATTAAATCTGGTATGAGCTGGCAGAGACTGGAGGGGTACTCGTCGCAACCTTGATCTGTTGAGATTATAATTATAGTACTTGAATTCCACTTTAGATTGCTCCTTTTTAAATAAAATTTTTGTATTCCACGGATTTCATTAAAATGTATTGAATTTTTTGTTGAAAAAACCACCTGCGCTTCTTGACATGATTCATGAACCTTCCCCGTTTTTTCTTTTTCGTCACTTAAGCTTTTGATTTATGTGAGCTTCTTGCGGGGGTTTATTTTACCTCTTCCCTCCCTTCTCTTCATACTCCTCCCTTCAAAAGTTTTGAATTTAATAAGTTCTCCTGTACTTCATAGATTCAACGTGACAGTTTAATTAGGAATAGACGATGTGTAGTGTGGGTAGCTTCACGGTATGAACTTAGCTGTGTATTATACATTGAAAGGGGACGAAAGCTTGAAAAGAGCGCCTTTTAACTTCCCCCCCTCACACTACCATCATTCCACCCTGATTTTCACTTCTTTTTTTTCGCCCCCCAGAACTATTACTCTTTTCTACTGTGTCGATCGCTCGTTGGAATTGGCGAGGCGAGTTATTCGACCATCGCACCCACGATTATCAGCGATCTTTTCGTCTCCGACAGGAGATCTAAAATGTTGGCGCTTTTTTATTTCGCCATTCCAGTAGGCAGGTAAGAAATTCGAACCCAACATTTTTTTTTTTTTCATGTTATTTATCGTAATTTTTCTCGAATATAAACAGCGGGCTGGGCTACATCGTGGGAACTCTGGGCTCTAATCTCGGCGGCAATTGGAGATGGGGCCTTCGATTCACACCCATTTTGGGTGCTGTCGCCGTCATTCTAATCATAACTCTCGTCGCGGATCCCGTTCGTGGTGAAATCGAGGGAAAGACTCAAATCCATGCGTCGGCCTACTTGGACGATATTAAACATTTAGTTAAAAAGTGGGACTTTAGTGTTTGTTTGTTTTAATTTGTTCGTTTGTCTGTAAAATATTACGATTTCGCAGCAAGAGTTTCATGATGTCAACTTTTGGATTCACCTGCGTCTCGTTTGTGACGGGCGCTCTCGCTTGGTGGGGTCCTTCGTTCATTGCTTCGGGTAAACAATTCTTAGCAAATTCCACAACGAAGGATGAAGCCTCGTAAGTTGATTTTTTCAAATTTTTGTAATCAATTCGGCGATTGGACTAGGACTTTAATCGTCAATTTGGATTAAATTGATTGCATGATTTCCAGGTTATTACAAAAAGTTTTAGTGCTGCTTAAATTAGTTGGCGACTCATCTGAGTCTAGCGATAGGTAATTTACTCCTTTTTTTTAACGTCCCATCTTCCCGTTTTTCTGTCATTGTCCAGTATCTCCCTGGTGTTTGGTGTCATTGCTATGATATCCGGTGTGATTGGAGTTCCGCTTGGGTCGGTACTCGCGACGCGGCTGAGGCCGAGCTATCCAAAAATTGACCCAATCCTCTGTTCAGTCGGTTTGTTCGTCAGCACTCCATTCATTTTTGCCGCTCTTGTCGCCGCCAACGTGAACACGACGAGCGTCTTTTTCCTCGTCTTTTTCGGCGAAGTGGCGCTTAATTTGAATTGGGCGATTGTCGCCGATATGCTTTTGGTAAGTTTTAATTGTCTGTTCGTTTTTTTAACGTGAATACGGTGGCGTAGAGAAGTGGCAAAATTGGTCTCACAGCGCGTGCGCCGCCGCCTAGTATGGGTGGTGCCTTATGGAGGGTATTGAGGTCTCAAAACTCAAGCTCAACTGCCACTTGCCAGACAAAAAACGTATTCACGCTAAATTCCGGGCCCGTGGTCCTAACGATTTTTTTTTTAATTTAATTATTTTGGAATTATTGTGTAGATCTTGTGCTGAGTCACAAGATCTGCGTGCGTGTGACGTATGCAACGTGGGCTGGGGTTGAGTCGAGGTAAATGAGTCATACGTATACGTAAACACGAACGCATAATATACCCCTCCGTCCCACCAACCCTTAGATTCGTTTAATGATCAGATTTTTGCCCCACCCCCTTTTTAACTCCTCCCTTCCTCTGCTTCTGTGGGAAAAACTCGTACGACCGTGTCTGGACAATCCGCAAACGCTTCTCTCTTATAATTATTTTTGTTCGTTCGTATCGTCAGCTCCCCCGCCCCCTCCCTCACGAAAGGAGTGAGGCCGTAAACTCCGTCTTTTATTTTCTAGCTCAACGCTATTATTCGGCGTTATAACCGTCTTTGCCGGATTAATTGGCGTACCACTGGGTGCGTTCTTGTCGAGAACGTTCCGCGTCAAATACACGGTTAAACTGGACGCTTGGCTGTGCTGTGCCGGACTCGTGGGATCGGGTGTTCTCACTGTTCCGGTTCTTGTGGCCTACCCAGTTGGATTCTTCTATTTTTTGTGCGTTTTTTTGTGTGAATTGATGCTTGATCTTAACTGGGCTGTGATCGGCGACATGGTACTGGTAAGCATCTCGAATTTGCGAACAAATTTTAAATTTAGGGCTTTCGTAGGGCACGCCTTTAAAGACTGGGTGACCATTTTAGGGAAACAGATGCGTTCTTTTGGGCAATGTAAATGCTTTTTTGTTTTTTTAACTCCTGCTCTTTGTTAGCCTTTGAAAATCATTCTTTTCGATGTGTGTAGAGAGTTACATTTTGAAAATACCGAAAAGCCTGATTTTTTGGGTTCAAAAATAAGGCTATTTGGATTAGTACAAAGCGTGGTTGTTGAGCTGGATTGGGGCACCTTCCCACAAATTTCTAGCTCAGAATCCAAGGAATTAAGTAGTTTTTTCTCGGAAAAGCGTAATTTAACCCCTCCCTCAATGGGGGGGGGGGTACTGGATCCGTTATCCCCGGGCCCGACCTCCCTCGGAGGCCTGCGGATTGCACAAACCAAGAAAAAGAAGAAAATACAATATAAACGAAAGCTTTACTGAGGTTAAGCTTTGATGGGAGCGTTGCTGTGGTTGGGGCATTACTGTGGTTGGAGGTTTTAACTGTGGTTATACAGCTTTGCTTGGGCCTTTGCTGTGGTTGGTTCTTGGTTGTTCGACCTTTGGTGTGGTTGTTGGACCTTAGCTGTATTCGACCTTTGGTATTGTTGGTGCTTTACAGTGGTTGGGAAAGAAGGGTGGAGCTTAACTTTCGTGTGTAGGTTCTAACTGTGGTTGAAGATTTTTGTAATTGGAGTTGTGGTTGGATCTTTGCTGTGGCTGGACCTTTGCTGCTGCTGCTGCTGTTTTTAGAAATTTCATGTGGTTTGGAGCCTTGATGTTGTTGGGTCTTTGAAATAACGTCACGTCTTTAAAGGGTCGAATTTCAGTTTTATATGTGTGCAAGAAGTCATTATCAAGGGCTTAAATCACGGATTGCCAGACAGAACTACACCTGATTCTGTAGTTTCTGGGCTAAACAGTTGTTGGTTATGGGGAAAAGTCGGGAACAAGCTTCGTATTGATCCAATAGCGCGAAATTTTGCTTTTGACGCAGCGTGCTCCTCCAAACTCTTTTTCTCGGTGAGCCTGCCCTGTGAAGGGAAACTTCAAAGAAGCCGAGGACTCGCCAAATGGGCTTTACGAGTGAGCCAGAAGCCAGGAAGTTTGGGAGGGCCAATTACGCGAAATGCCAAATTTGCGAAAACGTGGTCTGTAAGAGCCAAATTGGTGAAAGTGTGGTCTGAAAGTTGAGGGTGAAAGTTATTTGGATTCCCAAATACCCCTTTGAATTGACTATTCGATGGTGAAATTGCTCGTCAATCGCGTGAGATTGGTTTTTTGAATGGGTCTACCCGGCGAAATTGGCCTTTTAAGTAAGTAAAACCCGCGATATTGGGTTCTGTGCGAGTGTCAATAATCCGCAAAAAATTGAAGAAATCCGCGAGTCTCGCCATTTCGTTGCTAAAATTCCAGAATATTGCATTTTTAGTCTGTTTCACTCATGAAATTTTTAGAAACAGTGAGTGCGGGCAGATCTGCGATTAACCTTGACTTAACGTACTTAGCAGCTAAAATCATAAATCACCCAAAAAAAAACTCGGTTTTGGTTGCTCAGGAAAGAAATCGAGTGAAGCCACGAGATGGACCATTATGTGGCTTGACTTCTAAAAGTCGCCTGTCGTGAGACTCAATTGAGAAAAACCGCGAGTTTGACATTTTGCGGCTGAAATTCCAAAAAAAATTATCAAGTTTGGCTGTTTCGTGAATTGAGTTGAAAAAAAACGTGTGAGTTCAGCTGTTGTCCACTTGAAAGTTGTGTTTGGGGGGGGGGGACGGTGAATTTCCCCATTTCGCGGTAAAGTTCCAAAAACGTTTTGATTCTGGATGTTCTGTAGATGAAACCGAGAAATCAGGCGAGTTTTGCCGATTGCCGGCTAAAACTAAAAATCTCGATTTTGGCCATTCCGTGCATCTAAAGTAGAAAATCCGTGAGTTGCGCTGCCGTTTGAATAAAATGTGTTTCTGTACTGCAGATAAAATTGAACAAAATTGTGAGTTGGTGCAGTTCTGCGGTTTGGATTCCGGATAACATGAACTATTCTGAGGCAAAAGGACATTTAAAGAGCTGGACTCGTGACATTGCTGTTTTAAAAAATCCAAACCCGTGCAATTGCTTTCTGGAGAATTACAGCTTTTAGGTTGGGGGGGGGGGGTAGCAAACTGAAATTTTGGTCCCTCAGCCTGTAATCTTGAACTTCCGTCCCCTTAAGCGGCTTCCGAAGATTAGGGCGCGATACTGACAATTCCGCCTAAAAATTTATCTCATATGCCCTCGCCCTAGGGCGAACGCTCCCCCCCCCCTCTCTATTAAATATTAAATTGACAACAGTTCTCGGTCCTTTATTAACGAATATCGCTTTTTTTTTTCCTCCAGTATGTGGTCGTTCCTGCCAGGAGGTCAACAGCTGAAGCGTTTCAAATTTTGTTCTCTCACGCGCTTGGCGACGCTGGGAGCCCTTATCTTATTGGAGTGGTAAACTATTTTATTTATTTCAATAATTTATAGTGGCACGGGACTTTGAAGAATCGCAAGAAGCACGGCAGTGTCGTGTCCCAGGAGGGCTCATTGATTCTTCATTATTTTGGTGCCACCGGTGAAACATTTTTATAATATTTTGTCTATTTAATTTATCCTTTTTTTTTTTAGATCAGTGACTCCCTCAAAGGGATTCTGTCAGCCGATAGTGGCGCATCGACAACGAGTTCGCTCGTCGACTCATCCACCATCAGCAACGCGGTTGAGTTCAAATGCGTACAGTACGCCCTGTTCACGACGTGTTTCATTGAAGTGTTGGGCGCTGTCTTCTTTCTCGTCACGTCTTTTTACATACAAGACGACAAGAATCGAGCCGACGCGGAAATCAATTGTGAGTGAAAATTATTTTCTTACTCTCTTTCCTTTCCACCACCACCGACCTCCTAACACCCACACACACGCCTCAACCGGTCATCTCCAATCCATCCATCTCCCATCAGACGCTGAGGGCTTTTTCCTTATTTAAACAAAGCAGATTAGCTTTTTGCATCGCTGAGCTTTCAATCGATTCGATGTATCGATTATATTATATTTTTCGTTCTTTTTTCGACTTTTAAAGCCGAAGTTACTGTAAGCGGTCAACCCACCCACATGTACGCCGACGATACCGGAATCTTTGAGGGTGACTAGGACGTTTGACAAAAAAAAAATCACAGTCACAATCACTCGATTTGCGTTTGTTTTTTCTGCTCGTGAAAAAACGTAAAAACTGGGTTTTAGAGGAAAAAAAGTGACTTCTTTCAAAGTATTTTGTGTGTAAAAAGTGATGATGCAAACTAAAGACAGAAACATAGTTGTGTAGTGAGACTGGTATCGTACTGTAATTTATTTAAAAAGGCGTCAAATTAACTTTAAAATGGAAATTTAGGCTTATCTTTCTAGTTCTTTGATGAGGGGGCGGGGCACTCTGTAATTTAGTTGTGAATTGATAAATGTTGTGAAAAGAATGAATACTTGGTGGTACTTTTGAGTGCCCCAAGAAAAACCGCCAGCGTGCGTTAATAAGAATAAAAAAAAAAAACTTTACAAAGACTGTTTTGTATCAATTTCTTAGGTTTATGTGTACATTACTTAACTACTTAAATGTTTATATAAGTGTAAATTTTATTCAAAGTTTCTAGATTGGTGTAGATTTTTTTGGTGTAAATATCGCCCTATTTAATTGTTGCATCAATTTTTGCAAGAATTCATTATAAAACAGTAATTTATTATTTATTCAACTTTTTAATTGGGTAGTTGATTCACATCTATCACCAAGGGCATAGCAAGGACAGGGAGGGCTTACCCTTCTTGAACTTGTCTTGGTTCATGACAATCTTCGAATTCACTTCCACTCGGGAATTCTTCAATTCACCCCTCTTCAAGCTTGCTAATTATCGTTAAAACTGAACAAATTTCCCTTGAAAAAACAAAACAAAACTCTTTAAAACTTCGCCCACGAAACACATTTTCCAAAGCAATATTGTCAGTTTTTTCCGTAGGGCTACTGCCAATGTTTGCCAAGAAACTGGCAAATTTGCCCCTCCCTCCTTACAGAGCTAAAGAGCCACGAAATTGCCAGTTTCGAGGCTAAAAAGCCGCAAGGAATGGAAGCGATGGCCAAATAGTCGGGATTCGAAGGATACAAATAGCAGGATACAAAATTGCCTCTTCTAGGGCTAAATTATCCTTTAAATGCATGTTTTAGGCCAAATAGCCCCGTCCGCTAAAAGGCCCGTTTACAAGCTCTATGTTTTATTCGTGTGGTGTCTATATGCAACCTATCAAAATGCTTCATTTTTCGAGGGAATAAATTTGTTTGGTTGCATAAACTCCACACGACGCAAACATGGAGCTTGTGAACGGATCTTGCAACCGCGAAGGCGGAGATGGCAAAATCGCAAGTTTCAAGTCTAAATATGAGCGACATAGCAAAGTTTCTGATCTTTACTTTCGCGATTACAAGCTCCGAGGCCGTTTTTCTCTAGGCCCGAGAGCGCCGAAAGGTATCCGGCCCCGGAGGTCCATAAATCGGTCCCACTTTTGCTTTGGACCGGTGAGCTAGAACTATACAAAGAAAATGTTTCAATTTCAATTCGACTGTTTTTATATTTTACACGGGACGAGTTGTCGCGGACGAAATGTGTTGACACGCGTTGGATGTTGCAGACGAGAAATGTTGAGAAACGTCGGAGGGTCGCGGGCGTGATGAATCACAAGCGTCGGCATGAATTTTCAAACGACTGAAGTGCCGAAGACGAAAAGAACTACAAGCGACGAAAGAAATTATGCCATTCGGAGCCAAATATCTGCGAAACTGTAAGTCTAAACATCCTAAAAATTACTAGTTTCTAGTAACTATTTTCGCGAAATTGCAAGTTTCTGGTCTTTGTTTTCGCGGAAATGCATGTTTCGGGGGCTTTCTCATAGTGGCCGCGGAACCCAGGCGAACAGCCGCAAAATTGCAACATTTCTAAACTACATGTCCGCGAAGTTGGAGGTTTCCTGGCTGAATATTCGGGAAATTCTAACGTTCTTGGCTTTAGTTTTCGAGAAATTGCAAGTGCCAAGCTTTGACGAATAACCGTGTCATTTCTACATTGAGAGCTAAATATGTTTGTGAGTTTGCAAGTTCGGGTCCTAATTTTTAAGAAATTATGTTTGATGGCTGAATATCCTCGAAATTGGCGGTTTCGTGTCTCAATTACAGTGTGAAGTTTCTAGGGGTTTAGTCGCGAGATTATAGACTTGAGGCAAAATAGTCGCGAAATTACATTATTTTTTAGATGAATATATGCGAAATGTCCAGTTCAAAATGCTTTCGCTATATTCCAAGTTTTTGGTCTTTATTTTCGTGAAATTTCAAGTTTCGGGGCTTTTTTCTTTGCGACAGCGCCCAAAGTCGGGCAAATATAGTCGTGTGCACCACTCGTAGTTTACGGACTAAATATCCGTGAAATTGTCAGTTTCCGGCCTTTATGTTCGCAAAATTGAAGTTTAAAGGGTGTTTTTTGGAACCGCCACCGGTCTGAAGAACAGTCACAAAATTGCAACATTTTTAGGAACTAGATATTTACGAAATTGGAATTTCCTGACCGAATATTCGCGAAACTGCCAGTTGTAGGTCTTAATTTCAGCGAAATTGCAAGTTTCGGGGCCTTTTTTTCATTGGCCGCGACCCCCGAGAACACATGCAAGCTTGATGAAATTGCCGCAAAATTACATCGGCTATTTTGCGGCGAATTTGCAAGTTTCGAGGGTTAAATATCCGTAAAATTGCAAGTGTGCGATTGATTTTTTGTGGGTTCGGGCCTCGGACTAGCCTCGCCCACCTTCTCACAAGAAATAATTATTAATTATCGCATTTCACGCTGGTCGAGCTGTACCGCCACCCGTGTGTTTTCACCGCTTCAGTGTGACACGGCTCGCAGTTGTCGGAGCATAGCTTCGTATTCGCAAGTTCTATCCGCCAAAATTGACAGTTATAGGAGATTAATAGCCGCAAAATTGCTGTTTTGGTGGCGTGGCCGGAGGGGATAAAACCCCCAGGGCGAAAAAACTGACAAATCTGGTTTCTCGACCCTGCGAAACTGATAATTGTGTCGTCTGGACTGTGCACACTCTTGGCCTCCGCCGGGAATATGTCGTTTCATGGCTAAGAGAGCTGTGTGCTTTTATGGCCAAAAAGTCCATGTTTTGGCGGAATTCCAGGCGCGGATCCAGAGAATCGCTTCTTGGTGGTGGTGGGAGGGCACGCTACTCATGATCCGCTGAAACCGGATCAGATGGTCATAATACGTTATTCTCTACGACTTGAAGAAGAGCTCTGGAAGAGGGGACCCCATGGGGAAAAAGAAGGGGGTAGACTAGTTATGACAAATATGGCTCGATTTTATTTATTTTTTCAAACGAAACGTAGTTTTTGACAGGCGACTGTGAAGCCGTTGACATTCCATGGTGCTGGGGGGGGGGGATTCACACATTTGCTCCCTCCCCACCCTCTCGATTTTAAATAGCTTCGTCTATTTGGATAAGAATCTTTCCCGGAGAAGATTTTCCCACTCGTCCTTAAATTAAAACATATATTAATGGATGGGACGGGGGAAAACTATCCCCGCCCCATCCCTTACCACAGGGGTTGATTCTCGTGCAAATCGAAAAAGCTATTAATTTGTATGAACTGTTTACACAAGAAAAACTGTGAGAAGATAAGTTCCTTTAGGAGAGGCGATAACGTTAATTATGTCTCAAATTTCTAATTGGGACTCTTCCTACGGGGCACTCAATCGCAAAAAATTAATAAGTTTGCAAAACTTATTCATAAAAAACGTCGTATAAAATAAAAATAAAAGGTAATAATGTTTAACGGTTTCATACGGTTTACACGCTGTACAGTTTTAGCGTCCGGTCCATACTAGTAGATGCAATAAATTGAGCATTGCGGCCGAATCGAACACCAGTGGCCGTTGCCGTGTGATCGTTGAAAACTTTCAACTCTTGCCATTGTTTACAAACGTAAATCCTACGTGGAAAAAGGAAAAGAAATAACACGTTAGACGTTCAAAATGAGATGTTTGATGAAAGGCGGGGTGGAGGTACCTGATATCGGATCCAGCAACGGCTAAATAGGTTCCACTTTGATCGAAACACAGGTCCTTGATTTCATAGCCGTCGTCGAGTTGAATCGTTTTGAAATTTTTCAATTTTCTCAAATCCCACAGCTTGATACGAGCGTCGTCTGCGGCTGTCGCCAGGTAGTAGCCATTTTCCGAGAATGAAATTGCTGTGATGGGGCCGGTGTGACCTGAGAAATTGGCCACGTTCGTCTGTTCTTTCAAATCCCAGATTTTGACTTGCGAGTCAAAAGTGCCCGTTCCAAAGATGAGACCGTCCGGATGGAATTGAGCCGTTGTCAAAGGCGAGGAACCAGTGCCTTCGGAGACCTTGAAAAAAAAAAAAAAAAATCGAAATGAAAATTGTCCCTTACGCCGAATGTGAGCGTTTTACTTTAGTCAATAGGCGACCCGAACGAATGTCGGAGAAAGCCCAATGAAGGTCGGTAGACGTCGAAAGGACGTAGTCGCCAGTTGGATGCAGCGACAGACCAGTGACTGGAGCGTCGTGAGCCCTCAAAAGTTGAAGAGGTTGAGACGTTGGCACGTTCCAAACTCGGATGGTTGAGTCTGGTGACGCTGTTATGACAATATCCTCTTCCGGGTGATAAATGACCCGAGTCACCTTTTTCGTGTGTCCTTTTAAAATGGCAACGACCTGCTCCGTGTCTTTATTGAAAACAGTCGCGTTTCTATCGTTTCCTCCGGTCAGAATCTTACTGGTGTCAGCCTGGTGTATGTCAAGTGACGATATGCCGGGAACTGAAGCACTGTGCAGCCCCTATATCACAAAACATTAGTATGGTAGTGTTAAGGAGAAACATCAGCAAAACTCTCAAGTTTACGTACTGGATGAGATGCAATTGTTCGAAAATTTCTAATAGTATCCTGAGTAACTAAACCTTCAGGAACAGTTCTGCCACGCCTCTTCCTCTCCTGAGTCAAAACTGTCGCCTTGTCCTGAAGCTTTTGAATCACTTCAGCGGACATTCCAGCTTGTTCAGTAGGCTGATTTGCTACACCACCAGCTTCCACAGCTAAAGCCTAGCGAATAATTATATCGATAAGACGTTTTGTTCACCAAAAGTCTCACATAAGAAACACACCGGTTGTGGAATGACGGCAGACGGCTGAGCAATGCCCGCCTGAGGTTTCAACGTGGCAAGAGCTTCACGGGCCGCGTTCACCTCTTTGTTAAGACGACAAATGACTCGACAGGCGGCGTCATGCTGGTAGAGGGCGTGACTCAACTCCTGTCGAGCGGTTTGTAGCTGTTGTCGCTGAGTGAAACTTTGCAGCATTACTGCGTCCCATTCGTCCTGGAGTGTTTTCAATATGGCCGGTATCGATGTGGCTGATGGCGGCTTCGGCTTCACAACGGGGTTGGCTGAAAAAATTATGAGAGCGAATTAAATACAGAATAATGACAACTGCCTCTTTCGTCCCACCCGTTGTTGAAGACTTTTCAAATTTTAAAGCCTTCGACATATTCAACAGTTTTCAACTCACTTTTAATCTCGACGAGCATCTCAGCCGTAAGCTCTTTGCCGTTGATCGGATCAGTGCCATTTTCGGCCACGTATTTTTCGATGAGCCGCTTCTCGAACACCATCCCGGAGGCAGGTGACACCACAGGATGCTCCGGAACTTCATTCGAAACTGTGTGGGGCAAACGAGAAAGAGGCGAGTTGATCGAGGATAAAACTTCGAACGATTCGTATTATTTGTGGTGTTCATTTAGACCGTAAACCTGCGACTTTCATTTCCCGGGGATGTTTCATGAGTATGACATATATGTAGTTCATTGGGACTTTCCGATTCATGTAGAACAAACGTTTCCGGAGGTAAAATTTGCCTCTTTTTAGAACAAAGCCCAGTGGGGCTTTCAATACGTCTGTTGAAAATCGACAGATTCAACGATTGAAATTGGCTAACTCTAGGACTCAAGTACGGGCCTCCTTCCGAGTCCATGGCTTACTGTGTTATTTATTGCTATAACGGCGTTTTGATACGTTTTCACGAGCCCCACAAATATAACTGCGCAGCAAAGCAATTTTTTCCAGGCTTCAGGCTTGCTTCCAGAACATCAAATTACGGATTTTTTTCAATTTTAGCCAACAAACAAAACAACAAACTCCCCCCTGCCCCCTTTTAGACGCAAATCAATGCTTATTATCACTTTTAGCTTCAATGAGCGATTTTTCCCACTGTCTCACGAACTGGAGCTTGTTACCCCTGGATCCCCACATAAGCGTTTTTCCTAATTTTAGACTGGAATTTGGATCGAGAAAGCTTTCCATCAATAATTTAATTCTGGAATGAGCGCTTTTTCTCAATTTGAGCAGAATACTTGACCCAGCACAGCACAGTAGCGCGTTTCTTTTCAATTTTAACCTCTTAAGGGATCAGAGGGGTTTCCAGAGCTGGGGATTAACGTTTTTCTCTTCATTTACACGCTAAGTTGCCTTAAGAAGCCGCGAATTAGCCATTTTTCAATTTCAGCTGAACTTGCTTCCAGAATAGGAAATTAGTTCTTTTCTCCAATTATCCCCGCGAAATTTCCTCCAGATACCACGAATATATATTTTAATCGCGAACTAGTCCCAAGATGGAGTTGAGATACTCCGCTCAAAGCAAATTGTTCGATTTTCAGCGGTGACAGGCCCTTTAGAAGTGTTTTGAGCGGGACCGGTAAAAAATGACCCTAAAAAACGCCATTCGCCCAAAATTAGGGAAAACCCCGAAATCGTGGTGCCTACTTAACACCGCGTATCATAAGCATGTCTCGGCATGCAGTCATGCAGAGCACGGCAAGTCTTGGTTTCCGCAGGTAATCTCGTGGCTAAAATTAGAAAGTATAGCGCTAATTCATGGAAAATTACAAATTTTTGAGGTTGGAGCATTTGATGGTGAGCAGTTTGTGGTTGGGGAATTTGGTGGTTAGCATTTTGTGGTTTGATCTTTTTAGGGTGACAGGTTTTTGTGGTTCGAGCTTTCATGGATTCAAGGTTTTTTGTGCTTCAATCAATTTATTTGTTGTTAGAGTTTCTTGTGGTTAGATTTGTTTGAACTCAAGCACGTCCTTCGCGACATGACGAATAATGAATTTTGTAGCCTAATATTGTTCTATTTAACAGTAACTATCAATTTGAAATATTCAACACGATCAATGAATGAATGAAATAATGGACACAATTTGATCAATAAGACACTCGCTAAAACTAAAAATAATCGAAGAGAAACGAATCTTCGAATTCATCCTCGTCAATTTTTTAAAAAAATTAATTTAAAAATAACCAAATTGAATTTCGAAAAAATGGCCCCATCGATGGGGAATTTAGTTGTGGTCATTTTAAGCCATCATGAGAGGAAATCGGACTAAAATTCTGGTAGGAGATAGGTTTGGGGCAAAAAAAGAGCTGAAACGCATTCCAAACCTTAGCAACTGTACCGCTCAACAAATCTTATTCAAATTTTAGCAGCGTCTTCTAGGAACCTAAATGACGATTTTGAGCGATCGATCATCAAATTTTATAATATTCTCTTCGAATTATAAGGGTCCAACCGTTTTTACTTCGAACACATTTGTTATAATATCTTCCAAATCGCTCAACCAATTCGTTTTCAAATTTTACTGTGTACATCTAGACATGAAGACACAACTTTTGAGCCATCACTCGTCCAGATCTGTCGAGAAAAAGTGGACGACGGACGACAGACGCCATACTGAAAATCGAGATTTAGGCCTTTTCGGGGTCCAGGAACACGAATCTGTTGTCAGCTAAATTTTTTTTTTTTTTGCCATTACCAAACTTCCTTCCCAACGGGAACATGGAAGTAAAAATAGCGTTCGGGGAAGCTTTATCGCGTTTTAGGAAGCCTCCAAATCGCGTTTTGGAAAGTCTCCAAGTAGAGTTTTGGAAAACCTCAACCGCGTACTTTGGGGTTCCTCGGGACAGGGAGCTAAGAATGTGCACATTCGTGACCAAAAGTGGGAAAAATCGCTAATTCGCGGCTGAAATTAAGAAAACTGTGCCAACTTGCAGTTTCTTGCAGCAACTTCCACCAAATCAGACCTCTTAAAAACGGCTAATTTTCGGTTTTTCAAGGTCCTTTTACGGCTAAAATTGAGCGACAAAAACGCTATAATGTGTTGATCTTGGGGCAAGTCCGCCGCGCTAAAATGGGGCGCTAATGTGCTGCTCTTGAGAGAGAGAAAAAACGCCCATTCGTGGCTAGAACGACAATAAGTACAACTGTCGAGTCTGCGGCTAAAATTGATTTTAAGAACTGACAATTCCCGGGTAAAATTGAGAAAAATCGCTCGATCGCGGCTTAAATTGAGAAAAGATTACTTCGTCGAATTCGAGACCTTAAATTCAGAAAATAGCCAATTCGCACGCGCTTGTTACTGCAACTTCCCAACAAAAGTTGAGAAAAACGCTAATTCGTGGTTTTTGGAGGCACTGCTGAATAATTGAGAAAAACTTTAAATAATGGATTAAAGTGAGAAAAATCGCTAATTCTGTTTGCCAGATTTTCAAAAAAGCGCTTAACCACGGCTGACATAAAGAAAAAGCCCTAATTTGCGGCTGAAATAGATAAGAACTCTCGTTCGCTGCTGAAATTGATGAAAAGCGCGAGAGAAAACGCTAATTCGAAGTTAAAATTGAGAAAATTCGGTAATGATCTATTTTTGGGGTGGTTAGTAGGCAGTTGAAATCAATAATATTAGCGAATAAATGGTACAGCCCTATGACGTCATGACTTGCTCCGTGGCCTACGATTGCAGAAAAACCATCGCTCGTAAAAATTTGCCAAAACGGCCAATAACGCCGTAATAATCACACGAATGACTAGAGATGCAGGGACCGCAGTGGCACGTACAATTGACCTCAAGGAATCCTTGGAGGTCTTTCTGGACTCAAGAAAATCTGAAATAGCGTTCGGTTAGACCAAATTGAAAATCCCCCCCCCCCCTAAGAAACACATTTTTCGTGCTGAAAATGGTAAGTCGACCATTGAAATTGTCCATGGTTCAAGGAAAATGAATTTAATAGCCCAAAAACCGGTTCCTTCTCCAGTTTCCTCCTTCCAAAAAAATTAATACTCCTCAAATGACTGCAAATTCGATCCCAGTGTTTTTCTTGCATCAGAGTTGACACAGAATGAATCGCACTGAATTCCCTGCCCAAATTCGGGTAGCATTGGAAGAACAAAGTTAACGAAATTAAACACTTTTCAAAATTTGCGATTGTCCGGTATGATCTTTACCGGAATTCGACCATCAAAATCTCAGACTCACAAGGCGCTTCCGGTTCGGCTCGGGGCAACTTTCCAAAACAGGCCGAAAATGAACCGAAAATTTCCAGAATGTGAAGAAAGTCAAATTCACAAATTCGGCAGGAAAAAGGCAATTTGGCCGATTATTCCCTCCCTTACAGACCTTTTCGTAGGGTCCGATCATTCAATGATTAAATTTTCTACATTTGGCTTTCACAAGAATCAATTTCATTGAAGATCTCAGTGAAGACTCATTGGCATGAGTCTTTTAAAAACTAATTTCGTGAGCTTGCTCATTTCAAAACCAAATTTCGTGGGCTGAACTCTCTCAAAAAAACATTCCATACGAGTTGGCCTCTTGAAAACCCAAATTGAAATTTTGAAGCTTTGGGCTCTATACTGAATTTAGTGGGTCTGGCTCTTTCAAGAACTCAATTTCACGGAATTTGGTTGTATAAAAAACTAAATTTCGTGGTATGGCTCTATTCAAATCCAAATTTCACGAGTTTGGCTATTTCATAACCAAATTTCGTTTATTTGGCTATCGTAACTGCGAACATGAAGGAGGACGTTACAAATTTAAAAAAAAAAAAAAACCGAAAATCTGACGCTTAAAAAAATTGCGAGTTTAGCTCCTTCAACAAACGGATTTGGCTAAAAAAATACAAAATTCGCGAGTTTGGCTCTTTCAAACCCCAATTTTGTGACTGGGATCTTTCAGAAACGAACTTGGCACATTTCAAACCCAGATTTATGGATTTGGCTTACTTAAACCGTGAACTTCAAGATTTTGAATGTTTCATCCCAAATTTTAAAATTCAAATGGTGAAATTGGATTATGCAAAATCATATTTCACGGGCTCCCGATCATTTAGGTTATGGATCGGTCCAGCCCAAATTTCACGTATTTAGGCCCACCGCAAATTGAGCCCACGCGTGGGTCACCCAAGCTCAAAAAACAGGTAAAAGATTATCCATTTTTAACTGTTTTTTGAGCATGGGTGACCCACACGTGGGCTCAATTTGCGGCGGGCCTTAGTCCTTTCAAAACTGAATTTCACGGATGTCAGGGTTTGGCCCATTATCATTTTCTAGTAGCCACTAGTAACAGAGATTAGGCTAAATATGTCATCAGGACTACAGTATTGACCGAAGGCGCGCATTTCAGCCTAGAAATGGTCAACTGAGTCTTAGAATCAAATTATTTGGTCTGATTCCGAGAAATTACGCTCAGACTTTAAATTTAAGAAATTTAGATTTGAATCCACAAAAAAAATGCGTTCTCTGGAACAGTCGGCGACCCTAGAAATGCCCACTGTCGTGTGCGAAAGAGCATCAAATGTTCGAATTTGCAGTTTAAATGAACTTGAAATGTTCGGTTTCTAGGTTGCAAAGGGCGAGAAGTGTCTTATGAGATTCCCAACATGACCAAGCGGTGGTGTTTCATATGCCCATTTATTTTTGGGCGCTTTGGCATGTTTTTCGGGTGCCTGTGGAACTCGACAGTGCCCTCAACAGACACACTCAATAATGAGTGGTTGATGAGGTAGGTGATGACGGGTAGAAGAGCTCGCATTATTTCAATTTGTTTTCTTCGTTTAACAAGGTTGGGAGTCATAAGAAATTACCTGACTTTTCACGGTTTCTCCAGTATGTGGCAACCCTGTTGCATAAAACAAAATAAGTGGAGATTTCAGCACAGCATTGTATTTCTAGGGTCAACTATGCTACGCATAAGTGTTCATAAATGCCCATTCCACCCTAGTCTCTTAGGCTTGATGACCGCGCACTGGTGGAAATAGGTCCACCACTCGTATAATATACCACGTTTGGTTCATACTTGTAACTTCAGGAAATGACCCTAAAATTTGTGAACGCTTGGGAGACACCCTTTGGTGAGGGGGGGGGGGTCAACTGGGGATTGGCAGTCGTCGCCTTACTTGGGGCAAGCTTTCTAGTACAGGGGATGGCAATTGGGCATCCTTGCATCCCCCCTCACATTTAGCTTCCCTCTTGGTGTCGAGTACTCCGGCTTAAAATGAGGAATATTCCTCGAGGGACCGATCTATCAATCCACACTGAGTCCAGTTTCATTCAGTCAACCGAAGCTCCTCGGCTATGCGAGCTGGGGGTCGGACACTTTTTCAGCATTCCTAAAAGATAACGTCAGAACTGCGTGAAAATATTTCCTCCTGCTCCCTGCTGATATCGGTTCTTTAGTCGCTGCAGAATACAAGCGAGTAAGCCCACTCAGAGACCCCTCAAACGTTTTCTAAACGCTTCGCGAATAGCAATCCTTGGCAATCGAAGACAAATTATCGCAAAAACTTAGTTAAAAACGAATGCTTACGGTCTTGATAAACTTAAAATCTACAGATACACCAGTTCACTATAAAATAACTCAAATTTGTATTTCTTAAAAGGGAGAACCGGGCGGGTGTACGCCACCGGTCCACCCGAGTTGGAATTTCGACTTACTTGCACAGCACAACGCCATGGTTTCTTCAGTGTCCTCTAGGCCGTATAATCCAACACTTCCTTATTCCCACCTGAATGAGCTAAACCACTAGTCAAATACGACGAGAAATAAATTAAATTTAAAAAAAAATCACAAGAACACAGGGTGAAGAACAACGAGCCACCCGGAGTAACCTACACGCGACCACTAGAGACTAAACATCAGTGCTGCCAACAAAACAATAGAAAAAAAAAATTCGACAGTTTCCACAGTGGGGCGACGTTCTCATTCGATTTGCCCCATTTATTTTTAGTGGAACAAATTTTCTTTCGTCTGGACAGTTTTTTGAAGAGCGAGAGGGCGTTATTTCGAGGCAAGAAACACGAATTCCATGAACGACGGAGATGGCAGTGTAAATTCTCGAGGAGATCAAGGCTGTTACAGTTAATGACGTATTGATAAATCTTACATTGCATTAGGTAAATGATGACAGGAATTTGACATGTTTTTTGATGTTTCAAACGATAGTGAGCTCGATAAAGTCCCTTTTTTCTTGTAGTCACTAGCTGAGTTTTAAAATGATTCATTCCTATTGACAGTTTGCCCCGTCCTAATTACGTGCATAATATAGTGAACGCCCTTCCCATCTCAAGTCCATTTCCCCCTTGACACACCATCGTTAAAATTGTGAGTAAATTTTGTTCTAAATTTACGGCAGGAGGGTTGAAAGACAAGCTTCGGGAAAAATATGGCAACGGTGAATGCGCCTGGCCCGTCCAAGTCGCCCAAAGATGGGGAGGAGAAAGAGGAAAACCCTATGTTCGAGTGTAACATATGCCTTGACACGGCCAAAGACGCCGTTGTTAGTATGTGTGGGCATCTATTCTGGTAGTTAAATTCGTGTATTTGTCCTCAATTCGTTGCTCCGTATCAAAACTTGTTAATTGCATACTTACAGTTGGCCTTGTTTACACCAGTGGTTGGAGACAAGACCGATGAGACAAATGTGTCCAGTTTGCAAGGCAGCCATCAGTAAGGACAAGGTGATTCCTCTATACGGTCGGGGTAGTAAACAACAGGAGGATCCACGGTGAGCCCCCCCCCCCCAATCATCACACACACTGTCACTCCAGGGTGTCATATAATTCATTAAAAACGTTTCAATTGTAGAAATAAAGTTCCGCCAAGGCCTGCGGGACAGCGTACAGAGCCAGAGAACACTGTAAGTTCGTCTAAATCCCCCCCCCCCCCAATAGTGACAAGTGTTCAAAACCGCGTCACTCTTCATTTCAGGGCTTTCCCGGCTTTGGTTTCGGTGAGGGTGGTCTTCATATGTCATTCGGCATAGGAGCTTTTCCTTTTGGCTTCATCACTTCAACTTTCAATCCTCACGACCAAAGACCCTCGCAGGGTAAGAATCTGCCCCCACCACACCCATAATTGAGCCCCCCCTCTTAACGATCTGTCGCACAGGAGGTCGAGGTTTGCCTCACGACGACGAATTTATTTCAAAGCTTTTCATCTACGTCGCCGTATCATTTGTTTTGTGGCTACTCATAGCGTAGCAAGCGCCTATCATTCCAATACTTTTAAAGTGATACTCGAAAAGGAAAACAAATTATCATGTCTGAATTTAATATATTATGCTATCACGTAGGACTTGTGTGTGGTTAATTTTCCAGGCTCGGGGAGAAAAGTCAAAAGAGCATAAAAACGCTCGGAAAATACGAGCTGAAAATGTAAATAGTTACCAAAAATAACAATTGTCTATGTTAAGGTGGCCAGATATTTAAACCTATTGTTCAAGCTTCTTTCCTCATTATGAATGTTGCGAAAATAAAGCCGATTTAAAGCAGTTGCTAGTCGGATTTTCCGGGTTCGATTGTTCCCTTGCGTGTGTTTTTTTCATACATATATATTAACACTTGATTTTTATATCGTTGATGAAAAACGATTTACCTTGAATAAATTGATTCCAATCAGCGGGGTCGCTCGATAAACTATATCCGACTCATAAACGCCAATCTCACGGCGGTATCGCTCGAATTCTTGTTCTAGATTTGTCTTGGCACGCTTTGAATAGTCTTTATCGGCGGTGTTCAAAAATTGTTTGATGCCTTCAAGAGCTTGTAGGGCGTCGCTCAACATTGCGGATCGTAGTTTATCGTATAATTTATTTTCTTCGTTTAATTCCTGGAAAATCAAAAAAAAATACGAATTTGTTTGCGGGAAGGCGGGGGATGATGAACCTTTGTCTTCTCGTTGTCGCAAATGGCGCGTTGTAGTTTGGCGACTCTCGCCGCAGTGAATGAATGCTTGTGGGCGAGAACGAATAGGGCCGATTCAATGTGTGGAATGAAACTGAGGCCGCAGTCTCGATACGTGTCTCTGAGATTTTTCCAAAGTTCCCCTTTTTTGAAGTACTCGTAATGATTGATCAATTCCGCCGTCACCTGGAAAATAGATGGAAACAGACAGGTGAATCAAGAGTTGTACAGTAACGCGTTACTTGTTGCCAGCTTGGAAACTTCCGGACCAATAAGTTCCAAAACCCAGATGTGCCCGGACACACGAAAAACAGACCGAATAGCCCGTAGGGCCACATAGAACTTTTGGTGTCGAGATAAAGACACGGTCAAGGGTGGAGTAAGCCCGTGTTCTTCAACGGTGGGCAGCTGCTTCTCAGGAGAAGATGCCAGATGTTCCGTTACATTATACACGGGCCGTTTTCCGCGATTTGGCTTGGGAACTCAACTCAGGGGAGGGAGGGGAAAGAAGTCCTTCAAAAACGCGTCGTGCGTACACAATAATATACCCCTCTAAGGGCGTAAATAGTGTCCAAAATACACACACACAAACGCTTTGCACTCGGTAGGAGTGAGACGTAACGACTGTGACTAATTTTTATAGGCTCATGCGCACTGTCTGTGTAAATTTTTGGGCCGAAAAAATAAGCCCTGGTGGACCTGTTCCTCAATAGCGTACCAGTCTCCTTAGGATTCCATGACCATGTAGTTGGCAACTCGCATGGTTCAAGTGTGCTTCTAGGCGAGAAATTGAAAGCCTATTGGTTAAATAATACAGCGCTAATGTGCAGACAAAAAACTCGCCACTTGCGGCGAGAAATCAGCCAGGAAAACTTTCAACTTCGCGGACATTTAGCCTTCAAAATGCTGCAATTCTTGCGTCTATTCGGCAAACTTTTTGGGCGCTGTCGGAGGAGGCTCGCCGCTCATAAAATTCAGTCCCCCGGAACTTCCATCGGTATATGATTTCAACTACGAATGTATACGATATAACAATCTTGCAGCGAATCGGTTCCAACGTTGCAATTCAGCGGCATATTGGCCATGACATTCATTCATTGACTCGCCCTAATCTGCTCAGTCATCAATGACTTGAATAATCACGTTCAAATGCAAAATTATTGCAATACAATTTCGATGCCCCCCCCCACCATAAAATAGCGATTTCTCCGCAGTCATCCTCTCAAAAGTTTAGTTTCACGAATATTTAGCCCGAAACTTGCAATTCCATAGCTACAAATCCGTCGAATCTCCTTCGATTGCCAATTTTTGGAGCTATAGCCCCGAAACTGGTCATTTTATGGCTATTGCTGAATATTTGCAGTTCCGTTGCTACTTTACGCTTTCGCTGATCCAGAACTTGTTTATTGACCGCATATTGTCTGTTTGAACCCACTGAATGAACACGAGATTCCGACTCTAAATAATCACTTTGTGTACGTTGATTATTTCGAGAAAAAAAATTCCATTACTCGACACATAACAGAATCAGTTTTAATAAGTTTGGAAGTTTGGAAACTTCCGGACCAATAAGTTCCAAAACCCAGATATGCCCGGACACACGAAAAACAGACCGAATAGCCTGTCTCCTCTAAAGAGGAGATGAAAAAGTTTATTCTAAAGCAAAATTTCCATTACTCGACACATAACAGAACCAGTTTTAATAAGTTTAACCGTAAAAAACCAATTTTGACCGCCATTTATCGAGTCATATTTGCTTTTCACGAGCTTAAACTCATGTTTTGTAGGGTGGTCACTGGCCAACCGTTCCAGGGTACCCTGGACAGTCCCGGTTTGGCTAATGAAACCAGGCAAGGTATTCCCGGGACGCTATTTGTCCCGGATTCGGCCACGACCACTCTATAAAATTTTCGTTACAATTAGAACTTCATGTTGTTGGAGCTTTTTGGTTCTCGTGATAGGAGAATTTCAGCGTTGCTAGTTTCTTTGGTTCGAACATTTTGTGGTTCATTGATTTTGTAGTTTGAGCATTTTAGGGTTACAGCTAACGGCGTTTGGTCTTTATTGGTGGTCAATTTGCGTGTGGTTAGAATTTTCGTAGTCAGGGCTTTTCGTGGTTGGATCATGATGTGTTTAAGTGGTTTTTGGGTGAAAGCCTTTTTTGGTTAGTACATCTTGGAGGTTTTTTTGGTTGGAGCATTTAGTTATTTGCGCATTTTAGGGATGCTGCTCTCTGTGGTTCATTGATTTTGTGTTTAGAGAATTTTGGGTTTGCAGCTTTCGGCGTTGGTTTTTTTGGAGCTCAAGTTCTTGTGGTTAAATTTGGTTAAATCTGTGGTTAGATATTATTGTGGTCAGAGCTTTTTGGGGGTATAAGCTTTTGTGGTTGCAGCATTCTACGGTTAAATGCTTTTCGTAGGCGAGTGTTTCTTGCTTTAAGGGGGAACTGCTGTGATGATTCCTCGACCCTCCTCCAATCAACCCTCGCCTACTTCTCGGCATACATTTTCTGGCCTTATTTCTCCACCAATTCAGGTTTTTAAAGACTCGTTTTAATCTTCAGGAAATTCCGCATATGCAGTAGTTTTCCTTTTTTCAAATAAGTCGAAAAAAAAACGGTGAAATTACAAGGTAAAAGTTCAAGGCGAATTTAAAATAACTTCTGGGATGAAATTTGAAAAAAGGAAAACTACTGCATATGCGGAATTTCCTGAAGATTAAAACGAGTCCTTAAAAACCAGGATTGGTGCAAAAATAAGGCCAGAAAATGTATGCCGAGAAGTAGGCGAGGGTTGATTGGAGGGGGGCGAGGAATCACCCGTGCAACTCCCCCTTAAGACCTCTTTGTGGTTTGTGCATTACAGTTTTTTGTTGTTGGAACTTTTTGCGTGATAGCATTTTGTTATTTGCGCATTTCGGGGATGCTGCCTTCTCTGATTCGAGCTTTTTGAGATTGGTGATTTCGAGGTTAGATCTTCTTGTGGTTAGAGCTTCTAGGTGTCGGAGCTTCTTGTGGTTGGAGCTTTCGGAACTTGGTCTTTTAGGAGTTCTAGTTTTTGTGGTTCAATTTGAGTGTGGTTCGACCTTTTTGTGGTCAGGACACCTTTGTGGTTAGAGATTTTTGTGATTCGAGTTCTTTTTTGGTTACAGCCTTCTGAGGTCAGTGCATTTTTGCGGTTACCAATGTTATCAAGAATAACATTGTCTACAACTTTGGTCTAATGACATTTTTCAATCGAAGCAGTTATTTTCAACCTACAGGCGTTGAAAGTTGAGGGTTGTCAACTTTTTAGAGAAGATGGTGAAAATTGCCAATGTTTGACTGGCAATTGCGACTGAATGTATTTAACGGCATTCAACGCGGAATTTAATGTTCTTTGAAAATGGAAATAGTGGCATTTTATTTAGGACTGAAAAAACCGCGAAAATCAAGAGGTTATTAGGCTCTCAAATCTAAAGCACAAGGTATAAACCGTCGCAAACTCATAAACTTGTTATTCAGGACCTCTAAGATGGATTAAAATGATTTCCAGCTCTCGAGCAATTTTTAGGGGCTAGAGCACTAGTTTTCCAGAAAAGGTTTTTTGTACTCCAGTTTGGGGGGGGGGGTTACAGCATATTTTGGTTGACAACGTGTTGAGGCTAGAGCTTTTGAGGTTACAGCTTCTTATGGTTAGAGTTATTCAAGCTCAAGCACTTCCTTGGCGAGTGCCCACATCAGGATGACTCATGGAGTATAATCTAAAGTTAAGTGTCCCGCTTTTTTTCCTTTTTGTCCGGGCAGATTTTGGACTTTGACACTTTTGTCCCAATTTTTTCAAATTTCGAGTTGGCGACCCTATCGTTGTATAGCCATACCGATCAAGTTCCAAGGGCTAAATTTGAGGGAGGGGGTAAAATTGTCAGTTTTGAAGCGATTTTTGTCAGTTTTTTTAGCAATAAAATTGACTGTATCTCAACGAAAAATGGCAATTTTTGCTCTGGAAAATCATTTCTAAGCGAAGCTGTTAATGCTAATTAGCTAGTTTGAAGAGGTCAATTCACGGTTTGCAAGTGAAGCTGGTTTCGGGAATCGTCATGAACAAAGACGATCTCGTGACTATGGGCGGCTCTTTAAGAATAATCACTCCCGTAAAAATCGGGGTCCTGTGGGCTAAATGCCAGTTTTCTGCTGGATATTCAGCGTCTGGGCGGAAATCGTCTGAATCTAGGAAATATTTGACTATTTCCGTCGAAAAATTTAGATTCTTGTGGCAAAACGTCTGTTTTTGGTGCAAGCTTTCTTGATTTAAGGGATTTTGGTGGCAAAATATTCAGTGAGAGAGAGGAAACTGACACACTGGGCCATGACTGTATTCTGGGATTCAAAAAGGGCTGGCTAATTTTGTTCCGACTGGTGCTAGTACCGTTAGAAAATGCCAGTATAAAAAGACAAAAAATAGATAGCTCACCAAATCTCTGTAGTCCACGTTAAAAATGTCAATGTTGTAAATCTGGCTGCTTGTCACTGTCACGTTGTAATTTCGGCGAAGAATATTGGAGAAAACGGCGTATATTTTAGCTCTCGCACAACCACGAATATCGGCGACCGAAGGGCACCATTTCCACTCGAAATCCAACTTGGACTGTCGCCTCCCCTCGAGAATAATTTCTGGGTCTTCAAAGAGGATTGAAAATAACGATTACTACGAATGAAAACATTAAATAACAGCAGAAACGGAAAATTCGTAAAAACGACCCGGTGTAATAAGCGTGATGGCCGTTTAAGTTCCAGGTCGGGAAGCGCCGGGCAGTATGACGCGTCTTCCTGCCCCCCCCCCTTCCATGAACTGAGAATTTCGTGGTTTCTTGCGTTCTTCCTCTATCCCAGTACTAGAACACAATTCCCCTTCCACGCCCCACTGGTTCCTAGATCTATCCACTTAGCGAGGTCGTTTTGACGAGATTAAAACCAAAACAAGCTCAGTACCTGTTATGCATCCTTCGGAATCGCGCGGTACGTCTTTGAGCTTTTCTTGCTGTCTGTAGATTGAGCACAGTAGTGAAACGATCGTTTCCCTTTCGTTTTGTCCACGCCAAGTAACCAGCTGAGGCACTGAACGGTCGTCCTCCGTCAAATCCGCCAGACAGCCGATCATTACATTTTTTACGGAAAATGAACACATCTAAAGGCATTATTATAAGAGAGAAGATGAAATTAAGCAGGCCGATTGGATTTTGTTTTTAAAGTTACATTTTAACGCACCGAAGCAAAATCCAAAAGTAAATAGATCCCTCGTCTTTCAAGGAATAATAGTTTTATAGGGAGAGATTTAACCACACACCGCCATAGGTAGTAAGAAATGGCGACTGTAAAACTGAAATAAATAAGTAAATGTCAGGCATCAATTAAGGCAGCACAGCAAAATGAATAAATACTTTTCGCTCAATAGTGAATCAAAATGCGACGGATTGCACGATCGAGACAAAAGTTCCACCGCTAAGGCTGACATCAATTCGTGGCAATCCGTTCGTGGCTCGAAGTCTTCGCACAATTCTGACAGCATTACCAGGCAATAAGCCAGCGTTTCCTGACTTTTAATCGTCCACGGATTATTCACCAGTTTGCACGACAATCCTATTGGTGGGGGGGGTGGCACACAAAGTACAATTTGTTTAGACTCGAATACACGAGCAATGAAATTGCGAGACTTATTGCGATAGTTGATCTCAATCAAGTGAGACAGAGAAGTGAGGACGCCCCTACCATAACCCTCAACCTCCGCCCCATCATTACTAGCTATTTTACTAAATTTATCAAATATTATAATTTATATGGTCTCTACATGGTTCGAATCGAGGTAAATTCCGCAAAAAAATCAAAACCCCACATGGGGTGATCAGAGCCCCTTCAACTGAGAAATTCAGCAACAGAGTGGCCACCCAGCGTCCGCTGGTTTCAGCCGATTTTATTGACTCCAGAGCGGCCCAGCGCTGACCTGCGAGTATCAACCTCGGACGTCAGGCCTGTCAATTCGAGCGGCATCTTTGAAGAGGAGCGCAAGAGGCCAAAAACGGTGCAATTACGATTTACGATGATAACCTCTTAAGCAGTAGGTCATCTGATCCAAAATCTGTCTCGACTTTCAGATTTTCCGTGTCGAGAAACCCGTAGATATGCACTTTCGACTAATTTTTTTTACACGTTGGCTATTCGACAAATCCACCGTTAACCGCCCAGGGTGGGGTGGGGGGTGGGGGTTGCCGACCGTCCCGGGGTATGGACGCATTGTGCAAGACAGCCCCCTTTACCCAGGGGTGGGCAAATTACAGCCTTTTGCGCAAATAATTACAAACTACGAATTACGAGACCGCTTAAGGTCGTCGCCGTACGCAATATGCCTCGGACTCTGTTGTATACTTCTTTGAAATTCGGCGTGCAACACCTAATTTTCGGAAAGCTTTCGAATGTCAACTTCGTGTGGTTCGATCTTTTTATGGTTTGAGTATTTTGTGCTTAGAGTTTTTTGTGGTTGAAGCTTTTTGAAACGAGATTTTTGTGGTTAGAGCTTCTAGTGGTTCGACCTTTTTGCGGACCAATTTTTTTCTGGTTCCAGCTTTTTGGAGCTCATGTTTTTGATGTTTTTGTTGATGTGGTTGCAGCTTTCTATGGTTTATGTTTTTTGTGGCTTCAATATTTTTGGTTAGTCCTTTTTGTGGTGAGTGGTTCTTGTGGTTAGAGACCTGCCTCCTTGTGGTTTTTCGTGAGCTATTTATGGTTCGAGATTTTTGGGATTGCGGCTTTCTTTGGTTGCAGCTATCTATGGCACGAGATTATTTGTGCTTTTTGTGCTTCTGGTTCAATATATTTAGTTAGTGCTTTTTGCGGAAAGAATTATTTGTGGTTGGAGCTCAAGCTTTTTAGGGACCTGCCGACTTGGTTTTTCGAGTTGGCCAAACCGCGCGAAATTGTTTTTCCAGTGACCGGGGGCGGGGTGATTGGCGGTAAGGGAAGGTGGTCAATCCCACGAGATTGGTTTCCGAGGAGCCAGTCCGCGAAATTTAGTTTTGATGGAGGCAAAACCGCGAAATTTGGTTCTGTACGTGTCATATCCGCTGAATTTGAACTTTTAAATCACGCAATTGGTTTTTTTGAAGGACGTAAAACCAGGAAATTGCTATTTTGATTCAGTCAACCTCGTGATGTATTGACGATTTCTAGGGACTAATTTTTAGGGAGCCAATCCTGAGAAATTGTCCTTTTCAGTGAGCAAAACCCACGAAATTGAGCTCTATGAGTGCCAATAGTCCGTACAATGTGTAGCTAATTCGCGAAATTGATTTTTGCAGGAGGCCAATCCGAAGTATCACGCCTAGCTGTGCAATTATGTTTGAGGGGGCGGGGATCTTGCTCCTCCACGCATAACGTTTCGTTATGGCCCTGACTTGCGATAGGACACTGGCAGCCACTCTGTTGAATTTTGTCTCACGAACTGGCTCCTCGGTTGAGCACAGTCCACCAACATGTTGAGGAAATTATTGCCTCAGTGCATGTACAGATGAGCGAGTTTTTTCTGCAATAAGTCTCGCAATTAAAACTGTATAACTAACTTAGCACAATAGGAATCGCTTCGAATTCGCGGAAATGAGAGCAACAAACCCCTTTGACGATTAAATTTAGCAAGCATTTCAAACTGTTCAATATTATACTTGAACTTAAATCGGTCGTCTTTTCGAGGTATCCCAAAATTCTGCATGACATTTCAGTGCGTTGGCGCAATTAAGAATTTAAAGGTGTGGGAAGGGGGGGGGACTTACTTTGCAGTAGCTCCAGTCGCTATATATTTGTCAGGGTAGAAAGACCCGACGATGGGAAGCGCTCGCAGAGCGAGTTCGATGAGGTCATCTCGAAACTCGACTGGCCAGGACATTGTTTCACTTTTACCGGAGGTTGGATCGATCAGAAAGCCTAGGCCGGGTAGAATGCCATACTCTGATGATACCTAGTTGGAGGGGAGTAGAACTAGTTGAACTGGTTGAGGGGGGGAGCGTATTCTAACCATTCGAACACTCCTAAAATTGAACAAGTAGCAAATCGTCGCAATAAGAATCTGTTTAAATTCGTGCGTGTAATGATTTGGCGGAAATGACACTTTTCCGGCCCATGAATACCTAATGTCGAATTCTGTCGCGAAAGCCAGTAGACTCAAATCTGTAAATCAACAAGAGGGTGAATCTAATAAAACATCCCTCACGTGATTAGCACACAATTTCGAACCTTCTACAATGCCAGAAGCTGAGGCGCTAAGCCCTTGAAAAATGAAACAAAACTGACCAATTAAACCGACGGTACTATTTCTGGAGCTGGGACTTCCAAACAGAACTTCCTTTCGCAACCATTTCCTGAACAATCTAAGGAGATATCGTGCGGTTACGCGCAATTCTTCTACTTGTGGAGGTATAATATTTACTTCATTATTTCAATATTGTTCGCAATTCGTTCCCATTGATTGTATTTCTTTGGGAAATTTTCGAATATTTTCCACAAAATACATCTCGTGAGTTCAGCCGCATTAATAGGCAAATTATTGTAGTATTTGTGTTCCAAAGGAAGTCTTTTTAATAGCCAAAAAATTACGTCCGAATCCAAAAACTTCGTAACTAGACAAATTATTGATTTTAACGCTGGAAAACCCAGTACTTTTTTGTTTGAGAATACTGCAATTCGGAGAAACGCTAATAGTTTTCAAAATAAGGTCCAGGGTGTCAAGATAGAAATACTCCGTAGTCAACCGTAATAAATGAACCAATTTTTCACTTAGTTGACTCTTCTCGAGAGACTCAACCGTGAAATTGTACGAAATGTCATTCAACTCTCGATCTTTTTTCAAAAGATGTTTAATCACTTCAGAGATCAACAACTTGACTTCACCCTCTTCCGTTATTAGAAGGCAGTCGCCTAGAAAAAAAAACCTCGTATTCGAAGATCTGTGGTAGTTTTAGAGGGGTGAGGCGGAGGGTTACCTAAAGCCGAGAAAAAATCTACAAAACTGGGAAGAAAATTGATTGCGTCCAAGCTACGGATCAGAACGGGAGGATTGAAACAGAGTTTCAGTAGGCACCATAGAGCTTTTTTATATTCGGAACTTTCTTTCAAGTTTTCGACGAAAAATTCGACCGCTACTGTCAAAAATTGCAACTCGGCAAATTTCTGCGAAAATTTTGGAGAAAATGAAACAATTTTAACTATGGTCCAACCCCTCACACGCTTATAAAATTTAATGGAGGAAAAAAAAAAAAAAGACAACAGTGTTTTTCTTACCACGCGTCCTTGTGAAACACCAAGGTAGTGACTCACTAGAGCCATGTGTCGCTCGGCCATGTCTTTGGATTCGGCGGTGGTCAAAATTCGGCAGAGTTTCTTCAAAAAGTGGGTCGATTCAACGTGACAACACGGAAGGTCGTCGTTCGAATCGGCGCCACCGTGAGGACAGCAATGACACAGCGTGCTACCTGTGTGGTAAAAGTGACAATTTTTTAGGGACGCATATAAATGCAAACTGGTAACCAGAAGAGCAAATTGTGGTTTGTTAGCACCCCCTGAAACCTCGAATTAGGGTTTTTTTCTCTCGATTTCAGTAGCAAATAGTCTTTTTTCTCAATTTTGCACTTTCACGTGCAAAATTGAGAAAAAAGCGTTCGAAAACGTTCGCAACTCATTTCTGATCGAAATGACTATTTGCACTTTTCCGAAATTCCGCTTTGTTTCCGAGATATCCGCCATTTTCTGATTTTTTCAGAAACAGCTTGTTGCACACGCAATAATTGTTGCAATGGCAAAAATGATGAGCCCATTGGAAAGAGCACAAAATTTTCTATTTAAAGAGCCTATTTTTATCCAGATAAGACGTCGTCTACTACGTTTTGAATCAGCTTATTAGCGAGGAAACTTAATTCCGGAAGTAATGGTGATATGGTGATGTAGTCAGAAAATTACGTTTTTTCGCCAATAAGCTGATTCAAAACGTAGTAGATGTCGTCTGATCTGGATTGAAAAGGGCTCTTTAAGTAGAAAATTGTGTGCTCTTTCCAATGGGCTCATCATTCTTGCCATTGCAACAATTACTGCGTGTGCAACAAGTTGTTTCTCAAAAAATCAGAAAATGGCGGATATCTCGGAAACAAAGCGGAGTTTCGGAAAAGTGCATATAGTCATTTCGATCAGAAATGAGTTGCCTCTTCTCTGGTTTTTCTCTGTCCAGTCGCTTATTGTATAAAACGTGTATTTCAGCCAATAAGCAGCATATTTGGCCGTAAAACTGACTATTTAACTCCTAAATTGGTATACGACCCCGTGACATTGTTGGGAATAAGAAACGGTGAAATTCTGTTTCCTAGCCAAAGGAACTTGTAACTCTGTGACGCAAACTGGTCATTTAGCATTAAAACTGTCAATTCAATCCAAGGAACAAGATATTCAAGTTTTTCTAGTCAAAAAAACTATTGCACAGGCAAACTTAGCCCCAGAAATTCATTTTTTGGCAAGTTACATCTTGGAAAAGTCCACCCAGAAACGTAATTTTGTTGTCAACTACCAGTAGATTTGGTCCGGAAACCGTTCAATTCCACCCGAGAAACTGAATAATCGACACTAAAACTGAAAATGTATAATTAGTTATAATTTTAGGTACCTAACAAAACTTCGTAAAAGCCCAAGAAATAGCTTCCGGTCTCTATACCGGCAATTTAGCCCCAATGAACTCACATAAAAAATATATGTATTGTCACGGTTTCGCTCTTCACCCCATTTTTTCGCATGAGTATAGCCCCTCCTCCACACACGCACAACAGAACACATCGGAAAAACTAATAAAAACGGATGTTTTGGCCTGGTTTTAGTGAGGGTGGCTGTCGGTGGGGAGGTTGGTCGTTGAAATTTTAAAAATTTCAACCTTCAAACTGTCGCAGGAGCACTGCTGCGCTGGAGGTTTGGTGTGGTTGAATTTTTGCATCGGTTGGAGCTCTACAGTCGTATAAAGCTCCACTGTGGTAGGAGCTTAGATGTAGTTATGCCTTTTTCGTGGAGAGGGCCATTGAGCATATAGCCATAGGGGGGGGGGGCATTCGCCCTCCCGCAGACTCGAAAGCGCCTCCGTAGTTGTTCAGCTGCCCACCACTAGATACCAACGAAATATACAAATTCTACGAGGTCGCGGCATTTTGCTTCGTCAACGCTCAGAAAAACAAACATTTCTCACATTTCGCTCACTAAAAAGGTTAAAACCAATTTCACGGATTTTTGTCGCTGTAGACCAATTTTGCAGGGTAGCCTAGTGAAAAAACAAATTTAGCAAATTTTTAACGCTAGTAAATCATAGTCGCAGCTATCTCACTAAAAAATCAATTTCTCCAATTTCGCTCTCTGAAAAACTAATCTCGCGGAAAACCAATTTTTACGCTTCTGGCTCACTAATTTTTCAGGCTTCGTTGCAAGGAAACCAATGTCGTTTGGGGCTTCATAATTGAAAAAAAACGAAGTTTGCAGATTTGTCTCACCCCAAAACCATTTTCACGCTTGCTGCTATCTAAAAAAAAAACAATTTTGAGGGTTTCACTCGTTAAAAATACCATTATCGCGGGTTCTATTCGGAGGCAGGAGCGTTTAATTTGTCCAATTTTATTGGACTTCTTTTCGCGACGTTTCGTCGATGAAACCATAACGTCCTCCAACCAACGGTCGTTGAGGTTCCCTCGACGAAAAGTCTCAAAAACAAGGCAAGACCAGTCAATAAAAGTTTAATAAAAAAAGAATCATTTTCGTGGCGTTGGCTCGCTAAAAAAAAAAAAATCATTTTTGCGGGCCGAGTTCATTCAACAATAAATTTCACGGGTTTTGGACACTTGAAAAACCTCTTTTCGCTGCTCTGGCTCGCTTAAAAACCAATCTGATGGATTTCGCAGATTTTGGTGTGACTCCTTTTTCCCAAAGTCCCCTTAGAGCCGTATTCATCTAGTCGATAATCAATCTGAGTATTTGCTTAAACGGCTACAAATCGGTCGTTCTTATTGGTGGGTCGTCTGGTTCCAGTCGAAATAAGCAAATACTCAGCTCAAGTGACGACTACGAATACGGACCTAAGTCTGCTGACTGAATAAAAACTGCTGACAACCCTCTCATCCACTTCAGACGGGGGATGAAATTCCCCACGTGAACATCATGAGTAAAATGTCAAGTGCGACGAGGGCCGAAATACCAAAAGTCTTGAAAGTACTAGTACTTTCCACCGAGTAACGAACTCAAAAGTCTCCTGAACCCCACCCCTCCCTCTACTCGTTACTACGACACTCGGTGGGAAGTACTGGTAATTTTAATAGTGTTCAAGTGAGGAGTTTCATCCATTCCGAAGTAATGGAGGGGGTTGTCAAGTGCTAGTACTTTCATGATTTTTGGTATTTTGACCCTTGTGGGACTTGACATATAGCTCATCGTGTTCATGTGGGGAGTTTCATCTTCATCTTAAGTAGTGAAAAGAGTTGTCAGCAGACTTTTAAGTTAGTTACTCCGCGATAATAATAAGTGCCGGTATTTCTATTATTTCGTTATTTCGACCTTTGTGGCACTTAAAATATGTGGCTCTTGGTCAGGGCCGAAACTAGGGATTTTCTGAGGGGGGGGGGCAAACTCTATTTTGCCGCCTTTACCCCCCCCTCCTCCCTAAGGAGTTCCCAAATCCTGTAATAGTCACCTTCAATCACTTTCGAATCGGTGGTAGGGTTAATACAAGTTAGGTGTAACCCCTCCTTAGGATCTTGGTCTCTAAATAGTTTTCTCATCATTTTGTTAGTTAACTGCCTTTTTTCGAGCCCTTAATTCTAGAGGAGGGGGGGGGACTCGTGCGGCCCGCCGAGAATTTGAGTTTGACACCCGCGCATTAGAAGTTATTCCACCACCAACCATAGGGCCTAAGTGCAGTGACATACTGATGGCGGAATCCGAACTCGGTTTTCGCCTTCTCGGGGGGAAACAACCGAGGGACTGCACATTTAACATGATAGAGAGTGACAAACTGGTGAGGTGTCGAGGCGATTTTATTATCCAAAAAGCGGGTAAATAGTTGCCGCGTCTTGTCGTCGGATTCCGCCAACGGTTTTCCCCCTTGAAGTGGGAGAACCTATCAGAATTTAATTTTAACCGTTGGCAAAGCTACATTCCCATAATAGGTCTTTTCGGGCGACCCTCCAAATCTACAAAAGTTACAAATTGTGCAAGTTATGTAGCTTTTAAACCAATTAAACACATGTTGCTATGTAAACAACCTACAAATTTGTAGCTTCCGTAGATCGCCCGAAAAGATCTGATATTTACTAAGCAAAAAAAAAAAAAAAATGCCCCCCCCCCCAAGTTGCCTCCGGGGGCACGTACCCACCTTGCCACTCCCTAGTTTCGGCCCTGCTCTTGGTATTCATTTTTGTGGTGAGTTACGTTCCTCTCTGAAGTAGTTGACTAGGTTGTCAGCAGTCGGGGGAAGTTTTAGTACTTTCAGAGGTTTTTGTATTTTGGCCCTAGACATTTATCTCATGGTGTTACGAGCGGAGTTTTATCCCCCTCTTAAGTGGAGATTACAGTAATGTTCGACGCCGATTTGATCGCTGATTTTTGTGTGTGTGTTCTACATCGAAAAATATTAGACACTTGTCCTCCCGAACTTGCCAATGGGCCCTGTGGTGGCCCCCAAAAAAATGTCCAAAGCCCAAAAAAGTCGGAATTTCAAAATTTTGTTTTCCAACAAATTTAATGTGTTTTTGCGAAGAAATTAGTGTGAGAAACCCGAAAAAATATTTTTTAAAATCCCAGAGCCGTAGTTTTTGATTTAACAGAGGAAATTAGGGATAAAATTTGAAAAAGCAAGATCTAACGTCACTATAGAACTTAGTGACATCTTATGAAGAATTACTCTCAAAAAATGTTCATGCTTTTTGCGTAGAAGGACGTATTTTAGTGTAATTTCCCCCGTTAAATCGCAAACTACGGCTCTGGGATTTTATAATATATTTTTTTCGAGTTTTACACACTAATTTCTTCTCAAAAACACATTAAATTTGTCGCAAAACAAACTTTTGAAATTTGAATGAAAAATGTACCAAAATATCGGGGAATACGTTATCGATTGTGGGGGAACCCTACTCTAGAATTCGTGCTTCACAAAAAGAATGTCACCCAATATTTGTATTAATTACAAAACGACTCTCAACCATATTTCATTAGCGTAGAAAATATTTCGCAAAATGACACAATTTTGTCCCAGGGGGATCCCCGTAGATTTTGTTCAAAACGTGAATTTTTGTTGGAAATCATATTTTTACGGATTGAAATTGATCTTTACCCTTCCTAATCACTATTTTTCCTGGAAAGCCAATGCAATTAGCTTTCAAGTCCACAGTCCATGACTGTACCTCAATTTGAGGGGGCGCTGTGATTTTTGAAATGCTATCACAGAAGTACGTATTTTTTTGACGCGGTAAAAATGCTTGAAAATGCAATGACACGGCAAAAAAAATTGCAAGTCGATAGTAGACCAAGAGTCAGCGACGTAAAATGTGCAACCATTTGCATACTTTGTGGCACTTAAAATATGTGGCTCTTGGTCAGGGCCGAAACTAGGGATTTTCTGAGGGGGGGGGGCAAGCTCTATTTTGCCGCCTTTACCCCCCCCCTCCGCCCTAAGGAGTTCCCAAATCCTGTAATAGTCACCTTCAATCACTTTCGAATCAGTGGTAGGGTTAATAGGAGGAGGGGGGGGGACTCGTGCGGCCCGCCGAGAATTTGAGTTTGACACCCGCGCATTAGAAGTTATTCCACCACCAACCATAGGGCCTAAGTGCAGTGACATACTGATGGCGGAATCCGAACTCGGTTTTCGCCTTCTCGGGGGGAAACAACCGAGGGACTGCACATTTAACATGATAGAGAGTGACAAACTGGTGAGGTGTCGAGGCGATTTTATTATCCAAAAAGCGGGTAAATAGTTGCCGCGTCTTGTCGTCGGATTCCGCCAACGGTTTTCCCCCTTGAAGTGGGAGAACCTATCAGAATTTAATTTTAACCGTTGGCAAAGCTACATTCCCATAATAGGTCTTTTCGGGCGACCCTCCAAATCTACAAAAGTTACAAATTGTGCAAGTTGTGTAGCTTTTAAAACCAATTAAACACATGTTGATGGGTAAACAACCTACAAATTTGTAGCTTCCGTAGATCGCCCGAAAAGATCTGATATTTACTAAGCAAAAAAAAAAAAAAAAATTTGGCCGCCCCCCCAAAGTTGCCTCCGGGGGCACGTGCCCCCTTTGCCCCTCCCTAGTTTTGGCCCTGCTCATGGGTATTCATTTTTGTGGTGAGTTACGTTCCTCTCTGAAGTAGTTGACTAGGTTGTCAGCAGTCGGGGGAAGTTTTAGTACTTTCAGATGTTTTTGTATTTTGGCCCTTGACATTTATCTCATGGTGTTACGTGCGGAGTTTGATCCCCCTCTTAAGTGGAGATTACAGTAATGTTCGACGCCGATTTCATCGCTGATTTTTGTGTGTGTTGTTCTACATCGAAAAATATTAGACACTTGTCCTCCCGAACTTGCCAATGGGCCCTGTGGTGGCCCCCAAAAAAATGTCCAAAGCCCAAAAAAGTCGGAATTTCAAAATTTTGTTTTCCAACAAATTTAATGTGTTTTTGCGAAGAAATTAGTGTGAGAAACCCGAAAAAATATTTTTTAAAATCCCAGAGCCGTTGTTTTTGATTTAACAGAGGAAATTAGGGATAAAATTTGAAAAAGCAAGATCTAACGTCACTATAGAACTTAGTGACATCTTATGAAGAATTACTCTCAAAAAATGTTCATGCTTTTTGCGTAGAAGGACGTATTTTAGTGTAATTTCCCCCGTTAAATCGCAAACTACGGCTCTGGGATTTTATAATATATTTTTTTCGAGTTTTACACACTAATTTCTTCTCAAAAACACATTAAATTTGTCGCAAAACAAACTTTTGAAATTTGAATGAAAAATGTACCAAAATATCGGGGAATACGTTATCGATTGTGGGGGGAACCCTACTCTAGAATTCGTGCTTCACAAAAAGAATGTCACCCAATATTTGTATTAATTACAAAACGACTCTCAACCATATTTCATTAGCGTAGAAAATATTTCGCAAAATGACACAATTTTGTCCCAGGGGGATCCCCGTAGATTTTGTTCAAAACGTGAATTTTTGTTGGAAATCATATTTTTACGGGTTGAAATTGATCTTTACCCTTCCTAATCACTATTTTTCCTGGAAAGCCAATGCAATTAGCTTTCAAATCCACAGTCCATGACTGTACCTCAATTTGAGGGGGCGCTGTGACTTTTGAAATGCTATCACAGAAGTACGTATTTTTTTGACGCGGTAAAAATGCTTGAAAATGCAATGACACGGCAAAAAAAATTGCAAGTCGATAGTAGACCAAGAGCCAGCGACGTAAAATGTGCAACCATTTGCATACTTTTCTTACCCAGCGCATGAAATCGAGAATAATTCCCCATTAGTGGGAAAAATTGTCTGCCTCCATTTGGACGTGACGATACCGGCGGCAGACGGCATCAGAGATTCACTTGTTGGGAGAAGTAACACAAATTCCGATCAGACGGCAAAGACGTTCTATTCACGTGATTACGCATTGAAAAATACGGAGAATTGAATATTACATTTATTGCTATCAGGTTCTATGGCGTCGAGCCAATGGCAAAGTCGTGAAAGCTTAAAACCCTCTAATTTGAAGTATCGGTTTTCGGTGTCAGGGTACCGTTTTCTGGGGGAAAATAGGATGAGACATCTGAAAAAAATATAATAAAAAATCTATGATGAACAGTTTTTATGCTATCACAGAAAAACAGTGTCACTTCAGGTAAGAACACACCCCAAAAAATATTTTAGGCTGCAGCGTGTGTAAAATTATGGTTACTTTCACCACGAAATATGAAAATTCATAGTACGCATTTTCCATGCGCCGTAAATCAGAGTAGAGCCGATGGGATCTTTCATAATGCATCGAATAAATAAAACGGATTCGATACTAGAATTTTTCGTCCCTCTTCTTCTAAAAGGCCTCATATACCCTGACACCGACAAGCGGTACTTTAAATCAAAGGGGTTTTCTACTTTTCCTTTGGCTCGCAGCCGCAGGACCCGTTAGCATGAAACGTAACATTCATTTCCCAATATTTTCCAATGCGATATCACGAGAATAAAACATCTTTGCCGACTGGCCGGAATTTTTGTTACTTCTCCCCACAAGTGAATCTTTGATGCCGTCTGCCACCGGTATCGTCACGTCCAAATGGAGGCAGACAATTTTTCCGACTATTGGGGAATCAGTCTCGATTTTATGCGCCGGGTAAGAAAAGTATGCAAATAGTTGCACTTTTTACGTCGCTAGCTCTTGGTCTATAGGAATTTTCATTATCAAGATGTTAATTTTTTTTCGTCCCAAATGATGATTTGAGGCGAATTTTCTTAAACTTTTGAGCGTCATTGAGATGGAAATTAAAAGCGGTGTCCGTTTGCGTTTAAAATTTGTACAATGTGGTTTCTTGCGGTGCTGAATTAAAAAAATGACGAGCATTTAATCGTTGAAAAATTTTCAAAGGTAGTTTGGTTGTAGAAGGACGTATTTTAGTGTAATTTCCTGTGTTAAATCAAAAACTACGGCTCTGGTTTTTTTTAAATATTTTTTTCGAGTTTCTCACACTAGTAAAAAAAAAAGTTTATGGTCTACAAGTTGAATCGACAGCCACAAAAAAGTTTATGGTCTACAAGTTGAAACATCAGCAAAAAAAAATTGTGAACAAATTCTGAAATTTCTCACACGACTAATTTCTTCGCAAAAACACATTAAATTTGTCGGAAAACAACATTTTGAAATTCCGAATTTTTTGGGCTTTGGGATTTTTTGGGGTCCCCACAGGGCCCATTGGCAAGTGTTGGAGGACACGTGTCCAATATTTTTCGATGTGGAACATGCAAAAAAATCAGCGGTAAAATCGGCATCGGACATAACTGACACTCCCCTCGTCAGTATTATTCAATGCAACCGATGGTGCATAAACTGTTATTTTTCATGAATTTTCTGGGGTGGGCCACACAGCTTCTGGGGTCGGCCCGACCCACCCAGGCCACCCCTACGGCGCGCCCAATTGATAGTGGGGGGGGGGTCTCTGTAAAATGGTCACCAATGCAGTTCCATCCATGAGACCAAAAGTTGCCTCTTCTGCGGTCCCTCTACCACTACCTGCCGCGTTGTAGAGTCATCTTCCGAACACAAATTAAAGTGATGAGCACTCGAGGGGGGCGATCGCTACATGTAAACCCCTCCCTCGTAAAAGTCAACCCCCCGCCAACCACACAAATGCTTGTAATCTAGGAAACGTACGCGGCGTCAGAGGAGGTCACCCGAAGCAATTTATAATCAATTACGGTATTTACTTACATAAGTCGCTCATTTTCTATTTTCAACGAGAATTGAAGTCAAACTGTTGAAATTTCCATTAAAAAATCCACGTTTACGGAGCCAGACACCACACCAACGACCCGGTAGTTTTATAACCTTCTCGTGAAAAGAAACCTTCTTCGTTGGTTATCCACGATATCACCAGTTCTTGTTCTTATCTTAATTGTTTATACTGAAGTGATTAATTATGGTTCGCTTTAAAAATCGGTAAGTTTGAAGCTATTGAGATTGCTGGTCCGCAGCATCAGTTTAACGCTTGTTTCCAGGTATATCACCGTTGAAGTGAGTGAAGATGGTTCCAAACTGAAAACTCGGTTGGTGAACAAAGATCTTGCTAAAGAAGTCAACGCCGCTGTACTTAATTTATTTGGCGAATTTGGACTGGGTGCGATTCGCACTGGATTTAGCGGTAATTCTTATTGTTTTTCTAATTATTCGCCGTCTTATTCTAAACTTACTCCTCGACAGTTGTTTACTGCAATCAAATCACTCGAATTGCCATACTAAGAGCGAGGCACGGCCCGCATAAGTTCGTTCTTGGAGCGTTGCCCATGATGACAAAAGTTGGTAAACAGAAAGTGAGCATTCGAACGATTCACGTTGGTGGTACTCTAAGGCAGTGCTTTCGACGAATAGTGGTTCGTGACTCTTGCTTTCAACCGCTTCAGGGACGAGATTGTTTGAAATTATATATTTTTTTAGACGTACCATCGAAGAGGCCTTGTGTCGTCTAAAGAGAAATCTGATCTTCTAGCCGAATTTGAAAATTCTGTTTCGAAAGCACGTGCCGTCGTCGTGACACGATCGTCTGATGACAATAATGCTGTTTCATGACTGCCATTGACTGTTGTTTGTGTTTTTCATTCCATGAAGTTGTTTTAAGTAAATTATTTCGCCCTAAAAAATCGAAGTTAACCATCCGTCACTCATCCACGTTTAGCCGAAGTTATGAAACAAATCTGTTTCCTTCTGGTTTTGCTCCTTTTAGACATCTCACCACCCCACCACTTTACTTTTTTTTTTTTAATTGAAGGGTTAGTGGGTGCCATCTTGTTGTTAATGGACAAAGCTTATAGCCCTCGACTTCGAAAGTTCTGAGTTGAAGGATATTCTTGGAAATTTCTACCGCGTTTGTGTATTTGTTGTTTTAATATGTGCGATTTGGCTTTTCACATTTTTTCATAGCCATGGCTGCTACGAGGAAGCTTCAAAGTGAGTTCGGTTACCGTTATGATATTTACGTCCAAGTACCCCGTTCCTTTTCGCTATTTCCTCTGTCGACGTATCACTTTCCTGGGATAGTCTTAATCGGGTTGAAAACGTTCATCTCAAGTGGTAAGGAGTGCCGAGGAATTCGACTTTCAGTGGGAATTTGGAGACCGACTCGGGGTAGTTGTTTATGCTAGTCTGTAACCTGTCTCTGTTGACATATTTTGTTTTCTCGGGCCCTTTTACTAATTTCCACTTCCTAATTACCCTGAAAGACTTAGAATACCCTCGCAGTTCCAGCCACTCTCAAAAATTAACTTCGTCCGTTTGTCATGTCTCACAGGTGAAATCGAAAGGTGTCTGAAGAAGGTGACCGAAGGCGTTGAGACTTTCGAGGACATTTGGCAAAAAGTGCACAATGCCACGAACAGCAATCAAAAGGAGAAATATGAGGCCGACCTTAAAAAAGAGATCAAGAAACTGCAAAGGTTACGCGATCAGATTAAAAGCTGGATCGCGTCGGCAGAAATCAAGGATAAGAGCGCCCTCCTGGATTATAGGAAGTTAATCGAAACCGTGAGTGCCTTTTTTTATTATTCGCCATTCGATTGCAGTTGTTTTCCCTTGTTTGAGGGCTTCTACCGCCTCTCTCTCTTCTGTACACGAACTATAGGACAAATTGCATTTCACGGTCATATACCAGGTACCAGGGGGCGTAGCCTCGCTGTAATTGATCCAGGGGTGGTCAGGTTCAGCAGTGCCTAATGCAAGGCACATAACTGGCATTTCCCAGCAAGAGAACTAGCAGTTTAGCACTCTAATCATCAATTCATTTCCAGAAACTAAATTGGCCCAGAAAAGTCGTTAGCCGTCAATAACTTGGATCTCTGCTGGGAAATAGTCGTTTTTAGCCTTTTACACAGGATTCTCTGTCCAATAACTGTCAATTTTCTCCCAGAAAGTCGTGCTTTCATCCCTAAACTTGTAATTATTGGACTCTTGGCCATATACTCGGTAACTGCGGCAATTTATCCCCTCAAACTGGACCCCTTTTCCATCGTTTCTCGTCTGGAACTCACTGGCCCATGTGAAGTTATGGTCTCCAACAAGTCTCCTGTCCTCGTCGAACAAACCTTTCCTCATAGGAAAAGGGCAGCTTTTCTGAGGAGATCGCTTGTTGTCAGCGACAGAAGGGCTGGCAGGCACAACTTCGGTGCTTATTGCATTCTTGCCGGCTAGAAACTAGTCAAATGCACCCTCTCTCCCTGGATACCGTCTAATTGTGTTCCAAGCGAGCTAAAATCCGTGAAATGATGTTTTTGAGTAGTAAGCCAATTTGGTGGTTTTTACGGAGCTCGAAAAGTCAAAAAATTATTGAAAGCGAGCCAAAATCTGTGGAACGGGTCATTTCGAAGAGGGAACCGTGTGAAATTGAATTTGTAGTAAGCCAGTCCCGCGAAAATGATTTTTTCGGGGCGATCAGAAACCGCGAAATTAGTTTTATAGCCGGCACGGACAATCTCACAAAGTTTCGAACTTCTGGCTGTCAGACGTGTAGTGCCCGTCGAAGCCGGTAATGTTCGTCCGGAATTCTGGTGGCTGCGAAGTCAAACTTGACTGTGCAGTTTTCAATGAGAAAAGCGATGGGTGAACCTGACGAGATGGAAGCTGCCACATCGACGCTTATTCTTTATGTATAATCCACCCAGCAAGAAATCCTCGACTATTATGCCACACTTCGCTCGTTTTTCACTCATGAGATTTATCCGGGTGGGCTGTGAGGGTGAAATCTCATCCTTTCGACAAACCCGAAACGGAAACCCCCAGGGCGCAGTCCTGAGTCCCGCCCCAATCAATTGTTATGATTGACGATGTGATCGCAGCTGTCGTTGCAACCCAGAGAGTCAACGCACTGCTCTACGCTGATGACTTGGTTCAGTGGGCAATCTCAAGCAGTATTTTGGCACTGGAATCTGCTTTGAACGACTCCCGGAGTCGGCTCTCCGTACAGGCATGAAATGGAGGCACTGGCGGGCCTACACCAACGGGGCCCGGGGCGGACAATTCTTTGAGGCTCCTTAGTCTTTATTATAAAGAAGAAACGTAATTTTTACGTAGCTTTAAAAGTTTAAACTATGGATTTTTCCTTATTTTAGCTACCAATTAGCATTATATTGCTACATCCTATCCGCCAATTAGCGCTGATGATCAGTTTAAGCAGTAAAATGGCGAATTTCTGTATTTTAGCCACGTATAAGTGTTTTTTGTCAATTTCACCCGCGAAGCAGCACTTTTCTCGATTTCTCACTCCAGCAGTTTTCTCAGTCCAGAATTTCATAACCACAAATATGTTCGGAAGAACGATTTTAGACGCAAATTTCAACATTTCTGTAATTAATTCCTCTTTTTAAATATAGCCGTGAATCTCTTACGATTTCTCTCAATTTTAGCCGCAAAGTAGCGTTTTTATCCGGTGAATAAATGATTTTTCTCAATTTTAGAGACCCATTGACGTTTTTGAAAGTAGAGAGAGAGAGAGAACCACTTTAGAAGCGAATTAGCACTTTTTCTCAATTCGAGCTGGAAATTGGCGTTTCTCTCAATTTTAGTCGTGTTAATTAGTGATTCTGAATAAATTAGCCGTGAATGGGCGGTTCTTTTTTGCATTATTTCAATTTTTGCTACAGATCAGCACTTTGTCTCACAGTTATAGCCCCGAAATATTCTTCAGAAGCTACCGATTGGCTTTTTCCCTACACGTTTTCCCTACAGGTTTTCCGCAAATAAGTGCTTTTTCTCAATTTTTGTCGCGATTTTTTCACTTGTATACGCTTCTTTAGTGTGTTTCCCTCATTTTAGCCGCGGACTTGGCCCAATAACAGCACATTAGGGTTTTTTTTACATTTTTCGCTGTAAAATTGCCTCCATACATCACGAATCAGCGATTTTTCCTAAGATTTGCATCGAGAAATCACGAATGATCGCTTTTTCTCAGTTTGAGCCATGATTATGAGCTCTTTTCCCGAACTTTTTGCCGTGTACTTGCCTCAAGATTGGCACATTAGAGCGCTTTCTCAATGTTATCTTCTTGAAGACCTAAAGAAAATTGAGGATCAGCGTATTTTCGCGATTTCACCCCCATAATGCGCGAATACACTCAATTTGAGCTGTCAGAATAGTGGTTCCGCAGGCTCAATCGAATATTCAGGCATTGCTGATCGCTAGTAACGTTCTATTCTCCAGGGGCCGTGTTCCGAAGCCGTGTGAAAATGCCGCAAAAAACGGTTGCTATGACGGGATAATGTTATTTCTTATTAGGCGTCCTTGGATCCCACTTGCGGGATTTTTTCCCGACCGAATAAGCCCCCGGGGGTCAACCATGAGCTAGCGTAAAAATACCGTCAAAACGCGGTATCTATGGCGTTATAACATTATTTTTGATAGAGCGTCCTTAGTTACTGCTTGCGTTAATTTTTTAACGCCAGCTCATGGTTGACCCCCTGGGCCAGATGGTCTGAGAATCGTCGAAAGGAGCAAAATCGCTGCTCTAATGTGCCAATCTTGAGGCAAGTACACGGCAAAAAGTTCGGGAAAAGAGCTCATAATCATGGTTCAAACTGAGAAAAAGCGCTCATTCGTGATTTCTCGATGCAAATCTTAGGAAAAATCCTTAATCGAAGTATGCATTCGTGAACTCCTCGGACTTGTCATTAAGAACAGCCATAATCCGGGGGAAATCGAACTCGCCAATCTTTATGGCCAACTGGAGGCCCATCTTCGGGCGCTCGACGTCCTTCATGTATCGACCGACATGTGTGCCGCTATGCTTCTTCCACTTGTCAAATCTTGCCTACCTAGAGAAATACTTCGAACATGGCAACGATCAAGAGCACGATATGATAACGAGAACGAAACGACTGGGGAAGAAACGGATCAACAGTCAACCGCAGGAGCAAAAGATCGCCTGAAACAATTGTTGCGTTAAACGATAACGCTCTCGCTTCCGTTTGCTCCCCCTGTGTTTATTTACAAACATTGGTCATTATTGCGAGAAATAAAGGAAAGGAAATCCAAGTTAGGGCCTTAGTGGATTCAGGATCCCAACGCAGTTACATAACGACGCATCTGGGGAGTGAGATTGGGCTTGAACCCGTTAAAAATGAGTGTCTTACTCATGCGTTGTTTGGGGGACAGCAAACGACTGAATCGAATCATGACGTCTTCAATTGCATGTTTCCAATCTCGATGCAACTTATTTGTGCAATTTTGAAGTCCTAAATCAGCATGTAATTTGTCACGAAATCGCTCCCACAAATCCCGGAGACCTTCCGAGCTTGTCGAAAAATCATTAATTTTCATCTGAATCGAACCAAAAAAATCGGAGGTAATCACGGCCGTCTTCGTTTAGCTGAATCTGGGGAAAAGCTCGTTATACGTCAGAAATTACGCCAATTTGATTTTCTCTGAGACTATAAAGAATTTCAGGGATTCGTTCAATTAGGTTTTCTCCCGGATCGAGGCAGTCGTTTAAGGAGGGTTGCCCTCTCATCCTTGCTGATGCACCCCTGGGGGCCCCCTGGTCAATCCAAGGGAGCGTGTCCCGCAGGAGGAAATTGCGTCATTTTATTGGGCTGCCAAGGGTCTTTTGACTGAAGAGCCATGGCTGCGGTGAATTGGGGGGGGGGGGTATAGGGAACCAGACCCACAATGATTCTTTTTGGCGAATGAACATTTTGGGGGAGCATTTTAAGGAGAGAGAATCACGATTATTGCTTTAAAACAGCGCATAATCCGCGTGATTGCTTTGTGAATAAGCTAAACCTGCGAAATACTTTTTTCAAGCAACAAAGAGTTCAGTGAGTCAAACCCGCGAAAATTTTTTTTACAGGTAAATCATGCATAAATCTATAGCCGTAGGAGCCTACATCGTCTGTCTTCCCTCGTTGAGGTTTGTCAAAAATGGACCGGTTTCGGCTGCTCGCCATCTTCAGCATTTGGTTTCCCAACTGAACCGGCTACAGACTTATGCATGATTTAACCACTAACCCTCGTAGTTTAAGCGACTCTACTAACAACTTAAATTTTTATAGGTAGTTGAACCTGCGAAAATGGGTTTTTAGTGAGCCAGACCTGCGAAATGTGATTTTTAGTGAGCAAAGTCCATGAGCGAAAAAGATGTTGGGGGTTGGACCTACCAGGCAATAATGAACATTGCACCGTGGGTGTAGCTCGTGTCACCTTTTCAATGTTAGACCTTCACCTAACTGCTGCTATCGATCCTGGTCTCATCAGCCCGGCAATTGTGCTGAGAACGGAGCAGCCGATGTACCGCAGCTCGTCGGGAGCGGAGCTGCTTCTGCACTACGATCCCTGCCTCCTGGCTCTCTCATCCCGACTAGGCAAAACGGAGTCAGAGTGCATCGGCCTCATTAGGACTGATGAAAACCGTGAGAGCGACACGGGGACTGACGACCGGATGTCCGAGAAATCGGCTTTTTAGTGAATTAGATTACAGGACTGCCTGCGGAGCCCTTCGGTTTTCCGCTTTAACTTGTAGTAGGATCCACCATCAACGTTCATACTTGAGCACTGTTGATTGATTGTAAGTACGATGATCAGACGTCCTTCTTTCCCCATGGACATGTCCTTCCTATTTCTAGACCGCCCAGGGACGTCCAGGCTCGTTTTTCAGTTGCCTGGTAAGAGGCAAAAATTATCCTCTTTTTTGTCCTGGTTTTCGATTTCTAATTGTAACGTCTGGTGGTCTCCCAACATCTCTCACTTTGATCTTCGAACAAACCGTAGCCGCAATGTCATTCGCCCTACAAACCAGACATTTGGCTTATGGTCTGATTCAAAAAGCAATCACACGCGTTTGACAATTTTAACCAAAAATCGTCATTTTGTAGCTTACGAACGCCAGTTTCAGGGATTTTCGCTCTATTGAGACTAAGTCCGACGGATTCGTCTTCTTGAAGTCTAAATTTCGTGGATTTTCCTTTGTCGGAAACCAAATTTCATGGAATTTTCTCTTTCAAAAACCGATTTTTGTGGGTTTTGTTTTTTCAGAAACCAATTTTACGAACTTTCGCTCTTTCATAGAACCCAGTTTGGTGAACTTGTCTCATTTAAAAGCCAATTTGGGGAATATTTGCCTGATCGAAAACCAAATTTCGTGGCTTCAGCTCTTTATAAAATCAGTTTCGCGGGTTCGGTCAATTGAAAAACTTAATTTGGCAGAAAATTAACGACGAACAAACAAATTTCGTGATTTTGGTTTTTTTAGCCCCCAGTTTTGCTGGAAATCTTCCATAACCAAATGTTTCAAAGGCAACACATTTCACGGATTTTTACTATTTCAATGGTTCACTCTTTTATCGACAAAATTTCGTGGTTTTAGCTCTTTTTGAAATTCGCTTTGCAGGTTTGGCTAGTTCAAAAAAATCAGCTTGGCTCTTTCAGATACAAAATTTTTCAGATTTGGTTTACTCAAAATCCCAAATTCCGTCATTTTGAGTAAAACAAATCCCAAATTTGGCGGATGTTTACTCACTCGAAATTTTGCGTGAATTGGCTCATTTAAACCACAATTTCACAAATTTTGGCTACTTCGCAAACCGAATTTCGTGGGTTTGGCTCTGAAATCAGTTCCACAATTTTGGAAAATTCGTAGAATCAAAATCGTAAAACCAATTTCGTGATTTTGGCTGTTTCAACCCCAATTTCACTGGGAAATTTCGCTCTTCCATAACCAATATTGCGGATTTCGCTCCTTCTAAACACAATTTTACGGATTTTCGCTATTTCAATCCTTAATTTCGGGTACTTTCATTATTTTAAAACCCGAATTCCGTGGCCTTAGCTATTTCTAGAACCAGTTTCATCGAGTTCGCTATTTCTAAAAGTAAGTTTCCGCTCTGTTGGGATAAAATTGGCTGTTTTTGGCCCGGAAATTCAGATTCGGGTAACGAATCGATAGTTTTCAGGCCTAATGGTCAGTTCATGGTGAATAACGTTAATTTCCGTGTCAGGTAGCCCAGCATGAGGGGCCTAATTAAAAGTTACCGAATCGAGTAAGCTCTAGATTGTGTGTAGAGCGAGAGTGACGGCAGACATTATTTTTCAACATTTTGATGAAACAAAATGGTCATTTGGTATCACTCATTTGGACAAATGCTCAAACACGGAATCCCACCACCGGGTCACCCCTCCTGACACCAAGCCTGCAAAATTGATTTCTGAAGGAACCCCCACAAAGTTGACTTTTTAAAGAGGGAATCTCTCGAAATTGGGGTTTATAACGACTAAACCCCGCGAAATGGTTTCTTTGATGAGCAATGCATGTGAAATTGGGGTTCGTATTGGCCAAACCCGAACTTCATTGATTTTTACTGGGCTGAACCTTTGAAATTTGTTTTCTGTAGAGCCTTTGTCAGTGAAATTGGGGTTTTTAATGACTAAATCGTATGAAATCGTTTCTTTCAAAGATCCAAAACCGTGAAATTGGGTTTATTCAGAGCCGAATCGGCGGGGATGGTGATTTTTAATAGCTGAGCCTGCGAAATTGTTTTTTTGAGTGGGCGAATTTTGTTTTCTAAAGAGCGAATCTCGTAAAATTGGGGGTTTCAATTACTGAACCCCGCGAAATTGAGTTTTTGGACGAGCAAACCCCCAAAATTGTGTTTTTCAAAGACTGATACCTCCGAAATGGGGTTTATTCAGAGCCAAATGCTTGGCGAGCTTTTGCGAAATTTGGTTATTGAACCTAACAACACCTTTTTTTATGAGTCTACACCGCGAAAATCCACTGTCGTCTCTGCAGTTCAGGACTTCCTCTCTAACTGCCCCCCCTCCTATTCATTAAGGTTTTGTCACGATCGCCTTCGCGGCGTTTGGACCGAAGATCGCAGCTTGTTTTCATTCTCATGAAGCACGCTGACGTTTGACATTGTGGAGGTGGGGAAGGGGGTTTTAGCGTTCACGGGGAAATTTGTGGCACAAAACCCAACCAAGTGGGCCCAAAAATTGCAGTAATAGCTTTGTCGTTTTGGTTTGTTAGTCGACTATCTCGACTCCTGTGCGACTAAATCGAGGACCTCGTGGGTAGAAGCCTCAAGACCCTTTGTACTCCCCCCCCCATCCACCACACCCTGACACCAACGGCACTTAAATTGACCAAAACACGTTTTGTATTATCGATTTGGTCGTTCTTCTCGGCCTCCAAGAACGGCTACGTCCGGCACTTACGATCCTTCGCAGCACAGCTGTGACAGACAGTATACACTGACTGATTGTCAGTGCTCACTTTAGAAGCATTTCCTAGAGTTCACCCCCCCCCCCCATCACCCTAGCCACCGGGTTTTCGTTCCGGGGCCTCTGGACACAAACCATTCGGAGCAATTTCTTAATTTAATTAATTAAAGAAGTAGCAAATTAATTTTTTATTTTGAGTGATTTTTTTTTATGTACAGCAAATGGAAAGGTTCAAAGTCGTAGAACGAGAGACCAAAACGAAAGCATACTCGAAGGAGGGACTTGGTGCTGCTCAAAAAATGGACCCCGCACAAAAAGAAAGGGAAGAAATCAGTGCATGGTTGATACAATCGATAGATGCCCTTAATTTACAGGCAAGTCGTTAGCGACAAATCCCCACCCCCGCCCCAACCATTTAATTAATGTTTTTCCCCTCTTTTCAGCTTGATCAATTTGAGTCTGAAATTGAATCTCTGTTGGCCGGCAAGAAAAAACGGCTAGACAAAGACAAGCAGGATCGAATGGACGAGTTGAAAAGTAAATTGGAAAAGCACAGGTATCATATAAGGAAGTTGGAGACGCTACTTCGAATGTTGGACAATATGTCTGTTGAAGTGGGCCAAGTAAGTTTTTTTTTATTTGTAATTGTGAAATTACTCATTCGGTGGGGGTTGTTTAGGGAGCTTTGCGGTGCGTTAGCCCAAGATGTTGCCACGGTTTATGACATATTTTCATCTAACTGTTGCTCCGATAATTCCCACATTTATTTTGCTCTCCTTCTGGGTTTGTTTAGTGGGGAGGGAGGGAGGCAAATTATTGTATTATCTGTTACCCTTTAGCCCGCTTTTTAAATCTTGGAACTGAACGTTGTTCCTATTCTTTTGTTTGAAAACTTTTTTCTCTCACCCATCCCCCCAGTTCTTTGGTTGTAAACGGCCGGAGAGCAGTTTTTATTTGAAGGTTTATGCTCTTCTTAATTACTTTTTATCGATTAATTTGTTACTTCAAAGTAGTTAAACACTCCAAAATGTTAAAATGCTTTTAAACAAGTTCTTTTTATTATTAACGCCTTATTTCCTTAAGACAGTCTCACTTTTATGTAGTATTTTGAATTTTGTAAGTGTTTAGGACAAAATTCAGTGTTCAACTTGACATTGTTGAGAATAAAACTGTTGTGTTTTATTTTTAGATTCGGAGCATTAAAGACGACGTTGAGTATTACATAGAATCCTCGCAAGACCCGGAGTTTGAGGGTAACGAATACATTTACGATGACATAATTGGAATGGAAGAGATCGAACTGTCGGGAGTGGGTCAACCTTCTTCGGCAACGACTGACAGTAACGGAACACCTACGAGCATCACTTCATCGCCACCGCAGACGCCGCCACTTCCCAATTCCCTGACGACAGCTACGACGACGAACACGACCACAGCGGCTCTTAATCATTCAAGCGGTGACAGTTCGACGGAGGAGAAACGACGAAACGCCGAGCCCATACCCCAGAAGAACGTGGTCAAACCAACGGCGGTTCGGGCGAACAATACGTCGAACGCCATAGTCAATAATAATAATATCAAGGCTAGCGCGCCTGTCGCCACTGCCAATAGTAAATCTTCCAATTTCACCAGTCCGAACAATAGTTCGCCGTCCTCGGGAGTGTTACCGGTTCCACCTCCACCTCCCACCCATATTAGTAATTTCGCCGCCGTTGCCGCTCAACACAATAAACATACGAGTCACGCGACTGAAAACGGCTTAATGACCAATAAGACCAGTGGGCCTCATTTGGAACAACAACCACCCCCATCGTCAACTCCTTTACCCATCATGAACATGAATAATTCGACAGCCGAATCGTCTCCCCCGTCTTCCGTCAGTACGGCGCCATCACCTGCACCGCCTGTGACACCGCCGCCGGTGAACACTATTCCACAGACGGATGCGCCCCTCAGCACGCTTAAGTCGATAGCTCAACAAGTCATAGATCGAGCTGGCTTGGAAATACCTCAGACCGAGACGTCTAGAACTGGTGAGCCCCCCCAACCACCCACGATCCAACCCAAGCCCCCTCACCATTTGATACTTCCGTCTTATTCTATTAGGAGGCTACGAAAACAAAATGAACTGTACAGGAGAAGCGCACATACCGCCGCTTCTCGGTGTAGCCCCGCTTGGACCAGTACCGCTTCAGAAACAGCACCAGTGCCAGTTTCAAATGCTTGAAGCCGCCTTCTTCCATATGCCTCTCCCGGCCGACAGTGAGAGGGTACGGCAGTACTTACCAAGAACGCCTTGTCCAACGCCTAGTTATTACCAGCAGGTATGTGGACAAATGTGCCTTTTTTTTTTTTTTTTTTTAGACAGTTGACACCGGTAGCAAAGTTTCCAATTTAGTGGATATTTCTGTCAGAAAGTGGAAGTTTAGGTTTTATAAAATTTGCGGTTCCGCATTAGGCAACCGGATCTTAGGCTCTTCTGTTAATAATGCTTTTTGGAGTGGATATATAAGCTTCTGGGCAAATATTACCGACCGTGAATATTTCAGCAAAATTGATGGTTTTTGTCGGCGATTTCCACGTTTTTTGGTGGGAAAAATGCATTTTTTTAAAGCAACGTCAGCGTCCTGGCGACGTCCCGTGGTGGAGGGAAGGGGGTCGTTGCCCTGTAAGTTTCTGGAGCCCGAGCGCCTGAGTTTTTGGGCTCAGCTCTGGTTGTGTATGATACTCAGAATCGGGACTTCAAAAATCGAATTTTACCCCCCACCCCACCCACACCCATTCAAACCCTGGAAAATGACGATGTGGTTAGGTGTGGTACTAACTTTACAGTTGCACGGACGAAGCCACAGTTTTGTGGGTGAGGGTGGGGGGGTCGATATTCAGTTTTTGGGCGTCAAAAAGTCCTTTTAGTGGCTCTATCGCGGATTGTTATGCAGAACAACCAAATTCTGCATCCGTATAATCCGTATTTCTCTTTTTCTGCGTATTTCGCTAGAAAAAATGGCTATGAGGCCATAAAAATAACATTTAGGTGCATTAAGGGACGTACGTGAACCTGGCGGAACACAAATCACGCAATGGCGAAAATGGCGTCATTCGTTTGTTCACTGTTTGGTTACGTTTGTTTAGCCCAAATTTTTGTTTGTTAGCGCTGCAATATATATATATATACATACCTTTATTTATTTCTTTCTTCCTTTCTTCTTTATTTATTTCTTTCTTTCTTTCTTTCTTTCTTTTTCATACCATACGGAAACTTCAAAAAGCAGCATAACATGACCCCAATCATTTGTTTAGCGACATCGGGGCGACATTGTTCAGACACATCGGGGCTGAACAAACGAAAAGTTTGGCTAAACAAGCGTTGTTGTGTCTGAATATGCCGTTAAATAAACGTTTAGGTTCATGTGTGCCGCTGCGTGAAGTTGGCGGCACTCATTTTGTTTTTTTAAAAATTGTATATGGCAGGGCTAAACAAACGAGTGGCGCCATTTTCGTCATGTTCCGTAGTGTTCGCTGCGTACATAAGGGGACCCAAGGCCCATTGACAAGCTCAATGTTTTCGTTGTGTGGTGTCTGTGCAACCTATCAAAATGCTTCATTTTTCGAGGGAATAAATTTGTTTGGTTGCATAGACTCCACAGAACGTAAACATAGAGCTTAGGAACGGGCCTTGAAAAGTGGTGGTGCTTGGCGGAGGGAGAGGAAAATTGCTTGGATTGACAAGAGTGAAAATCGGGCTAGGTATGTGGACACGACGCCCTCAGCAGGCATCTGGCCATCATGGGCTGGGCGAATAGACAATCAATCCTTTTAAGGGCATAATTTGGGCGCAGATAGTCAGTTGAGCGATTTTGAAGTCGCATAATCTGTAGGTCGAGAATGATCACTTTCACCATTTTTAGGGCGTGAATTGCCAGTTTGCTATCTGCAGGGCCCGAATTGTTAGTTTTTCCACATATAATGCGCGAATAGTCTCCGATAAGCCATTTCTAGAGGTCAGTTTGGCATTTCCAGTGTACGATTTCTCAGTTTGGGCAAACAATTGTCAGTTTAGTCATTTCCTTTCAAGGTGCGAATGAGTCAGTAACTTCCAAGTTATGAGCGCTAATCGTCAGCTTTGCCATTTGCAGGATACTATTTCTCAGTGTAGAAGTTTTTTTAAAGCCTTTTTTCAGGGCGTAAATAGCCAATTTGTCATTTTTTTGGGGCGTACATTGTCAGGAAGGCCATTTCTTCCTTTGCATACATTACATACTTTAAACAATAAATTACTTGAAACATTATTAATTTTTACACTCGTCAGCTAGTCAAACTTCATGCAGGAATGATCCTTTTTCATTGACCCAATATTGTATACATAAAAATTAGGAACTGGATTTATCTGTTCTCCCTTCTTTCTTCTTTCTCCCACTCAAAATATTGTTTAAAAATAATGTTATTGTCTATTTCCAACCAGCTATTTAAGGGCTTTACTTCATTATTTTTATCTCCCAGGAAAATGTCCTATGCTTCTAGAGCAACAAGTTTCATATTTCCAAATGCTGAAGATGGCGGGCAGCCGAAACCGGTCCGTTTTTGACGAACCTCAACGAGGGAAGACAGACGATGTAGGCTCCTACGGCTACAGATTTATGCATGATTTTTCATATTTCCCTCTTCAAAGTGGTGATTTTCATTAATTAGGCGACTAGCATAATGAGATTCTTGACTACACACTTCTTTAGTAGCTTCTAGCTTCCCCATGTCTTTTGTTATACTATTTATTTCATCCTTCGGTTGTTTCTTTTGTCTATTATTCGTTAAGCCTGTATAATAATTCATCATTTAAGTCGTCCAATGCCCGTCTCTTATTAGTATTACCTATTTTTAAACATAATATTGTGGAACCTCCTTACCGTAGCCACATGCTCTTTTTTCACTCTGGTCTCTAGATTTCTTTGTGTCATCCACACATTGTATACAGCTTGACAGGGTTCATCTATATCCTCTTTACCACGACACGTCGCGAATAGTCAGTTAAGCCATCTATAGTTTGAGAATATTCAGTTGGGCCAATTTTCAGGGTCAGCGAAACAGATAAAAAATCCAGTTGGGTAATAATTTCCCTTTCTAGAGTAGTAGATTTTTGTGGTCATGACTTTGATTGGTTGGAGCATTTTGTCGCTCCATCTTTTTGTGGTTCTAGCATTTCGTTATTCTATCTTTTTGTGGTTGGACATTTTGTGGTTAATGCCACAATGTACGGTTAGAACTTTATGTGTTCACGACTTTTTTGGTAAAAGTTTTTCGTGGCCAGGTCTTGTTTGGGGTTAGAGTTTAAAGTGAGGCTGTGGTTATAAATTTTTTGTGGCCAGGACTTATTACGAGTTTTTGTGGTTAGTGATTTTTGAGGTTAATTGCTCCGTGGTTGGTTATTGTTTGTGGTAGGCGCTTTGTGTGGTTAGAGCTTGTTGCTGTCGGGACTTTTTGTCGTTAGTGCTTACCGTGTTTAGAACTTTTTCCGGTTCCAGCTTCGGTTCAAGTCTTGCATTTCAAAATAATTTTTAGGTTATATGACTCGCCTTGCCTGACATTTGTCAGAGCTTTTTGTGGTTCAGTGTTTTCTTCGAGGAGGAGCTTCGTGTGGTTAGAGGTTTTTAGGGTTTAAGCTCAAGCACGCCTTCCGCGAGTGCCCTGTTCACGACAATGGTGAATAACAAGTTCATCTTATTGAGTCACTTTCCCTTTTTTGTCCCCGGCATATTTTGATATGTACTTGACATTTTTTGTCAGGCACTAGCCTGTGTCTGCTTTGCTTCACATTTTTAGAGCGTGAATTGCCAGTAGTCACTTTGGCAGTTTCTAGAGCGTGATTTTCGAGTTTGGCTATTTTTAAGGCGCAAATTGTCCGTTTAGCCAGGCTCAAGGCAATAAGCAGCTTTGCCAACTTATTCAGGCTATGAACGCTCAATTTAGGCTTTTTTAAGCGCTTAGAGACAATTGTAAGGTGTAAAAAGCGAGTTTGGTCTACTTTTTATGGATTTTCATTGTCTGTAAAGCATTTTCATGGCGCGAATTGTCAGTAACGCCATCTGCTGGGCCGGAATTGGCAATTTTTAGAGAGAGAATAATTGGCATTTTTTTTTTTTAGAACGCGAATTGCCCGTTTTACGACGCGTATCGTCGGTTTTGCGCCATTTTTAGTGTGCTAATAGTTCGTCAAGCCATTTCTTGAGAGTGAATGGTCAGTTTGGCAGGTTTTAGGGCCTGAATAACCAGGATGGGCTATTTTTAGAACGCAAACTGTCAGTTGAGCCATTCCAAAGGCGCGAATGGTCAGCTTTATCATTTTCATGCCACGAATCCTCAGTTTAGGCGTTTTCACTGCGTCTAGGCAATTGTGGGGATAGTTGAAAAGCATATGGGGGGGGGGGTTGTTCATTGTCTGTATGGCGCGAATTGTCAGACGTGAATCGTCAGTTTAGCCATCTAAAAGACACCAATCGTCAGTCATGCTCTCCGCAGGGCAAGAATTGACCATTTTGAGAGCGCGATTACCCGACCATTTTCATAGCGTCAATCGTCAATTTTGTCCATTTTTAGGGCGCGACAAGCCTGTCAAAAGCCGTTTAGAGAGTGAGTTTGTTGTGTGATTTATTGCCAGTTTTCGGGCGCAAATTGTCAGCTTTGCCATTTTCAGGCCCTCGAATCCTTAATTTAGGCATTTAGCGCGTAGTGACAATTTTAGGGCGTAAAATGCTAGTTTGGACTTTTTTGGGTCTTCATTGTCTGTAAAGCCATTTTTACGGCGCGAAGTCAGTTAAGCCATTTGCTCAGCGTGAATCGTCAGTCGCGCGACATTTTTAGGGCGCGAAAAGTCCGTCAAGTCATTTTTAGACAGTGACTGGTCAGTTTGTTGTGTGATTTATTGCCAGTTTGACCAATTTTCGGGCGTAAATGACCAATTCGGTATTTTTAGGGCGCAAATTGTCGGTATTACCGTTTTCAAGGCGCGAATGGTCAGTTTGCCAAGGGCGTGAATTACCAGTTGGGCTATTTTTAGGGAGCCAATTATTATTTTAGCCATTTTCAACGCCGTGTTTTGTTCTGGCTGCCCCCCATCCCTCTAGGCGACAAAATTGCTGGCGACGCCCTTTGCCTCCAGAACCTGCCACCAGAAATAGCGTTCTATAGCAGATCTTTTTCATTTTACCTCTCGCCGTGAAAGCCATGAAACTTGGCGAAACTGATGATTAACTTAAGAAACCCCCCCCCCAATCAAATTCAATGTACATAGTGTTAACGCCTAGCACTGTAAATTTTTATTTAACTATGACTAATCCTTTATTGAACCGCGAACCTATCATGTAGTTTGGTACCCTAAACACGCATAATGCCCCGATAAGTAACTATTTATCACGTAAATGGTGATTTAGAACGATTAAGGTACTTAAGAGTCTTGGAAAAGTAATCCCTTACCGACTCGTCTATTGTCGGAGGGAGGGGGGGTTGAGGAACCAAGAGTTGACGCGTAAAAACTGAATAGAGTGAATGCGAAAGTAAGCCCTTGACCATCCCTGGGAGGCTTTGGGACTCGCCAGGCCAACGGGGCGTCCTGTGTGGACTACGAAGGAGGTGTGTGTGAGTGGATCAGAATTCAGGAGGCGGGTGCCAGTTTCGGACATTTTTAACTTTTTTTTGTTTTTTGTTTTGTTAAATTTCCCCTTCGAATTTTCTGTTTTCCAGGTTCCTCTCGCTCATTCAGACACGCTGGAATTCTTTCAGAGGCTCAGCACGGAGACTCTTTTCTTCATCTTTTACTACATGGAAGGAAGTAAAGCTCAGTACCTGGCCGCCAAGGCCCTGAAAAAGCAATCGTGGAGGTTTCACACGAAATACATGATGTGGTTCCAAAGACACGAGGAACCCAAATTGATTAACGAAGAGTATGAACAGGTTAGTGTCGTTTTTTTTTGTTTTTTTTTTACATTTTTTAACCGTCCGTTTAGCTGATCCCTTGGTTGGAGGGGTTTTCACCAACCAAAACAAATTACTCAAACTCCCCGTTCCTCTAATTCAGGGAACGTACATCTACTTCGATTATGAAAAGTGGGGGCAAAGGAAGAAAGAGGGGTTCATTTTTGAATACAAGTACTTAGAGGATCGAGACCTCAACTGATCTGCCGTGCCACACACGTCCAAAGTGATAATATATTATATTGTATAGATTTTTTTTAAAAAAAATAATACTATTACAAAAAAAAACCAACGTCTAATTAAATGGTAAATTATCATTTGATGTGGGGAGTGAGGGCTGTTGTGTTTAAAGTGCGGTTTTCACTCATTTTCTTTCCCTCTGAAGGGTTCTGTATATGAAACAACAAACAAAGGATGTTGAAATTGGCCAAGGGGGTACAAAATTGTTTAAAATTGATGAAATATTTATAGAGAAAAAAAGGGGGGATGCGTCGTTCGATGTAATTGGGCTCGAATCACAGAGGTGATGATTATTTCCATCTTCTTTTTTGTTTCCACGATTTTTTGATCGTATTCTCTATAACCAGGAAGTCATCGTTTGCCCTGGGGGACTGGTCCCTTTTTTCCCCCGAGCACCGGGTTGAACTCGGTTAAATGTTTTTCTCGCACTTCTGTTCTTCTGCCTGTTTAGCTCTTCACCCCTCACAGAAAATTTAACAGAAAATTATGATAAAAAAAAAAAAGAAGAAATTTACTGCATATCAAAGTGAGTGCTCAAAACAAAACAAAAAAAAAAGGAAAAAGGCCAGCATTTTTGTTCGTGTTAAATTTTGAGCCTTTTTCGTCACGGTGTTCGCAGTCCTATCATTTTATGGTTTGCAAATGTTCCTTTAATTATTCTTTAGTGAACAAAGAAACATTAACATCTTTGTTGAAAAAACATTTCTTTTTCTTAAGTCATTCCGACGCTGTTTCGTGGCATTTATTTCAGATTGCCTTGGTATATTTACACACACAAAAAATAAGATACAATCTTTAAAGAACAAGGTGCAATTTTGGGTTTTCTTTGCTACGTGTGGTTGACAATGATCTCAAAGCTGATGAAAAAAAAAAGTAATTGAAAAACGAAAACAAAGGCAAGCACCCTTAGTCAAGCTAAATCCTGTAAAACTCTAGTTATAGTTCATAAGTGATATATTATCTGGAACTTTCCAGGTTTGACTAAGGTTTGTAAGTTTTCTAATGTGTCCCAGGGAGGGCATGATGTCTTTCTAAATGTACAAATTATATATATATTGGAATACGATTTAAAAGGTTAAAAAGAAAGTTGAAAAAAAGCTTGTGAAATAAGCTAAGTGAAAATGGTGATAACCTCGTTTTAAATACAATTTTGTCATTAGACACGATTTTTTTAAAAAAACAAGTATTAGGTCGGTTGCCCTACAAGCCTTGTTAACAGTCGTATAATCAGTTAGTTGATTTTTTTGTGTAGGATTTGTAAAGATTTTTTGTGAAAAGCTTGTTTGAAAATGTTCTGTCCCTCTTGGCCACACAAAAAGGTTCAGGTACGAAATGCGTGGAATCGGGGGGGTTCACAATGAAAGCAGAATCTGGCAAGCAGAGGTGACAATTCGGGGACAAAACTGGAGATTTAGTCCAAAATATGGTACACTCTTTGATTCTTGTCATCTCCCCCCCTCCCCCCTGTGGAGTCGGTGTCAGTTTCGCAAGAACATCAACAAAATCACCTTCCGTCCCTATTACCACTACCACCACCTGACTACCCAAGCCACTTCACCGCCACCAATCACGACTCCTGACCACCGCCACCCACGTCACCTTCTCAAGTCCCTTGGACCCCCCACCCCCGAGTATCGCTTGGACCGGGAGCATTGTGTACAAGCAAGACTGACGACAAGTTTGACGTGTAGTCGAGGACCATTTTTAGAGGAGGGGAGGGGTAGGAGGCTCCCGGCTTGGAATATAAATCCTCCTTGGCTTTAAATGGGCAGTTTGTACGATTATGAGTTGTTGTTTTGTTTTAGTGTTTGGATTTTGGATGGACGCGATTTATAGTCAGGGAGACCACCGTATGAAAAATTCGGGTCATTTGATCGTGTCTGGCACATGCGCAGGACGTTTTTTATGGTCTAGGAGATGACACTTCTGAGATCGCCAGAAATTTTCCGTGGGACAGGGGCTCACAGCAGAGCTAGCTGTTGGCAAAAGCACCTTTGGGCCGCTTGAAAACGGCTGGCAAGTGTAAAAATTGGTTCTTCGCCAGCAATAAACTAGAAAACCATCACCGCTATCCAATTTCGAATAACTGGCTACTAGTAAGCCTCGAAATTTCACATTCACATATTTACAATATAATTTGGACGGCGTTGTTGATAACGCATTGGTCGTGGGGAATGCCTTTTTTACTCTCGCCAGTTGTTTTCAAAGCACCCAAAGGTGTGTGAGCCTCTGTCCCACGGAAAGTTTCTGGCGATCTCAGAAGTGTCATCTCCCAGACCATAAAAAACGTCCTGTGCAGGTGCCAGACACGATCAAATGACCCGGCCCTGACTATATTATGAGTCCCTCCGTACGTGGTCAATTCCAGCACGCAGCCCGCACAGAAAAGTGACAGTTTGGGGGCAAAACTAGAGGTTTAGTTAAAAAATATGTTATTCCCTCATCCCCTTTTTAAGCACTAAATTGGTGGTACTTTCGAACAAAACGTCTAAATTCAACCAAACGGGGGTGGGGGGAGGCTACCACTCCCCTCCTCGCGGTGGAAAACTCTCTTGATTTCCCGGATGGTGCTCGAAAAATCTTCGTTGGTGCCCAGCAAGCAGTAGCGTACCGACGTAGTAGTGAGGGGGGGGGAGTGGACCACACCGGGCCCCGAAAATTATCGCTTGTTCTCTCCATTAGCCGCGAATCAACGCTCTAAAAACCTAAAAATACCTACCTACTCTTTCATTTCTAAACATTTCGAGATGGAAAACTGGGGATTTTTAGGTTTTAAAGTGTTGAGCGGCTAATGTTGAGAAAAAACTCTCATTCGCCGCTAGAATTCGAGATATCTAACGACAATTTTCTATAGGCTCTTAACAGCCGGCTAAAATTGAGAAGCCAAGCTAATGTGCTAATCGTGAAGAAAGCACGTGGCAAAAGTTTAGAAAAAGCGCTAATATTCGCGGCTAAAATAACGAAAATGTGCTAATTCATAGCAAAAAGCGAAGAAAAAATCACTAATTCGCGGCCAAAATCGTCAAATCACGCCTAAATCGAACAAAAACGGCTAAACCACGGCAAAAATATTGAAATAAATCATTGTTTAAATGGAGGGGGGAGTGCTGAATACGCTGTTAAAGTTGAGAGAACATTAATTCACCGATTCATTTCACGGCTAACATTTTGGTAAATGCGATAACTCGTGGCTGAAATTATGAAATAATTCGTGACTAAAATTGAGTAAAAGCGCTAATTCAGATGACTCAACAGTGAAAAAAGTTCTAGTGCGCTGCTAAAGTGTAGAAAAGAACTCTAATCCATGGATTCATTTAAAATAACCCGCTAATTCGCGGCTAAACTTGAAAAAAAGCGCGACTAAAATGAAGAAAAAACGCTAATTTGCGGATATTTGAGAAACCCCGCTAATTCCTTGCTAAATTCGCAGTTAAACTTCAGAAGAGCCCTAATGTGCGGCTAAAATATGTAAAACGTGCTAATTTGCAGCTCTGACAGATAAAAATGCTAATTCGCGAATCAATTTCAGAAAACCCGGTAATTTGTTGCTAAAATTAAGTGAAAACGGTAAATCCCAGTTTCCCGCGAATTGCCCCGTTTTCTCTATTTAGTTTTAGCCGCGAATTTGTCTTCCTTTTAGCCGCGAATTATATTTAATTTTAGCCGCGCAACACCGCTTTTACTCAATAGTGGCCAGTGAATTAGCGAATTTCCGTCAAATTGATCCGCGAATTCAGGTTTTTTGTTTCATTTTAGCTGCGATTGAGAGCTTCTTGTTAACTTAAGCCCCGTGAATTAGCGGATTTGCTCAAATATGTCTCCGAATCACTGTTTTTTTTTTTCCTCATGCCATCCTTTTAGCGGCAAATCACGGCTTTCCGTCAGTTTTTTTCGCGAATAAACGATTTTTCCCAATTTTAGCCGCGAATTATTTCTCCAATTTTACCAAGAATTACCGGTTTAACTCAATTGTAGCTGCTGACAAGCTAATTTCCTCAAATTGATCCGATTTTTCTCAATTTTAGCTTAGCTGCGATTGAACGCCGTATCTCAATTTTATCTGCGAATGACCGTTTTTACTCCATTTTGGCCGCGAATTGGCGTTTTCTCCGTTTCTACTGCTTTTTGTTAACTTTCGCGGTGAATTATCGCATTTTCTCAATTTTAGTCACGAATTAGCGTTTTCTTAATTTGAGTTGTGAATATGCGCTTTTTACTCAATTTAGCCGTGGGTTAGCGATTTTTCATCGTTTCAGACGCTAGTTCTCAATTTTAGCCGGCAGTTGGTGCTTTTAAAACCTTTCCTTTTTTTTTAAATGCACAATTGGTCTCGCTCTGATTTAAGTCGTCATGATATTTTTTTTTTTTTCTTTTTTTTTTCTTTTTCTTACTTTCTTTCTTTCTTTCTTCACGTTTCAGAACCTCCCGTGAAAGTGGGGCAATTCGCGGGAAAAATCGAGGAAAATCCCTTATTCAAGGCTAAAAAGTGAGAAAACCCGCTAATACGCGGCCAAAATTGAGATAAACCGCTCAATTGCAGCTATAGCCCAATCAGCAGTTCAGGAGTAAAATTGAGAAAAAAACGCTCATTCGCGGTTGAAATGTCGAAAAGTGCAAATACATTTGAGAAAATCCGCCTATTCGCGGCTGAAATTGAGTAAAAGTGGTAATCATCGGTTGCATAAATGGAGAAAAACGGTTGTTCATTGCGGCTGAAACTGCGAAAAAGCGCTATTTTGCGGCTAAAATAGAGGAAAACCGGTCAAATGTGCCGCTAAAATTAAGGATCAGCTCCAATTCACGGCTGGAAGGGAGTAAAAACGCTGATTCGCGGCCCAAATCGGGAAAAATCCCTTATTTCCCGGCTAAATTATGGGTAAAGGGCAAATACACGGACAGAATCGTTTAAACACCAAGTAGCGGATAAAATTGAGAAAAAACGGCTGAGCCACTGATAAAATTCAGTATAAGCGCGAATTCATCAAATCGTTACAACGCGGCCAATTGTAAGAGTGAAAAAATAGCCAAATATCCGCTGAAATTAAGAACACGTCGATTCCTGGATAAAATTGACACTAAAATTGAGGAAACGTTACTTCGCGGACAAAATTGAGAAAATCGATAACTCGCGAATAAAACTGGGTGAAAGTGCTAATTCACTACTAATTTTTGTTTTCAACAATATCTAATTCGCGGAGAAAATTGAGGAAAATCGCTAATTCACTGCTGAAATTGAGAATAAGCGATAATTAACGGTTAGAATTGAGGGAAGGCTCTAATTAGCGGCTAAAATTGAGAAAAAACGGTCATTCGATGCTAATTAAATGGGTCAAAATAAATGTATAATAATAATACCCGAAATTTGGTTTTTGATCGAACCAAATTGACGAAATTTGCCTATTGAGAGAGCGAGAAATTTGGTTCTTGATAGACTCAGACCCATGAAATTTGAATGAGTGAAATCTGCCAATTTTGATTTTGCAATAATTAAAATCGTGGTGTTACCGTTTCATGGAAAAAAAAAAAAAAAAAGTAGTTTTCATTTTTCGGAAAAGTATTTTTAACGGGAAAATGTTCAGATTTTTTTTTAGGTGCAAAATGTTCAGTTCGAATTCCAAAGATGCAATTTTTAGGGGGTAAATTGACGGTTTCTAAGTGTAAGCCAGTCATGAACAAAGACGGCTTGAAGGAGCGGTGGGCAACGAGGCAGCAGCCCACCTTTGTCCCGGGCTGGCTACGCCAATGGTGAAATTGTCAGATTTGGTCAGAAAATTCTAGTAGGTCATACCAACAAAAATGTCAGCAGAGGTGCTAGGTTTTTGAAACGTTGTGGACCCTTTTTGTGGGCTCATAGACATAGAGGGGACAGCGGAATCGTCCCCCCCCCCCACTGAAGCTGGTCAAATCACCTTAAACATTGGTGAAGGATGGAGCTGGATGGTGGTGGGTGATGGTAGGGGTTTCGATCACCCCCCCCCCCGCCCCTTTTAGAGAGGTCCTAGATCCGCCCTTGCCAGGGCTGAAGATCCCAAATATTCCTGCAACTTTTGCTCAATTTGAATGCAAAATAGTAATCAGAAAACCAACTCAGAATACCCAAAAATTTGTTGATTAATTTTTAGGTTTTAGCATTAAGCTTTCTTCTTCTTTTCCTGTTGTGGGATGAAGGGCTCGACAGAGAAATTTTCATTTTTTATTTCGTCGTATTTTAAAATTTCTCTGACGGTGCCTTCAGCCCGTACGGCGATAAGGAAAAGAAGAAAAGAGAAGAAGACAATACAAGTCAAAAACCTATAATTTAATAATTAATTAAATGGCGTAAAATATGATAATAACAATAGGTTTTTAATCGAACCAAAGCAGTTGCGTACCCAGTTGTGGGGGGGGGGGGGATCCACTTAGCCAAGTTTTTGCAAAATCCCAGCAGTACGAAAGGCAGTACAACACCCGTCCCCCGCCGGTCCATAGTAGGCTGCGGACTGCCGGAATCGTCCTCAACGGAAGGATTTCTAGGTACGCCCCTGAACCAATTTCACGAAATTTGCTTATGGAGAGATTTAGCTATAGTCAAAACAGTAAAAAATCAGTTTTTTGAATGATTCAGCACCCCCCCCCCCCAGGAAATTTTATTTTTGAGTTGCTTTGAAGGAATCGTGATAAGTAAACGGTTTTTTAGCATCGAACAAAATTTCCCTCCGGCAGCTGGCGGTCAAAGCAAATACTCCTCCCTTGACCCTTTAATGAAAATGACAGCCATGATTCTAATTTTCAAGCCTACTATAGTTTGACGAATTTGCCTCCTCTCCCCTCTCCCGTTTTACAGAAATTTCAATGGTTGGTCTTCTTTTTAGGTTGTTTGAACGGATTTTCGGATCATGAGGTCTTTCCCTTGTTGGATTTTCAGACTAGTATTCAACGTGGAGAACAGTTTTTTATGTATTTACATGGGGTGTTTCCTAGTCTACTTGCATCTCATGATGACTCTTAAATTTAAGAACTAAAACAATTGTGTTTGGATTAGTTGCGTCGGCAACGAATAACTGAGAACCGGAAACGAGTCCCAGCTCGTTCAGGCTCTTCTTCAAATTCTCGCGAGTTCGTTCCTCGATACTCTTGACAGTCGACATGTACAGGGTTCGCGATTTCCCGTCAACGTTCGCCGTTATCCCAGGACTTCTCATTTGAAACGACGGATCCTCGCACAGTTGTTCGATCAAACTGGACAATTTGACCGAGCCGTCGTCGACTTCAACGGGGCGTGGTTTATTGCTGCACGCGATACAGTTGGGTTTGCGTTCAGCTTCGTACGTGTACGTGTAGATGCTTGAGGCGTCGTTGAAGACGATGAAATTATTCAACGGGACGCAGCAGCTTGTCGCCAGTTTGAAAACTTCGATGGAGCACTCGGCGGCAATGACGGCATTGGTTGACGCGACAGCGGGAATGATGTTTTTGACGACGCCCTGTACCAGGCGATAGGAGAGGCCGGTGATGTTGAACTGACTGGCGCGGTCTTGCGCTTTTTCATAGATCCAATTGATGTGATTGGGGTCGTCGCCGTCGATGGGACAGTCGAAAGGATTTTCTTTGGACCATAGAATTAATTTAGCGTACTCGATGCAGTGCTCTGGTAGTCTAGGAGTATTGGCTATCGTGCAAAGCGGGTACGTTACCTGTTCAAGTTAAAAACCCAGTCAGTTATTTTCCAATTGACACATGATGAGCTATGACAATACCTGGGGTGGATAGAGGTCTAAAGTACACTCGACGCAAGCAGAAACTCCTGGAAGAATGACCCGAACATTTCCTCTTAAACCCTCCGTACCACCGTCAACCATCGGTATGACTGAACTCTGATCTAAATCACCGTTGTCATCATAAGACAAAAGAGACACGAGCATACCGTTGATCCAACGTCTCGCGACGATGTTATCCAATCCGCAAACCACTATGTGAAACTGCCTGTAAAACGCTTCGTCGAAATCTTCGATTTTCTTAAAGTGTGCCGTCACTGAACACCCTGGAATTCGCGAGTTGATAAATTTAGCCGCCACTTCAGCCTTGGGCTGACCGATGTCATTTCTTCGGAATAAAAACTGTCGGTTCAAATTTGACAGATCAATCAAGTCCATGTCAATGACGTGCAACTGATGGAATCCCATCAGTGCCAAATCTTTGAGGAGTTCACAACCCAAACCGCCGGCGCCGATGACCAACACCTTGCACGAGGACATGATGAACGGCAGTGTTTCAGATGATGCCTCAAAGTCGGGATGACAGAACGGACCGGGTCGCTCGAGGATCTTCTTGAGGTGGTTCCATCGACCGGGTAAAATAGTTTCAAAACTCTCAGTCATAATGAAATAGTTGTGTGATTAAAGAGCAATCGCCTGGTGTGACTGTGTCATGAAAACGGGAAAATTGCGCGAAATAGACGCCAAAATACGGCGTACGAACTCGCGAAAAAGGGTATCCGCTATCCGCTCTAGTAACCTAACCTTCGCCCGATGTTGTGATGAAAAAAGAGGACGCGTTCAACCGGTCGATTACTGAATTATGCCACTTTTATCCCTTAAAAATCGTGTTTCAACATATCAAATGGCGATCTTTCGAAGCTTTTACCGTAATAAATGGTCTAATTAAGAAATAAATAAATATAAAATGTAACTCACCCAGGACCGGACGTTTTTCCATCTCTTCTTTCATCGTTTGAAGGTTTCTATGAGGTTATCAGATACAGGTTATACAATAATCTGGCGCCCTTTGTTTTTCGTTGTCCCTCTGTAGAAGAACTCCCAAGTTTGGTTTTTGATTCCGTCGCGGGTACTTCTTTGATTTCTTGGTTTTTCTTCTTTAATTTTCACGTCCTCAGTCGCGTTAGCCGTGCTCCATCAATGACTGTTTAAATGCTAAAATCATGGCACTTTGCGTTGACGACACCGTCCATTTATACTTCGTGGAAGAGAGCACCGGGGGCTCACGCGAAATGCGCTCAGCGTTTACAGTTGAGTATGCCTTAAAGTTTGTTTTATATTGGACTCGTCCCGTGTATAGAAACGAATCGTTTCGCTGTTTCTTAGGTTTGTAAAGACGCCGAATTAAATCCGACAATATTGTCAAAGGACGATGTTGTCGAGTTGACATTGACCCCTTCCACGGTGATTGTCACGGAGAAATTCGAAGGGCCGTGGTTCGATAGATTGGCCCAGGAAGACAGTCTGTGAGTTAGCCCCCCAGCCCATCTTAATAGATAGCTCCTGGTTCTGGGGGACTGACCTCGTAAGTTTTTTGTGTTTTTTTTCAAGTTGCAGGGTCGTCGGGCCAAAGGTAGTATCAATGTGCGTGGAAAAAGTCAAGCCCATCCCGGCCAATGAAAGCCCGGTGTTCAATTTGGCGATGGAAGGAGTCGTGGCGACCACTTCGGGGTTGACGGGCGAGTTGAAAGAAGAGACGGCGAAATTAATTCGGTGGATGGGCGGCTTGTACTGTTCGCAGTTGACCAAGGCAGTTACTCACGTCATATCGAGCAACGTACGCAGCCGAAAGAGCGAGGTAAGTTCCCTACTTTTATTTCAACTTGACCATTCCCGGCTCTTGGTTGTACAAAAATATGCTCTCCCGGAGATGTATGGCATGTTTGGGAGAGGGGTAGAGAGGCGTAGCCAACCGTTCATCCAGTGGTGAATACCCCTAGACTGGAGAAGATTTGAGAGGCACCGTTGCCTGTAGCATGCAACAAGTGAAACGTATTGCTTCAATCAGGGCCGTCGTGAAAGGGGAATCACGTGCTGCGCCGCTGCGCGTTCTATGACGACTTTCATCATCGGGAATGGGGAGTTGAGGGCCCTCCGGCATACCCGGCTCTAGTCGGGAGCCGGATGGAGTTTGAAAAGGTCCTGTCCTTCTACCGCACCGGAGGGCTGGACCCATGATGTCCATTGTAGCGTAGGGGTAAGTCGGGTCGGAGGCGTTTCGCCACTCTCTCGGTCTTGGAGAACGTCCACCTCCGTGTGGTCTCTCTCAGGCACGCCTGGCTGCCCACCAGTCGTGGCTAACGGACGGGGACCGGGGGAGCGACCCGCCTCTTGCTGTGACAGCCGGGCCACGAATGGGGCGGTGTGCCGGTTGAAGGTCGGCAACGGCCTAGGCACCGGTCATTCGAAGACATCACAGCAAGAGGTGGAGGGATGGGAGGATTCCTCCCGGGTCCAAGCCTTTTAGGGGGGCTCGGCATCAGGTTTCAACAATAATTAAATTGTTATGCATTATTTCATTATGAAATAATAATAAGAGACAAAAAAGCTTGCTTGAGGCACTATTTCTCAATTTTTTTGTGTATTTATTAAGAACACACAGCAAGGACTGGGTCGACCGTCTGAACGCTATTAACTTACGAACTGACTAATAAACGCAATTAGCTGGTGCTACTCGTATGCCGGTTACACTTGATAAAGCCGGATACACATGTGCGGATACTTGCCAAGTAACGAGCAAACTATCAATCAATTTCTAGCAATTTGCTAAAAACCGACCAACTGAAAATTGAAAAATATTTTACTCGTTACTTGGCAAGCATCGCTTGTGTGTATCCGGCTTAAGGCAAGACGTTCGACATATTGGGCGCTTATTGAGAGAAAGCGCAAATTCATCCTCCCCCCTCCAAAGTGAGAAACCTCGTTAATTCACAGCTAAAATTGAGGAAAAATTTCGCAAAATCCATTGAGATAATGGCTGATTGGCTCATTGACGGCTGAAATTAATACAAAGCGCTAATTTGTGTCTAAAATTGTGAAAAATCGCTAATTCATGTCAAAAATTCAGAAAAAGTTCAAGTTCGCTGCTGAAATCGGGAAATCTTGCTAATTCAAATTTCCAAGATGAAGTGGAAGAAAAATGCAAATACCCACAATTTGAATGACAATTTTACACATTTGTTATTTTTTAGCGCTAATCAGTGGATGAAAGTTAAAAAAGGAGCTTAATCTCAGGCTAATTTTGATTGATTTGTGAACATTCGCGGTTAAAATTTACGGATTTCCTCAAGATATCCGAGATTTACTGTTTTTCTCCATTTTAAGCTGCGAATGAACGCGTCTTGTCAACAGTAGCCGCGGTTAACGCCTTTTCCAGATTTTTAGGCGCGGAATCGGCGCGCGCAGGTTTTATCAGCTTATAGCCGCGAATGTATCTACGAATTAGCGTTTTTTCTCAATTTTAGGCAGCACATTCGCACTGTTCGTCCATTTTAGCCGTGAATTCGCGTTTGTCTTCACTTTTTAGTGGGTTAGTACTTTTTCCTATATTTTAGTCGTGCTTCCCGAAAACGCATTCCGAAAACTGCGTTTACGGAATTTTACCCGATAATTAGTTTATTTTCTCAAATTTATGCTCAAATCAGCGTTTTCTCCATTTAAGTAGCAAACGAGCGATTTTTCTCGATTGTTCGATTTCACAATTTTAGTCGCGAATTATTCGCCTTGATCATAATTCAGGCAGCGCTGCAGTTGGCCATTTTGGAAACAGTTGTGGGTGATTTCCATCAGAAACTAGTAGAAGACTGCTCGCATGACCTAGTTCCCAAGTGGCCAACGACACCGCTGCCCGAATTATGAAATAGGCGAATTCAGCTGGCCATTACCTCTTTTTCTCCGAATTAGCGGATTTTCTCAAATTATCCGAAAGTTATCATTTTTCTCCATTTTATCTGCGAATGAGCCGCAATTAACGCATTTTCTGAATTTTAGATGAGAATTATAGACTTCTGCTCTCCAAGTTTTAGACGAGAATTAGCGGGTTCTATACAGACTCAGCCGTAAATTTGAGGGTTTTATCATATGTATCCGAATTTTTGTTTATTTCAGCCGCACGTTTAACCGTGTTTCCTAAATTTTAGCCGTGAATTAGCGGATTTGCTCAAATTGATCTGCGAACTAACGCCCCCCCCCCCCCCGCTCATATTTTACCAGTGAATGAGTGATTTTTCTCGAGTGTAGGCTTGACTTATTTAATAATGTTACCCGCGAATCACAGCTTTTACTCAATTTCAGTCCCGAATTAGCGAATTTTCTCAATATTCGCGAATTAGCATTTTATAACGGTGATTGAGTGGTTTTTGACGACTTTTTATCCGCGAATTAACGCATTTCCCCAATTTCAATAGCTAGTCAGCACATTGTCTCAATTTTATGCTTAAATAAGCGGCTTTGACCAAAAATGTATCCGTGAATTAGAGTTTTTTTTTTTTCATTTTAGCTGCATTATTAGCGCTTTCTTACTATTTTTCCCCGCTAATTAGCGCTATTTCTCACTTTTAGCCCCGAATTATTTGCTTAATTTTTGCGGTGGATCATTTCTTAATTTTAGCCACGAAATATACCAAATTTTTGTCGCAAATTGACGGATTTTCTCGCATTGATTCGCGTATCAGCGGTCTTTCTTCGTTTTAACTTCTAATAAGCGCTTTTTCCCAACTTTGTAGCCACGAATTGGCGGATTTCTTAATTTTAGCCGCGAACTAGGGGTTTTTTTTTTTCAAGACTATCGACGTGAATCAGCGCTTTTTCTTAATTTTAAGTCCAGATGTTGCTTGGAGAAATCACGAATGGGCGTTTTTTCAATATTAGCTGAGCCTGCTGAGTGATTTGATCTGATGCTTTTTCTCAATTTTATTTATAGCTGTGATTTAGCGCTTGTTCCTAATTTTGGCCGCGAATCAGTTCATTTCTCAATTTTTAGACAAATTAGTGATTTTCTTTTTCTTCTATGAATCAGCGCTTTTTTGCTATTTCACTATTTCAGTCGAGAATAATTAGCGCTCAATTTTTTGCTGGTGACCCGGAGCGTGCCCGCTCACCTCGCCCCTACGTCTACACTGGCAAATTAGCCATTCTTTTTATGTTTTAGAGGAGAATTAGCACTGTTCCCAGTTTGAGCTGGAAATTAGCGTTTTTCTTACGTATTTTCCTAAATATATTAGCTGCAAAATAGCAAACACAATCACGCTATGAATTAGCGATTTTTCTGAGCCACAAATCCTTTTAACCTCAAAGTTCCCTTCAGAAGCCGCGAATTGGCGTATTTCCAATTTTTGATGCAAATTGAAAATGTTTCACAATTTTGGCCGTGGATTAGTGATTTTCCTCAATTTCACCTGCGAATTCGTGTGGCCGTTCAACAGATCGCGCACCGGGCAAGGAGCCCGCTTTATACGAGCACGAAGTGCACAGCTCGATCAGGGTGTGTCGCGCGAAATGAAAAAAAAATGTATTTTCTTCATCTTCATTTCCTTGTTCTGGTTCAATTTGTCTTAGGTATCTCTATCTCCCTCCCTCGCCTGATAAAATTTCTCAAATTATGCCTCCCAGGGTTATCCCCGGGTGCCTCCCGGGGGGGGGGGGGTAGCCTCGGTAGTCCCCCCCCCATGATCCCGGTCCTGGAGGCAATTTGGAGCTGACCCAGTACCTCCTTTTTGCCTTGCTCTCTTCCTCGTGGATGATGAAAAAAACCAGCGAGCATGACAAGGTCTTCGCGGGACGACATTTCGAGGGAAACTGACTAGGAATGAGACTACTGAGAAAATGAGACTTGCAACTGTTTCTTTAGTGGAAACACCATGAAACAAAACATATTTTGTACACCATAAAAAGTTGCTCAAGTGGAAACTTGAAGTTTCAAAAAACTGAAACTGGTTTGCGAAACTTAAAACGCATCATGTTTCACCTTTTTGGAACAAAAATGTTTCCTTAGTGGAAACCCGGCAAAACCATACAATGTGTAAAATTTGTCAATTTCACCCCTGTGAATGACACTTTGGCCAATGTGCAAAAGGGCACATATTGTAAGCCAATTTGCCAATTTTTGTGGTGGTCACAGGTTTTAGGTAACGACCAGGTTATGGCGAATGCCACGTGTCCAAGAAGGTCGAGAAAACTTGGTAGCCACATATTTTTAAGTCATTTCTTTCATATATATATTTTTTTCAGTCTGCTTTAGACGCGGCACTCCCTCTGTACAGAACGAGTTGGGTTCAAGCCGTTTGGAATGCGTCTCAAACTCGAAATATTCACGCCACTGACGCCGAATTCGATTCATTTCGCGCACCCCCTTTTGAGGGCATGCGCATTACGTGCAGTAATTTCCCAGCGGCAACAAAAATCAAATTACAAAATCTAATCGAACAAAACGGTAAACTTTGATTTAACACATCAAATTCACAATTTTCGTTAACCCATCACCCTTCCCCCCACCATTTTTTTTTGCAACGTCAGGGGGCACGTACATGAAAACACTCGAACACAACCAAACCACAATTCTCGTCATAAACGTGCCCGAAGGTGCCAAATATACGCACGCTCAACAGTGGGGGATACCGTGCGTCAAAGATTCCTGGGTGTATGAATGCGTTCAAAAGAGAATGCCTGTACATTCTGATGGACATTTGTTGAAAGCTCCTCCCAAATGTTCGACACCTACTAAGGAGCTGCCAAGTAACTTGATACATTTAATTTTGTTGTTGTTGTTTTATTACGTGAATAACGTATTATTTCATTAGGTTTTATGAGTTCGTCTGAAATTTCTGTGATTCCTATGGCTTCAAATACGTCAGAAATTGACGAAACTTGCTCAACTGTTTCAAGTACCTTTTCATATAAACCAAATAGACTTTCGCCTGGTATTCTATATCTCCCTCCCCCTCTTCTTAACGTCATCTCACTTGTCTTTGATTTTCAGGGAGAGACGTCGAAACTGTACTGAAAGACATCAATTTTATTGAAACGTTATCCGCGGGCCTGTTTTTGGATGGTTGCAAAGTAAACTTTTAGTCAATTGTTTAACGATCATTAAACAATTTAATGTATAATTGTTATTTTCAGATTTATTTATTAGGATTTAACGCTCAGGAAGTTGATAAACTGAAAAAAATTGCTATCAAAGGGGGAGCGACTATTTTCACAGAAATAAACGATCGATTAAGTCATGTTATCGTTGGCCGTTGCGACGGTTCGACCAATAAGGAAATGCGCGAAATCGAGCGATTGCCCAATAAGTTTGTCTATAAATCGCGATCATCAAGTTCCATTTCCAAAAATTGACATTGTTTTTTTTTGTTCACAGGCCCGACGTTGTAAAACTGAGCTGGTTAGTCGAGTCTATTAAATTGAAAGCCACTGCTCTCGTTGGTTTGCATTTGCACGTTGAGAAACAACCTTCGGACGGTCAAAGCAATCCACCGGCGTCACCTATGAGTCATAAGGTAAAACCGTTTGTCCATCCTCTAACATTATTGCGTCGCTAACTTCCGAGGGTTTTTTAAGGGTTTAAATTTATTGACGAATAACAATTTCGGTTCGCCGACTACCTCGCGACCTACAAACAGGAAGTTATTTGTGAAGGCGCCGAGAGAAAGTGAGTCGCTAGTTTCAGTAAGCCCCCCCCCCCTCCAAATAAACAAGAATTTGCGCGTTTTCATAGATCCGACGCCGGTCAAAATAGGAACCTCTAAAGTTGCTGTCATGCGCAGTGAACCAAAAGTTGACCAACCACCTGCACCGAAAAAACGGTTCGACGAGACGTCGACGACGACGGCAACCGACACGTCTACGTCTGAGTCCACATTTGTTAGAGAACCATTTTTTCAAGGTTTGTCATTTTTTGGGGGTATGAAACGAAATAGTTTGCTCATATTTTTCTCCTCTCCAGGTCTCGTGTTTCAACTTTTGGATATAAGCAACAGTGAAGCCTGCGGCAATACAATTAGTGACTTAGGCGGAGAAGTAAAGTCGCTTTCATTTCAAGGTGTCGTCGACTATGCCGTGGTTCCGATAAATGGACCGTCGAAAATGTTGCCAGCCACGGACGTTGTGACCCCACTGTGGGTGGTAAGTTTGTGAGTGGGAGGGAGAAATACTAGCGGGGTGCTTAAATTGTCGTAAATTTTTACAGGATGATTGTTACGAAAAACGTCAGATTGTACCCGTCGAGTACTACCATGCCCCGTTTCCGGCGAATCTACGAAAAACAGAGCCTTTGAAGGGTTGTGTTGTAACTCTATCGGGGTATGTCGACAGGGAACGAACATTTCTCAAGTGTTGTGGCGATTTTTTAGGAGCCAGGTATAAAAAATGTATTTTACGCGGAGGGAGGAATGTTGGCATCACCTACTCTCAGCCTCCTTTCGCCCCCCCCCACCACTCACTCACCATACTAACGCAATAAACATCGCCCAACAGAATGCAGGACGCGTTTGCGAAAAAAGACAATCCAGACAAGGGTGTCTACGGGTCGTCCCATCTCATTTGTAAAACTCCGACCGGATCGAAATTCACCGCCGCCCAAAAATGGGGCGTTCCGGCTCTGAGTGAAAAATGGCTTTTGGCTTGCTTGACGACCAATTCAAAAGCACCCGTTGAACCGTACAGATTGAATGAAGAACAAAATCGTAATTCTCCCCCTCCCCCCTTAATCAGAGTATTCCAATCAAAGAGTTAGCCCTAATTTTGTAAATTTAATAGGTACGTGCGCTTCAAAACTTGATGAAATGACTACTATGGGAGTTCTGGCACCAACTCCCAGTCAGCCGTTGTCTCGTCCAAAAATTCCGCCTCCAGCAGCAACCCAATCACCAAGGCCGAATAGTTCACTCGGTGCCGTTGACGTCGAAAATTTCGCCACCCCAGTCAACTACAAAAGAAAGGTACACTTTCCGTGGTATTTTGGAGGAGGGGTTGGGGGTGTCCTAAAAAATCCTTCCCCTAAGATCGACTTTGTAAATTTAGCTATCCAGCCACGGTTTATTGGGTAAATCCCCTTTTCACGAATCGACGCCCGAAACCCCCTACGGTCGAATTTTTCTTGAGGAGGGCGAAGAGCCCAGTCCTAGCACGCGGAAACGTTGGAAACGGTTCATCGATCAGTTTCCTGACGAGGGTTCGCCAGAATTTGTCGAATTTAGAAGAAGACGGCCTAGTACGGTAAGTGACTTTGGCCCTCTCACCGGTCTGTTGACGCTTAAGATCTTTTTTCACACAGCCCTTGGACGTGATAAAAAAACAGCTTTGTGTGAAATTCGGCGGAGTGCACATCGAAGGTATCGAACCAGGAACTGGAGAATTACTTCCCGATGTAAGTAACCAACACTTATGTCATAGTATTTTTAAATCGCGATTCAATTGCGGGGACATGTCCGGTGTGTTCTCCCTCTGGGGTAGCACGAGCGTAACTAATGGTGGGGGGAAGGGAGCCCCCGGGTGCCGTTGCTGGGGTGGGGGGGGGCAAATTCCTCCGTATACACATTACAAACTTCCCAATTTCAATAACTTTAACTCACGTCCCACTCTACTGTTAAAGGCGTGGGTGCAAACCCAGTGGCGAGGAACAAGACAGCGATTTCACCCGCTGATTCACTCCCACAGCCCACACAACTTCATCATGCCCACCACACCACGTCCCGCCACGCACTACGTCTTCGTATTTTGCTCTTTCAAAACCAAATTCCCAGTATTTGAATCCTTCAAAACCCATTTTCGGGGATTCATGCTTCATGAAAAACCGAATTTCATGGCATTCGATATTTCTAATCTAAAAAAACTAATCCTACTCCTTCTAAAGAAGCAAAATTCGTGATCTTGGGCCTTTCAAACCACAATTTCGCCAGGGATTTTCGTTCTTGAATTACCAAATAACGCTAATTTGGCTCCTTCTAAGCCAAATTTCACTGCGATCCTCCGAGGCCCCCCACCCGAAACGAGTGGCGCCTATAAGATTTTTTTATGAGGTGTAGCGGAACTCTGGAAAATGGGCCAATCCTCCGTGAAAGTTGCTATGGCTGGGACGGGGGAGGTCGTTGCCCTTGAATTAGAAATAAGTTGCTTTTGTTCCAATTTTAGCCGCTAGTTCTCCAAATTTGATTCGTGTATTAGCATGGACGTAGCCAGCGGGGGGGGGCAGAGGTGGGCAGTTGCCCTTCCCTAGAATCAAAAGAGCAGATTTCGTGGGGCAGCTGCCGCCCGCTCCCAAATTCCATCTAAAAGTAGAAATCCAACAGGACTATCACATTTGCAATCTTGAAAACTTGCGCAGGACTTGCTCAGCAACAGAAACAATTCCTCGAGTTCGCTCACTAATACAACCAACTTCGCTGTTTTTTTTGTGTTTTTTGTTTTTTTTGTTTTTTTGTCGTGAAAGCCAAATTTTGCAAACTACAAGACATTATCGCAGCTCTGCCTCACTAAGCAACCAGTTCAGATTTCGACCACTCAGACACCACTTTTACTGATTTTTGTTGAACAAAGTATATATACATATATTCCCTGATACACTCAACAGAAACTCCAATTTCGTGGAATTCGCTCCATAAAACCAATTTTGCGGATTTTTCTAATTAAAAAACAAAAATAAATAACATTTTCGCGTATCGGTTTCATCGCAAATTCGCGGATGTTTATTGCTGACAAACCGATTTCGAGGGTCGGCTTAATTTGGGAAGCCGATTTTTCGCACTGAAACCCTGTTTTGCGAAGTGGCCGAAACTGTGAGACCGCTACCGAGTTCACTGATTTTGCGCACTAAAATCCGATTTTGCTGAATCGAATGAGCGTTTGCAGGGATCGCTGGGGCCAATACTTTTTGAGATACGCCCGCAAAAATATAAGAACAAATCCTTTAAACGTGCTGGAGATGTTTGTTCGTAACTCAAAAAAGTATTGATACCAGCCGATCCCTACTACAGCTCATTCAATTCAGCGCAAAAAACTACGATGAGAGAACATGATTAGCCCTGCCTAAATCATGATACACATTTTTTGGGGCAGATTTAAGTACAGAAAAAATCGCGTATTTTCGGGTAATTTCGGTCGTAACTCAATTAATATTGATCTCAGAGAATCGAGCTACCGTGCGTTAGATTCACTCCAAAAACATCTTCAAAAACGACATACGAAACGACTTCATCACTAAAAGGTTGGGCGTGAGGATTTTAATAAACTAATCAAGCCAAAAACAACGTTTTTTCGTACAAATTATGCCATAACTCTAGAAATAATCAGCCCACGGACTTGGGGATGATTTTTATCGACTCAGCACACACAACTGCATAAGATTAGTCACCTCGTTTGGGCAATTTTTTTCATCCTTATAGTGGTGAGTTGGCCAACGTCTACCCGCCCTTAAAAATAGGTTCGCCACCCCGTATCGTTGCGGACTCTTCGAATCCTCAAAGAATACATCAAAAGGAATTTTTTAAGCCACATTCGAAATTGGGCCGAATTTTGTCGCTATTCTGGCTTTAATTGGCATGTTCCTAAATTCAGCAGATGAGTAAAAATTTCCAACGGATGCGTTAGTTTTGTAACCTAATCCATCGAATCCATCGACGAATTATGAACATGCCCTAATATAGCATATTTTCTCAATTTTTACCGCGGGTTGGCCCAAAAACAGCACTTTTTTTCGTTGATTTCCACAATTTATTCGCAGAATGGCCTCCGTGCACGGTGAATCAGAGCTATTTTTTCTCAATTTTAGTCTGGAAGTTGCAACGCGAGGCCACGAATCAGTGCTTTTTCGCAGTTATAGCCACGAGTATTAGCGTTTTTTTTTCAAATTTTTTGAAACGCTACTGCGACGCTGCTAAAATTAAGTAAAAGCACTAATTCGCGGCTATGAAATTGAGAAAAGTTCTAATTTGCGTCGAAAACGCGGCTTCTGAAGGCAACTTTTGAGGCTGAAACTGAGAAAAAGCGCCAATTTATGGCAATAGGTGAAAAAACCGCTAATTTGCGAGTAAAACTGAGAAAAATCGCTCATGCATTGCGTCTGGTGAATTTAAAAAATGCTAATTTGTGAAAAGCCCCCTATTTTGCGGCTAATATATTGAGGAAAACAATTGAGAAAAATGCTAATTTTCAGCTAGAACCGAGAAAAGTGCTAATCCCCTGCCAAATAAAATGAAAAAATCACTAATTTGCTGCTCAAATTCAGGAACACGCCGAAACTCGTGGAAAATTAAGAAACATCGATCACGGGATAAAAACGCTACTTTGCTGCCTAAAGTTGAGAAAGTGCGCAAATTCATGGTTGTGGGAGGGGCTGGGGCTGGGGGTCGGTGTTGTATTTGGGCGAAATCGGTCAAGGTGGTGGGGGGGAATAAGGGTTAAATGGTCAAAAAATCACTATAATTCACCAGTTGATTCTAGAAGCATCATATTCAGTACGTATACTCCATGTTAAAGTAGCCTTTGATTCCAATTTTAAATTTTTGAAAAAGTCGAGGGTGAGGGGGTGATGTCTCCGGGGTGGAAGTAAGTGTGAGGCCTTGTTAGCACGATAACTCTCGTAGAAATTAATTTAGCGGAACGCGCTTTGGCATAAAAATCAGAAGTCATAAGGCCCCGGTCGGTATTGCATTTGGGCCAAATCGGTCTAGGTGGAGGGGGGTAAATAGGGGTTGAAATGGTAAAAAAATCACTACAAATCACCAGTTGATTCCAGAAGCATTATATTCGGTATCATGATTCCATTTTGAAATAGCCTTTGATTCCCATTAAGTTCAGCTTAAACAAACCCGGCAGCAAACAGTACGAGGGAGGGTGAAACATTAACGAAACAAATCATGGTCTCAACATTACTACTTCTGGGACGGCTTAGGGTATCCGTATACAAAATGAAATGCACTCTTTCCGACCGCCAGCTGCCGGAGCGAAATTTTTATTTGTAGAAAGTTCTGGCGATATGTGGAAGTACTGATGGTTTTTGAGGGGGAGGGGCTATTCCCGGAGGGGCGAACGCCCCCTATCAATCTCCCCCCCCCCCGTTAATGGCAAAATTACCCTTCGCTGGAGGCGGTGGCGTAGGTAGGAATTTGTCATAGGGGGGATCAGATTTAAATCTCGTTAGAGGGTGGGCATATAATTTTAGCCTTAAATCTCGTTAGAGGGGAAATATAATTTTCATTTAGCCTTTTCCTTATTTTAGTCACGAATTACCGCTATTTCACATTTTCTAACGTAGCGCTTATGACAAGTTTAAAGCCACGGATTTCTCAATTTTAGCCATGAATGAGTGCTTTTTTGTCAACTTTACCTGCAGATTAGCGCTTTTCTCAATTTTGGCCGCGTGTATCGTTTTTCTTATAATTTCAGCCACGGATTGGCGGTTTAGACCTCTTCCTTCCCGAAGAATGCATGAATGAATTTGCGCATTTTCTCAACTTTCAAATTAGCGTTTTCATCCCGTGATTTTCCTAGAATTTTGGTGTTTTCCTCAATCTTAGCAGCAAATTAGTGGTTTTTCAATTTTTAGTAGAAGATTAGCACTTTTCCTAGTTTTAGCTGAAAATTAGCTATTTCCTAGAAATAGAGGGCTTTTCATAAATTAGGATTTTTTGGTTCACCGTGCGCTATATGCATAAGCGATTTTTCTCAGTTTTACCCGCGAATTAGCGGATTTTTCAATTTAGCGGAGAAGTTGCCATCATAAGCCGCGAATGGCATATCATTCAGTTTTGACGCAAATTAGAATTTTTCTCAATTTTAGCCAGGAATTAGCGTTTTGCGAAATTGTAGCTGTAAATTGGCGGTTTTTCCATTTTTAGCCGTGAATTAGCACTTTTTCTCAATTTAGTCTCAAAATAACTTTCAAAAACTTTTACTTTTGGCCAGACTAATTATTTATTTTCTAAATAATACCCGCAAATTATTAGCGGGGTTTTCACATTTTAACACCGTATTAGCAATTTTATGTTACTTTTATGTATAGACTATTGCTTCTTCTCAGTTCTAGCCCGTGAATCAGCGCGTTGTTTTTACTTATAGCCGTGCATGAAATTTCACGTTTGTCTGAATTTTAGCCACAAAGTTACCTTCAGAAAGCGCGTATTTTAATTAGAAATTTCAAATTTCACCACACTTTACCCGAGAATTCTCGATGTTCCTCAATTTTGGCAGCGAATTGGCGCTATTTCTAAATTTTAGCAGCGTTGTAGCGTTTCCAAACCGTGCATTACCGAATTTTCTCAATTTTTGCCAAGAATTGCGGTGTTCTCCTCTAATAAAGACGCAAATTTTCAATTTTTTTTCATTTTTGCTGAGAATTATCACTGCTTCTCAATTAGTAGTAGTAGCCGCGCTAATTAGTGATTTTTTCTAATCGATTTTTGTTCACTTGTATCCGCGAATTAACGTTTTTCCTCAACCTTATACCCGCAAATTGCAAATTAGCGATTTTTCGCAATTTCAGTAGTGAATTTGCTATTTTTGCCCAATTTTTTCCTGAAAGCGTCTTTTTTTTCCGCAATATTATAGCGTGTTATCTCAATTTTAACCGCGAGGTTGGTCCAAAAACAACACTTTTGCGTTGATTTGATTTCCACAATTTATTCGTAGAAAGGCAACCATGCACTGAGAATCAGCGATTTTTTCTCAATTTTAGTCTGGAAAGTTGCATTACGAGACCATGAATCAGCGCTTTTTCGCAGTTATAGTCACGAATATTAGCGATTTTTTCAATTTTTTGCCACGTCAGCAAGTTGCAAATTGCCGATCAGCAATTATTAGTGGGCATAAAGGACCTAAAGAAACTGGGGACGCGGTGTATTTTCTTTTTTTTGCCGTGAATTTTACTCAAGATGGCGCGCATTTTCTCAATTTGAGCCACCAGATTAGCGCTTTCGGGGGCTCAATCGAATATTTAGCTCATAGTCTTTGCTGATATCACTTGCAATGCAACGTTATAGCATTCTCCATCAGGTCGGATAAATTGAAATTCGTAGAAAGTAGCCAAATCACTGTCCAATCGTCCGACCTGTTCACATACCTACATCCATGGACAACCTAAAAATCCTCATTTATTCGTATTTAGACTTTTCGGGGGCCCCGTTAGCCCCACCCCCTCGCCACACCTTGGTAAGAAGTCCAAGGAAGCAGCTGGAAACACGCGGAACTTTTCGGGCTGCTCGAAGTCGAGAAAATCTGTTAAAACTAACTTCAACGAGAAACACTCATTTTTGGAGATTTTATGGTGTTCTTTAGAGCGTTGGTACTATAGTGTCCCTTCATTGGTACTCTTGTATCTCTGGGAGGGGGGATTTTACTACCTCCAGGTAGTAAAATAGTACAATTCCGCTGTTACCCCCCCCCCCTCCTTCCCTCGATACGCCCTGGTAGAGGGTGGTCGCTCTTTCGGGAATAGCCCCCCCCTCAAAAACCTTCAGTACTTCCACTACATCGCCTGAACTTTCTACAAATAAAAAGTATCAGGCAATAAATACGGAAAATATCTCACACCATGGTATCCTCATTTTGCACTTTTCCTCTTGGTTTTCTGAGTTTGGGGCTCGATATCTTGAGTTTTGATGTAGGGAGGTGCCGATTTGTTTACCCTGTTCTGAAGCTCCGAACCTGAGGAAGTTTTCCTGAACTTCGCCTTTCTATGTGACCAAAAACCAGCTGATTAACCATGGTAGGATATTGTCAATTATTTTGGAAATCGTATTTTCTTCAAGTTTAACTGGCAATAAAAGCTACACCACTAGAACTTAGTACAACTTCCACTACGAAATCTTGAAAGAAATTTTGTGATCTTTTCAAAACTGTCGTCAATTTCGGTCCACATACGTTAGCACGTCATTTGTGCAAATAAAATGTCAATGAGCTTAAAAAGAGGAAAAACGTGAGTACAGCAACATGTGCAAGTATTGCACATTAAAACTGAAACACCCTGTATATATAGGGTGTTCCAGAAGGAAACGTCAATACTTGCACGTGTTGTAGTACTAATTACGAGGATCAATATTACTTTATGGACATAGGGTCGCAAACGCTTCGTTTCAGAGTTACAGGGTTTTTCGTACTTTTCAAGCCAAACCACCTCTTTCCTACAAGAACCGTTTCTGATGGGTTAACCTTTCAAAATGGAACAAATTCTTCAAAATCCAATTTTGAATGGGTACTGACCTACTGATCACGTCTTGAGAAACGTCGACATGTTTTGCAAAGTCAAGATTCAATTCTTTTTCCAGGGTCCCTTCGCACAGTGGGCCGGTAATGATGACTCGTCTTCGTCGGCCAACAGTTCTGCAGTCAACGCCAACGATGGAATCAATAACGAGGCTCGGCTAAAGAATAAAAAAACGAACGACCTTCAGAGTCAGTTGTCGTATTTTAGTAATCAACTGGACAATGTGCTGTAAGTGAATCGTTAACTTCATCTCGGATTTCTCGAAGGGGGTCACTTTTATTGTATATTCATCCTCCAAAACATTGGGTTTATTTATTTATTTATTTTTTGGCGCCTGTTCATTGTTTTTAAAGAACGCCTAATAGTAGCGACAAATCGAAGAGCAATACCGAAGACAATTACCCCCCAGTGAAAGAACAACCAAATTCCAAACCGGATAATGACGTTGGTAAGCGATTAAAATATTGTCCTTAAAATATTAAGCGATTAAAATATTGGACAATTATATGTTTTGTTTTTTTTCTCAGGAGTTAAATGGATCGACAGGAATAATGCCGTAAGGCGGCCAAGCAATCCTGAGGAAGTTTGGAATTTTGGCCAACCTCTGGTTAGAAAATCGATACTTTTTGTGGAAACTTATTATTCCTAATTTTGTTTGTTTTTTTAATGTTTCAGCCTGCCAATCAGAATGAACCAATCGCCAGTAGTGACGACACCCTGAGCACTCCTGTACTACAGGAAGAGAGTGAAGATCGTGAAGAAGCGAAGGGAGAAAGTGACGATTCCCGGGAAAGAATATTCGTCCTATCGTCGACTACCGTAAAAACATTAATATTGGTGCTAATTCCACTAATAATTGTTATTTTTCGCATTATTAGATTCAGCAAAAGTCCATGTTTGAGGGCATAATAACTAGCCTTGGAGGAGTTGTTAGCACGGAGTCGAACTACGATTCTCGATCTACTCATTTACTAATTGAAAAATTGGCTAGAAGTGAAAAACTTTTATGTACTATCGCCAGCGGGAAATGGGTTCTTCACACATCGTACATTACAGAATGTTATCAGGCTCGGTGTTTTTTGCCGGTACTGTACCCCCCTCCCCCTTCGTCGGTTCTTATAATTTTATCGTCATTATTTTTTTCCTATCAGGAGGAAGACTTTGAATGGGGCAACGAACGAGCCCAGTCGCGTCTACCGCGCTACGCTCGTGGAACAATGGAAGCGGACTTGGCGCGAGCCGCTCACGAGTGGCGAATTAAATCCGATCAGTTGGGTCGAATTGGAGCGTTCACGCATATTCGAGCCGTTGTCGTCGCTACTGAAAGTCGAATGGCTCAGTACTCGCGTCTATTACAGGCGGGACGGGGTGTTCTTCTACCAAAAGAGTCGGTGGTTTTAAACTACTTTGCTTCCCACTTACATTCTACGATTTTTTAATTTTTTTTTTTTTTTTTCCCCCAAACAGGAAAATTTCTGATGCGACGCACGTATTCTGGGACCAAGGAAAAATTGAGCTTCCGTTTGAAAAGTCAGAACTAAAGCATGTCCTACTTCTCAAGCCTGTTTATCTGGGCGATTTCCTTACGAAAGCAGACCCCGATGTAAATAAGTACACAATTCGGTATTAGCTAAATAATTTAAATTTTTCTATTTTTGTTGTTGTTTATTCGTGTTTGCAATAACTTACTTCTCTGTCTTCAATTTTTCTTCTTTTTCTGGACTTGCCGTAAAAATTGCCCTCTAACGATGGGGTCAATTTTGTTTTGAAATCCGGCCGTTGAACACGTTTTTGGAATTTTCGCGCGGACATCGGCTGCGTGACTTGTGAGTCCTGAAGTCCCAAGAAAAAGCCGCGAACCTCGCTGGGCCCCTACCGTCGACTGGGAGAAATTCGGACGAAACGAGACAACGCGAAACGCTCATATTTGGCGGCCCCTTAAAGGTAGAGTCGTCATTTTAAATTTGAACTTGAACGATTTGACATCTGTGGCGCCAGGCACCGGGAAATTGGTTTTTTTGAGTGTTCCAAATCTGCAATATTGGTTTTTTGAACCAGTCAAATCTGCCAAATTTCTCAATGAGCCAGGACTTCTAAATTGCGATTTATTTGGAGGTGGGAACCCTGTAAAATTGATTTTCGATGATCCACAAGATCAACATCCACTCCGGCTTACCCACCAAAATCCACAAAATGGACATCACACTCACAGAACACAATTTGTCCGGGTTTGTCTCTCTCAAAAAAGCAGATTTTACAGAATTGCCACCCTAAAAATCCTATTTCACGAAGTTAGCCTCCTTCGAAGTCCAAATGGCGGTTTGTGACACTCGTCTAACCCAATTTATCAGTTTAGGTCATTTCAAGAACTGATCTCGATTTTTGCTCCTTTAAAAAAAAAACACAATTCCTCTGGTATGGATCTTTTAAAAACCATATATTTCGCGAACAGTGCCGGCTTTAAGGGGGGGGGGCGAGCTGGGCGACCGCCCGGGGGCGTCGTGTCCCAAGGGGCGCGCGTAGCAAAAAGACTGGTGGAAGGGTGGACGAGAAAAAATGACCTAAAAAGCTCATTTGATGTATGAATATTTCATAACTATAAAATAGCCGACAATTAGATTTTTTTTTAATTTTAGCCGTGAAATTTCCTCGACACTTTGTCCGCGAATTGCTGATTTTCCTAAATTTTAGCCGCGAAGTAGCGTTTTTATCCTATCTTAGCGATTTGTCTCAATTTTTGCCATGAATTGAAGTTTTCCTCGATTTTTGCAGCAAATTAGCGAATTTTCACCTTTTCTTCGGTGAATTAGCACTTTTTCTCACTTTGAGCTGCGCAGCGTTCTTCGTTAATTTCAGTCGCTCTAATTAATGATTTTTTTTTTCAATATTGGCCGCAAATTAGCGGTGCATGAACTATTTTGACCCGCGTTAACAATTTTTGTTTAACTTTTAGCTCTGGACTAGCGCTTTTTCCAGTTTTAGGCCCGAAGTGGCCTTCAGAGGCCACGGATTTGTGTTTTCCTAAATTTCAGGCACGAGTCAGCGTTCTTACTCAATTTTAGTCGTGAGTTAGCTGAATTTTTTCATTTTTATCCGATAATTAAAGTTTTTTTTTTACTCAATCCGCAAATTATCGGATTTTTTACAATTTCAGCCGCAAGTTTAGCCGCTAATTAGAGCTTTTTGTCAATTTCATTAGAGGATTTGCTATTTTTCTCAGCTGTTGTCGTGGATTAGCGTTCGTCCCAATTTTAGCAGCTGATAAGCAATTATAAATTTCATTCTGAAAAGTCAGCTGCGAATTAGTGGCTTTTTCACTTTTTTATCCGCGAATGGGCAATTTTTTTTTTTGCAATTTCAGTTGTGAATTTGTCATCTTTCTCAATTGAAGCCCCGAATTGGCGTGTTTTTTTCTATTGCATAGCCTTAGCGGGTTTTCTTGCCTCATTTTTTAGTTTTTTTCCCCCCTTTTAGCGCTTGCAGAAAACCAAAAACTGGGCCACGACTCAATTTCACTAAAGAACAGCAAATTAGAGTTTTTCCTTCAATTTAGCCATAGATTCAAGGCTAAAATGAAGAAAAAGTGCTAATTCATGGTTGAAATTGGGGAAAATGGCCCTTTAGTGGTTAAAAACAGGAAAAAAAACACGAATTCACCGCAAAAATTCAGAAAAATCGCTAATTCACGGCTAAAATGGTGAAAACCCGCTAATTCGTGAGAAGAAGCGTTGAAATTAGGAAAAAACGCTCATTCGCGGTTTAAGTGGAGAAAATGACATATTCGCGGCTCTTGAAGAAATCGCAACGAAAATTGTGGAAAAACTATAATTTGAGGCTGAAATGTAGAAAAATAAATAATTTTAGCGGCTAGAATGATTAAAAACGCTAATATGCGGTTAAAATCAAGATAAATGGCTAATTGCGGTTTGATTTGCGAAATTTTACTAATTCACAGAAAATTTAGAAAATGGCAAGCCGCGATTTCCAAAATAACTTCGTGGAAAATTAGCAAAAAGCGCTAATTTACGGCAAAAATTGAGAAAAATCGCTAACTCACGGCAAAATTGAGAAAATCGGCAATTCGCGGCTAAAATGGAGGCAATGTGGAAAAATGGTCAATTCAATAATGAAATTGAGAAGAAGCGATTTATTTTTGAAAAAACGATAATTAAAGTGGTTAATGTGGTGAAAACGCCAAATCGCGGCTTGATCTGAACGGTGACTTTCACGGGGCGCTGGTGAAATATTCGCCCGGGGGTGCATAATGTCTTAAGGCCGGCACTGTTGCGTGAATCTTGCCCCGCAGAAAAATCAATTTCTTCAATAGTCCACCAATCCAATGCTTCAATGGTCAAGTTTTTGGCGAATAATTGTCAGTTTCCTTGCTTCTTTGTCTATTTCTTGACTTCTGTGTCAGTTTCCTGTCCTTTTTCTCAGGTTTATGTGGCAAAATTGGTTCCATAGAGCACTTATTTCCAATATTTTGAGATTTCGGGGTATAGGTGAATCAATGGGGGGGGGGGGACAAGCAGAATCCCCCCCCCCCCTGAAGCTGGCAAAATCGAGCAAGGTTGGGGCGCGCAGGGGTGAGAAAGGTCCCAGATCCGCCCTTGCTTCGGGGAGTCAATATCAAATTTTCTACCGGAATTATTAGTTTTCCAGGTCCCTTGGCCACTTTCTAGGTTGAAATTGACAGTTTACAACGACAAATTTCGCAAATGGACGGTTTTGTTGGGCGAAATTGCCAGTTACCAGAGTGAAATAGACGATTTCAAGGACGAAATATTGACAGTTTATGAAGGCTTTTAGAAATTGTCAGTTTCCAGGACAAAATTGACAGTTAATGCAACAAAATTTTCAGTTTGCGTGACATAATTGACCAAATTGACAAATTATTGGCAGTCTAGGTGGCCTTAAGGAATTGACATTTTCCAGTGCGAAACTGACAGTTTTGACCGACGAAATTCACAGTTTCTTGCACGGAATTGACAGTTTTGTTGGACAAAATTGATCGATTCTTGGACGAAATCGACAGTTCATATGGCAAAATCGACAGTTTCTAGGACGGAATTGATGGTTTCCAAGACGAAATTGACACCTTCTACAGCAACGTCACGTAACCTGTCAATTGTGTTGTAGAAGAAAGTGTCAATTTTCTCTTGGAAACTATCAATTTCGTTTTAGAAACAGTCAATTTCGTCGTTCATAACTGTCAATTTTGTCGTTGATACCGTATATTTCGTAGTTTAAACCGACAATTTTGTCGTTCAAAACTTGCAGTAGTGCCCCCAGAAACTGGGGAAGAGAGGGCGTTCTCCGTTTAAACTGCCGATGTCGTTCTAGAAACAAGCGATTTTGTCCAAATTATTGAAATACTCTTCAGTTTTGTAGCGTAAAATGGACAGTTTTCAGAGCAAAATTGTTTGTCTTAAGGACGAAATATTGGTAGTTTAGATGGCATATAGAAATTGGTCGTTTTGAACGAAGAAATTGGCAATTTTAGGTTAAAATTTACAGTTTCAACGATGAATTTGACAGTTTGAACGACGAAATGACATTTTCCGGGTCAACATTGGCAGTTTCTGGGACGGAATTGATAATTTCCAATACGAAATTGACACTTTCGACAGCAATGCCACGGTACTTGTCAATTGTGCTGTAGGAAGCGTCGATTTTGTCTTGGAAATTTATCAATTCCTCCTAGAAACTGTCAATTCCGTCCTGGATACTGTCTATTTCGTCGTTCATAATCATAACTGACAATTTTGATATTGATACCGTCAATTTCGTCATTGAAACCGTCCGTGTCTTTCTAAAAACTGCCGATTGGGTCCGGAAAACTGTCAATTTCGTCCTGGGTACTGTCAATTTCATGTTTCAAAACTGTCGATTTTGTCCTTGAACCAAATTGACAAAATATTGGCATTTCAAGTGGATTTTGGAATAAACAGTTTGAACGACGAAATTGACAGTTTCCTGAACTTAAGTAACTGATTTCCCGGGCGAAATCGATACTTTCAAAAACGAAATAATAGCAGTTTATAGAGTTTAGAAATTTACAGTTTCTATGGTGAAATCGACAGTTTCTGACACGAAATTGACAGTCTGTAGGACGAAATTGACAGTTTCTAAATTCGAAATTGTCAGTTTTGAACGATGAAATTGACAGTTTCCTGGACATAATTGACAGTTTTATAGCGCAAAATGGGCAGTTTCCTAAGCGAAAATCTTTGTTCCAAGGACAATATATTGGCAGTTTTGATGGCGTTTTATAAATTGCCACTTCCTGGGATAAAATTTGCAGTTCCCCGGGCTAAATTGAAAGTTTCGCGGACGAAATCGGCAGTTTATAGGACAAGGAGGGTTTGTAGGAGGAGGGTCAACATTGACAGTTTCTTGGACGAAACTGACGTTTTCAAGGTCTAAATTTCCAGTTTATTGGACGAAATTGACAATTTCACCAGAATTTGTCAGTTTCCGAGGTATTGCGTTTCTCTTAGGACGATATTGAGTTTCAACTGCGAAATTGCCAGTTTCTATGACGGAATTCCCAGTTTCTAAGACGGAATTGCCAGTTTCTAGGACGAAATTGACCGTTTCCAAGTCGAAATTGACTGTTTCAAAGACAAAATTGACAGTTTTACGGACGAAACTGGCAATTTCAAGGATGAAATTGACGGTATCAAGCAGAGCCGCCTTTACTGAAGTTGGGGTCCCGGGCCCGCTTTTAGCCAAGAATTAGCGTTGTTTCTAAATTTTATTCGCTACAGCAGCTCTCTCAATTTCTTCAGCCAATGGCGTATTCTCAACTTTATCTGTCAAAGAACGTTTTTTCTCAATAACCGCTTTTCACACATTCTAGTCGACAATATGATTTTTTTCGATTTTAGCCACGAATTAGAAATTTCTTTCGCTTTAGAATTAGCACTTTATGTCAGCCACTAAGTGGCTGTTGGAAACCGTGAATTTTCTCTATTTTGGCCGAGAGTGAGCGATTTTTCTTAATATTAGCCGCGAATTAGCTCTTTGGCTCGTTAGCCAGGTCAAGTTCCTAGCGATTTTTTCCAGAGAAGATAGCGATCCTTACCAGCGATCTTTTTTTCGGTCAACGGAAAATAATGAGGGGTGATGGGGAAAGAAGGGAGGACATATGGAAGTGGGGGGGGGTGCATTGACTCTATAAACGCACACGAACGACATGAATACGGGCAGAGGCGGTCCGGGGGGCAGGATCGCTAGAATGATAATAATCGATGTAAAGTTTCGTGCCACGACCATCCTCGGTTTGGAACCTCTACAGACACCCCCGATCATGCCCGCCAATGACATAAGTACAGCGGGGGCGGTCTGGGGACAGGATCGCTAGCATGATTTTCTGGCTGTCTGTAGAGGTTCCATACCGAAGTAACGATATTATCATGCTAGCGATCCTGCCCCCAGACCGCCTCTGCCCGTATTCATGTCGTTCGTGTGCGTTTATTGTGTCAATGCACCCCCCCCCCCTTCACTTCCATCTGTCCTCCGTCCCCTTCCACCTCATCTTTTTCCCGTTGACAGAAAAAAATCTTCTTTGGAAAAAATCGCTAGAAAAAAGAACGCTAATTTGACCTGGCTTGTCTCGTTTATAGTCGCGTGATGCCCCCGCAAACAGCGAATGTCCGATTTTTCAATTTCAGCTATGGTTGAGCGCTATGAGTATCTTTGTTCCCATGTTGAGGAAAAAAGTCTGATTAATCCCGGGCCCCGTGCCCAGGCCCCCGCCTAAAGACGGCACTGCTGTCAAGGACGAAATATTGGTACTTTTTATGGCGTACAGAAATTGACTGTTTTCAGGACCAAATTCACAACTTTCCGAATGAACTTGATACTTTTCAGTACAAATTTGTCAATTTTACTAACGAAATTGACAGTTTTAAACTACGAAATTGACATTTTCTAAGACAAAATTGAGTTTTAACGATCGAGGAAACTGACAGTTTCAACGACGATATCGCGAGTTTCCGGGGATACATTGCAGCTTATTGATGGAAATAATTTCATCTATCCTAGCATCCCCCTCAATCTCAATATAAATCAAATATATTTCATAATATATTTGATTGTCAAATATATTTTATCGCGTTCTGTGTTTAAAAACTATAATATCTAAAATCCTCTTGCTCTGCTTAAAGTAAAGTCTCAATAGGTTATGGGCACCATGGACACCCTCGTAAGCGGCATCGAAAAACTCACCGATGTATCGACCTATCCATTGTGGAAATTCGAAATTGACATTTATTTCGAAGCTAAATGCTTGATGGACATCGTACGTGGCACCAGCCGCATTGAAGAAATGGCAACGTCCAAAGAACAAGAGGAGTGGAAACTAAAAGATGCTAAAGCTCGCCAAGCAATCGTCTCGACCATCGAGAAAAAACATCGGTCGCACATTAACATGTCAGACGGCGCACGCAATGTTAAAAAAAAACTGCGTTATTTTCGACCGCGACAATGAACATCAAAAAGCGGCTTCCTACGAACAATTTTTCTCGTTCAAATTCGACTCCACAAACGATCTCGCCACAAATCTCAGTCATCTCGAAAATACACGATTTAAAATAAATTCACTGTCCAACAGTGAAGGCGTCACAGACCAAATCAATGACGAGATGCTCATGGCAAAAGTTCTGTCGACTTTACCCCCGACATTTGACAATTTTATTACGTCGTGGAGTTCGACTCCTAAAACTGAAAAAAAACATTGAAAATTTAACATCTCGGCTGTTAAGCGAAGAACATCGCAAAACAAAGCATAATGATATTGACGTCCCCCTTGCCTTTTACTCCCATAAAAACCGACGCTATCAATCACGTCGGTCACCAAATGAACCCAGACCATCAGAATTCCCTCGTCACGCTCGCAAAAATGAAACCGAAAGCCATTCCTACTTTCGCTGTAACATTTGTAAAAACAAGAAAAACAATCACGATCCGGCAAATTGCTTCTTTCGTAATCGTGGAAAAGCCAGAAATCAAAATCTAAATGATCACGCAGCTTTCATAGCTACTGCTGAACAAACTCCAAAAGACTTGACGTGGATTGTTGATTCCGGCGCTACTTGTCATATGACGAATACCGACAAATTCTTTAAAGAACGTCGCCCGTCGAACACAACCATTGCAATCGCTAAGAACAATTCAGTTCTACAAGCTGAAAGTTGTGGTTCGCTGGAACTTCCACAATGCACACTTAGCAACGTTCTATACGTACCAGACTTGTCGAAAAATTTACTGTCCATTAATGCAATTACTACAAATAACGGTACAGTGATTTTTAAACAAAATAAGGTCCAGGTATTCCAAAATGAACGACTGATTCTCACGGGGAATAAAAACCCTAACGGACTTTTTGAAGTTAATTTTGCTCCTGGCTCAGCCTTGCTGACATGGCAGTATGATGCATACGTCTCGTGGCATAGAAAACTCGGCCACCTTGGCGTGAAATATTTAAAACATCTCAATACGCTGTTGAACGGGATGCAATTAAAACCAACAGCAATAAAAAACTTCACCTGCGAAGTGTGCTCAAAGGCAAAAGCAACTCGTAAAACTTTCGGATTCAATCGTTCACGAGCTTCCCAAACCACTCGAACTACTTCATACAGACGTCGTTGGTCCTATCGATCCTCCGATGTGGAACAACTGCCGATACTTCGTCGTAGTGATGGATGATTATACTCATTTTTCAGCTACTTTCCTTTTGGGTGGACGAGATGAAGTCAAAACAGCTGTTGTCAATTATGTTAATCAAATCGAGAACCACTGGTCAAAAAAAGTTTTAAAAAAATGCGATTGGACAACGCTGGCGAATATGTTTCCCGCGAATTCCGGAAATTCTGCGAGTTAAAAGGAATACAGTTGGAATACGCACCGCCTCGAACGCCTCAGCTAAACGCTCATGCCGAGCGCCTCGGACGCACGCTAATGAACGAAACTAGAGCGTTATTATTTGATTCAACTTTGGAAAAAAATATGTGGGGTGAAGCACTTCTGACGGGCGATCTATCTATTAAACAGAAGTCCGTCAAAAGCTGTAACGTTAACTCCCGCTGAAATGTGGTATAAAAAGCGGCCGGACCTGTCCAGACTTTAAATTTTCGGAACTAAAGTGTATGCAAAAATTTACAACACCCGAAAACTAGACGCTAAAGCTAAAAAGTTTGTTTTCATTGGTTACACAAGTAACGCCTACAGACTATGGGACCCCGAAAAACATAAAATAATTGTCTCTCGTGATGTTTACATCTGCGAAGAAAAGAAAAGTAACCTTCAAACCGAAATTAAAACACTCAATTTTGACTCTGAGGGTGATAGTGATACTGATGAATATCACAGCTCAACAAATTCTGACACCCCAGAGCAAAACAGATTTAATCAAGAAGAAATTACCCAAGAATTATTTGAAAATCCAGACACGCAAGTCGCAAATCATACCGAATCACCTGCCAGAAATGCCAGTCCAGATGCATCAACTGGTACAGTCGAAGAAAGAACTGAAAGAGTAATATGACCGAGACAACTCCCAAAAACATTAGAAGATTATGATTTCAGTTCAATTGATGACGAAGAAGAAGAAAACGGCCTATTGACATTTGAACAAGCGATCTCTCGTGATGAAAAACAAAAATGGCTCGAAGCGATTGAAGAAGAAAAGAAATCTCTTAAAACCAACAAAACATGGGTTTTCGGAAGCAAGCAACCGGCAAAAAGATCCTAACCAATCGATGGGTGTTCACTAAAAAGCATGACGGGAAATATAAAGCTAGGCTTGTTGTCAGAGGTTGTGAACAAAGTTTCGGCGAAGACTATAATGAAACCTACAGCCCAGTCATCGGTGCTGACTCTCTACGACTGCTACTAGCCGTGGCTCTCAAAAAAGGGTTTAAATTCAAAACTTTTGATGTTAAAACTGCATTTCTCTATGAGAGTCTAACCGAAGAAATTTACATGAGAGTTCCAAAAGGCTACAAAAATGAGGATACCAAAGTCTGTCGACTAAAAAAAAGTCTCTACGGACTGAAGCAATCACCTTTGAACTGGAACAGACGGCTCACTGACTTTCTCAAAAAAGAACGGCTCTCACCACTGAAAAATGAACCCTGTATACAGGGCTGGGCAGTAGTTGAATTACATGTAATTGAATTACGTAATTCAATTACAATTAGTAATTGGTAATTTGTAATTGATAACAACACGCCATTGTAATTGGTAATTTGTAGTTAAAAGCACTTTTTCGACGTAATTTGTAATTAACAATTACCAATTACATTTCCATCTTCAGAGCCAATATTACTTCGAAAACTCAGCGGTTACTATTTCGCGCTTTACTTGGAGCTTTTGGAATAGTTTTTGCATGAAATTCTCTGAAAAATAAGAGTTTCAAAGCAATTATGACACGAGCGATATCCTCGAGCTCCAACCATGATTGGGGTTGCCAATTTGAAATTTGAGAAAAACGGTATACACAAGTTTCAAAGATCGAAACCCCAAACCAGTGGCGTAAGTAGGAATTTGTCCTGGGGGGGGGGGGATCAGATTGAAATCTCGTAAGGTTGAAAGGAGGCGGGTAATTTCACATTTTAGTCATCATTCCACCCAGCCAGCACACTCTTCAATCTTGACATCTTGCTGGCCTCATCATATCCTCAATCTCTCAGTTAAGGATGATTTTTGGACTCTACCCGCAAATTAGCGCTTTTCTCAATTTTGGCCGAGTGTATCGTTCTTCTCAATTTCAGCCGCAGATTAGCGGTTTTGCCCCACCCCCTACCATAGCCACTTATTTGCGCATTTCCTCAATTTTAGCAGCATATTACCGATTTTTTAATTTTTTTACCAGGGGATTAGCATTTTTCTCAGTTTCAGCTGGAAATTAACGTTCTGTTAAGTTTTTTCCTCAATATTAGCCGCAAAATAAAGCGACTTTTCACGAATTAGGATTTTTTGGTTCACCATACGCAATGCATGAGCGATTTTTCTCAGTTTACTCGCGAAATAGCGGTTTCTTCACCTATTGCCACAAATCGGCGTTTTTTTTTGTTCAATTTCAGCCTGAAAAGTTGCCTTGAGAATCCGCAAATTGGCGTATATTCAGTTTTTGGTGCAAATAATAATTTTTCTCAATTTCAACCGCGAATTAGCGCTTTTTTAAAAATTGTAGCGGCGACGTGTCGTAGCGTTTCAAACCTGTAAATTAGCGAATTTTCTCAAATTCAGTCACAAACTGGCGTCTGGCACAGTTTTCGCTGTAAATTGGCGATTTTTTTCATTCTTAGCCGCGAATTAGCAGTTTTCTCATTTTTAGGCTTAAAATTAACCTTTCTCTTAATGTTTACCATGCTGATTATATTATTTTCTAAATATTACCCGCAAGTTAGCAGTTTTTCACATTTTACCACCGCATTAGCAATTTTGTATAACTTTTATGGATGTAGATTATTGCTTCTTTTCAGTTCTAGCCGTGAATTAGCGTATTTTTTAACATTGTACTATAGCCATGCATGAATTTGCCATTTTTCTGAATTTTAGCCACAAAAATGCCTTCAGGGCCCTATTGCACAATGTTTTATTAGCTAATATTACAGCTGTTTTATTAGCTAATATTAGCTATATTATTAGCTAATAAAACATTGTGCAATAGGGCCCAGAAGGTGCGAATTTAAATTATAAATGTATTTTTTTGCTTCTTTTTAAACCAAAAAATTTACATCTATCCATTCATTTCTGTCAAAAAATAATCATTTTTAAACTATAAATTTCACGACACCTTAATTCGTGAATTAGTGATCTTTCTCAATTTTAGCTGGGAATTTTCGCTTTTTCTAAATTCAGCATCCTATTCCCTTTTTCATACGCGAATGGGCGATTTTACGCCATTTCAGTTGTGAATTTGCCATTCTTGTCCAATTTAACATGAAAGCGTCTTTTATTTGTCAATATTATAGCGTGTTTTCTCAACTTTAATCGCGGGGTTTGCCCAAATACAACACTTTTGCGTTGATTTCCGCAATTTATTCGTAGAATGGCCGCCATGTACCACGAATAAGTGATTTTTTCTTAATTTTGGTCTGGAAGTTGCATCGTGAGACCACGAGTCAGCCATTAGCGAATTAGCCAAATTAGCAAACTATGACTATCCGGGGTTCCCCGTGACAGTTCGCAGGCCGGGATGTGGGGCAAAATTAGCCAAATTAGCAAATTTGATCCCGGACATTTCGCAACCCTACTCATGCGACGCGTTTGGCATCTTGGGGCTATGCTGTTCCTGCTTCCTATCTCAAAGATCTGTTCTGACGTTCGATTGTTGGCTGGACGCACTAAAAAAATGACAGTGAACAAGAGCAAGACGCTTGGGTGTTCCCCTATTCCTGCTCTTGGGTAATCGGTAATTGAAAAAGTAATTCAATTACAGTAATTGTAATTTGTAATTATTCGTGGGAGTGAAAAGTAATTGGTAATTTGTAATTAGCCCTCTTTTTTGGAAGTAATTTGTAATTTGTAATTAATTACTCAAAAAGCTGTAATTTGCCCACCCCTGCCTGTATATTCGTCAATGACCTAAAAGACCTGATATTGGCCATTTATGTTGACGACGGGTTTGTTTTCTCAAAAAACGAAACTCACATCGATCGAATTCTAGCGTCTATGAAAAAAGAATTTCAAATAACAGTATTTGACAACCCAAACAAATGTGTTGGCCTCGAAATCACAACACAACCGACGGCTGTGAAAATTTCACAATCGGGGCCTGTTCTGCAAAATTTCATAGTGTTCCTAGGAATATCCTTTCCACCCGTCCGACCCGAATTAAATCACATGTTGATGGGGAGAACGGGTGGAAAGAGACAATGATAGTGACAGTCAAAAGTTAAAGAACAGGGCCCAGGAAAAGCTACTAGAAAAATATCACATGACTGAATGTAATCCAGTAAACACACCAATTTTGCTAACAAACCAAAAACCAGAAGAGACTTTAAAAACAGGAAAATTCGAATTTCCTTTCCACGAAATGGTTGGTAGTCTTCTATACATATCGTCCAAAACCAGACTAGACCTTGCTTATTCTGTCTGATTAAGTAGCCGACACCTGGATAAACCAACTATAACGGATTTTTCCAACGTGAAAAGAACACTGAGGTACCTCAAAAACACTAAAAAGGACGGAATATCGTATTTTAAGAACTCGTCCAATGAACTAATAGCGTACTGTGACAGTGACTTTGCTGGAGACACAGAAACTCGTCTTAGTACTTCCGGCTACGTTATTTTCTACGCTGATGGACCTATTAGCTGGAGAAGTCGAAAACAGCCAATAGTATCCTCCAGTAGCACCGAAGCAGAGTTCATCTCCGCCGCTGAATGCTGTCGAGAATTACTTTTCCTCAGGAGCTTTTACTCTTCGAACTCACCGGCGAAGACGTTTCAATAACTCTATTCGTCGATAACAAGTTGACAATCGAACTAATTAAAAAAGGAAAAATGAACTCTCGCAGTAAGCATATCGATGTAAAATATTATTTCATAAAAGAAAAATTTGATGAAGGAATCGTCAAAATCGAATACTGCCCTTCTATCGATCAAATTGCGGACATCTTCACAAAACCGTTAGGATTGACGAAGTTCCAGAAATTTAAAGAAAAACTTACAGAAAAACAAGCTGAAATTATTAGGCCAGTCAATATAAACATCAAACATCGCAAATATGCATGTAATTGTTTTTTCTTTTGCACATTGTTAGGGCTAATGAGAGTAGTTTATACTCAAGTTTGCAACCTTCAAAACCTTGTGCTCAACTCGTGGCACTCGAAAAACCACGAAATTCCATCAATTTTTTAGGTTGTTAAACAAAAATACCAGAAGAAAGCGTTTTTCGAGCATGACCACAGTATACATTATTGAAGCCACCTAAATTTGCTACAATTTAAGCCCAGTCCGAGCGTCCTAAGTTTGTTATTTTCGGAGATACAGCCAATCAAAAAATATGTAGAACCGCCAAAAAGCGAGATTTTATTGATAGGGTCATTTTTCAAGACCCGTAGCACTCAAACATAATGGTCCTACAGAATATCCAAGCGAGAATAATTCTTAGGCAGCAGCTCAATTTGAATCTGACGCTATTGCCTAAAATTTATTTTCGCGTGGATATTCTATAGGACAGGGTGGCTGGTACTTGGATGAGCAAAATAATAGGGGTGATTAAACATCAAAAATGCAACAAAAATTGTCTTGTGACCTGGGGCCGATTTCCTTTCCTAGTCGAGATAATAGATTTTTTCACGTTTTTCAGCACATCACTGGTTTTCGCAACAAAAACAGCTGTAACTTGCGAAGCATGCGTCCTAGATTAAATCCAACGACACCAATGAAAAGAGCACACTTTTTTCTGTGTGAGAATGGACATTTTGTCCAAAGTTAGCGAAAGATTCTTGGAGTAAACTGGGAAAATATCAGGATATTAAAAAAAATGTCAGTTCAAAGCTAGACTACATTATCCATGGTGCTCCCAACGCCCGGCAAATTCCTGTAAAACTGTATGAAGTAACTTGGTTTAATACTTCATGCTTATTTTACTTCTGTCCTTTGCAATGTTTTGAGAAAAATCCATTGTTATACCAAAAAATGAGGCAATTAGGCCCATTTTGAGTGCCTAAAAGAAGATACGAAAGCTATTTCAAGAAATTCTTTTCAGCTTATTCCACTTTTATTTGTCTTTCCTCATAGATGAGCATAGGAAAAGTGAATTAAGCTGAAAAAAAAGTTTTGGGAATGGCTCTTGATCTTCTTGTCAAAATGGGCCTAATTGCCTCATTTTTTTGTATAACAATGGATTTTTATCAAAAAATTGCAAAGGACAGGAGTAAAATAAGCATGAAGTATTAAACTAAGTTACTTCATACAGTTTTAGAGGAACTTGCCAGGCGCTGGGAGCACCATGGCTAATGTAGTCTAGCTTTGAACAGTTCTCAAAAACTGACATTTTTTAAAATATCCCGATATTTTCCCAGTTTAGTCAAAGAATCTTTCGCTATCATTCGACAAAATGTCCTTACTCACACAAAAAAAAGAGTGCTCTTTTCAGTGGTGTCGTTGGATTTAACCTAGGACGCTTACTTCCCATGTTACAGATGTTTTTGTTGCGGAAACCCGTGATTTGCTAAAAAACAAAAAATTGATTATCTGAACTAGGAATGGAAATTGACTGTATTTCCTGAACTAACAGACCCAGGATGCTCCGGCATGGCTTAAATTATAGCAAATTTAGTTGGCTTTAACAATGTATGCTATGGTCATGCTCGAAAAACTCTTTCTTCTGATATTTTTGTTTAAAAAACCAGAAAAAGGGATGAAATTTCTTAGTTTTTCGAGTGTCATGAGTTAAGCACAAGGTTTTGAGGGTTGCAAACTTGAGTAATAACTGCTCTCATTGGTCTTAACAACACGCAACAAAAAAATCAATTACATGCATATTTGCGATTTACCCCGATTTTTGTGTCTATATTGACTGGTCTATATGGGGGTGTGATGGAAATAATTTCATCTATCCTAGTCATCCTCCTCAATCTCATGTGTTTTAATTGTTATTGAAAAAAATATATTTTATCGCGTTCTGTGTTTAAAAACTATAATATCTAAAATCCTCTTGCTCTGCTTAAAGTAAAGTCTCAATACTTATTAGGACGATATTGAGTTTATACTGCGAAATTGCGTGTTTTCTAGGACGGAATTTACGGTTTCAAAGACAAAATTGACGATTTTAACGATGAATTTGACCTTTTCCGGGTCAAGGTGGTTCACGCCGACCTAAAAACTGGCAATTTCGACGTTGGAACTCAATGTCGTCTTAACAACCGTGATGTCCCGCTAACTGGCAATATCTAATTTGAAACTGACAATTTCTTACTGATAAGTGTCAATTTCGTCCGGAAACTTGGAATTTAATCATGAAAAAAGTCAATGTTGGGAGGTTTCGCGGGGTCGGCCTATTCAGAATTTCAAAAAAAAAAAAAAAAAAAAAAAACAATCGCGGGTTTGACTATAGAGAATCGGTGGCGGGGGGTGGGGGCGGATTGGCTCCTCGAAAGCCTAATTTTGAGTGTTTGGCTCACTCAAAAACCAAATTTTCGTCAATTTGGTGGCTTTTCTTAGTAACCACTTAACGTTTGTTTCGCTCATCGAAAAAAACAATTTTAAGTGGTCTGACTCTTTACAAATAGCAAATTTGGCTCCCTGGGACATGAATTTTCACGCGATTCGACATTTCAAAACCGAATTTGGCGGTTTTCGCTCCTTTAGAAACCAATTTTGTGGGTGTTGACTCATCAATATTAATTTCACTAATTTGAGTTTGCTCGAAACTCCAAAGTCACAGGATTGGTTTTTCCAAAAACCAATTCCATTAACTTGACTGTTTCGAAAAACTCAAATTTCACGAGTTTGACTCTTTTGATAACGTTAATTTCGCGGTTCAAGTCGTCTGTTTTTGACAAACAAACGGTTTTAAGACTATAAATGGCGCTGTTCTTGGGTTGGGTTGCAAGAAGATGGCCGCACCAATCGATGTTGTTCAAAAAGTATAATTCAAGAGCTAAAGAAACAGCAGTACAATTTATTGTGAATGAAATTGAATTTTTTCATAGGTACACGAAAAAGTGGTCCGTCACATTTAAATTGCCCACTGAACAAACCCAGTGTTCTGGTGGGTCTCCAAAGTAACGACGGGCAGACCACATAATTGGCGCCTATTTGAAAACATTGGTAAATTAGCGTAACAATTGTTAAGAATAGCTTTACTTTTTTGTTTTTATTACCTGATCGCGATATCGGCCCGAGCTGAAAGAGCTCGTTTATGGCAAAGAAAATCGGTTACTGAGGTACACCGACCTGAGTTTCGAGCTTCTTTCATTTTTGCAAGGCGAGTTTTCATATAGTCGATAGAAGCCGGCCGTTTTTCTGAATGTTTTCGAGAGAGAGAAAGAAAAAAAATCTGTTTAAATACTCGGGAGTGTCGGAATTATCGCAAGAGACGGTACCTTGGACAGATTGAAGGGACTCGGGGTATTTCTCTTGGAGAGTTTTGTAAACTTCGGGGCCGGTGAAAGTGAGTGAAATTCCAGTTCGAGCGAAAATGGCGGACGCCTCCCAATGACGTCGCACTCCTCCGCCGAAAGCAACCACTTTACTCGGCTGAGTTTCCCCCTTGGCACCGGCGGCGTCACTCCGTTTGTTATTGGGTTTACATTCAGCCATAAGCGAGGCCCAGTCGACTCCGAGAGCGTCACCGACGCTGCTCCCTTTCATAACTTTATCCTCTTCGAGTTCTTCGTCGGATATTTCTTCGAAATCGCCAAAAGACGCGTCCATCGGGTCGTCTTCAATTCGTGACTCGACGTTGCTTGAAAGGGAGTTTCTTTGTGCAGGCGTTGGTTCGAGACCGTTTGAAATGTTTGTTGAATTTAGTTCGGAACTTTTACCGGGAGTTTCTCCTTTGACTCCGTCACTTATTGAAAAATCCTGTGGAGGAGGAAACGTGAAATGATTGAAATGAACAGTATAAAATAATTGTTAAAAAATATTACGTCATCTTGGTTCAAAATATCGTCGGGGTCGTCGCTTATATCGCTTAAGGCGGGATCTGGATCAATTCTAGACTTTTTAGCTGTGGAAGGCCCTGAAGACCCTAAAGGTGCCGAAGCAACAGAAGAGGATGCCGACCCGGGTGCCACGGGGATTTCATCTATGTCATCGTCAAGGCGAGATGACGGTATTGGAGGGGCAGGACGCTTGCCCAACAATGTTGTCTCTGACACGTCTCTATCTTTCGAAGATTCTTTGTCACGACTTCTCTCTCGCCTTTCTTCAAGATGAGGGTGCGACCGCAGCCAGTCCGTGCCCTGTGGCGCTGAGTTCGACCAGTCGTCAACAGAAGCCGGAACGCCACTTCCAGAAGGAGCGTCCCATTCGGCACCGGGTGGTGGCGGCCCAGCGGGCACACGAGACGGTGGAGTCCTCTCGCGAAATTCCGTACGAACCGGTCCGCCGATGACCTTGTCACGAGGGGCTGCTGACACCTCGTCATAGTGTGGAGCTGAACTGTCACTTCGCTCGAGGCGACCCTGAGGAACGACGCGCGGTCGTTCAGGGGGACGACGCTCACGGTCATCACTGCCGTAACTGCGACGACTGACGCGGTCATCGCGAGGACTCAACCGATCAGCCTCGTAACGACTTCTGTCCGTTCGGTACGGACTCGCCGAGTAGTGTTTATCGTCCGAGGGCAACAGGCGACGCGATGACTCGGCGTAACGATCGCAGCCGTAGCTGTCACGCGATCTATCGCGTTTAGTGTCCGAAGAGCCGCGCTCCATGACTCGTTCCAAGGCTCGGTCACGAACTCTTTCTTTTTCGTAACTTCTGTCCCTGTCACTCCCCTTGCTCCTTCCCTCATACCTGTCGTATCCACGTTCGTGACGCTTGTCCGAACCACTTACAGCCGAGCTTCGGTTTCTTGATCCACTGCGACCATCCTTCCGGTCGCGATCATCCCTCAAACGATCCTTTTCTTTCTGTTCTCGCTCACGCTGCCTCTCTCTGCATCTTTCAAGCGCTTCCGATCTTTCCTTCTCTCTCGCTACTTCCCTCAACTCACGAGCTTTCTCACGAGTTCTAGAATCTCTCCTACGGACAACGACAATTTAAATTGTTAGGAAATTAAACTTGTCGTTGATAAAATTACTTTTATCTCGATAATCGGTTTTTCTATCGCGTCGAGGGTCATCTTTTTTGCGATCATCGCTCTTCTTTCTTTCACTGCTCCTTTTGAGTTTCACCAATCAATATTTTCACGTTGGATTACAAACAAAATTTGAAGGAAAACAAAAAAATACCTTCCTCTAGGCGGGCTTAAAAGACGGCTGGAAGAAGGCTTGTGAAGGTCAGGACTCCTCGGCCTGGACGTCTTTCTAGAACTACTCGACTTAATGGAAGTCGGACTTCGTCGTCTTCCCCTGGAAGGACTACGACGAAGGTCTCGTGGGCTTCCTCTGCGGCCTGAAGAAGGCGACTCCCTTCTACGACTCGACCCACCTGCTTTCAGAAATATCATTAGTCACTCGCCGACGTTTTTCATCCTGCGGAAGACCACACTCACCCGACACAGTTTTACTCGTTTTGGGAGACTGTTTCCTCGAAGGAGGCGTTAAACTGCGCCGTTTCGACGACGACGAAGATTTTCTCGGCGGAGGCGACGACGGCTTTTTATCACGTTCGACGCTTCTATTGCGACCGCGACTGCTGCCGCCGACACCGCTCAGATATTTCCTTGACGGCGACAAGTCTTTGCGACCGCTTGTTTTGATCGATAGGATTTTTTTCGGTTTGTCATTATCGGACGGGCTTGACGTCGACTGTCGTTGACTTTTGGTTTTATCCGTTTTACCGCGCACAACGGAACCACTCGAAGAGCTGGACACCGAGCTGCTTGAAGTGTTTGAAGTCGATGAGCTTGCACTCGAAGTGGAGCTGCTTCGCCGCTAAAAAAATTCGAAGATCGTTAAAAAAAAAAAAAAAACGGGGCCCCTAAGAATCAGAATAATTACTTTTACGGGCTCCTTTCTTCCACCGTCTTTCTTCATTTGAAGTTTGAGTTCGCGTTGAAGTAAAGCACGACGTTTCTCCAACGCCTTCTCATCTTCGTACTCCAATTCTTTTTGATCCCAGCAGTCCCAGGTCAAGTCCGGGGCACCCCCACGGACGACCGTGGAGAGGAGGATGCGTTGCTTTTCCTCCTCTGTCGGTCGCCGTGACGAGGAAACTAATTCTTTACTATTGACTCCTCGTTTGGACGGGCTAATCAACGCGTGACTGAAGGCCAATCTGAACAGCAGAAGACGAAAAAAAAAAAAAAAAAAAGTTACCAAAAGGCGATGACTGCCTGAAGAAACCTAACCACACCAAAGATGAAGTCAACAACAGCTAATTTTTAGTCCCGTTTGGACCCAAACTTGCACACTTACAAATATTTAGGTCTAAAATGTTGAACGTTGAAATTACACGTCTACTCGTCAAGCTAGTTGTGGTCAGCTTGCCACAAGGTCCGCGCACACTAAAAAATTGGTCCAGAAAAAGTATGGCAAAAAAGAAAAAAAAATTCAGCCCAGAAACTTGCGCAATTTCGGAAACTTCTAGTGTCGCGAATATTCCAGCCCTGATACTCAAATTTCGCGATAATAAAGACCAGAAACTTGCAATTTCTTGTAAGTAAAGACCTGAAACGCGGATATATAGCTCAAATATGTTGCAATTTTGCGCCTAGACTTGACACCCCCCCCCCCCCACCACCACGCCCGCCGGCTCGCAATAACAAAAGGGTCCCGGAACTCCGAGCACTTCCCAAAAGTAAAGACGGAAAACTTGTCATTTAGACGCGAAACTTGTCAACATGGATTATCATCTCCGAATGTAGCAATTTCACGGCGACTCGGCTCCACTGTTGCAATGCAGCAGTTTTTGGGTCATACAATATGTTTATTGAATGACTTATCTGCTAAGTAATTCAATGACACGAGTAGTATTGCTCAGAAACAGAATTATTGCGTTACAATTTTGCTAGTGTTTTCCCTAAAAAAAAAAAGTGATTTTGTGACTATTTATCGTAGCAAACATGCCTTTTTCGCGATTACTTGGTCTCAAACTAGCAATTTTTGCGGCGGATGTTTAGACCCGAAACTGCCAATGTCATACCTACTTAGCCCTGAATCACTGAAGTTTCGTGACTATTTCACGCTCGGACTAGTAATTTCACGAATTGTTAACCTCAAAAAAAGTTTTTTATCGACCTCATCGTCTAAATGACCACACAACGAAGGTACAACTGTAGCAAATCTGTAACCTTAGTTACATCCTTCAACCAAAGTAACGTCCCAACCAGTTTAAAGCTCTATCAACAAAGAGTCTCCAACCGCAGTAAAGGTCAAACCACAGACAAGGACTACAGCAAGCATGGCTGGAGCTTTGCTATGGTCCAACCACATCAAATATCCTGCAAACACGGGAAAACTCCGAACTACGACAAGAGTTCAACCACAGCCAAGGTTTAACCACAGCAAAGGTTCAACCACAATGAAGCCAAAGAAAAGCTCCAATCAAAGTACAGCTTCAAGCTCAGTGATGCGAAATTGCAAATTTCAGGTCCGAAAAATTGCACAAACGCTAGTTCCGAGTCTTTATTTTCGCGAAATTGCAACATGCCGGTCTTTATTTACCCCAAAATTACAAGTTGCCGATCTTTATTTTCACGAGATTAGCTCTATCAACAAAGAGTCTCCAACCACAGCAAAGGTCAAACCACAGAAACTGTCCCATACACAGCCAAAGCAAGCACGGATCGACCATTGTTGTGGTTGGAGGTTGTAACTGTAGTTAGATCTCTGCTACGGTTGGACCTACGCTGTGGTCGGACGTTACTGTGGCTGAGCTTTGCTACGGTTCGACTCATCATTTTGTGGCCAAACAGACGGTGCGGTCGATAAACAAGTTTCAGTGGTTTACCATCCACAGCAAGACCTTTCGTGTGGTTATACGCTTGCTGGGGTTTGACCTTGGCTGTGGTTAGACCTTGGCTGTGGTTAGACCTTGACTGTGGTTAGACCATGGCTGTGGCTGGACCCTTGCCGTAGTTCGGAGCTTTTCTGTGGTTGGAGGTTGGAGGATAGCAAAGGAAAGGTCATACCAGACTGTGGTATGGCTATGGTTGCACCTTTGCTGGTTGGACCTTGTCTGGGGTTACCACAGAACCATCCACAGCAAAGGTCAAACTACAGCAACGGTCTAACCACAGCCAAGGTCCAACCACAGCAAAGGTCTAACCACGCCATCCTCTCGGCCAAGGTCCAACCACAGCAAAGGTCTACACCCCCCGAAAAGGTCTAACCACAGCCAAGGTGCATCCACAACCAAGGTCTAACCACAGCCAAGGTCCAACCACATCAAAGGTCTAACCACACACAAAGTCTAACCACAGCCAAGGTCTAACCACAGCCAAGGTCCAACCACAGCCAAGGTCCAACCACAGCCAAGTTCCAACCACAGGCAAGGTCTATCCACAGCAAAGGTCTAACCACAGCAAAGGTCCAACCATAGCAAAGCTCTAACCACAGTTATAACCTCCGACCACATCAAAACTCCAAACCACAGTAAACCTTCAAACACAAAGAAGGTCCAACCACAGAAAAGCTCCAACCAAAGTAGAGCTTCAACCTCAGTGATGTGAAAGTGCAAATTTCAGGTCTGAAAAATTGCACAAACGCTGTAGTCTGTCCACTTAGCGATGGACTCTCGCCCGCCCTTGAATTCAGTGGAATGAGTTTCCCCTTTGCCCCTTCTCCTAATAATAACGCACCGGGAATAATTTTGAAACAAATGATCACTAGTGAGATTTTGAATGAAGTAAAAACATGCACGTCTTTATTAACGTACATCGGTTGCTATGGTACGGGACAGCTGATTGGTGAAATTTCAAAAAGACGTGAACGTTTTTCTTTTTTACGTCTTTCAAAATCTCCCTAGTGTTGCGTCTATACGTAACTATAGTGCACGTAGTAAAAGTTTTTTTGTTGAGTTCTTTAAATATTTTAGGTGGGAGTGAACCAAGGTCTATGAAAAATAAAGGTCCGATCACGCATTTCGATTGACGAGGGGGGAAAGGTAAAAATGACGTCATTGTGGGCAAAATTTGTCACTCGCAATAAGTTGTTGTCATAGCGTCATTATTTACTTGCATGTATTTGATTTTATGTGAAGGATTCTAATAGCATTCCCCATTTGCACAAAATTCTGCATTTGGGCAGTTCATTTCCACCCGTCTTCACTGAATTAAATCATATGTTAGTGGAGAAGACGGGTGGAAATGAATAGCCCCGTTGCAGAATTTTTGGCAAATGGGGAACGCTATAAGTGTACAGACTATAGTTCCAATTCTTTATTTTCGCGAAATAGCCACTTGCTGTTCTTTATTTACGCTAAATTACAAGTTGCTGGTCTTTATTTTCGCGAAATTAGCAAGTTGCGGGACTGCTTTGTGTTAGTGAACTCAGAACTAAGGGTTGACAGGCCCTTTCTGCGTCCAAAGCCTGTCAAATATTTCCACAAAATTACATCAGTCAGCTAAAATTCCGCGGCATTTCTCCTTTACGCGTTTAAATATTTGTAAAATTGCTTCTTGTTGGCCTTTTGTTCCAATAAATGGCAAGTTCCGGGTCCAAATATTCGTGAAACTGACAGTTTCTGGTCTCTATTTTCACTAAACAGCAAGATTTGGGTGATATCCAAGATCCAAGATTTGGGAAGTTTCTGTTGTTTTTTTTTGCAAAATATAAATTAGTGGCCGCAGACCCCCGTCCAGCTGTCCCAGAGAGAGCCCAAAGCTTGATAACAGCGGCAAAGTTAGGTACATCATTCGGACCTAAATATCAGTGAATTGAGGTTCGGGGGTCGGCACCCTTTAAATTGGCCACAAACTTGATAGCTGCACGTTACCATCGAACTGGTCAATTTTCTCAGCCCATTGAGAGGATTTCGAATGAGCCAAGACAGCGAAATCGCTTATATGCCAAGAGCCATACCAGCGACATTGTTTAGGCGATGGGGGGGGGGGCAGGAGGCCAACTCCGCGCAACATAACCCGTGAACTGCGGCTTTTTTATGCGATTTGCCTACAGCCTTCCGTTGATACCATGTACACGGAACGAGGGACAAGAGACTGCAATATTGTTAATTACGGAAGAAACATGGCGATTTGAACACCATCTGAAAGAATGATACGGTCTCGTCCTGGTAGCACCTTTGATGGCCAGCGTTGGCGTTTTAAAATCATCACAAACTCGTACAAAAAGTAAAAACAAAGAGCAATACTCACTTGCAACTCTTTCCAAAAGGGCAAGTCCCATTTTTAACCCAACTCCGACAGTAGCCCGGGTCCTGTCCCGCCTGTTGCTGCTGACTAACGCTCGCTACAACCGCCGAAGATAGACTTCTTTCAAGTGACTCCCGACTTGAAGCTGTCTTAGTGCCGAGCCGTTCAAAGACGCTCTGTCGTTTAACGCCGCCTTCGGAGCCGCTGCCGGCAGCCGTAAAAGATGTTTTACCTTCGCCGCTACTCTTCCCTGACTCACCACCGCCTTTCCGCTTGCTGGTTTTGGACATCCTCCCAGCGTCGGCTCAACGGTGCAGCATCGCACCTGAGGATATTTTAAAATAATGTGAGGTGGCTCCCAGTTTGAAAAATGATACGATACATGCGGACGCAAAGGAGTAGAGGAGAGAATAACTCACTTGGTCGGTAGAATACACATAAGTCCAAATTTTTGAAATATCTGCACAAACAATGAATCTTCGGCAAAACGTTCAATTGGTCAGCGAGGCAATAAGCGAAAAGAAACAGAGCAACACAAATCACTTTTAAAATTATTTTACAAATTTATAATTTTCTACACCGTTGCCCCACAGCTTCATTAAACTGACGAGAAGATAACAGTAATCACCGGGGTGTCACGATCACGAGCGCCCCGGGAACGGTGCGGTTGAAGTTGTTAAAAGAGCAAGCTGTAGTTGAGCCGCGTTTAGAATGCCGAGAACATACATAGAGAGACGGCAAGGCTTTTCCTTGGAGGATGTCAACGCCAGGGGTGAGTCTATCTTACAATTTTTGTTGACGCATGACCTGGTGGTGGTAAATCAGGGCTCGATCTTTTTTTTTGTGACAAGTGCGAGAAGTGAGGACTGATGGATGTTATTACTGGCCAACCAGTTTTTGGCCAATATAGTGTCAGAGATTGGAACGTCATGTCAGAAACATCAATGTCTGACCATAGGCTTATTTCGTTTGAGATCGAGTTTCCTAGGGTCAGAAGTACAGCTTACCGGAATCCCAAGAATTGGGAGTGCCTAATTTACTGACCCAGAGTTTTCTCTACTGACCGGGCACTTTAAATGCTCCAATCGAGCTGAAACTTGGCATACGATTTACGCGTGGGCCAATACGACTTGTCCTCAAATTTGATCCCGATCGGTTCAGGGAAACGCGGGAAAACCCGGAAAATCCTACTGACCAGAGGGTTTTCTCTACTGACCGGGCACTTTGAATGCTCCAATCGAGCTGAAACTTGGCATACAATTTACGCGTGGGTCAATACGACTTGTCCTCAAATTTGATCCCGATCGGTTCAGGGAAACTCGGGAAAACCCGGAAAATCCTACTGACCAGAGGGTTTTCTCTACTGACTGGGCACATCAAATGCTCCAATCAAGCTGAAACATGGCATACAATTTACGCGTGGGCCACTACGACTTGTCCTCAAATTTGATCCCGATCGATTCAGGGAAACTCGGGAAAACCCGGAAAATCCTACTGACCAGAGGGTTTTCTCTACTGACCGGGCACTTTGAATGCTCCAATCGAGCTGAAACTTGGCATACAATTTACGCGTGGGGCAATACGACTTGTCCTCAAATTTGATCCCGATCGGTTCAGGGAAACTCGGGAAAACCCGGAAAATCCTACTGACCAGAGGGTTTTCTCTACTGACCGGGCACTTTAAATGCTCCAATCGGGATCAAATTTGAGGACAAGTCGTATTGGCCCACGCGTAATTTTTTTTTTTATTTTTTATTTCCAATTATATTCACATAACATAAATTATAAGCGAAATTAATCATTTTTAATAAACTTAATTAAAACTAAACAAACATATCCTTGCTGGAAATTAACACTCCAATGTGAGCAATTGCTCGTGTTAGGAGTGTGAGTTATTATAACAACGGCCAAATAGAAAGGCTGAATGATTGAAATTATACAATTATTCCAAGTACGAGAGAAAAAAAAAGAAAAAAAAAGAAAGAAGCATTTTCTGTGGATGTGTTCGGAAGCTTACGACTATTTTATTTATATTCCTACACCGAGGTACACACAAACAAAGAAGAAGAGAGAATAAAAGAAAGTTATAGGTTGCTTAGGATATATGACTTAAGATACTTAAAAATAAGATGAGGCTTTTGTAACAACAATTGTTTTCTACAGTCAGGTGGCAATTTATTGAACGCCGCAGTTCCTCTATATACAAAGCTATTTTGAGCGAAAGTTGTACGGCAAAGAGGGGTGGCAAAAATGATCTCATCTTTTGATCTTGTTGGCTTGTCTTGTTGGGGAAGTGAATACATTTTATTTTTTATTATATGTTTTATGCTGCAAGCCTCTAACAATTGAAAGAACGGCATGACCTGCAGTTGCTTAAAAAGCTGGCGCGATGACGCAGTATACCCAACCCTTGCCATTAACCGGAGTATTGCCTTCTGATTCGTGATTATTGGCTTGTATGTCGTTTTGTACGCTCCACTCCAAGCAGGCAAACAATACAACAATGTGGAACCGACTAATGAATCATATACTATCTTTACAAGGGTCGGGCTGAGATAGCTCTTTAGCTTAGCGAAAACATAAATCAGCTTCCTTAGTTTTTTGCTCGTTTCCAGTACCTGATAGTCCCACTTCATGTTCTCATCAAATTCAAGTCCTAGATACCTGCAATGGACTACTTTCGAGATAATAGGGCAAGCAACACATCTACTGCCAGAACTATCTCAATTTGGTTGATGGATAGCTAACTCCTTATCTGTCAGTTGGGTTTTGCTAGTTAAGCTATAGGTAATATAGTTCGTCTTCTGAATGTTGAGTGTTAATTTGTTATTGAATAACCATTTATTTATTTGTCTTAAACCTTGTTCAGCTTTAGCGTAAGCCTTTTCCCATGTGGTGGCACTTGTGTAAAATACCGTGTCATCCGCAAAAATGATAACCGACCCCGGGAGGTTGAGATGGGCAAAGTCATTTATATATACTATAAACAATAAGGGCCCTAGCACAGTTCCCTGCGGTACACCATACCCGGTTAATGTTATTTCTTCGCTTTTTACGCGAAGAACACACTGTTTTCTATCAGTTAGGTAGCTCTCTATCCATTTTAATGGCATATGATCTATACCTAAAAACTGCAGCTTCCTGTACAGTCTCGTATGGAAAATTGTCTCAAAGGCTTTTGCCATATCTAAAAACACTGATATTGGTTTTTGGTCCCTGTCTAGATCATCGGTTATTTTTTTGGCCAGCAAACACGTGGCGTCCTGGGTACTTCTTCCCTTCCTAAACCCATACTGATCAGGGCACAGCAAGTCTTCCTTTTCGAGATATAATACCAATTGACGTTTTACTATTTTCTCCAGAATCTTAGCGAATGTGTTAACCAATGCAATAGGCCTGTAGTTACCGCAAATATTTCTATCCCCCTTTTTAAATATTGGAACCACTACAGCGGATTTAAGATTTGCAGGGAAAACCCCATTCTTTAAACTCAAGTTTACCACCTTGATTATTGGATTACATAGTTCATTCTTAAACGTTTTGAACACATTTGAACATATATTGTCAGACCCTGGAGTTGTATTACTCTTTAAGGAATCTATTGCCGTCAGGCTCCTTTTCGCCATCTAAAACACTGCCATCTACAACTAATTTCTTCACAAATGTAGTTCTCTTCAATGGATTTTCTATGATTTCATTAACTACTCTCCACGTCTGCCTTATGTATGCCAAGTTTCAGCTCGATTGGAGCATTTGAAGTGCCCGGTCAGTAGAGAAAACCCTCTGGTCAGTAGGATTTTCCGGATTTCCCGAGTTTCCCTGAACCGATCGGGATCAAATTTGAGGAAAAGTCGTATTGACCCACGCTTAAATTGTAAGCCAAGTTTCAGCTCTATCGGATCATTTGAAGTGCCCGGTCAGTAGAGAAACCCCTATGGTCAGTAGGATTTTCCGGGTTTTCCCGAGTTTCCCTGAATCGATCGGGATCAAATTTGAGGACAAGTCGTATTGGCCCACGCGTAAATCGTATGCCAAGTTCAGCTCGATCGGATCATTTGAAGTGCCCGGTCAGTAGAGAAAACCCTCTGGTCAGTAGGATTTTCCGGGTTTTCCCGAGTTTTCCTGAACCCATCGGGATCAAATTTGAGGACAAGTCGTAGTGGCCCACGCGTAAATTGTATGCCATGTTTCAGCTCGATTGGAGCATTTGATGTGCCCAGTCAGTAGAGAAAACCCTCTGATCAGTAGGATTTTCCGGGTTTTCCCGAGTTTCCCTGAATCGATCGGGATCAAATTTGAGGACAAGTCGTATTGGCCCACGCGTAAATTGTATGCCAAGTTTCAGCTCGATCGGATCATTTGAAGTGCCCGGTCAGTAGAGAAAACCCTCTGGTCAGTAGGATTTTCCGGGTTTTCCCGAGTTTTCCTGAACCGATCGGGATCAAATTTGAGGACAAGTCGTAGTGGCCCACGCGTAAATTGTATGACATGTTTCAGCTTGATTGGAGCATTTGATGTGCCCAGTCAGTAGAGAAAACCCTCTGGTCAGTAGGATTTTCCGGGTTTTCCCGAGTTTCCCTGAACCGATCGGGATCAAATTTGAGGACAAGTCGTATTGACCCACGCGTAAATTGTATGCCAAGTTTCGGCTCGATCGGATCATTTGAAGTGCCCGGTCAGTAGAGAAAACTCTGGGTCAGTAAATTAGGCACTCCCCAAGAACGCGAATTGGGAGGTCTTTAAAGGACATCTTGAACAGGAATTGTCTCTTGAGATGGAACTTGACATACAGTGCCAAGCCGACCTGGACAGGGCGGTAGAGGCAGTCAATTCAGCGATCCTCGCAGTGCGTACGAGGAAAGCTGTCCTCTTAAGGTGAAGAGGGGGAAACAGGGAATAAGTCCCGTGCTGGAATCTACAAATGAGCTGGAGAGGTCACTTGGGGAGTGGGAGGCTTACAGGAACTCCCTCACGGAGTATGACAAGGCCCCTTAGGAAAGCAAAGCGGGCCATGTGGCGAGGACCTTTCTGCATGGGCGTAGCCAGCGGGGGGCAGGGGTGGGCAGTTTGCCCTCCTCTAGAATCAAAAACGCAGATTTCGTGGGGCAGCTGCCCACCCCTAAAATTCCAAAAATGTTTTCCCTGATCTGGCCAACAGAAACAAATTTATCATATTTCGCTCCATAAAACCAATTTTGCGGATTTTTCTCACTAAAAAAACAACACATTTTCGCACATCGGTTTCACCAAAAATAAAAAATTCGCGGATGTTTGTTGCTGACAAACTGATTTCGAGGGTCGGCTTTATTTGGAAACCGATTTTGCTGATTTTTGTTTTTTTGGAAAAAAAATTCCATTTTCGCAGGCTCGACGCGCAATTTCGTGTGTTTGGGTTAGCTCAAATCGTGTTTAGCCCGCTGTGCCATACAGACTTATGGTGGGAGAGAAACTGCCAGCTCCGCACCGTCACAGGTATCACTTTCCGGAAGAGAGGGGGGGGGGGGAGAAGTTTCAGTTTTTCGTCATAAAATCCGAAATAGAAGGCTACAAACGACAGTTTTCTAGCAGATATTTATTTTTTGACGGATAGTGGCCGTTTCTGTGCAAATTTAGTCTCTGATGACCGTGAATTGACGCGATTCCAACCTCCAGATCCTGTTACAAGCCTGCAAAATGGCAATGGTGCATCTGTTATTTTCGCCAGTGAAGCTGCCCACAGGCGTGGATTCAGTTTTTCCTCAAGAGCAGTTGCACAGAATTCCCCCCCCCCCCTTTACTCGTGAATGAGCACTATTTACGTTTCGTCAATTGAAGTTTTTCCTTAATTTTAGGTGAAACTGAGTGCTTTTTCTCAATTCTACCTAGAACTATAGCCTATTTTCTTCATTTTAACCTTAAAAAGGTCTCAAAAAACCGTGAAATAACGCTCTAATTACGGCCAGCACTGGGCATCGCCTATAAACCGCGAATAGGTGCGTTCTGTCAATTTCAGCCGCAAAAGAACAGTTTTTCCTCAATGTAACCTGTGAATGAACGCTATTTCTCAATTTTAGCCACGACAATTACACTATAATCAACAAAAAACGGTGACAATTTTGCCAATTCATTTTCCCTCAATTTTAGCCGCAAATTCGTGCTTTAATTTCAATTCTGCCTTGAGCAATTCCCCCCTTCAAATTTCATTAGTGAAAAGGTCCACATAATACTCATGTTAACGAATTTCATTAATTTTGATCCGGACGTTGCATCGCGAACCTTAAAATAGGTGTTTTCATCAATGTGCCTTAATTTTAGCTGAAAATAAGAACTTTTTCAAAAATGTGTGGGCTAAGTCGCCGTCTTTCTCGATTATATACCCGCAAACTTGCTATATAAATGTATAAAAACAGTCAATTATTACTTTTTCATAATGTTCACCGAGATGTTGGTTTGAGAAATCACGAACTGGTGCTTCTCTCAATTTTACCTGCGTGAATGAGCTCCATATTTCTCAATTTTAGCCGTGAATTGGCGTTTTTCCTCAATTTTAGCCACAAATGAGCGATTTTTCTCAATTCTACATTGAACGAGCAATTTATTTTGTCAATTTTAGCTGGGAAAAGGCATTGTAAACCGTGAATTAGCGCATTTTCTTAATTACGGCCCGGACTTTGAATCGCGAAACTGCAAATTGGTGTGTTTTTTTTTCAATTTTAACCGCGAGTAATGAGATTTATTTCTCAAGTTGAACGTGAATCAGCGCTATTTGTCAATTCTAGCCGTGAATGGGTGTTTTCCTTGAGTACTAGCCGCAAAATGTCCTTTTCATGGATTTAATCCGCGAGCGAGCACTTTTTCTCAAGACGTGCGCCCCCCCCCCCCAGCACAAAACTCTGAATTCGTGTGCCTGGCTTGGCTGCCCACCCGTTGATCATGGGCTGGCTACGCCCCTGCCATTCTGTGAGGGGATGGAGGCTGATGTGTCCGACATGGGCAGACTGCAGAGAGGGTCCTGTCCAAAGAGAGCCCGGGCCAAAATGGTCTAATCAAAAAGGCACATGGGGCGTACAACGAGAGTGCTAAAGAGACCCTGGAGGTCCTCCTGCACAGTCATTTTCCTAATTCCAGGGATGCAGGGGCCTCAGATGTTCAGGGCTAAGTGGTGGCCGACTGCCGCGGCCAATAAATGCAATTTGGAGCGCATCGAGGAAATTGTTTACGCCCGCGAAAATTAAATGGGCTATCGGCTCATATAAGCCCTATAAATCCCCTGGGCCGGACGGGATATTCCCGGTCATGCTACAGCGAGGCCTGGAGGTCCTGGAGCCACGCCTCAGAGGCGTGGGCATAGAGGGAGATCAAGGTTGTGTTTTATTCCCAAGTCGGGAGCGCGAACTCCTCGGCACAGGCAAAGGCGTACCGACCCATAAGCCTCACGCCTTTCCTCCTTAAAACAATGGAAAAGGTAATTGGCCTGGATCAGTGGCGTTGCGAGCCACCACCAGCTGCGATGGGGGGGGGGGGGTGAGAATGCGTCTTAAAACCGACTACATCTACAGAGGCGGACTGTGGTATCGAGGCGCAGGGGGGGGGGTGCCTTGGTTAAGTGGGCGCCGGTAATTTCAATTTTTTTTGCTGAATTATAACTTGTATTCGCAAATGAAATTATTCTGGAACCTTGCGTAAGCTCCGGTTTGTGACTGATAACGCAGTGGCGTTCAGTTTGAGGGTGATGCCTGATGCGGGCCATCGCACCCACCAAACCGGAGAATTGGTTGGGTAAAATTATACCCCCCGACCCACATTTTCAAAGCATTCTCGATAAATTCATGAATCAAAGGGTGTTCCTTACAAAATTTGGGTGGTGAAAGGTAATAATACTCTTCATTCATCAGGAATAAAGGAAATCTTGTTTTTCATATCGAATAACAGGATCTAGGGCTACTGGCGGATAAGAATAGAGGGTGCCATTTTTACCCACGTACTTCTGTTTTTCTGCTAAAAAAAAAAAAAAAAAGGTGAGGTACTATCTTGGTTGAGGGAATCAACGGTTCCGGCATTTGGGAGATTCCGGGAGAAACCGGACATTTTCTTAAAGGTATACGAATAGTCATTCTTTTGGCTTAATTCCTACTCGTTTTCGAGTCAGAAGTCAGGTACTTTGGCTAAATTGAAACAAATTTTTGGGCGTAATTGAACGGGTTTTGGGCCAAATGGTCAGACTAAGAGGCTTAATTACCAGTTTTTAACCAAATAACGGATTTTGTAACAATAATGAATCGTCAGGGCATGGGTCAAGTTTAAGCCAAATACCTACATTATTAGTTTGAGGGGCTAAGTTTGCAAGATTTGACCATTTCTGGTATAAGAGACTGCTGGTCTAGCGACAGTGCCAAATACCAATTTAAAAGCGTCTGTCATGGACCCAACATTGCGATTTCTGGTCTGAAATACACGATTTAGGTCTAGCAAAACCAATCAAGTTATTGGGGCTAAATTTCCAGTTAGCCCGGTCGTGGTTATTTCTGCCATGAAAATCAGCCAAAGTTCGAGTTGTTTGTCCTATGAAGGCCATTGTTTGAACTGGCCATTTTTTCGAAATTCAATTTGGTTATTTTAAATAAATTTTTTAAACAAATTGACGAGGATGAATTCGAAGATTCGTTTCTCTTCGATTATTTTGAGTTTTAGTGAGTGTCTTATTGATCAAATTGTGTCCATTATTTCATTCAATGATCGTGTTGAATATTTCAAATTGATAGTTACCGTTAAAGAGAACTATATTAGGCTACAAAATTCATTATTCGTCACGTCATTAGAATTTGTGTGTTATTATTGCATCAATCGTTGACATGGGATGAATATTGAGAGACATAGAGCTCTTTCCAGCAAATTTTAGGACTTTGGCATTTTTATGAGAACAGAACTTCAGGACAGGCTAGGGCAAATTAATTAATTTTGATGGGTGAGTTTTAATGATTAATCACTCGTGTCGGAATTGTTCCATGTGAAAGGCATGTTGTAAGCGAACGACGGGAACATGGAAGTATCGTGGGGTCCTGCACACAAACTTAATTTAAATTTCAGCCCTCAAAACTTGGGGTGTCGTCTACAGGGCAGGGGGGTCGCGAAGGACATGCTTGAGTTCAAACAAACTTAACCACAAGCAAGTATAACCACAAAAAAATTGATTGAAGCACAAAAAACCTTGAATCCCTAAAAGCTCGAACCACAAAAAGCTGTAACCCTAAAAAGATCAAGCCACAAAATGCTCTAACCACAAAAGCTCTGACCACAAAGTCTTCTAACTACAAAACGATCAAATGTCACAAACGAAAAGTTAAAGCTGTAACCGAAAAATGTACTGACCTCAAAGTGTTTTGTTAATGAGTCAAGTCCGAAAAATGGGCTTTTAAGGGAGTCAATACCCGAAATTGAGTTTTTTTATTAAGAATCCCTCGCAGAGAATGTCGAAATCTCGGAAATGAAAAGAAAAGGCAGGAAACTGACAAAAAGCAAGGACGGGCAAAATAAAACATAAAACTTGGGAAAAAGACATGAAAAGAGAGAAATAAGTCAGCAAATACAGAAAAAACTCCAGGAAAACTAACAAAGGAAGTTTAGAAACTGACAAGTTAGGAAACGATAAAAAATCGTAAGCCTAAAGAAAAAAGGTAAGAAAAATGAGGGGAAAAGTCAGGAACATGAGAAAACACTCAGAAAAATGAGGAAAAAGTCAAGAAAAAGTGAAAAATGTCAGGGAACTGTCAAAAATGTCAGGAAAATGACAAAAAATTCCAGAAACTAAAAAAAAGTAAGGAAAATGACAATTTTCTGTGCAAAATAGGTAATCAAGCGGAAAAATGAAAATTGAGCCCTTCAGAACATGACTGAAAACGTGCATTTTTAACTGAGATTTAGCACTTTTCCCCAATGTGAACTGAAAATTAACGTTTTTCGCTGCGCTAATTGGTGATTTTTTCAATTTTTGCCGCGAATTAGTGATTTTCTTCATTTTGTATCCACTAATTAACGTTTTTCCATACCTTTATATCTGCAAGTTTCAAATTAGCGATTTTTCCCAATTTCAGCTGTGAAATAGCGTTTTGTGCTAATTTTGCGGCTATTCAGCATCCTATTCCCTTTTTCATACGCGAATGGGCGATTTTACGCCATGTCAGTTGTGAATTTGCCATTTTTGTCCAATTTTAACCTGAAAGCGTCTTTTATTTGTCAATGTTATAACGTGTTTTCTCAACTTTAATCTCGGGGTTTGCCCAAATACAACACTTTTGCGTTGATTTCCACAATTTATTCGAAGAATGGCCTTTGGAAGTTGCATCGCGAGACCACGAATCAGCGCTTTTTAGCAGCTATAGCCAGGTATATTACCGATTTTTGTCTGGTAGAGGGTCCGCGGCGACCCCCCCCCCCCCGTACTTCGGTACACTACTGCGTTGGATCTGAAGTCCAAGAAAAAAGCTGGACGTACTCGGACCTTTTCGGGCTGCTTTAAGTCCAGAAAATCTGCTAAACCTAACATCAACGTGAAATACTCAATTTTTGGAGATTTTATGGGGCTCTTCGTTATGGTACTAGTGCTCCTTCGTTCGTATACTTGTAGATCTGGGGGGGGGGATCTATCCTCCATAACCCCCCCCCACCCGGTACCTACGCCTCTGTCTTCTGGTGTGCTTGATCTGAATTTCAAGCCCCCGAACCCCCTAAGAGAGACGCTATAGCATACAAGCCGAAAAAACTGCAAAACCCCCTTATTTAGGGGTTTTTTGATGTAATTCGCGTCATAAGCTGAAACTGACGTAGTTCACGTTAGTTTGAATTGGGCAAAGCTGGAATTCACATTCAGCACACCTGAAAGCATGAGAAATGTGCCGGAACCGTATCCTTTAAAAAATTATTTCGGGTGGCATGTAGCCCAGTCAAATGGTATACAAAAAAAAAACAAAAAAAACTGTTAATTTTTTGCGCTTTTTTCAGTCATTTGCTTGCATCACCTCAATGACGCAATTTACAGAAAATTATGTATCCTGTTCTTTTTTTGAAGAGCATCTAGTTCTGCGTCGAATCATTTTTTCTTTTGTCACAATTGACCCAGCCTTTTCACCGGTATTGATTTTTTTTTTTTAAAAATGGTCATTTTTAGCCGCTTTTTGGCAAAATGTGCGACAAAATAATTTTTCACAAAACCGATTTTCACCGCTCTGTACAGAATATTTTCCGGGCCTTGAAATATCTGCCAAATATGGTTTCTGACTGTAAATTTCACCAGCTTTCACTCGAAAATAATGCAATTTTCATCAAAGGCTTCGTTCGATACTTATATGCAAAAACGTTCGGATGAAGAAAGGAGTTATTGGAAAATTACTCATTTTTCGGATTTCTCACTGCATTTTATTGCCACTTTGGGTCTTTATAAAAATGCCATACATGAATTTTTATAGGAAATTTAACGAGCTTTCACATTAGACCCTTTAAAGTTTAATCGGATGGATAGTTTTTTAGTTATAGGCCGAAATGTGACAAAACCCGCTTTTTTGCAGCAAATTGCAAATTGTTTGACACGTTGTGGTCCTGCCTTACGTTAATCTTCAAATGAAATTTCATATAATATAGCTCTGATAGAAAATTCAATCAGCTTTCAGATCGTTTTTTACAGAAAAAAATTGGACTACTAGTTCCCGAGCTACTGGCAAAAATGTGCAGAAAAACGTGGTTTTTTGGCTGCCTTTTTCGTCACATAACTGATACCACTGATTTTTCTAGCTCTAGTTCTAGTTGAGTGGAAATCTCAATTTTAATCTCAAATTCAATTCTCAACTTCAGTCTCGCAATTTCGACTTTTTTGGTCGAAAAAAGTGATAACACGCTGTCACTTACTAGCAAAAAACGCACTGATAGGACATTACAGGCGTTTTCCCCTGTAAATTCCCAACACGCTTAAACTGCCGCAGGGGCGTAGCCAGCCCGAGCTCAAGGGGAGGGCAGCAAGATGTGATAGGGGGGGGGGACAGCGTCTTGAAAAAAAAAATCGCCCGTTTGCGGATAAAATCCAGAAAAGGACGTTTTGAGGTTAAGGCTGAGGAAAAACACCCATTGAGCTCAAATTGAGAAATAGCGCTGATTCACGTTAAACTTGATAACAATCTCACTATTCGCGGTTGAAATTAAGAAAACACACCAATTTGCGTTTTAGCGTTGCTAAGACCGGCCCGAAATTAAGAAATGTCAGTCCACAAAATTCGTATTTATCTTATTTAATTGTTGCGAGACCGCGATTACGATTTTACCTCATCATCGGTCGCTACAATCAACAAAGAACCAACCATAAACAAGCAAATATTACTTACATCTATATCTCTAATCCACTATACCGGTCTTTCACATTTTAAATTAAGAAAATGCGCTAATTCACAGTTTGTAAAGCTCTTTTCACGGCTGAAATTGACAAAATAACTTGCTCGTTCAATGTAGAATTGAGAAAAATCACTCGTTTGCGGTGAAAATTGAGGAAAAACGCCAATTCACGGCTAAAATTGAGAAAAGGCGTCAGTTCGTGGTTTCTGGACCCTACTTCCCTGTATAAACATTGCGAAAAAGTGTTAATTAACCGATTTTATTTTTATGAAGTTGGAAAGCTTGCTGGTAATATTGAGAAAGTGCGCGACTTAGCGCATACAATTTTTGAAAAATTGCTTATTCACGGCTAAAATTGAGGAAAAATTTTGTGTCAAATTGAGGAAAAACGCATTGGCTGCGCACCTGTTGTTGATTGGTGGAATTTTTGTGGCTAAAATTGAGAAATAGCACAGGTCAACAGGTCAAATTGAAGAAAAACTGCTCTTTTGCGGCTGAAATTGACAGAACGCACAAATGCTTGACAAGGCGATGCCCAGTGCTGGCCGTGATTGAAATAGTAAATCAAAATTGCGTTATTCAACGGTTTTTTGAGGCTTTATCACGGCTAAAATGAAAAAAATGGGTTGGTTCGAGGTATAGAATCGAGAAAAAGCACTCAGTTTCAGCTAAAATTAAGGAAAAAACGTCAATTCGAGGCTAAAAATAGTGCTCATTCCCAAATAAAATGGGGGAAAAAACTCTGTGCAACTCCTCCGGAGAAAAACAGGATCCACGCATGTGGGCAGCTTCACTGGCGGAAATATCAGATGCACCTTTTCCTTTTTGCAGGCTTATAACAGGATCTGGAGGTTAGAATCGCGTCAATTCAAGGTCATCAGAGGCTAAATTTGCATAGAAACGGCGACTGTCCGTCAAAAAATAAATATCTGCTGGAAAACTGTCATTTGTAGCCTTCTACTTCGGATTGTATGTCGAAAAACTGAAAACTTCTCTCCCCGGAAAGTGATATTTTTGGAGCTAAACTTTAAATTTTTGACCCGAGACGGTAAACTGAACCCTTTGTGCCTTCAGGCCTCTAAAGTGCCGTCATGTTACACACAGCAGTACTCCATATCAAGCACGTAGCCCAACTCTTGGTCTTAGGAAAAGAACGGAAGCCCGAAGGAGCTGACATTTCCTCCTCCACCAAAGTCTGGCTGGCACAGGCGGGCTAACCACGGTTTGAGCTTGCCAAAACTCACGACATTGTGCAGTTTCAAGTGAGCAAATGCTCGCGAATATAAGTCTCTAATAGAAAGTGGCGTTTTAGTGAGCCAGAACCCCGACGGAAATCCACGTAATTGTAACGTTTTTGAAAGAGAAACCCCCGCACAGTAAGCCAAGCCAAAACCCACCAAATCGGGTTTTTGGTGAGCTCGTAAGAATGGTTTTAAGCGAGGAAAACACAATAAATTAGCGTTTTCGTGTGCGAAATTTGTTTTTGAATGAGGCACAACAAAATTGGACTTCCATGCCCGAGAATGCGATTTTTTTTTTTTTTTTTTTCGGTAGACCCTCTAAAATGGTTCAGCAATTGGAACCTGCAAAACAGGACCCACGGAAATGTTTTATACTGTGAATAATCAACAAAATTAGTTATTTCAGTGAGAAAAATCCGAGAAATTGTTTTTTTAGTGAGTCAAATCAGCTCAAATTGGATTTTAGTGCGCAAAATCAGTGAACTTGATCTCACTATTCCGGCCACATAGCAAAATTGGTTCGTTAGCAACATAAATCAATGAAATTGGATTTTCAATTAGCATTGGCAAAATGTTTTTTGGGAGAAAAAACACTTTTTTTTTAGAGAGCGAAATCCGAGAAATTTGAATTTTGAGTGAGTCGAAGGTACGAAAATGGGATTTTAGTGCGAAAAATAGGCAAAAAAACGGTTTGCCAGCAACAAACATTCGTAAATTTTGGAATTTTAGAGAAATCGATATGCGAAAATGTGTGAGAAAAAGCCGCAAAATTGGTTTTATGGAGCGAAATGAAAGAAATTCATTTGTTTCTGTTAGCCAGATCAGGAGAAAAAAAAATTAGTAAAAGTGGCGTCTAAGGGCCGTATTTATGAACGTTCCTTGAAGCTTCCTTGAGTCAAGGAACCGTTGAGAACAGTTTTGATCATAATAAAAACATCTGTTTTAATGAATTTCAAGGGTTCCTTAATGTCAAGGAACGTTCATAAAAACGGGCATTAGTGGTCGAAATCTCAGATGTTGGTTGCTTAGTGAGGCAGAGCGGCGATAACGGTCTTGTACTGTGCAAAATGTGATTTTCACAACTTTTCGGTGGAATTTGGGGGTGGGCAGCTGCCCCTCGAAATCAGCGCTTATGTGTCTAGGGGAGGGCAATTGCCCACCCTTGCCCCCCGCTGACTACGCTCATGAACTGCCGCATCGCTGAAATCAGGCGACTCCCGCTCACTTAGGACGGGGCTCTATGCAATTTGATATTTTGCTAAGTTTGTCGACTGCTGAGAACGCTGTTTCATTCAAAATTGTTTAGAGGGATTAGTCGGCCTTATTCTACCGCAGCATTCGGTCATGCCGTCATGCGCCGTGTCAAAAACTCAGGTAGGGTCCGTACTGCAGTGGACTATCGGGCTAAGCCTCTTAAGAGCTTCTCTCAAGAAAAACCTCCCCCCTGGCCCATTTGATATCAGAAGCCAATTTTAGTGGTGCAGGCTATTCCGAAGCTACAGGAGGGCGAGACAACTCCATTTTTGTAGCGCTATTTCATATTTTCGAGCAAAACTGAAGACTCCTACACTATGAGATTAGACAGATGGGAAGGGCCGCCGACCTGCCTAACAATGAAAAGAAGGACGGCAGCCGACTTGCCGAGGAAACTCAAACAGGGAACATGGTGGTAGGTGCGTAGCCAGGGGAGGGGGGTCCACCGGGTCCGGACCCCCCCCCCCCCGAAATTTCAGATTTATTTCCCACGTTCTGAAGGAGACTTTTTATTTTCAATTTCTCCGCTCACGCATTAGAATAATATCGCACAATAATGATAATAGTAATGATAATAATAATAATAATAATAAAACATAGTTAAAAACTGAAAAGAGTAGGCATAGAGTGGAGATACCCCCCCCCCATCGGACCCCCCCCCCCCAAAAGCAATCCTGGCTACGCGCCTGCATGGTGGAAGCATTTGACATGGATAAATTCGCATAAGGTACATTGGTCGTCAAGCTCGAGAAAAATAGAAAACAAATTAATGTGAAATTAATTCAGTAATACAATTTCAGTTCAGCACCCGCCAGGAGAAACTGCTCAGTGTGGCACCCCCAGTCGAGTTTTGCATCCATCCACAATCCCAGAAACTTAATCGTTACGGTCACGGAGGGCAGTTCCCGCAGGTCGAAAATAAGATTCTGCTTTTTTGTTGGCGTTGAGCCACAAGTTATTACTTACAAGCCATGCTTCTAGTTTTTCGCGCTCATCACTCATTCTACTCACTAGGTTCTTATTAAGGTCGGAGACGACGATGGTCAACGTCGTGTCATCAACGAAAAGAATGACCAAAGTGTCAATCCAGGCAGGCAAATCATTCATCATGACTAAAAATAAAAGTGGTCCCAGAACTGAACCTTGGGGAACTCCGTGATAGACATCCGTAGGTTCAGACCTTCCATTATTGACATGGACGACTTGGATAGAATAATTACCAGAGGGAAACAACCCAACCGAAGACATGCTGTCAGCCGAATCCGTCTTCAAGCGTAATCCAACGCGAAACTCTTCTATAACCACCGATTTTCCGAATCATCTTACCGATTGCTCCATAAGCCTGGTTTAACCATAGGTACGCTGTACAAGTCGGCAAATATTATACCCCAAATATTATCCAACGAAAAAATTGAATATTGAAAAAAAAAAGTTTGAACTGCCTTAATGACTGGAATTTTTTTCGGGGGGGGGACACCCCCCCCCCAGTGGCGATGCCTCTGACCTGGGTATCAAGGATGGTTGCCTTAAAACTAAACCAATCCAGAGGGGGCAGCATACCTACCAGGCGGGGGCAAGTCTACTGAGACCCCCCCCCCTGAACGAACTGGTGGGTAAGGTTGAAAAAACTCTGGAGGCGAAAGAAACTGCACTGGGCTGTTTCCTGGACATAGGTGGTGCTTTTGATAAAAAACACAAAATACTTCAACGGTTCGTCCGATGGAAAATCTGTTTCATTTTTCCGATTTCCCGTGATGAGACACCCTGTTATACGAGGTTTCGTCCTTTTCTATTTTTTTTTTTGTTGCCATTTTCGCCGCCAAAATGCCCCATGGTTAGTTAGATGGGCAAAATTTCAGGCCAATTTTCTCAAAGTGTTCCGATCAAACGCGATTTATGAGTCCCTAGGGCAATGCAGAAATGACAAATGCCCGCGGTTTTCGGCGCCAACGTCCCTAAAGGGGCGACAGCCCCCCCTCAAAGTGACCAAAACTGACCATTTCGCTTGGTTTCGGCCAAGTTTCTCTGCTCCAACGTAAGCTAGCAAGGTCCTCTTCTCTTTAAAAAATCCAAGTTCACGGTTTTGGCTAATTAAAATGTCCGGGGGGGGGGGAAAGTAGGACGTCTGGTCACCCTACTCTTATGGCCTTCTATTAAAAGTCCCGAAACGAGACTAGGAACTTTGTAATTTCGCTGACATTTCGACCCGAAAATTGCAATTCTGTAAAACTCCGAATGCGACACTTTTGCGGCGACTTCGGCCTCAATTTTGTACGGTTAAGTGGCGTTTTGTCCATCTTTGTTAAATGTCGGACTAATTGGTTAGTCATTCAATGTCACGTAAAATCACGTTCAAAAGGAAAATTATTGCTTTACAATTTCTCCGCCCCCCCCCCCAATAAAACCGTGTTTTTGCGGTTGTTCATGCTCGCGAACATGAATTTTACCCAGAAACTTACATTTTACGGTTATTTACGCAATTTCGTGGCTATAATCTCAAATCTTTGGCTACCGTATGCAATTTTTGCAGCTATTCAGACCCGAAACTGGCCAATCAGGCCGTCCTGGCTACGCCCTTTGTCTCTAGAATCATTTTTTTTATTTTTATAGTGTCATACTATAAAGATTCAAAAAATTCGGATATGAGTATAATGGAATGTTCCCTTTTCTGATTTTTTATGTAAATTCGTTTGATTCTCCAATTGACTAATCACCTCGGAACAATAACGCTCATTTAGGAGGGAGGTATTTCGACGGACTTGACGAACAATGAAGCCGTGATCTTCAACAGGTTAGTCGTAAATAGAGTGATTTGTTTCATTATTGCTGCGTGATTCATCTAAAAAATATTAAATAAATAAATGGGCGTAAAAAAAAACAATGAATGTTACTCGCCTTCGGTAAATTTTTTTTGCATTTGATCATAAGTTGCAGGACGCTCTTCAAATGATTTCGAGAGGTTCTATTGGGGTCTGTGATTTCATTTAACAATTTTGATGTCATATCGAATGGATTACTCTTGACTTTCAGTCTTGTTTTTCTTTTTTCACTCCTTGCTCTCGTTCCTGCTCTTGTTCTTGATTGCTGTTCTTTTCCCGTGGTTTGATTCTTTGCCGTTGAGTTTGTTTCTGTTGAGTTTGTTGCCGTTGCGTTTGTTGTTGCGTTTGCAGTCATATTTCTTTCCGGAAGAAAATCTACGAATCCCCAAGTACCTCCACAGCCAAATAAAAGCCCCGGTTTGTTACAAAACCAGCCGTATACTTTTATTGGCTCATTACCCTCCGCCTGTGACCGAGTGAAACACCGTTAGTTGGTTTATAGTCTTATGTCTTCATATTGACGATTTTTTTTTTTTAAACAACATTTTGTTAGTTTACGAAATTAAGGAAATACTCACACCACCGCGACCCCCCTCCAAGCCTTCACCGACTAAATCGGTAGCTATATCCCCGACGCCTTCGGCCACTGCTGCTGCAACGCCAACTATAGTGCCCACCGGCGGGGGGATGAATATGGAAGCGATTTGAACTACGTTTAGGAACACCTTCGTAAAACCCCATAATTTACCCCAGAACTGAGAGAACGATATAGTATGGCTATTATTATACTCGCATCGTCGGGAATTTATAAATTCTAATTGGTTAAATGGACTTACCTTGGGGCGAAGCCTTTCCGCTTTCTTGTGCAGCGTCGCATACTCCCAAAATCCGGGTACTTTGGGAAAAGTTTCGCGAACGATCAATAAATTACGGGAAAAAATCTCGATCACCAACTTTTTTGCGGCAGCCTTCGTCTAAAAACAAAACTCATTAGTTTAAAAAGTTGTAGGTATACAAATTAAGCCTCCCCCCCCCAACCCATCACTGCCATTTTGTTAACCGTATGCTGTAACTTGCTCCACAACCTACAAATTTCAACTTGGACCGTAGAAATTGGAACTTTCAGGAAACAAACCACAAGAGTTCACAAGTTATAAACTAAACTTACATTTTCTCCGTTAGAATTACAGGAAAAGATGCAAGCAACACAAACAATAGTTGCTAAATACTTCAACATTTTTATGAAATGAATTGCGATTAAAGGCTTTGGGATGTAAACGAAAGAATAGAAGAATATTAAAAAAATAATATAAAATGATTTATTACTTTGCTCAACGAAATGTAACTACTAATTTTATTTCGACGTTTCGAGCATAGTTATAAAATGCGCGGGAGTTAGATACGCCACTTTACAATTTTCTAACTGTTTTATTCAGACAAAACGTGAGGGTCTTGTTAGAGAAGTCGGTATCCAACCTTTTTTGGTCGTGGACCATAAACCTGGTTGTAAGTACTCAAGTGGGCCACCCCCCCCCCCCAATCATCGAGCATAACACTTGGCAGTGACGCTCTGAATAAAACGCACTCGAGGGTCTGTTCAATAACTTCAACTTCAACAACATTAGTTAACCGCAATATAATAGAGTTTTCCATTTGCTTGACAATGTGCCCTATGGGGCAGGCATTTGGCACCTTCGGTCAAATCACCAACGCCCCGTTAAGTTGCCTTCAAGAGCCGCGTATTATCGGGTTTTTTTCCACACTTCATCGGTGAATATTTGTCAGCATTTTAGCCACGAATTAGCTATTTTTCTTGCAATTAATAGTATATGGGGACCCGTGGGGTGTATGAGGGCGCGGCACAACGACACGTCCCCGCAGCCGCGCCCCCAGCCATGCCCACTGCCCCCCCCAGCCCCCTCCCATCATCGGATTGGCAAGCCCCGCCTCAGCTCCAACCCACCACTGGATTGGTCAGCCCCGCCACCTATCCCCTCCGGTCGTCGAATCGACAAGCCCCGCCCCGGCCCCCTTCCGATAACGGATTGGTCTCAGACCCCCTTATTCCACCTCCGTACATCGGCCTGCCCCACCGAGTGGACCCGCCCACCGGCCAACCAGAAGCCATTTTGAATTCCTGACCCTGCCGCTCATCAGCCCAGTGGCGAAGGTAGGAATTTGTCCTGGGCGGGGGGGGGGGAGATCAGATTGAAATCTCGTAATGGTGAGGGGAGGGGGGTAATTTCACATTTTAGTCATCATTCCACCCAGCCAGCACACTCTTGAATCTGGACATCTTGCTGGCCTCATCATAGTCTCAATCTCTCAGTTATAAGGGCGATTTTTGAACTCAACCCACAAATTAGCGCTTTTCTCAATTTTGGACGAGTGTATCTTTCTTCTCAATTTCAGCCGCAGATTAGCGGTTTTGCGTTACCCCCTCCCATATCCATGAATTTGCGCATTTTCTCAACTTTAGCAGCAAAGTAGGTATCGTTTTTATCCCATGAGCGATGTTTCTTAATTATCCACGAGTTTTGGCGTTTTCCTCAATTTTAGCAGCATATTACCAATTTTTAAAATTTTGTTACCACGTGATTAACACTTTTCTCAGTTTTAGCTGGAAATTAACGTTTTCTTAAGAGTTTTCCACAATATTAGCCGCAAAATGGGGGGACTTTTCACACGAATTAGGATTTTTTTCGTTCACCATACGCAAGGCATGAGCGATTTTTCTCAGCTTACTCGCGAATTAGCGGTTTCTTCGCCTATTGCCATAAATTGGCGCTTTTTTTCAATTTCAGCCTGAAAAGTTGCCTTCAGAATCCGCAAATTGGCGTATATTCAGGGCGGAAATTAGAATTTTTCTCAATTTCAACCACGAATTAGCGCTTTTTTAAAAATTGTAGCGGCGACGCGTCGTAGCGTTTTAAACCTGCGAATTAGCGACTTTTCTCAATTTCAGTCACAAATTGGCGTTTAGCGCAATTTTAGTTGTAAATTGGCGATTTTTTCCATTTTTAGCCGCAAATAGCAATTTTCTCAGTTTTTAGGCTTAAAATTAACCTTTCCTTTAATTTTGACCAGGCCGATTATTTTATTTTTTTTAAATATTACCCGCAAATTAGCGGTTTTACACATTTTACCACCGCATTAGCAAAATTATATAACTTTTATAGGTATAGATTATTGCTTCTTTTCAGTTCTAGCCCTGAATTAGCGTGTTTTTTAACATTATAGTATAGCTATGCATGAATTTGCCATTTTTCTGAATTTTAGCAACAAAAATGCCTTCAGAAGGTGCGAATTCAATTTATAAATGTAATTTTTTTTTTAAACCAAAAAATTTACATCTATCCATCTATTTCTGTCAAAAAATCGTCATTTTTAAATTATAAATTTCACGAGAATTAGTGATGTTTCTCAATTTTAGCAGCGAATTTTCGCTTTTTCTAAATTTTAGCAGCATGGTAGCGTTTCCAACCCGTGCATTACCTACCGAGTTTTGTCAAGAATTGGAGTTTGACTCAATTTCAGCTGCAAATTAGCAATTTTTTCCATTTTTAACTGAGAATTCGCACTTTTCCCCAATTTGAACTGAAAATTAACGTTTTTCTTAATTTTAGCTGCGCTAATAGGTGATTTTTTCAATTTTTGCCGCGAATTAGTGATTTTCTTCATTTTGTATCCGCGAATTAACGTTTTTCCACAACTTTATATCTGCAAATTGTAAATTAGCGATTTTTCCCAATTTCAGCTGTGAAATAGCGTTTTGCGCTAATTTTGCGGCCATTCAGCATCCAATCTTTACCAATTTTAACCTGAAAGCGTCTTTTATAATGTCAATATTATAGCGTGTTTTCTCAACTATAACCGCGGGGTTTGCCCAAATACAACATTTTTGCGTTGATTTCCACAATTTATTCGAATAATGGCCTGGTATATGTTACGGGCAATGAGTATAACTTGGGCTCTATGCCCAGGACCATCTAATACAATGCCCGGCTTATTTGGGCACTATCAATTTGGGCAATGTTGGGTTTAGACATTCAGTGGCAATGGCCATTCAACCATTAGCCATTTTTTTCCATCTTCGCTAAAAAGTTGACAACCCTCTATTTTCACTGCCGATAGGTTGAAAATGACTGCTCTGATTGAAAATTGTTATAGGACCAATGTTGTAGAAAATTTAATTCTTAATCGGATGGTTCTAGAAGTTTTAAATCCACCCTCCATACGATCGCTTAACTCGCAATAATTACGCTCAGGCAGATCTTCGAGCCCATCACGGTCCATAATTAGGACTGGCCGCTATACATTAACCTACGGCATCCTAAGACGGTGGGCATTTATTGTAATTCCGTTTTTGTATTACTGTTACCGGGAATGTTGTGAATCCAGCAATCACTTGATTACCTAAATCCCTCAGTGAATAACGTTATTCCCGTTATTGACGTTAATGCCTAACTTTAGCCTAAGTGGCTAAAAGAAGATAGGAAAGCTATTTCAAGAACTTTTTTTCAGCTTATTCCACTTTTATTTATCTTTCCTCATAGATTAGCATAGGAAAAGTGAATTAAGCTGGAAAAAAAAGTGTTGGGAATGGCTCTTGATCTTCTTGTAGGCACTCAAAATGGGCCTAATTGCCTCATTTTTTGGTATAACAATGGATTTTTATCAAAAAATTGCAAAGGACAGGAGTAAAATAAGCATGAAGTTTTAAACTAAGTTACTTCATACAGTTTTAGAGCAACTTGCCAGGTGCTGGGAGCACCATGGCTAATGTAGTCTAGCTTTGAACAGTTGTCAAAAACTTACATTTTTTAAAATATCCTGATATTTTCACAGTTTACTCAAAGAATCTTTCGCTATCATTAGACAAAATGTCTTTACTCACACAAAAAAAAAAGAGTGCTCTTTTCAGTGGTGTCGTTGAATTTAACCTAGGACGCTTACTTCCCATGTTACAGATGTTTTCGTTGCGAAAACCCGTGATGTGCTAAAAAACAACAAATTGATGGAAATCTGACCTTAGGTCATAGGAAATTTTTTGTTGCATTTTTGGTGTACAATCACCCCTCTCATTTTGTTCAACCAAGTACCAATCACCGTGTATTTGAGTGCTACTGGTCTTGGAAAATTACCCTACCAATAAAATCTCGCTTTTTGGCGAGATTAGGTATTTTGTTGATTGCCTGTATTTCCTGAACTAACAGACCCAGGATGCTCGGGCATGGCTTAAATTGTAGCAAATTTAGTTGACTTTAACAATGTATACTGTGGTCATGCTCGAAAAACTCTTTCTTCTGGTATTTTTGTTTAAAAAACCAGAAAAAGTGATGAAATTTCTTAGTTTTTCGAGTGCCATGAGTTAAGCACAAAGTTTTGAGGGTTGCAAACTTGAGTAATAACTGCTCTCATTGGTCCTAACAACACGCAACAAAAAAATCAATTACAAGCATGTTTGCGATTTGCCCCGATTTTTGTGTCTATATTGACTGGTCTATTAAAAAAATGAGAAGCGAAAGACTGTTATAATATTTGCAATTCATTTTATCCCACGGGCAGCCGGGCTCAGACTGACTCGAAGGGGTGGTGCGGGTGGTCGACAGGAAGACAGGATGGCTGAGTGGGGGCCGGGGTTTACATATTCCATTTCGATCATTATAGTATAAAATAAAATATATAACAATTCTCCGCCGCTTAATTGAACGAGCGGTAAAATTAAAAGAGTTCTGTAGCAGCGAATCTGAAAACTAAGCAAGCACGAAGAAGAAAAAACTATTATAACTGCACTGAACACCCGCGGTCGATGCCGTTACAGGTCGAGGTCGAGGCGAACCATTGGATTACGCACACGAGTTGACCGCCGCAAGTCAGGCGGTGGTGTTGTTCTTGACTGGTTCGTCGTATCTGTTGGAATGTCACCCGTCAATGTTGTTCTAGGCGATGGACGCAGTGACCGGCGCGTTGCTCTGGAGATGTACCTTTCAGTAGTTCTACGCGGTGACGCGTCATTATTTGTATCTCGTGTCCAGTTTTGTATAAATGGACAAACTTGTTTCCATGTGTTAGTCTTGTCGACCTCTGTTTCGATAAGTTGATCAATGTGTCGTTTAATTTGATACCCTTTGTCGAGCTGAATTAGGTAGTGTAGGCGTCCCAGACGTTGTGTGACTGTTCCAAATGACCACTTTTGAAGAGCCTTGATAATTTCAGGATTTACGGAAGTACGCGTACGCCGGGTAGTAAAGTTCGAGTACGGGATTGAGACTGAATTTGTGTAGACATCGGGAGTGGTTGAATTAGATGCAATTTTGTACGGATTTGTCGGTTGATGTGTTTTTCAGCAGGTGTCGTTCCATCTTGAAGTGGTGTTGACCTATATTTTAGGAGAAATGCTTTTAATTTTGATTGCATTGATCCTGGTTCGGAAGACATCGCTTTCGTCTTTTGTTTGAAAGTTTGTACGTTTCGCTCGGCTAATCCATTTGTCGCCGGGTGGTTGGGTGCGCTAAATTTCTGTTGAATTCCGTAGTTTCTGCAAAATGTTATGAAGTCGCTCGACTTGAAATTAGATGCATTATCCGTGACTAATATGTGAGGGAACCCATTTCGTGAGAATATTTCATCTAAGGCGCGCATGGTTGACATGGAGGTAGGCGCCTGCCGTGACATAGATATTTCCACCCATTTTGTTTTTGCGTCAACTACTATTAAAAAATGTTGCCCTTCAAATGGGCCCGCATAGTCGGCATGTATTCGTTTTGCCACGGATGTGCCGGTTCCTCCCACTGGTGTAGTGGTGCTTTTTACCGGGTTTTTCTTAACCTCTGCGCAATTCTGGCAAGCGCGGACCAAATTCTCTATGTCTCGGTCAAGACCCGGCCAGTAGCACAATGAACGGGCAAATGGCCTTCATTTTGACCACTCCTATGTGTGAAGAGTGCAACTCTTGTAGAACGCCGCGCCGGAGTTTCTGCGGTATGTACACTACAACGACTAGAAGCTTGCTTGGAACGACTACGAAAATTCGATCTACACGTCAATCAATCGAAATGAAAGTTTTTTGCTACTTCAATAAAATATCTGGGACACCAAATAAGTCAAAAAGGACTTGAGAAATGTTCCGATAAAATCGACGCAATCATCCAGGCACCTCGACCAACAAACGTAGACGAAGTAAGATCGTTTCTCGGACTAGCTCTCTATTATGCCAAATTTATTCCAAATTCATCATCCACACAGTTCCCAGTCAACAATCTCCTCAAGAAAAACGTTAAATTTCACTGGAGCACACATTGTGAACAAGCTTTTCAAACAATAAAAACGGAAATCGCGAGCGATCGCGTGTTGGTACCATTTCAACCTGCTTTACCTCTGACATTGGCTACGGATGCTAGCCCACACGGCTTAGCCGCCGTGCTCTCACACGTTCACAATCAAATGGAACAGCCAATTGCGTTCGCATCTCGGTCACTAACGGCCAGTGAGAAATCCTACATTCAATGAGGAAGTTTCATGGGTCAGAACTTATTCATAAAATTTTTTAAGGTTTATTTATGCTAAAATAGAGCATAAATCGTGATCCGTTCGTAGAACAACCCAACAGTTAATAAATACGCAATTTTTGAAGTTTTAGGTCATTTCAAACACGCCAGCTAGCATGTTTGTGTCATATGCGCCTTCCGAAAAAAAATCCACCTGTAACGTTGCTGTTGGAGAGCGGTTTGTTGTGTTTCTTTGCCTTATTTTCTACTAGAGCTCTCCGATAATAAAAATAATGGAGGATAAACAGATGAGCTATTTAGAGGCATGAAAAGGACAGAGAATACAACGGATATTACGTAGCGGAAAATGTTCGTTTTGGCGGGATTTCAAATATGCCAACTTTTGTTAAGAAAAAAAAATATTTCCGAAGGGTTTTAAATTTTTATTTATCATCAATCTTTCACATGGAAAGATTGATATGCCTAATCGAAAAAAAATATTTTTGGAAAATGTGAAACTTCCTCGTTGGACAGGGAAGCCACTGCCGTCTACTGAGCGTTCAAGAAATTCTACCATTACTTATATGGGAGGACTTTTACCCTCATTGTGGACAACAAACCTCTGGAAAGAATTTTTCACCCCGACAAGGCCATGCCGACAATGTCTGCTCACCGGCTCCTGCGATACGCACAATTTATTAGCGGGTTCGATTACAAAATTAAACAACGACCAACTAAAGAACATCAAAACGTTGATTACTTCTCAAGAAATCCGATTCCCTTAAACTCAAAATTTCAAAATTTTCACGAAGACTCGTACAATCGTCAACGAACTATCAGTTTCGCAGCTCGACTCACCGATCCACCGACCATGACCCACAACTCGTTGACTTCAAATCTAAACTACTGAACGGAGAGATACAAAACCAAGAATTCACAGTGCATAATGGCATCATTTTACGAGGCACATTCCTCAACAGTTTCTCCTTGGATCAGTAAATCGTCGAAATATAGAATTGTTTCCGGAAGATCTCCTAAAATTTGATCCATGGCTTTGTGCAAGAGGTTTGGTGCCGTTTTAATACCCATGAAAAGCTGTTTCACGAGGTGTGTTCCCCATGGTGTCGAAATTGCAGCTATTTTCTGGCTTTCCGTGTCGAGTTCGAGATGAAGATAGGCTTTATGTAGATCATGGCATACTCATGGGTTCCTGAACAAGGAAGCTCACCACTTCTCCCATGCACATGCACCAAGCACTCGAGAATGAATGCAGATGGGAAAGTCAAAACCCCGAGGAGGCGAAAAAACAAATTTGCAACTTGTAGTTCTGTCCAATTTGAAAATAATGCGGATAACCCTCTTCTGCTTGGTAAAAACTTTTTCTGCTGAAGGTGCGCCACCCCAGATGATGACTCCGTACATGAAGACGAACTGGAAGAGCGCGAAGTACGCTTTCCTGACCACCGTGATCGAAACTACTCGAACTAATCTCCCGATTGCATAAGTTGCGCTTGCAAGTTTCCTGCAGACCAAGTCCACGTGAGGCGACCAAGTGAGACCCTCGTCCAGGATGATATTGATACCTAGGTATTTCGCGCTTCGCTTTTCGTTTGAGGTATTTGAAAAAATAATGGTTTCCTCCTTTGCCAAGTTTGCTACCAAGCGATTCGCGCTGAACCAATAATAAAGTTCACGTTTCGCAGTTTTTAGGGGTTCAAGAACTCTGGTTGCATCCGACTCGGAGACCGCCAGCGCCGTGTCGTCGGCAAAGGGACATCCTAATTTACTGACGCACATAAAAATCACCCGGCACCCCTCAAAAATTGAAATTTTCCCATTTTTTATGACCCATAATGATTCAATTACATCATCGACAGGCTACCCCACCAATAGAAAGAGAAAAATCCCAGTATTTATGATACCTCCCCCCGCACTTATGTCAAAAAAAAACGCCCGGCACCCCGCAAAAAAAAGGATTTTTCGGTATTTTCCTACACACGTAGAATCCACTACCCAATAGGCAGGAACGTGCTGAGAAATAAGTTAGAAAATCCTAGTACTTATGGTACCTCCCACCGCACCCAAGTCGGAAAATGTCAAACAAAACGCCCGGCACCCCGAAAAAAAAGTATTTTTTGGTATTTTCCTACACACGCAGAATCCACTACCCAATAGGCAGGAACGTTCTGAGAAATAAGTATGATTTCGCCGGTTAGGTAGTAGTCAACGCATGTGCAGGAAAATACCCAAGAAAATCCTTTTTTTTCGGGGTGCCGGGCGTTTTGTTTGACATTTTCCGACTTGGGTGCGGGGGGAGGTACCATAAGTACTAGGATTTTCTGACTTATTTCTCAGTACGTTCCTGCCTATTGAGTAGTGGATTCTGCGTGTGTAGGAAAATACCAAAAAATACTTTTTTTTCGGGGTGCCGGGCGTTTTGTTTGACATTTTCCGACTTGGGTGCGGGGGGAGGTACCATAAGTACTAGGATTTTCTGACTTATTTCTCAGTACGTTCCTGCCTATTGAGTAGTGGATTCTGCGTGTGTAGGAAAATACCGAAAAATCCTTTTTTTTGCGGGGTGCCGGGCGTTTTTTTTTACATAAGTTCGGGGGGAGGTACCATAAATACTGGGATTTTTCTCTTTCTGTTGGTGGGGTAGCCTGTCGATGATGTAATTGAATCATTATGGGTCATAAAAAATGGGAAAATTTCAATTTTTGAGGGGTGCCGGGTGATTTTTAGTGCGTCAGTAAATTAGTAAACTGATAAATTGTTCCATTAAGCTGTGGTTGGCAATTAACGTATAGCAAAAACAAGAGGGGCCCCAAAATAGATCCCTGTGGTACTCCATGATCCAGTGAATATGCAAGGAGGACCGCTGTCCGCCCACCGAGACCAACTGAGTTCTTCCTGATAGGTAACTCCGTAGCAGTTCCTTTCCCACTCCACGAATTCCGGCCTCCTCAAGTCTATAAACCAGCATTTCATGCGAAAGAGTGTCGAATGCTTTGGATAAATCACATAGGACAACTCCTGAGCACCCAGAATTTTCGAAGGCCGGAAATACGCAGTCCTCCAAAAGGGCGGTTATACAGGATATAGTGGATTTTCCCTTCCTGAAGCCAAATTATCTTGAATATTAAGGCCGAGGGACCACCAATATGGCGAAAATCGGCGTCACCCTTTTCAACTTATGCTCCCTCCTCTCTTTTCCTTCCTCCATGGTAGAAACCGTCACAAACTCATAAACTTGTTATTCAGGTCCTCTAAAAGGCCCGATTTCACCAACTTCTTAAACAAAGATCAACAACTATAATCACGATTACAATGTAAACACTTGTATCAGAATTCATAAGGGTCGCTATTGGCAACAAACGAGATCAATTTTGTTGGTGAAAATGGGCCGAGGGATTGAAACAATTTCCAGGTCTCGAGCAATTTTTAGGGGCTAGGCTCATTTTTTGCACTAATTTTCCTGGACTATACCACTTCAGACTTTTCACTTTTCCAATCTTCGGCTTCAAAACACCCGAATTTAGCTCGAAAAGTGCAAAGTGAAGCGTGAAGAGTTGAAAAGTGCTTTCAAAAAATAGGCCCCAGTAATTTTTGCATGGAAAACTGACTTTTCAGCCACACGAGCGTCAATTTTAGTCTACTGAGCTGTTGGATTATGTTGAGGTCTTTCTGTCTGTTTAGAAAGCTCCCAACTCCATGCCCTTTTCGTTGGTCGGGGTGTCGAGGGGATGACGGTTATGCTCGGCATTCTAAACAGGGGCGTAGCCAGCCCGTGATCAAGGGGTAGGCAGCCAGCTAGGCATGGATCCACAGTGGAGGGGGGGGGGTGCACGACATGAGAAAAAGTTATCGTTCGCGGATGAAATCTAGAAAAGGACATTTTGCGGCTAAGACTGCTGAGGAAAAACACCCATTCACGGCTAAAATTGAGAAATATCGCTGGTTCACGTTAAACTTGAGAAATAAATCTCGTCATTCACGGTTGAAATTGAGAAAACACGGCAATTTGCGGTTTCGCGATGCAAAGTCTGGGGCGGAATTAAGAAAATGCGCTAATTCACGGTTTATAGAACTCTTTTCACAGCTAAAATTGACAAAATAAATTGCTCGTTCAATGTAGAATTGAGAAAAATCACTCATTTGCGGCTGGAATTGGAAAAAGCGCCAATTCACGGCTAAAATTGAGAAATGGAACTCATTGACGCATCAGGTAAAATTGAGAGAAAGGCGCCAGTTCGTGGTTTCTCAAACATCGGTAAACATTGCGAGCAAGAGCTAATTGACCGTTGTTATACATATTTATATGTATATGGCAAGTTTGCGGGTGAAATTGACAAAGAGCGTGACTTAGCGCATACATTTTTGAAAAAAGTGTTTATTCACGGCAAAAATTACGGAAAATTGTTCGTTCGACCGTAAAATTGATGAAAATACCCATTTAAAGGTTTAGCGATGCCACGTCCGGGTCAAAATTAATGAAATTAATTCTCTCATGCGGGTTATGTGAACCTTTTCACTGCTAAAATTTGAAGGGAGAAAAAATTGCTCAAGGCAGAATTAGGAAAAAGCACTTATTTGCGCCTAGAATTCAGGGAAAAAGAATTGGCGAAATTGTCACCGTTTGTTGTTGATTGGTCAATAGCGCTCATACACATGTTAAATTGAGGAAAAACTGTTTTTAGTGCATTTCATTCTGAAAATGCAATTGGTCTCGTCGTGATGGTGGCAAACATGGGTCATGTCATGTTTTTTTCACGTTTCAGAACCTCTAGAACACGAATTCAGTGGTCTCCAGAATTCATATATATAAGTATTGACGGTTCCAGGAGGAAACGTCAATACTTGCACATGTTGTACTACTAAGCAGGGCGAACCAAAATGAATTTATGGACATAAGGTCGGAAAAGCTTTGTTTCAAAGTTACAGGGAGTTTAGTGTTTTTTTAAGCCAAATCACCTCTTTCCCACAAAAAGCGGTCTTAACGGACTAACCGTTCAACATATAGAACAAAATAAACTACATTTTTGAAAAGAGCACAAAATTTAACATTGGAAAAATCAGGAGTAACATATTAAAAACGTCTTTATGTACGTTTAGTTATTTTTGGAAAAATCGATAAAGTGTTACGTTCAATTTTCGTGTTTCTTTCAGAGGCGAATATCGCTCAATCTTCACTTGGTCAGGCATTGACCAATTATCGTAAAAACATGCCCACTATGTGAGCTTTCGATTGACGTAAGAAAATTGAAAATCGGTTGAATTTTTACTGAGATATGACACGAAAGGTTCGGAAAAACAGTGCAAAATCGTCAAAATAAGCCATATTGCAACTGTCAGGTAAAATCCCCCAAACATTGTTTCTGACGTCAAAATAACCCCATAATTCAAGGAACCAAATAATTTTAAAAAAATCATTGCACCATGTCCATCATCGTCATCGTCTCCCCACCACTTTCACTAGCAAATAAACAATTATTAAACAAATTAACTGGTCTAATTCCTTCTAGTTTTCGTCTGGTGCTATTTTTCAGACTTTTTTGAATGATAATTGCAGTGATTCACGCGCATGATATGATTTGCACCAGAAAAATAAATTTTGAACTAAAATAATTACAGAAGGATACCTGAAAAACTAGTTAAACGAGTGAAAGTGGTGGGGGATGATGATGATGATGGATATGGTGCAGTAATCTTTCTTAAATAATTGTTTCTTTGAATTATGGGGTTATTTTGATGTCGAAAACAATTTTGGGGGATTTTACCTGGCAGCTGCAATATGGCTTATTTTGACGATTTTGCACTGTTTTTCCGAACCTTTCGTGTCATATCTCAGTAAAAATTCAACCGATTTTCAATTTTCTTACGTCAATTGGAAGCTCACATAATGGGCATGTTTTTACAATAATTGGTCAGTGCCCGACCAACAGAAGATTGAGCGAAATTCGCCTCTGAAAAAAACACAAAAATTCAACGTAACACTTTTTCGATTTTTCAAAAAATAACTAAACGTACATAAAGACGTTTTTAGTATGTCATTCCTGATTTTTCCAATTTTAAATTTTGTGCTCTTTTCAGAAATGTAGTTTATTTTGTTCTATGTTGAACGGTTAGTCCGTTAAAACCGCTTTTTGTGGGAAGAGGTGATTTGGCTTAAAAAACACTAAATTCCCTGTAACTCTGAAACAAAGCGTTTCCGACCCTATGTCCATATAGTCATTTTGGTTCGCCCTACTTAGTAGTACAACATGTGCAAGTATTGACGTTTCCTCCTGGAACACCCTGTATACAGGATGTACAAAAAGCGACTGGACAGAGAAAAACCAGTGAAGAGCCAACTCATTTCTGATCGAAATGACTATTTGCACTTTTCCGAAATTCCTCTTTGTTTCCGAGATACCCGCCATTTTCTGATGTTTTCAGTAACAGCTTGTTGCACACGCAGTAATTGCTGCAATGGCAAAAATGATGAGCCCATTGGAAAGACCACAAAATTTTCTATTTTAAGAGCCTTTTTTAATCCAGATCAGACGACATCTACTGCGTTTTGAATCAGCTTATTGACGAAAAAACGTAATTTTCTGACTACATCACCATATCACCAATACTGCCGGAATTAAGTTTCCTCGCTAATAAGCTGATTCAAAACGTAGTAAACGTCGCCTGATCTGGATAAAAATAGGCTCTTTAAATAGAAAATTTAGTGCTCTTTCCAATGGGCTCATCAATTTTGCCATTGCAACAATTATTGCGTGTGCAACAAGCCGAGGGCGCGCTCGCGGAAGCAATAATTGCCTTACCTGAAGGCATGCTTAAAAACGGATACTTTTGGTGGTTTTTTCACGCGTTTTTGCTTCTATCTCGGAAGAAAACAAGAATAATCCAGAACTAAGCAGGCCATTCGAAAGCTGACAAACAGTAGAAGTTTTTAATATTTTTTTACACTTCCTACGAGGGCCATAAATGAATTGACTGCTGGCTGAAAGACTAGGAATTTTCTGGAAATCTAAGAAGTTGTCTGTTCTGCAGCAATTTAGTCACTTAAATATTGATCGATTTAGAGATGAAAATATCCAGTCCTACATAGAATTTAGTGCTCTTTCCAATGGCTTCTTTTAAATTTCAATGAGACCATTTTTTCATCAGGTACAGACGATTTACAAAGGAAAACTATGGGTACATTAAAAATTAGGAAAACCCCGATTATCTCAAAAACCATAAGTAATCGGACCATGGTGTATAGGGTCATTTTGGTTCCAAATGTGACAAAGAATCACCCATTTCATTTATGCCAGACTTTTCCGTTACACCCTGTATATGGTGGATCCGTATAAATGTGACAAAAATTTTTGGGTAAAACTACGTTAAAAGTGGAGTAGAATGGTACCTTCGGAAGTGTCCTACGTCGATCCGTTCCACCAAGAGTTATGATTTTTTTGGGTTTAAAAAAGTAAGCAATGCTTGCTTCAAAAAATCCGCGATTTCTCGGCCTATATCGCACCAAATCCAAAAAGTGATGCCATTTTCACAAACTACGGAACATTTCCTTTAGGATAGAGGCCATTTTATTGCTTGAAATAATCGTCAACACCCAGAAATCTGGCATTTTTTCCATAAATTTACGTGGCCTCTAAAATTTGTCCGTTTTACGAAAAGTCGCTGTGCCCAAACATGGCTTGGCATGGGATGGCTTAGGGTATCCGTATACGGAATGAAATGCACTCTTTCCGACCGCCAGCTGCCGGAGCGAAATTTTTTTTGGGACTGAAATTGACAGAACGCACCAATTTGCAGTTAGGCGATGCCCAGTGCTGGCCGTAATTGGAATAGTAAATCAAAAATGCGTTAATTCACGGTTTTTTTGAGACCTTTTCACGGCAAAAATGAAGAAAATGGGCTAGTTCGAGTTAGAATTGAGAAAAAGCACTTAGTTTCAGCTAAAATTAAGGAAAACGTCAATTCAAGGCTAAAAACAGTAAAATCGGGGGGAAAAAGCTCTGTGCAGCTACTCTTGAGAAAAACTCCGCCTGTGGGCCAGCTTCACTGGCAAAAATATCAGATGCACCATTGCCTTTTAGCAGGCTTATAACAGGATCTGGAGGTTAGAATCGCGTCAATTCGCGGTCAACGGAGACTAAATTTGCACAGAAACGGCCACTATCCGTCAAAAAATAAATATCTGCTGGAAAACTGTCGTTTGTAGCCTTCTATTTCGGATTTTATGTCGAAAACCTGAAACTCCCTTCCCCTCCCCCCCGGAAAGTGATACTTTTGGAGCTAAACTTTGAATTTTAGACCTGAGACGGTAAACAGAGCTGGCATTTCCTCTCCCACCATAATTCGTATGGCACAGCGGGGTAAACACGATTTGAGCTAGCCAAAAACACACGAAAATTGCGCGTTGAACCTGCGAAAATGGGATTTTAGCGTGAAAAATCGGTTTCCAAGCTAAGCCGACCCTTGAAATCAGTTTGTCAGCAACAAACATCGGCGAATTTTTGACTTTTGGTGAAACCGATAAGCGAAAATGTGTTGTTTTTTTTAGTGAGAAAAATCGGTAAAATTGGTTTTATGAAGAGGAATACAAGAAAGCCAGATCAGGGATTTTTGGGGGGTGGGCAGCTGCCCCATGAAATCTGCGCTTTTGATTCTAGGGGAGGGCAACTGCCCCCCGCTGGCTACGACCATGATTCTAAACACGCTAGGGCAGTTCATTCTAGGAAGCACAGGGAGCTTTCCAAATCCTTACAATTTGATAACGATAACTCTTTGACAACGGCGTGAGATGAAAAGTGTTTTGAGTGAATAATTGAATGTAAAATGATGTAATATTTTTAGTTTCAACTCGGCGTTTTTTTTTTCGAAGCCATGAGACACCATCAAATTAGCGTTCCAATCGTTCAACAGGATCTGAGTCACGAGGAAACAATTTTACAACTCGCCACGGCCCTTGAATGTTTAGACAGTGTCGTCAAGAGTGTGTTTCGAAATGTCGATCGTGGTATCGCTGAGAAAAATGAACGTCTCGTGGGAATTCAACGACGGTGCCAAGTGGTCGATGACAAGGTCAAAAAATTAACCGGGATAGACAAGGCGATTCAAGTGTTTTCAGCCAACAAATACCCGGGCGTGACGCCGAAACTGTTTCATTCCTATGAGCCTTTGCCGTCACCGTGCTTTGAGGCTGATGAAATTGTTTCTTGCACGCCTCAGACCGAGGTGAAACAGTCGTCGATGAAGGAGAAGTTAAAGTTTTACCATATAAAGGAGAGTCGAAGTGTTTCGAGGTGTCAGGACGAAGTTACTTTGCCCGAAGGTTTGGGACCGGTTCCGAGGAATATTAAGTCTGTGACTTCTCTTCTTCTTTTTAATACGAGTCAGAATTTGTATACTTGCTATAAGCTATTGGATCCTTTGATATTTACTAGCGAAAAACAGTACGTTTCTTCGACTCTGGGTAGCCCATCCATCGAACCACCTCCACTGTCGATTATACGTAGTGACAACGTCAAGTCATCATCGTCAAACTATTTTTATTCGCCATCAACGGAAGATGTACCCGACATTAACGCCCCAACAAATCTGCCAAGATTGTCGGGCGTTGCCGGATTTGATTTCGAAACTCAACCGTCGAAATATCCAACAGCACGCCCGAGAAATCTCAGTATCGACAAAGAGTCATCGAAATCGGTCATCGAAGAGCCCGAAATTATTCTACCAGAGCTGCCTCAACTTGACGACGCCGACTCGCCCAACCAGACGGTGGGCGCCGGTCCACCGCCACCGCCTCCTCCGCCGCCACCACCCCCTCCACCGCCACCGCCACTGGAGTTGTCCGAAGATATAATTCCTCCAAAGCCGGCTCAACGGTCCAGCGTACCACCAGAAAAGGTGGCAGATCCTCGATCCGATCTGATGGCGGCCATAAGAAGAGCCGGCGGCAAGGACAGGGCCAATCTAAAGCCGGTGTCGTCGGTTGAAACGGCCGATGGACCGGTAGTGTCAAAGGGTACATTCATGGATGATTTACACGCCAAGTTATCCATGCGTAGGATAGGCATTTCTGGAAAGATTGACAGTGAACGGATTCTCGATAGAATTGGCGCTATGATTCCACCTCCACCCCCCAAAGAAGATGACGACGATGACGAGAGTGATGAAGACGCTTGGGAGTGAAAAAAAAAAAAAAAAATTCTATACGTTCAAATTATTCAATATTTCGCTTATAAAGTCTTCCATGATGCGCTTTTTAATAATAAATGTTTATATATTTGTTACGTGTTACATCGACTCTTCTTGAAAAGCATTGCCCAATACAATGAGTCAATCTCAAGGAGCGAATAGGAGGGGGCACTATCACAGACTCTTAAAAATGAACAACAATAGAATCTTTCAGTGCACTACAGTACATGGGTTGCTCGTTATGGAGGAATTATCGCTCAACCGTGATATTGATAAAATCACCGCCTCAAAAATTGCTACAATGGTCGATGAATTCGCTCAAGACGTCCTCCTAACAATACACAATTTGAGAAAGGCCAAATTAAAAATGATCGGGCAAACGAGCAGCACCCACTCGACAGTTTTATTGGTGAGTTTGAACGAAAAAAAAACACTCACACGCTGAATTATTGTTTTTTTTTATATTTTTTTATCCCAGAACACTCCGGTTGTTATTCCCTCGTACGGTCACTCGCAACAGGAGTTCAACGAACAGGACGGTTTGCCGTCAATAGGGTATTTGACCCAAGAAGTTGATAAATTGGAAGCCAATATTGAATCTGCCAGGAGGTGGTTTTTATCGAGGAGAGACGAAATTAAACAGAAATTCAAGGAAAAATCATTTCAAGCTGTACTGTTATTTTAAGAGCATTTTACGTCTGTGATCAAAAATTTTATATCAACGCTTTCATAATAGTTTATTTCCTTTTTTGTTGTGGGTTAAAGATCATAAAGAAATTAAAAGAGTTTGGATGGGGTGGGGACACATATCCCAATGGGGTGGTCATTTTTGTGTTCAGCCCATGAACCCACTACATAGGTCTATCGCTGACCGTGGTCAGCGTTACCGCCGGGCCTGGCCTTTTAAATGAGGCCCGGGATTTCGGCTATCAAAAAAAAAAGGAAGGAAACTCGGAATCAAACCGAAACGGATTCAAGCAGAAAACAGGAAATTTAGCCCCAAAACTGATAATTTTGCCCAGAATCCATACGACTGACGATTCAACTCCTGAAAACTGAATCTTTCACGCCGTTTCAAGAATGCAACGAGTGCGCTCCAACCTGCAACGAATTATTGATACACATAGGAAGGGGTGGGCAAATTACAGCTTTTTGGGTAATTAATTACAAATTAAAAATTACTTCCAAAAAAGAGGATTAATTACAAATTACCAATTACTTTTCACTTCCACGAATAATTCTACTATATATACTAAAGTGCTTAATCCCCGCGCGCCTCGGCTAAAATTCGGCGGAGAAGATCGCCTCTTTTCGCCGACTTCCCGTCCTTTTTCCGCAAAAACGCCCGAGTAAAATGATCTGGAAATGCCTCCGGGATGTTAAATCCGATTTTTATTTCCTACCCCTCCCCGCGTTTTTTTTCACCCCGCCCTGCGAGGCCACTATTTTCGGACTCTGTTTTTTTCCGGGGGGGCAGTTCGCCGTATTTCCTTCATTTTCAACCACTTCCTGTGGAGATATTTCAAATCCGCCGACGGCAGCGAATCGGCCGCGTCGAGATCCTTTAGAAACCTTAAACGAAATGCCGGATATATCAAAACCCTACCCGTCAGGGTGGAAAAACCACCCCCAAAAGTGCCGTTTACATAGTAAAACTACCTCTCCGCGCCAAAACTATCTCCTCCCTCAATTTTGGTCCGATTTCAATTTTTTTAACTCAAAATGACCGCAACTAAATTCCCCAGACAACTGAATCGCGTTTTTTTCGAATTTTTACTTTTTTCTATTTTTTAAGGGTGGGTTTTTGGGGGTGGTTTTTTTCGAAACTGAAAAAATCGAAAATTCCCATTTTCACCCTTACCCCGCCCACAAATCGATTTTTTCCTCGAAACAAAGTCGACTCCTCAGGTGTCCTACACCCCTTATTTAGGCATTTTCCAGCGCGATCGGACCACTCCTTGAGGGTGAAAACCACCCCTAAACATGGGAGCTTTCATTTCTTTGGAAAAAGCCTTATATCTCCTAAAATCGCCTAATATATCGCTAATCTCACTTCTTTTGTCTTATTTCCGTTAAAGTGTCAGCTTTCCAACGAGCTAAAATGTTTACTATAAAAAATTAACCGTTCTCGAGTTATAATCGATTTAATCCGAAAAAACGCTGAGTTTGCACTTTTCCGCGTCTCGATTTTTTTTTTATAGGGTACGGTCAGGGGGAGGGGGTGATTTTTCCCGGCATCGAGGGGTGGTTTTTTTTTATTGTCACAACCAACCCTTACTCAGCTCCGAACGGTCGAAAAGTTTTTGGTCGAGCAGTTTTTGTGTTATTAGCGAAAATGTGGTTTTTTAAGTGTGTTTTTCTATGGGTTCACCTAGGATCAGCTAGGGGTAGTTCCGGAATCGCCGGGAAAATTTATCGAAATATTATTAATGGCTATAACTCACCCCCTATTAATCTGAGAGGGTTGAAATTTTTAGCCAACCTAGACCACTATAAGAACCACCCCTGGTAATTTTTTCAGATTTTTCCCGCACCCCAAAAGGGGTGAAAAAAATTATTAAAAATGGCGGCTTTTTTTAAGGGTTGAAAAATCGTAGCTCTATTAAAAATGGTCGTACGAGGGTGGGGGAGGTCTCATTTCTTTCACAAAAAGGTACTCTATGGAGGAAAAATAGTGAGAAAAATCCTAAAAATTTCTAAATATGAAAAATATCGATAAAACTGAAAAAAGAAATTTTCCAATTTGAAAATCCCCAAGGACCCCCTGACGAGTTTTTCGGGTGAAATTTCGATATTTTCGGATTCGGCTCAAATTCGGTTCTAAGAGTTTTTTGGGATATAGAATAAGAAATCCGGGGTCAGTTTGGCGATAGAAAATTTTTTCGACCTACTTCTTCCCTAGGTTTTTCGGTAAAATTGCTGTTTTTACCGGACGTATCAAAAAACTGTTTTTTCAATATTTTTAGAATAACCTCAAATTCGGTTCTAAGAGTTTTTTCACAGTTAGAAAAAGGGAACCAAGTTCAGTTTCGCGGTTGAAATTTTTTTCGACCCACTTCTCACCCTGATGTTTTGGTCAATTTACAGTTTTCATACGGTCAGGTGGAGGGGATGATTTTTCACGGCATCGAGGGGCGGTTTTTTTAAATTCTCACAACCATCCTTACTCACCCCTGAACGGTCGAAAAATTATTGGATGGCTGGTTATTGTGATAAGAGCGAAAATGTGGTTCAGGAATCGCTAGGAAATTTTATCAAAATTGTACAAATGGCCATAACTCACACCATATTAATCTTGGAGGGTTGAAATTTTTAGCCAACCTAGACCACTATAAGAACAAGCCCTGGTAATTTTTTCAGATTTTTCCCTCACCCCAGAGGGGTTAAAAAAAATATTTAAATAGTGCACTTTTTGAATGAAATGCACTGAAATGGCGTTTTTTTTAAGGGTTGAAAAATCATAGCACCCTTAAAAATCATCATACAAGAATGGGGGAGGTCTCATTTTTTCCAGAAAAAGGTACTCTATAAAGGAAAAATGGAGAGATAAATCTAAAAAATTTCAATATTAGGGAAAAATCAATAAAACCGAAAAAAGTACTTATTCAATTCCCTTAGAAAAGAGGCGGCAATTTTCCACTTTATTCATCTTAATGACAAACGGCGATTTTCTACACCATGGAGCGAGGCTCGGTAACCTTCCCGACGATCTTACCGCCGGAGGCCCGCCATGAAGATAGCAACAGAAGTCACCTTCCCGACGATCTTACCGCCGGAGGCCCGCCATGAAGGAAGCAACAGAAGTCATCCTCCCGACGATCTTACCGCCGGAGGCCAGCGGTTTTCTTCTTCAGTCATTTATACATCAGACAGCGACTTTCTACACCACGGAGCGAGGCTTGCCGAGCGACAATCGGACATAACGGCGGTTTTCTACATCCTTTCTTTAGATAACAGACGGCGACTTTCTACATCACGGAGCGAGGCTTGCCGAGCGACAATCGTACAAAACGGCGGTTTTCTACATCATTCATCTAGATAACAGACGGCGACTTTCTACATCACGGAGCGAGGCTTGCCGAGCGACAATCAGACATGACGGCGGTTTTCTACATCCTTTCTTTAGATAACAGACGGCGACTTTCCACATCACGGAGCGAGGCTTGCCGAGCGACCATCGGACATAACGGCTGATTTCTACATCATTTCGAAAATAACACTCTTAACTTTCCCGACGATCTTACCGCCGGAGGCCAGCGGTTTTCTTCTTCAGTCATTTATACATCAGACAGCGACTTTCTACATCACGGAGCGAGGCTTGCCGAGCGACAATCGGACATAACGGCGGTTTTCTACATCCTTCCTTTAGATAACAGACGGCGATTTTCTACATCACGGAGCGAGGCTTGCCGAGCGACAATTGTACAAAACGGCGGTTTTCTACATCATTCATCTAGATAACAGACGGCGACTTTCTACATCACGGAGCGAGGCTTGCCGAGCGACAATCGGACATAACGGCGGTTTTCTACATCCTTTCTTTAGATAACAGACGGCGACTTTCCACATCACGGAGCGAGGCTTGCCGAGCGACCATCGGACATAACGGCTGATTTCTACATCATTTCGAAAATAACACTCCTAACTTTCCCGACGATCTTACCGCCGGAGGCCCGCCAGGAAGATAGCAACAGAAGTAACCTTCCCGACGATCTAACCGCCGGAGGCCGTCCAGGAAGATGGCAACAGAAGTAACATTCCCGACGATCTTACCGCCGGAGGCCCGCCAGAAAGATGGCAACAGAAGTCATCTTCCCGACGATCTTACCGCCGGAGGCCAGCGGTTTTCTTCTTCATTCATCTATATAACAGACGGCGATTTTCCACATCACGGAGCGAGGCTTGCCGAGCGACAATCGGACATAACGGCGGTTTTCTACATCATGCATCTAGATAACAGACGGCGACTTTCTACATCACGGAGCGAGGCTTGCCGAGCGACAATTGTACAAAACGGCGGTTTTCTACATCCTTCCTTTAGATAACAGACGGCGACTTTCTACATCACGGAGCGAGGCTTGCCGAGCGACAATCGGACATAACGGCGGTTTTCTACATCCTTTCTTTAGATAACAGACGGCGACTTTCTACATCACGGAGCGAGGCTTGCCGAGCGACCATCGGACATAACGGCGGTTTTCTACATCATTTCGAAAATAACACTCCTAACTTTCCCGACGATCTTACCGCCGGAGGCCCGACATGAAGATAGCAACAGAAGTCACCTTCCCGACGATCTAACCGCCGGAGGCCGTCCAGGAAGATGGCAACAGAAGTAACATTCCCGACGATCTTACCGCCGGAGGCTGCCAGGAAGGTGGCAACAGGAGTAACCTTCCCGATGATCCTACCGCCGGAGGCCAGCGGTTTTCTTCTTCATTCATCTATATAACAAACAACGATTTTCTACATCACGGAGCGAGGCTTGCCGACCGATCATCGGACAAAACGGCGCTTTTTCTACATCCTTCTTTTTGATAGCAGACGGCGACTTTCTACATCACGGAGCGAGGCTTGCCGAGCGACCATCGCACAAAACAGCGGTTTGCTACATCTTTCATCCAGGTAACAGACGGCAATTTGCTACATCACGGAGCGAGGCTTGCCGAGCGACCATCGGACGGAACGGCGGTTTTTCTACATCGTTCCTTTTGCTAACAGACGGCGATTTTCTACATCTCGGAGCGAGGCTTGCCGAGCGACCTTCGGACAAAACGGCGGTTTTCTACATCATTCCGAAAATAACACTCCTAACCTTTCTGACGATCTTACCGCCGGAGGCCCGCCGGGAAGATGGCAACAGAGCTAACCCCCCGACGATCTAACCCCCGGAGGGGAACCAGAGAGATCGCGACAGAGCTAACCCCCCGACGATCTAACCCCCGGAGGGGAGCCAGTGAGAACGCAACAGAGCTAACTCCCCGACGATCTAACCCCCGGAGGGGAGCCAGAGAGAACGCAACAGAGCTGACCCCCCAACGATCTAACCCCCGGAGGGGAACCAGAGAGATCGCAACAGAGCTAACCCCCCGACGATCTAACCCCCGGAGGGGAGCCAGAGAGATCGCAACAGAGCTGACCCCCCAACGATCTAACCCCCGGAGGGGAACCAGAGAGAACGCAACAGAGCTAACCCCCCGACGATCTAACCCCCGGAGGGGAGCCAGAGAGAACGCAACAGAGCTAACCCCCCGACGATCTAACCCCCGGAGGGGAGCCAGTGAGAACGCAACAGAGCTAACCCCCCGACGATCTAACCCCCGGAGGGGAACCAGAGAGAACGCAACAGAGCTAACCCCCCGACGATCTAACCCCCGGAGGGGAGCCAGAGAGAACGCAACAGAGCTAACCCCCCGACGATCTAACCCCCGGAGGGGAGCCAGAGAGATCGCAACAGAGCTACCCCCCGACGATCTAACCCCGGAGGGGAACCAGAGAGAACGCAACAGAGCTAACCCCCCGACGATCTAACCCCCGGAGGGGAACCAGAGAGATCGCAACAGAGCTAACCCCCCGACGATCTAACCCCCGGAGGGGAGCCAGAGAGAACGCAACAGAGCTAACCCCCCGACGATCTAACCCCCGGAGGGGAGCCAGAGAGATCGCAACAGAAATAACCCCCTGACGATCTAACCCCCGGAGGGGAGCCAGAGAGAACGCAACAGAGCTAACCCCCCGACGATCTAACCCCCGGAGGGGAGCCAGAGAGAACGCAACAGAGCTAACCCCCCGACGATCTAACCCCCGGAGGGGAACCAGAGAGAACGCAACAGAGCTAACCCCCCGACGATCTAACCCCCGGAGGGGAACCAGAGAGATCGCAACAGAGCTAACCCCCCGACGATCTAACCCCCGGAGGGGAGCCAGAGAGAACGCAACAGAGCTAACCCCCCGACGATCTAACCCCCGGAGGGGAGCCAGAGAGATCGCAACAGAAATAACCCCCTGACGATCTAACCCCCGGAGGGGAGCGAGAGAGATCGCAACAGAGCTAACCCCCCGACGATCTAACCCCCGGAGGGGAACCAGAGAGATCGCAACAGAGCTAACCCCCCGACGATCTAACCCCCGGAGGGGAGCCAGACAGATCGCAACACAGCCAACCCACACAATCTGCGAGCAGCAAATTTGAACTCAATAATTGCAAACAGCGAGTACAAATCTACATACCCTCCCGACAGCCAATCTGAATGTCAACATCAACAACCCGGCCCCAGCAACATCAACCCCAATTCTCGGCGCAGCAAATTGAAACTATCCTGTTCTCTCCTCTCCTCTCCTCTCCTTTTCTCATTCTCTCCTCCTCTCAACCTCTCCTCCTATTCTCCTCTCATCATCTCCAACACCCATCACACCTCCTCTCTACATCACTACCGCACACATCCCCTCCCCACTCACCAAAACCCATCCTCGCCCCACACCGCCCACCACACCCACCACACCTCTCCCCCCCAACCCACCCCACCCACCCCATCCAACCCATCAAACCCAGATAATATCATAGAATATATTGTGCATATATCGTCTCTCCACATCTCTACCCTTGAGCACTACGCGCACCTCCGAGTTTCAGCCCCGAGGGGAAACACGCAGGCCCACCCACCGGGGTCCAGGGGCGGAGCCCCGGCTGGCGTGCGGAGCTCTGCGGAGCGCGCTAGTACAAATTACTATTACTGTAATTGAATTACTTTTTCAATTACCAATTACCCAAGAGCTGGATTTGTGGAACACGCAAGCGTCTTGCTCTTGTTCACTGTCATTTTTTTAGTGCGTCCAGCCAACAATCGAACGTCAGAACAGATCTTTGAGATAGAAGCAGGAACAGCATAGCCCCAAGATGCCAAGCGCGTCGCATGAGTAGTGTTGCGAAATGTCCGGGGTCAAATTTGCTAACTTTTCCCCACATCCCAGCCTGCGAACTGTCACGTGGAATCCCGGATATGGAGGATAGATTCCCCCTCCCCCCCAGAGCCACAAGTATACGAACGAAGGAGCACTAGTACCATAACGAAGAGCCCCATAAAATCTCCATGAGCGTTTCACGTTGAAGTTATATTTAGCAGATTTTCTGAACTTGAAGCAGCCCGAAAAGGTCCGAGTACGTCCAGCTTTATCCTTGGACTTCAGACCCAACGCAGTAGTGTACCCAGGTACGGGGAAACCCTCTATCAGACAAAAATCGGAAATATTTGTGGCTATAGCTGCTAAAAAGCGCTGATTCGTGGTCTCGCGATGCAACTTCCAGACTAAAATTAAGGACAAAATCGCTGATTCGCGGTACATAGAGGCCATTCTTCGAATAAATTGTGGAAATCAACGCAAAAGTGTTGTATTTGGGCAAACCCCGCGGTTAAAGTTGAGAAAACACGCTATAATACTGACAAATAAAAGACGCTTTCAGGTTAAAATTGGACAAAAATGGCAAATTCACAACTGAAATGGCGTAAAATCGCCCATTCGCGTATGAAAAAGGGAATAGGATGCTGAATGGCCGCACAATTAGCACAAAACGCTATTTCACAGCTGAAGTTAGGAAAAATCGCTAATTTGCAATTTGCAGATATGAATTTATGAGAACGTTAAGTCGCGGATACAAAATGAAGAAAACCACTAATTCGCGGCAAAGATTGAAAAAATCACCAATTAGCGCAGCTAAAATTATGAAAAACGTTAATTTTCCGTTCAAATTGGGGAAAAGTGCTAATTTTCAGTTAAAAATGGTAAAAATTGCTAATTTGCAGCTTACATTGATGTCAAACGCCAATTCTTGGCAAAAATTGACAAAACTCGGTAGGTAATGCACGGGTTGGAGACGCTACCACGCTGCTAAAATTTAGAAAAAGCGAAAATTCGCAGCTAAAATTGAGAAACATCACTAATTCTCAAATTAAGTGTCGTGAAATTTATAATTTAAAAATGATGATTTTTTGACAGAAATGGATGGATAGATGTAAATTTTTTGGCTTGAAAAAAAAATTTACATTTATAATTTAAATTCTCACCTTCTGAAGGCATTTTTGTGGCTAAAATTCAGAAAAATGGCAAATTCATGCATGGCTATAGTACAATGTTAAAAAATACGCTAATTTACGGCTAGAACTGAAAAGAAGCAATAATCTATACCTATAAAAGTTATATAAAATTGCTAATGCGGTGGTAAAATGTGAAAAACCGCTAATTTGCGGGTAATGTATAGAAAATAAAATAATCAGCCTGGTCAAAATTAAGAGAAAGGCTAATTTCAAGCCTGAAAATTAAGAAAATTGCTAATTCGAGGCAAAAAATGGAAAAAAATCGCCAATTTACAGCTAAAATTGCGCCAGACGCCAATTTGTGACTGAAATTGAGAAAATTCGCTAATTCACAGGTTTGAAACGCTACGACGCGTCGCGCTACAATTTAAAACGCGCTAATTCGCGGTTGAAATTGAGAAAAATTCTAATTTCCGCCCTGAATATACGCCAATTTGCGGATTCTGAAGGCAACTTTTCAGGCTGAAATAGAAAAAAAAACGCCAATTTGTGGCAATAGGTGAAGAAACCGCTAATTCGCGAGTAAACTGAGAAAAATCGCTCATGCATTGCGCATGGTGAACCAAAAAAATCCTAATTCGTGAAAAGCCTCCCTATTTTGCGGCTAATATTGAGGAAAACACTTAAGAAAAACGTTAATTTCCAGCTAAAACTGAGAAAAGTGCTAATCCCCTGGTAAAAAAATTTAAAAATCGGTAATATGCTGCTAAAAATTGAGGGAAAAACGCCAAAACTCGTGGATAATTAAGAAACATCGCTCACGGGATAAAAACGATACTTTGCTGCTAAAGTTGAGAAAATTCGAAAATTCATGGCTATGGGCGGGGGTGGGGCAAAACCGCTAATTAGTGGCTGAAATTGAGAAGAACGATACACTCGGCCAAAATTGAAATAATCGCTAATTTGCGGGTAGAGTCCAAAAATCGCCCTTAACTGAGAGATTGAGGCTATGATGAGGCCAGCAACTCCAGCAAGATGTCCAGAGAGTGTGCTGGCTGGGTGGAATGTTGACTAAAATGTGAAATTACCCCCCTTCTCTCACCCTCACGAGATTTCAATCTGATCGCCCCCCCCCCCCTAGGACAAATTCCTACCTACGCCACTGGTTTGGGGTTTGAAACTTTTGTACCGTTTATCTCAAATTTCAAATTGGCAACCCTAAGCTCGAGGATATCGCTCGTGTCATAATTGCTTTGAAACTCTTATTTTTCAGAGAATTTCATGCAAAAACTCCAAGTAAGGCGCGAAATAGTACCCGCTGAGTTTTCGAAGAAATGTAATTGGTAATTGTTAATTACAAATTACTTCGAAAAAAGTGCTTTTAATTACAAATTACCAATTACAATGACGTGTTGTTATCAATTAAAAATTACCAATTACTAATTGTAATTGAATTACGTAATTCAATTACATGTAATTCAATTACTGCCCAGCCCTGCACATAGGTATATGTGCTGATTGGGTCGCCTTCTATCAAAATCCCCTAAAAATGATTACTGACCTCAAAAACTTGTTATTTGCCCCAGAAACTGGTTATTTGGCCACAAAAACTAATTATGTTCCCCGTCTTCTCTGAATTATATCATATGGTAACGGAGAAGACGCGTGAAAATGCTCGGCTCCAAAGCTGGGGGCTTATTCTCTAACTCCGAAGCAATAGCTTTTTCGAAGTCATATGTTTATTTCATTCATTTTCTTCAAACAAATGAATGAAATAAACACAAGGCTGGCGAAAAAAATATTGCTTGTTGTTAGAGAATAGCCCCCCTGAATTTTATGCCAAAAAAAAAAATCGATAATTCGATTCGCCAATGAAAAGTTCCAATTCAAAACTTTAAAAACGCTAATTCTGGGTGAAAATCGAGAAACATTTCCTAATTTCTAGGCTGAAAATTAAAAAATCGCTAAAGTTGATAGAAACCGTTAATTCGCGGGAGAAAATCGCTTCTTCCCAGCGAAAATGGAGAAAAAGCGTTAATACGCGAATTAAATTGAGTAGATATAAATCACAGATTCGAGCCGTGTAGAAAGCCAATTTAAAGGCGACATTTAATGGGGGGGGGGACAATAATTCGCTTTTTAGCCCAAAAGCACGGCTAAAATTGTGCAAAAGTTCTAATTCACAGCAAACCCCCCCCCCCGCCAAAAATCCGGTCTAAAATTGAAAAAAAAAGCTAATTCAACAAACACTAATAAAAACCGCTAATTCAAGGAAGAAAAAACGCTACTTTACAACTAAATTAGGAAGAAAATTAGCTAATTCGTGGACAAAATTGAGATAAAGGCGCTAATTTAAGGAAATAATGCACGGACAAAATCCCAATTCACGGATTAAGTGTAGAATAACCGTTAAATTCATGGTCAAAAATAAAAAAAACTGTGGCTAAAGTTTAGAAAAACGATAAATTCGAGGTGAAAGTATACAGGGTGTACAAAAAGCGACTGGACAGAGAAAAACCAGTGAAGGGGCAACTCATTTCTGATCGAAATGACTATTTGCACTTTTCCGAAATTCCGCTTTGTTTCCGAGATATCCGCCATTTTCTGATTTTTCCAGAAACAGCTTGTTGCACACGCAGTAATTGTCGCAATGGCAAAAATAATGAGCCCATTGGAAAGAGCACAAAATTTTCTATTTAAAGAGCCTTTTTTAATCCAGATCAGACGGCATCTACTACGTTTTGAATCAGCTTAATGGCGAAAAAACGTAAACTTCTGACTACATCACCATATTAGGCCAGTCAACAAGAACAATAAAATCGCAATTAAACGGCTAGTTCTGATTTTTTAGTATGTTGTTAGGACCAGCACCAGTAGTGTAAATCCAAGTTTTCAGCTTCGAAAGACTTGTGCTACTTTCGTGGCACTCGAAAAACCTTCACTATCTCCTAAAATCTGCATTTTAAGATAAAACATATGAAATACGTTAAAAACCACATAAAATTTGCTACAATTTGAGGCCTAACGTAGCTCTGTAGGTGTCTGAAGACCAAATAGTAACATCAAAATCTACACACAGTAACATCAATGTGTGGAAACTACATTTTTCTAAAAATGAATCTGTTGAGCTCCCACCATGGTTTGATGGCCATTTAGTTGCATCAAGCTCGAAATTTAGTCAGTGGTACCCCTTCGTCAGCCCCACTAATCTATCCCATTTGGGGTAGAAATGCCAATTGCCAAAAAATGGCCAGTTGTCGTGGACTAAACTCGGGTGGGTTGGCCTCGCTAGGAATTGAAAAATGTGCTCAAAAAAAGAGTCCGTGCAACCTAGGGTGTGGACCTGTACGACAAGGAGAAGCGATAGTAAAAAATGAGCCAGGTATTTGTGACTGTGAGAGCGAGAAATTTGGCCCCAACTTGAAGCATAAAACTATTTAAAGACTTAATGTGTATCGTCAAGCAGTCTGACAACCAGTTGAAAGAACACTTCAAGTATGAGCTCGCTCCATACCCCATGTCAATGTTTACTGAAGAGGGTATGCGCAAAGGCACGAAATCAAAGTTCTACTCAGCCTTCACTCCACTCAAAGAAAACATCTCTGTGGGCGCCAGCACCTTTATTGTCATTGATGGAGGATTTCTATTGCATAAGGTGCCCTGGCATAGGAATGATTCAGTGAAGGCGATTTTATAAGGTTATGTCAGCTACACCATCAATCACTTTGGAACAAACGCAGCTGTTGTGTTCGACGGATATCCTCAGGAAGGGGACCAGAAGAATACGAAAACAGTTGAACGCGTGAGGCGCTATGGTTCTGTGGAGTGTAGCGAGGCGGTATTTGAGGAGTCGACCATAATAAAAATGGCGCAAGAGAAGTTGCTGGCCAGTGACAGCAACAAACGTCGTCTTATTGCCCTCATGTGCTCTGCATTCAATAGCCAGGGGATTGAAACGAAGCAGGCAGTCGAGGATGCAGACTTTGAAATAATCTAGGTGGCCATTGACAAGAGCTCCTCTTACGAATCTGGTGATAATCGGAGAGGATGTAGACCTAGGTACTCGTCCTTCTCAACGGTTTGGGCTCAGCCGTGAAGAATGTTTTCTTCCAGAAAAATGGCAGAGGTGACGATGGTACCATGCAGTTTTCGACAAATTCCTTCAATCGTGGAGATTTGAGTATCGCTCCAGGCTTCGAGCTGTTTCTCCACGCTTTCTCCGGCTGTGATACCACCTCTGCCCTTTTCTGGTACGGAAAAAACAAGTTGTGGAGCGCAATCCAGAAAAACCCCCGACTTATCACCACAGCTGAAGTGTTCCTTCAAAAAGATACGACCCACCAAGCCATCGCGGAAGCTGGAGCAAAGTGCCTTATCGCTCTATACGGGTGTGACGTCACAGAAGATAGCCTCCACTGCCTGCGTTACAAGATATTTGTAAAAACATCCGCTTCAGCGAAAGTAGATTTGGCCCGTTTGCCACCAACGCATACCGGACGTATCACCAAGTTCAGAAGTGTATGGGGGAGGAAAAAGATGCCACTCAGTGGGGATGGACCCAGACCGAACAGGGACTTTTTCCAACCACTAAGACAAGCGAAGTGGCACCCCCAACCCTTCTGAAATTTGTATCGTGTTCCTGCAAGAGAGGGTGTACCGGAGGAGCCTGCTCATGAAGGCAAGCCGGGCTAAAATGCTCAACTCTCTGCAAAATGTGCTGAGGTTTTTCCTGCCGGAACGTCGCTGTGGTCCAGATTGAGGACGGAGAGGAAGACGTCGACTTGGAGCTACCAGAAGTAAAAAGTGGATTGGACGAATGGGAACCTCCTGCAAAACGACCCGCGTGACCGTTCGCGAAAAGACATATTTTGTGCATAGTATTGTATATATTTTATTCAGGAAAATATTCAATGGTCAAGTTTTATTTGAAATTACACAATTCTTTCAATTTTACGTGGTATTTTCATTCAGCCTTATGCTCCGTGCACACGAGCGATAAGTTTCGCCCTGTCACCACGGTACGACATGTCACCGTGACCATGAAAAAACAATAGCAACCACTGGAGCAGTGCATTCCATAGAGTGTACAGAGGAGAATGGTCCCGGTGATAGGCGTAGCGATGACCACGCTATACTTATAGCTCGTGTGCACTGGGACCCACCCAAACTTAGGTGGGAACTCAACGGATTCATTCTTATAAAAATGTAGTTTCCACACTTTTTGTTTTTTCGAGGATTTTGATGAAACTATTTGGTCTACAGACGTTGTCGTGTGCTTAAATGGAACTAATTACATTTGCTACAACTTCTCTCGACTCGGATTTCCCCGTAGGATGAGTGTTTTGGCCAAAACTTGGGTCGAAAGTTGACCAAAACTTGAAATTTCAATTTTTTTGGACAAATAAAGCCAAATTCGAGGAGCTGTATCTTAGTTACTATATGACCTACAGAGCAACGTTAGGTCTCAAATTGTACCAAATTTTGTGTGATTTTTAACGTATTTCGTATGTTTTATCTTAAAATGCATATTTTACGAGATAAAGTGAAAACCCCGAAAAAAGTGCAAAAATTTCGCGGTTTTTCGAGTGCCACGAAAGTAGCTCAAGTCTTTCGAAGCTGAAAACTTGGATTTACACTACTGGTGCTGGTCCTAACAGCATACTAAAAAATCAGAACTAGCCGTTTAATTGCGATTTTAGCTATTTTTAATGTTCTTATTGACTGGACTATATCACCAATTCTTCCGGAATTAAGTTTCCTCGCTAATAAGCTGATTCAAAACGTAGTAGAAATAGGCTCTTAAAATAGAAAATTTTGTGCTCTTTCCAATGGGCTCATCATTTTTGCCATTACAACAATTATTGCATGTGTAACTAGCTGTTTCTGAAAAAATCAGAAAATGGCGGATATCTCGGAAACAAAGCGGAATTTCGGAAAAGTGCAAATAGTCATTTCGATCAGAAATGAGTTGCCCCTTCACTGGTTTTTCTCTGTCCAGTCGCTTTTTGTACACCCTGTATAAAAAGCGCTAATTTAAGAAGAAAAAACGCAAGTTCACAGCTAAACTTGAGGCAAACCCGCCAATTCTTGGCTGAAATTTCAAAAAAATCTCTCGAATTCACGCACAAAAATTAAGAAAAATCTCTAATAACAGGATTAATTTGTGATAAAACTGCCAAATTACGGATTGAAGCAGTGGTTCTCAACCTTTTCACAGTCACGCCCCCCTGCTTGGGAACATGCTCGATACTAAAATCGGAATTTTCTGTTTTCCCCATTAGGATAATGTGATATGCAAGGAGCTCGGCTTCCTTTAGAATTTATTTCCTCGACGAGCGACGACGAGATCCCAGCACATTCTATTCTCCTGGTCAATAGAGGATCAAAACTTGTCAAAAACGACGATTTTGCCCCTTTTTCCTGTGTTTTGAGGCCATTTTCGGTCTTTTGTATTAGGAGAATACGATGTACTCGGATCTCGGCTCCCAAAGAGCTTTTTCATTCGATTGCTTAGGTGTAGCATGAAAAGTGCGTAAAATTCCCACGTGGTTGTAAAGCGATCCAAGTGGGCCCAAATTGCTCTCGATAGTGGTATCGGACATCTCTAGAAATGCCGCTCTCTTAACGCGTACAGAACGCTCAAAATCGCTCTTTAATTGTAGTCGCCAGTCTGACCATTTTACGGCCTAAATTCCTCCGGTGGCGACCTCTCAGCATGTTCTATTCTGGTCATTCAGGACCAAATCTTGTCAAAAACGACGATTTTGCCCCTTTTTCTTGTGCTTTGAGGCCATTTTCGGTCTTTTGTATTAGGAAAATATGATGTGCTTGGAACAATGGTCGGATGTGGTCGGAGGTTATAACTGTGGTTAGAGCTTTGCTGTGGTTGGTTCTTAGCTGTGGTTTGACCTTGACTGTGGTTGGACCTTGGCTGTGGTTTGAGCTTGGCTGTGGTTGGACCTTTGCACACCCAAGCAATTAAATGAAAAAACTCTATGGGAGCCGTGCTCCTAGCACATCATATTCTCCAACCAAACCAGCAAAATTTTGGTTTCGAAGGAGCCAAACTCGTGGAATTTGGTGTTTGAGGGAGGGGAGTCGAATTGTGACTATGGTGGTGCGGTGAGGAGGGGGGTAATCCCATAAATGTCCGTAGATATGGTCATCTAAGCTCAATGAAGAAAAAATTCTTCGTTGGGGCACAGCGTGGGTCATTTCCCTCGAAAGGATTCAACATAGAAAAACTTATTGACGGTTCAAACAACGTTTTTTTTTTTAAAAAATATAAATATACTTATACAAATCTGGTGCTAAGGAATTCAATCAAGTACTTACAGAAGTCAAGGTAGATGGTAAACAGGGTCTGACCAATTGTTATTGGAAGAGGGGGGTGGAGGCGAAATTACTCACGCTACTCTTCGAGGTGAGCGTCGTGTGAGATGGCGTGTTTTAAAAACCTCGTCTCACTCCTGAACCCGGAACCACAAATGGTGCACTGATACGGTCGATCCTCAGGGTGTTCAGTAGAGACGTGAGTGTTTAAATCGCTCTTTTTCCCGTAGCCCATGCCGCAAATTTCGCAAGTGAACAGACGACCCAGACTGTGACCTTCAACGTGAAGGATAAAGTTGGCACGGTGACGTATTTTACGACCACAGAGTTGACACTCGAAGGGTTTTTCACCCGAATGAATGAACATGTGCTCTTTAAGTGTTGTTTTTGACGATAGAAAACGACCGCACACGTCACACTCCAGGCTGGTTTTAATACGTTCCCTGTGAACGTTCAAATGATCCCAACAGTCGACCTTACTGCGGAATTTCTGACCGCACTGACGACAAATGTAACGCTTGCGCGTGATACCGTGAGCGAAAACGTGAGAGTCCAACTCGTCTTGAGTTTCTAAATATTCGCGACAGAAACGGCACCGGTAGTCGGTGCCGATAGTGTGCGTGCTCACGTGCTGCATGAGGCTCAGTTTTGTCTTGAAAGCCTCGTCACAGAGCATGCAGACGTAGGGCTTGGCGAGGCTGGGATGTACAGTGCGAACGTGCTCGCCCAACGATTCTCTGTTTGAAAATGAAACTGAGCAGGACTTGCAGTGAAGAGCGTGATTCAGTTTGTGACTTCTCAGGTCGGGCCATTTCTTGAATTTATCGCCGCAGAGTCTGCAGGTTAGGTCTTGACCATGGCCTTGGCAGTCAAAATCACCTGGAAAAGGTTAGACATATATTTTATAAAATTCCACTTTCTTGGACGATCAAAGCCAATCGATTTTAATCGTTCGTGATACTGACACCCTATTCTGAAACTCTAAAAAAGCCCGCGTTAGCGAAATTTCCCAGCTGATTATTTCAATTATTCGCCTTGTTTATTTTACTAACGCACGCGTTAAGAGGGGGACAGAATAGATTTATAGATAGAGCGCGAACCGAAAAAACACGTAACCCACGTCCTGAAAATCTCAGAGAGTTGATAGTAGGGAGTAGGGGAGGCGCGCGTCTTCCCACAGGATAACCCAAAAGAGGATAGGGAGAAAATTGTGGCCCCCTGGGGCTCCCTAAGGCTGTAATTTAGCCCCTAAAACTGGAAACCTTCCAACCTGGACAGCTCACCGGCCTATAAACACTCTCGAAGGTTTCGCAGTCAACAGGAAACCCCCAAAATTTGGTTTTTACCACGAAAAATCCGCGAAATAAGGATTTTGGAGAGTCCAGACCCGCGAAAATGGTGTACTAAGCGCTGAAACCCACCGAAATGTTTCTTTTAGAGAGCCACACACACAATTTTTTCACCAAGCGAAAATCCGCGAAATTATTTGTTCAATGAGCTAGACCCAGGCAAATTAGCGTTTTAGTGAGCCAGACTTGCGAAAATGGGGTTTCAATTAGCAAAACCCGCAAAATTGGCGCTATTTAGATATGCAGAATCGAAAAAAAAAAGTGTTTTCTAGTGAGCCGTCAAAGTCGGTTGTGAACGAGGCAACAAGAGAGCGAAAAAAGAATTGCCTGATGAGTTTTCAGCGAGCAAAGAAATTTTCTTTTCAATAAGGCAAATCTGCGAGATTGTGGTTTTAGCAAGCCAAATCCGCCAAATTGTTTATTTAGGTAGGTAGGTAGACCTCGGCAAATTGGCGTTTTAGCGTGTTTTGGCTCCTTTAAGATGGACCAATTTCATGTTTTGGCTTCTTCAAAAGCCAATGCCGTGTTTTTTTTTTCTCTCGAACACTCCCGTTTTTAGAGAATTCAACACCAAGGAATTTGATTTTTGAATCATGAAAATCCGATGGCGCCACAACCGCTGAATTGGATTATTCAAAGAGACAAAACGCGAAATTGGTCCATCAAGGAGCCAAAACATGAAAACGGCTGTTGAAGGCGTCAAAACACGAAATTTACCTTTTAAGGAGACAAAAACATGAAATTGGCTGTTGAAGGAGCCATAACACGCAAATGGCTTTCGAAGGAGCCAAAACACAAAATTGGCTTTTCTTAAGGAATCGATACACGGAATTTGACAGCGACTATTTTCCCCACGAACCGAACGTTGGTGCTGTATAAATAGTGGATTTAAGATCACAAAAGGAGACAACTCCGAGGTGCGTTTGCTAATAGAGTAGCCCTCCGCAGGTTTTTAGGGACCGAGAAATCTTCTACTTGGGGTTGAACTGATCATTTATTGGTCAATTTCGTGAGATAAAGAACTTTTTTTTTTCTATCAGGAGCACAGGACTGTTACAGAGCCGAGCGGGCTAGTAATTTTATAGGCTGGACCCATGGGCGGAGTTAAACCGATTTTAGCTGGTTTGACTCAATAAAAGAAACAATTTCTCGAATATCGCTCCACTAAAAAACCAATTTTGCGGATTTATTTAGACAAAACCCCAATTTTGATGTATTTTGCACACTCAAAAAAACCTTTGGCTCACTAAAACACCACGTTAAACGTCTTTTTCCCCCTGCGCTAGACCGACTTTTGGTGGGAGGGGAATGACAGATCCTTCAGTCCCTTGTCCCTTTTTTTGGCCGGAGAAGTTTATGTGGGGGACCGAAATTTAAAGTTCAGTTCAAAAAGCATCACTTTCTGAAGAGGGAGAGGGGAGTTGTCTGTTGTTGGACAGAAATTCTGAAATAGAAGGCTCCAGAAACAATAAGTTTTCCTACCGAGATTTAGTTTTCGAAGGACAGTTACCGTTTCTGTGCAAATTCAGTATCTGGTGACCATCAATTGACGATTTCCAGTTCCAGATCGCCAAACATAAGCCTCTGCAAAATGGCAACGGTGCATCCGACATTTTCCCCAGTGAATCTACCCATCCCCTAGATCAGTGGTTCGCAACCTTTTTCCAAGCCACGGCACCCTTTTGCGTTGTAGTCTCAACTCTGCCGGCACCTCCGTCGCGCCAAAACGGTTTCAATGAGGTGCAGCCGAACTCTTTAAAAGACCCGACCCACCAATTGCAGGTGAGGGGGGGGGCCACCACACTGCACCGCATTGTCATCCACCAGCTAGCTAGTGGTACAGCACATTCATAAAAGTCCAAAATTGAAAAAAAAAAAAATCACTAGTTCACGGCTAAAATGGAGAAAAACGGCAGCTCACGGCTGAAATGGAGTAAACACCTGAAGGTGGTTTTGTGACTAAAATTGAGAGAAAGTGCTAATTCATGGCAAAAATTTTTAAAAAAAGCTAATTTACGGGTAAAACACAATGACACAGTGAGACAAAACACTAATTTGCCTATCAAATTGCCAGAAAGTCCTAGTCAACGGCTAAAATAGAGAAAGGCGCTACATTTCATATCTATAATTGAGGGTTGTGCGGTGAGGAGGGGAGTAATCCCATAATTGTCCGTAGAAAGGGTCTTCTAAATTCAACTAACTTATAAATGAATTAAATTGAAAAAATCACTAATACACGGCTAATGAGAAAACCGTGTATTTACGGATAAAATTAAGGAAACACCAAATCGATGCTCCTGAAGGTGACATTGTGGCTAAAATTATTGAGATAAAACGCTAATTCATAGAACAAATTGAATTAAAACGCTATTTCTGGGGTAAAATTGCGAAACACATCAATTCGCGGCTTGGGAAATCGTTAATTAGCGGTTAAAACTGATGGACGGTGGTAATCGTAGGGTTAGAACAGAGAAAAACGCAAATTCATGGTTAAAATCAAGAAGAATCGCGTGAGTGAAATTGAGAGAAATCACTAATTCACTGTTGAAATTTGGAAAAACGTCAATTCGCCGCTAAGTTGAGAAGAAACGCTAATCGGCGGCTAAAACAGAGATTGATGCTAATTTACGACTAAAAGCGAGAATTTCTGGGTAAAATTAAGATAAAGCGCTCACTCGCTTGCTAAAATGTAGAAAAACGCTCATTCACGGATCAAGTAGAGGAAATCCACGAAATAGCTGCAATTGAGTAAAAGTGATAATTCTCACCTCAAATGGAGAAATAATCACCGGGTGATTTAAGGAGGACTATAGGGACATAGCCCCCCTAGTTGATCGTATTACCCCCCCCCCCCCAAGGAAATTATTCTCAAGCCCCTTTTCGAAAATTTTAGAAAAACTTATGGTTTCACCAAAGTCATATGAAAAACCAAGTCCTCAGACTCGAGGAAAAAAATGTTTATTATTTTGGGTTGGGATTTTTGCTCCCGTTATGAATAAAAAAGGAAAAAAACCGCCGAATACAAAAATTATAATAGCTCTGTTCGTTGACTGTTTCCAGTATTGCAAATAAAACAGAATAAACAAAACACACCAATTTGATTGGTTAAAATCACGCTTCCCCATGACAACTGCCAATTTTACTGAACTAGCAGCAGCCACCGAACAAAGCTTATATTTATTTTCGGTTTGAAGTTGCAGCGTGATATCTATCTTGATACCATATGTTTTTTTCAACACTTGGCTTTTGTGTAATTTTTGAATTTAGCGAGTGATCTACTTTCATAGTAGAGCAGCGCAACGTATCGGGAGCAAATATCCCAATGAACCAATCCCAACCACGAACCGCTTCATTTTTTTAACATACAAATAATACAAAGTTTAATGACTTGGTTTTCCACAGCCATGCCACACAAAATGGATTTTTCATTGGTTCAAACGGGCCAAAATTTGTTTCCGATACAGTGAAAACCACGAAATTGCCTTTTTAGGTGAACCAGCGCCAATAAATTTTGTTTTTTTAGAAGTTAATCACAAAAACTACCTTCAGAATGGGTCAGCAGCACGAAATTAGGTTAATTGATGCTGAGAAACTCGAATTTCTTAAGAGCTAAATTGTTCCCGCAGGTCTTGCTAAATTGTTTAGAATGGGTTACGGGTCAACTCTGCGAAATTATGCTTTTACGAGGAATGAGATCAGAAAAATTGTTCTTCGAGAACGACAGATCGACGGAAAGCCAAAAACCACTTTTTCCAACATTTCAGGAACGTCGAAGTAAAATGATCACACACCGCGGACTTGTTTTTGTATAGGTCAACAGGGCGAAATTATGCTTTGTTGTAGCAGCGGAAGCCACGAAATTGCATTTTAATGAGACTAGACGCGCCAAATTGGTCGTTGATTGTCTCATCAAACTCACAACAATTTTAGAGACAATTTCACAAGATTGGAAGATTGGATCACATCTTCCAATCTTGCAAAATTGTTTTTTGAATGGGTAAAAGCGCGATTTTTGTTTTTTCTTCTTTCTTTTTTTTCTGTCATGAAATTGGTCGCGGGCTGAATGAGCCCCCCCCCCCCCCGAATTGCATTTTGAAAGAGCAATCCTGAGATATTTTGTTTTTAAAAGAGGCAGAGCCGTGCAACTCTTTAAAATGGGTCAGTAAGCCGGAAATTTCACATTGCCCCAGCGAAATTGGTCTCTGGCGCGCTAAACCCACGAAATTTGGTCTCAGAAAGTGTCAAACCGGCGAATTGCTTTTTTAGACACCTGAGAACGCGTTTGGTTTTTTTTTTGCATTAACCAGAATCGTCATTTAAAGTGTCTAACCAGCAGCATTGATCAAAACCAGGTGCAATTGGCTTTTTAGGGAGTCAATCTTGTGACATTAGCTCCTTGAGTGAGGAAACCTTTGAAATTCGTTCTGCGAGCATCGGAGAAATAATCCACAAAACTTGGAAATTTGATTTGATGGGGGGGGGGCTTGAGCTCAGGGCTAAGCCTCCTCCTTGAATATTTCACCCTAAATCCTCCCTTGGAAATAAATTCGCTTCAGAAAACAATGAAAACATCTCTAAATTACTCTGCCACGTACTGATCTTCTCTCTGAAGGCTGATAGTTTGTCTGAGGGTGAAAAAAATACTATCAGGGGGACCAGTGTCGGCTTTAAGGGTAGGGGGTGGGGCAAGCCGGGCGACCACACGGGGGCGCCGAATCCTAAGGGGCGCCTATAGCAAAATGAAGGCGGACGAGACAAAATGACCTAAGAAGCGCATTTTATTTATTAGTCATATAAATTAGTTAAAAAGGAGCGTTGATTGTCTAGCGATCTGCTCTGACAGAAGCCAGGACCCACAGAGAATTAATACACAGCAGATAATTAGCGAATTAATTAGCAATTTTTTTCAGTTTTGTCCCTAAATTAGGATATTGTCCCAATTTTACCCGACAATTAGCGCTTTTTCCAATGTTATTAGCGTATTAGTGATTTATCAATTTTAGTAGCTATTTATAGCGATTTTCTCAATGTTTTAGATTAGATGATTAGCGTGTGTCCCAATTTTAGCAGCTAATTGCCGTTAATTAGCTCTTTTCGCAAAATTAGCTACGAATTAGAAGCTTTTCTCATTTGTATTCGCGAATGGGCAATTTTTAATCATTTTTATCAATTTAAACCCGAATTGGTCTCCCCCCCCTCACTTTTATAGTCTTGAACAAGCGGCTTTTTTGACTTTTTTGTTGCATTTTTTGCGCTTGCAAAAAAGCATAATCCGGGACACGTATTAATTTTACCAAAAATAGCGTTTTTTTTTCTTCATTTTTGCCATAGAGTGGCTTATCTATACACCGCGAATCAGCGATTTTTTCTCAATTTTAGTCTGGAAGTTTGATCGAGATACCGTGAATGAACGCTTTCAAAATAGTTTCAGCCATAAATATTAGCTCTTTTTCAAAACCTTTTGCTGCAAACTTGCCCCCAAGAACAGCATTATTAGTGGGCTTTCTCATCTATATCCTCTTAAGGACCTAGAAAAACTGGAGATCAGCGTATTTTCTCTATTTTAGCCGCGAAGTTACCCCCCAGAAAGCGCGCAATTGCTCTCAATTTGAGCCTTCAGAATTTCGCTTTTGTGGGCTAAATCTAATAATCAGCTACACACAATCCGACCTGGGTCAGATGGACTGAAAATTGTCGAAAGGAGCCAATATCGCTACGTTCAACCGCATACCAAAACTCCCTTTCACTTAAAAATCCTCATTTCCCACATCTTTAAGCTTTTGGGTGGCACCCTCTGGTGGAGGGCGCGAAGTGGTCCGCTCCCGTCGCTCCTACGCAACTGATTCACGGAAAGAAGTATAAAAAGCGTTAAATTACGGGGGAAAATTAAGAAAAATACTTCGTGGCTAAAGTTTCTTGATGCTTCCGCGGATAACGTGTAGAAAGAGCGCTAATCAGAGGCAAGACGATAGAAGGCAAGAACGTGTCTCAAACTGAGAAAAAGCGCTAATTCACAGCTGAAATTTATGGATGAAATTGAGAAAATTCGATTATTTGCGGCTAAAATCAGGAAAAATGCGAATTCACTGCAAAAATTCAGAAAAATCGCTAATTCACAGCTAATATGAGAAAAAATCCCTACTCCGCGGCTAATTCGCTAATCCGATAAAATTGAGAAGAAGCGCTAAAGTGAGAACACGCTAATTCGCGGTTTAATTGAGAAAACATCAACTCGTGGCTTCCGATAGAATAACTTAGGACTAGAAAGTGAAAAAAAGGGATAATCCGCAGCCAAATTCAGAAAAAGTGTTAGGCAATTTGCGTCGAAAATTGGGAAACAATGAGAGAAAATTCTAATTTAGGGCTAAAATAAAGAAAAATGGCTAATTTGGGGGTTAATTTGAGAAAATTTGCTCTTTGATAGAAAATTGAGAAAATGTCAAGCCTCGGTTTCCGGAGGCAACTTAGTGGCCAATTACGAAAACGCGCTATAATTTACGGCAAAAATTGATAAAAATCTCTTATTCACCGCTAAAATGGAGACAAATAGCTAATTCACCAATGAAATTAAGAAGAAGCGCCGAAGTGTAGAAAAAACGCGAATTCGCGGTTAAAATGAGAAAATAAGTCAAATCACGTCTTATTCTGAACGGTGACTTTACAGGGGCGCTGGTGAGAAAAATTCGCCCGAGGGCGCCAAATGTCTAAGGCCGGCACTGAGACCTTGCACTCCTGAATTTCTGCGTTGAGGCGAGGAACTGGATAGTGTCAGCCAATTAAGTAAGCTAATATTGTCCTCCAGTCATCGTCATTCAAGAGAGCACAATAGTCTTCATGACTTTCAACAGGTTCTTGGTTGCAATAAGTTCTACGTATTTAATTGATTGTTATATTTTCTAATTGGAATTGTTGTTCATATTCTAAAGCGGCCCACACACGATTAAACATGCTTGACAAGCAGGTTTGATCGTGTGTGGGGTCATGTTTGAAGGTTTGACAACACGTTTGACGGTTTTCAGTTCACTGCCAGAAAATTTGCTCGCAAACATTAGGTTTGGCGAACAGATTAGATTGTGTGTGTGGGTGCGTGTGTTTGTGTGTTTCAAACCTTCAAACCATCGAGAAAAAAGGGTATTGGGACACTGCTGAAGCTTGGGCGCGCGTTTGAAGTTGAAGCTTGACGGCAAGTTTGATCGTGTGGGTGCGGCGTCAAACGTCAAACATACTTGACAAGCGTGGTTTTATTAGTTGCGCTTGACAAGCAGGTTTGATCGTGTGTGGCCTTCTATAAGCCACAGATGGCCTCATACAAATGTGCCACTGAGGACGTCCAAGTTAGGGTGAAAACCGGTATCCCGACGTGACAGAGTGCGACGTTCTGTTCAGTTCAATCGGCGGTTAATCGCAAAAAACCTCTGCAGTTTCATGACAAAATTGCCAATTTCGTAAATATTCGCGATATTTTTGACAAAAAGTCAGTTTTTGGGGCTTTTTGAAGAATATTTTTGTGGTTAGAGCTGTTATTACAGCGTCCAACAGTGTTTCTGAATGGTAGTTTGTGTCGAGTTGACGCGCGAAGTTGTCAGTCTGGTATGACAGTTATTTTCAACTCATGCAAGACTTTAGATCGAGACCAGGCTTAACGAAGCCTTCCTCTTAAAGGCATCCGCGGCATCCCTGTTAATAAATTCACGGTACAAAACGTAGCAACTTACCACAAACGTTGCACAAAGAGTCGTCACTATCCATGTTTTGCGTGCCAAATCCGGGCGCTTTGTCCACATTTTTCTGCAACAGATTCACGGATTAGACAAACTGAATAGGCGAGAATTTAATTATTTGTCAGCCTCTCACCGGATCAAAATCATTCGAATCTTCGTTCATTCTAGCGAGCATTTCTTCAATCGTCTCTTCACGGTTTGGCTGCTGCAGGACAAAACAAATTTTAAAAAAGAACCTTTTCGACATCGCTAGTTTAACACAACCAAAAATCACACCTCCTCCGCATCGGACATTGGCTCGTCTTTTATCTCTATCTCAGAAGTGAGGCCCGGTTCAGCTGGAGGCCCGCTCGAACTCGAAAGGGAGAATGATGAGCTGACGATGACGCAGTCATCTTTGTTTTTGTCCGCCGTCTGTTCGCACTTCTGCACACACAAAAAAAGGCACGATAAATGATTGAAATCAACGGTAAAAGTATTCATCAAGTCTCTACCAACCGATCGGTATTTTCTCCGTTTCTTCAAAGCGGTCTGAATCGTTCTCCAATGTTTCTTGTCTGTTTTCTTAAGACGACGACTTAATTTCGCTTCAAAACACAACCTCAATCGACCAATCCCTCGATATTCCAACACTTTGATCAATTTGCCGTAATCTCTACATTTGAATGATTTTAAGACATTTAAATAGCACGAAACTTTAGTCTGCATACCTCGGATAAAACTTATTTCTCCAAACCAGTGGAAGATTGACCGTAGGGACAGCATTTCGTTTCAATGTCCTGTCTGTAAACGAGACCACAATCTACAAAGCAAGTTCTGAGGGCGTGACGCCGGTACAAACACTTTTACCTTTTTCAAAATCTTCGTCCGTAAAGTGCAGCCGGCAGATTCTCATTTTTCTTGAAAATTTCTTCGGTAGTTTAAGCGTGTGAATCCACTCGCGAAAAATTCTCTGTCCGTCGACTAGCAAATCCGTCGGAGGAAATTTGTAAAGACTCGACTTGGATCTCACTGAATTACAGCCGTGCACGCAACAGATTTTGGCCGGTGATATATTACGACTAGACATTTTAAAAATTTGATCTAACGATAATTAATTTTTGGGGAAAATAAAAATTGTCTTTGCCCGGGTCCTGCCCTAAACAACTAATCAAAAGAAGAAAGAAGTAAAAAGGTAAACACGCGAAGGAGATTTTCGCGGTGCACTGTGCAGTGCGCATGTACCCTGCAAGCGGCTTCCCGCCCGTGCGTTGGCGCGAGTTGCCCTGTCCAGCCACAACGCGCGTTTTTCTCATGAACGGGCGATTTCCTTCCCGAAAAAGAAGCGAAAATTGTTGTTTTTTCCGCAGCCAAGCAATTGAAATTTTAATATTTTTTCGTCCAGAGCCCAAAGTTACAGTCTCCTTTGAGTGCAACCGAGGACGAATTTTACGGTTTCTTTACCCATACGGAGAATGAAAATCCCGTGAATTTGCATAAGCTTTAAGCTCACTATGAAAAATTATAATTTTGCTTCCTCGAATACCGAAGGTATGGGAAGCTATGTGATCGTTTCTCGAGGTGAAAAAATTTTTGGTCTCCGATTTCAAAAATTCCACTTGCCTTATGCGTTTTAGAGCTTTCTGAACAACTTTGGTTCCGTGTCTGTAAATCCGTGTGTCTGTACACTTTATACCAACGCGCTTATCTCCTAATGTAGCCAACCGATTTTGATGAAATTTTCGGGATACACGTCGATTAGGCCACAGATGGTCCCATTCCAATTTGAGTTAAATCGGTCCAATAGGAGAGGCTCCAGGGGGGGGGGCAGTGTACACTTCTCACCAACGCTCATATCTCCTAGAATAGGCAACCAAGATTGATGAAATATTCGTAATAAACGTAGTTAAGGCGATAGGTGGTCCCATTTAAAATTGAATAAATTCGGTCCAATGGGAGGGATTCCAAGGGGGGGAGGTCTACGTACACTTCTCACTAACTCACATTATCTCGGTAAAATAGGCAAGCTATCTTCATGAAATATTCGTAATAAAAGTAGGTTAGGCCATACAGGAGCGGACTGTGGTATCGAGGCGCAGGGTGGAGGATGCCTTGGTTAAGGAGGCGCCGGTTGCGTGAGCTTCAGTTTATGACAGACAACGCAGCGGCGTAAAGTTTAGGGGGCGGGGCAGGCCATTGTCCACCCAACTGGAGTATAGGATGGACAAAAGTATATTTTCGGCCCTTTCCCACCGTATTTTCACTGCTTTCTCGATAAATTTATCCTCCAGAAGTCAGTTTTCTTCTTTGGCTGCACTAGTGGACCTGCACCTATCGGGGCCCGGGGCGGAAATCTCCAAGAGCCCCCCCCCCCACAAGTTGAGTTTTCTCCACTTTAGCAGCAAATTAGCGATTTTTCTACATTTTAGCACTGTTCTCAGTTTGGGCTGAAAATTAGCGTTTTCTTACGTACCTATTTTCCTCAATAATAGCCGCAAAATATCAGGTTTTTCCGAATTTTGGCCACAAATTGCATTTTTTTGTACACCATGCGCTATGAATTAGCGATTTTTCTCAGCCACAAATCAGCAGTATTTTACCTATAGAGCCCAAAATTAGCGCCTTTTTTCTCAATTTTAGCCTCAAAGTTGCCTTTAGATGCCGCGAGTTGGCTTATTTTCAATTTTTGATGCAAATTGAATTTTTTTACAATTTTAGCCACGAATTAGTGATTTTACCCGCGAATAATCGTTTGCTTTCAATTTTAGCAGCGTAGTAACACGTAGCAGCGTTTTTAACACGTGAATTAGCGAATATTCTCAATTTTAACCACGATTTGGCGTTTTTCGCATTTTTAGCTGTAAATTGGCTATTTTTACATTTTTAACCGTAAATTAGCATTTTTTACATTTTAGCACAGCGTTCGCAATTTTATGTTACTTTTAGCTGTAGATAAGCGTTTCTTCTCAGTTTGAGCATCAGCGGTGTTTTTTAACTTTATAGCCCCATGAATTTGCCGTTTTTCTCAATTTTAGCCAAACAGTTGCCTTCAGAAGGCACGAAGGCGAGTATTCAAGTTGGATATTTTCCGCGAATTGGTGACTTTCCTCAAGTTTAGCCGCGAACTGGCACCTTTTCTCAATTTTAGCAGCGCATTAGCGCTTCTAGCCCGTGAATTCGCGAATTTTCTCATTTTTAGCCACGAATTGGCTAAAACGGCGAAATTGCGGTTTCCGCAATTTTAGCCGCAGATTAGCCATTTTTTCCATTTTTAGATCCGAATTAGCATTTCTTCTCAGAGAGTTTTTAGAGAGAGAGTTCAACATTTAGAGTTTTTCGTTTCAAGGACTCGTTTCAATCTCCTTTTAGGGCGCATCTACCCAGTTTGGTAACTTTTGGAGTACGAATTTCAAACATTTTGTTAGTCGGTTTTACCATTTTTTGGGTTTGTTTAGTCCAACAAGGCATTTTTTTGGAGCTTAAAGTCCGTCAAACCAAACCACTTTTTCGGCGCGAATGGTCAGTTGCCATTTTTAGGACGAAATTGTCGGGATGGCCTTTTTTATGGCGTGGCATAGTCGATGCGATTTTTTTACGGTATGAATCTTCAAATTGACATTCTAGAGTCGGTGGTCAGATTGGTCATTTTTGGAGCCGGAGGTGCCAAGTTTGGTCTTTTCAGAGAGAGGAATGGCCAGTTTGGTCATTTTCGAGCACGAACGGTTGGTTTTGCCATTTATTTTCATGACCTGAGTTGTCTGTGTAGGCTATGAATATAGGGCATGTATGGGTATTTTATTTCATGTTTTTAGCCGTTTTTGGGTGCACGAATCGTCGATTTGGCCATTTTTATGTCAAGAATAATCATTTTTCGGCATTGTCATGGTGCTAATCGTTAGTTTAGCCATTTTTAGTGCGCATTTAGATGCAAATTATTTGGAGCCAGAACTATTTGGCAATACTTAGCGCGCAAATTGTCAGTTTAGCCATTTTGAAGGCCGCGTTTCAAAGCCACAAATCTTCAATTTTGCCATTTTTTGGCGCAAATGGTCATTTTAGCCGGTTTTCGGGCATGAATAGTCCGTTGAGGTAAAGCGCAAATAGTCAGTATTGAACCATGTTGAGCGAATGTTCAGGTTGGCCATTTTCGGCGCGAGAGTGGTCGATTTTACTATTATCAGGCTAGGACGTTATATGCTTCGACATTTTCAGTTGCGCGAATCGTCATTTGGCCTTTTTTAAGGCGCGCAGTTAGTTTGGCCATGTTCAGGGCGAGGCGTGTCAGTTCAGCCATTTCCTGATACGAGTCAGACCCCCATTTATACAGTGAAAATCGCCAGAAAATTGTCAGTTTGGCAATTTTCACAGCGCGAAATGTCAGAATTAGTTTGTTGGCACGTATTATAGTCTGTTTATCCATCTTTACGTTAGGAATAGCTATTTTTAGTATTTATTGGCTTTTTTTTTTAGCACGCATCAATTTCTCAAGTTTCTTCGCTGAACCGATTGGTCAACGATAATCTTCTACAGGGTGAAATCGAAGGTTTTGGCAACTATGGCTACATCCCTTCTGTTATAATAATAGGTCTGTTCGCGAAGCTACACTAGGTTGCCCGAGGGTACACTCGGGCGCCTGAAAATCGTTCGAGAGCAGACGAGTGTAGTTAGTGTAGCGAGTGTAGGGCGTTCGCGATGAGTTCAGAGCTACTCCGGGCTGCCCGGAGTAACTCCATTTTTTTGTTATAAATTGATAACTCTTATCTAACATGCACAGGATCATCACGACCGTTATGAATTTACACTGGCTGCTCTGAAAGCGTTCGCGTAACAAAAAAATCGTCGCTGCCCTCGCCTACACCAGCTACCCCAACCTGCCCTACACTACCCTACACTTTCTCTCCGCGAACAGACCTAATATGTAGGTTGTGTATTTCCATGAAATAATGTAAAAAGAAGGGGCACATAATATATTCTTAGTGATCCCCCGGCCCGCGTGGCCGGTCAATCCTATGTATCCTCCCCTGGTTAGGAAATGGAGAGGTGAGAGGCAAGGGACAGCTGATGATGAAAGGGGTTGATGGTAAGGGGAGGCGTTGACAATTTATTATGTAGGTAAGCAAGTATATAAGACATTAATTTTTCTTGCTTCTGTTTTTCTTATGATTTGAGGGGGTGGGTCAATATGATCTCTGGATGCGCGCTAGTCATCGTTGAAAGCGGCTAAATCCCTCCCACCATTAAAGTTACTGATTTATTTCCCTCATTTTTAACTTCCAAGAAATAAAAAGTAAGTTCCCCCCCTTCTAGCGTGCAAGAGTCTTGCGAGACTCATGCGCAAGACCAAAACGAGACTGAGCGATTTAGTGTGGACAAACGTGGACTGACTTTTTTTGAAAAATAAAAATAAATCCCCGATTTGCACGACTTTGAGCACGCATTTGAGGACACATAAAATAGTTAACGTCTATCGAAAATGGCTAATCCTGACAGGAAATAGTGTGCTCTTTCTGAATCCATCACCAAAAGTTGCAAAAATTCAAATTGAATGCGAGTTTTTCGCAGTTAGTTTAAAAAATGATGTAAGCCTTAAAAATCGTTAGAAAAATCATATCTCGAAGGGTGTTTACCTCTACTTCACCCAATTTTTTTTGTCACACTTATCCCCTTCCACCCTGTATAAATTTCGCGTTTTTTTCACACTTTTAAAACCGCGATTTTCGCGGGTGTATACTATATTTTCTTACAATATCGCGTACAATTTCATTGAAAACACCTGTTCCATGATTAATTTTCGTTAATATCACATGTTTTTGTCTTTTTGTAAGGGTCAATAAGTTCCTACAAGTACTGACAGTCCGCCATGTTTGGTCCCCCCCCCCTTCACATAGGCAACAAATATATTTGATATCTCTCATTCGCTGCTCTGGTGATGTAGGTTACGCTCACCAGCCAATCACAAGCCCTCCTCTCTCCAAAGGACCACATATCAGTGGCGGCGGAAGTATTTTGGTTCAAGGGGGGGCGAAAATTAAGGCTCTCCCCCCTTCCCGTTCCCACCATACCCTTCAATACCATCCCATCCTTAGTTTTCATCGATAGAAAGGTGAAGTGTAGTGTAGTTCTCAATTTTAAGTAAATAGAGGAGACAAGGTATTGAATGGAGGTGCTTAATAGTCTTGAATTTTCAGCATTTTGGGAATGATTTGAATGTGGTATACAACGGCCTGATTCTTGATAGGTTTTTGACTAATGGTATTTTTTTTTATCCTACATGATACTGAAAACGAATTTTACAGCCGCGAATGAGTCCAAAAGTGTCTCTTTTCATGCCTATAGGAGCTAAAGTATTTTTCACACGACATGCTCCGAAAGTAGTCATTTTATCTAACCAAAAGTGACTGATCCAGAGAATATTTTCCGTCCTAGTACGGAAAGTAAATGAATTCGGGTCATAACCTCGTTTAAGGTCTTCTTGAACTAACACAAGAGAAGTCAATGGTCAGTTTGTTAAAGTCCTTCACAACAAAAACCAGGAATTCCAACCGAGGATAGAAGGTGAATATTATTTTATAGAAAACTTTAATCAATTTCTTTTCTTACCAAGGGGAGTCGTATGTTCATCACTCGTAGGAAGGGGATTTACCTACTCGTTTTTTTTTTAGCCAAATGAAAAGGTCGCAGGTAATAACCACTTTCCTGGACTTGTAATGTAATATATGTACTATTACCGCCGCAAATTTTACGGCGTTTTAGATCCTAGGCTCTAAAGTAATTTTTTCGGACTGTGCTTCATATACTTGCGTTGAAGCGCTCTTCATTTTACGAATTAAAAAGCTTCAAACAACTGAGTAAGAATATCAGCTGTTCAGTTAGTGAACCTATAGTTACACACAGGTACTGACAACATGCGCCATATGTGATCCTTTAGAGTGGGGAGAGCTTGGTATTGGCTGGTGAGCGTTAACGACCGCAGCAGCGATTGAGATATATCAAATCCATTTGATCCGCCAATGGACCAAACATGGCGGCATACGAGAGATTCCAAATCTATTTGATCCACATATGCCGGGGAGACCAAATATGGTGATTGTCAGTACTCGTAGGAACTTATAGAGCCTTACGCCCGTATTTATGAACGTTCCTTGAGTCAAGGAACCTTTGAGAACAGTTTTGATCGAAATAAAAACATCTGTTCTAATTAATTTCAAGGGTTCCTTAATGTCAAGGAACGTTCATAAATCCGGGCATTAGTTCAGTGACATTATCTAAACATGGAATAACTTTTTCGAATTGCCATCAAATTTCAAATCTTATCCTGCTTTCAATATCAATGCCCTAAAAAGCCCTAAGCCCTAGAATAAAAAGTAGTATGTACACCACGAAGCTAAAGTGTATTTTCAAGCCTCAAGGAGTTGCCAAACGAGGCGAGTCCGGCCAACTCTCTTCTCGTCTCGAAAAGACGCACTTAAGCTCCTGCGTGTACTTATATATACTTATATACATGCTATGCTATACATATAGGTTTCTTAGTTCAAAACATTCAAATATATTTACGTAGCAAAGTGTGGGATCGCAGATAGGGGCGTAACTAGAAATCTTCCCGGAGGCAGCGATTCCGGTAGCCCGGAGGATGCTGTGTGCTCGTGGAGGAGGGGAGATGTAATAAATGTCCTTCATATTGCTTAAATTTCGGCTGAAACCCTCTCCAGGGAGGGGGGCCGATAGGTGGATCGCCCCCGTTTGTCAGATGGCAGGGGAAAAGTGTAGGAAAAGAATCAATAATATACCTAACAAAAATTCTGCATAAAAGTGAAAGATGAGGGGGGTAAATGTTCCAGGCATTGCTATTTTTCATCTTCTCGTAAATGATCCAGGATTTTCGATCTGAGAGACGGTTGCTTGGTCCTCGAATAAGAAGCGAAAAGGATAGAATAAGAACCTTGGGTGCAGTCTTCGGGATAGAACAATATTGGCATTAGATCCTGGGGGGGCGACGCCCCCTCATGCTAAATTCCGGAGGGGCGGCCGCCCCTCCTGCCCCCGGTTCTGCCGCCACTGCCACACATGGCGGATATTGTCAGTACCTGTGTGTATAACTATAGGTTCTCTAGTTTTTGAAGAGATTGCTCACGATCTCCTGGACAATTGGATCGTGTGAACTTGGCCTAAAGGGGGGGGGGTGAGGTTCACACGTGGTTCCTCAATCTTAGTTCAAAGTTTAGCCTAAATGTTCAAAAAGGAATCGTAGTTGTAGGCGATTTTATTTATTTATTTTTTATTAAACCGTTGGGGTCCTGTTAACAAGAAATCACAGTTTGTACACAAAATTTCGGAAGGAACAACTTTTGACAGCCCAAAATCCTAAGGCTCGTTTCACACATATGCGGTTTCCCGAGGCGCGGTCCCTTGCAAGTGTGAACCGAAGTTCGGTTTCTACGCGGCAGCGATTTAAAGAGGTTTCTCGGTCCACACATGCGAACCGCGTATGTGTGAAACGAGCCTAAGGCCGGTCGTCCACTGGAAGCGTTTTCGAGCGGCGCTACAACGCGCTATAACGAGCAACATCGAGCGTACATACAAAAAGACATAAATTGAACTCACTGCTGCCAAGCCTGCAGTGGACGATGTCACATTCAATTTGAGGCTTTGGGATGTACACTCATTGTCGCGCTGCTCAAAAACGCTTCCAGTGGACGACCGACCTAACGGAAAACGCACAATGTGCTTAGTTGAAGTTGATAAAATGTCGCGTCGATTAAAAAAAAAAGCTTCCATATCAGTCGAGCGGTTCAACTTTTACAGATGGGCAAATGTCACCTATTTTTCCAAGATTTCCAAAAAGGCGTGCTATTCCTTTTTCAAAGAGTCATACCTCTAAAACGTACCGTTTCAATCGGTACCCCTCCTCATTGAAAGTTCTAGTACATCGCATGGAGAGCTCAAGAACGTCTGAATCAACCACCCGGAACCAGTTTTTGACGTCCTAAACGTACTATTTGTCCCAAATCGAGATTTCTCAAAATGTCCTATTAAGCTGGGTTTTAGCATTCCGCATGTCAGTATTGACCTCTACTCGCCTCTGGTACCGTTCTCGGTCCTTGTCATCAATGATTTATCAAGTCATAGGTGCGAAATAGACGTCAATAATGACATGCGGAGCGCCAAAACACAGTCAAATCGCGAATTTTGAGAAAATTCGATTTTGGATAAACAGCGTTTAAAACGTCAGAAACTGGTTCCAGATGTTCCTGAGTTCTTCAATTCGATGTTCTAGAACTTTCATTGAGGAGGGGTATCGATTGAAACGATAGTTTTAGAGGTATGACTCTTTGAAAAAGGAATAGCACACATTTTTCGAAATGTTGAAAAAAATTGGTGATATTTGCCCGTCTGAACCACCAGTTGAACCGCTCGACCGATCTGGATTTTTTTTTTTTTTTTTAATCGACGCGACATTTTGTCAACTCCAACTAAGTACATTGTGCGTTTTCCATTAGGAGTGACCACATTCGAATTATAAGTGAATGACTGAAAAAAAATAAAAAATTTAAAGGTTTTTGGGCTGTCAAAAGTTGTGCCTTTCGAAATTTTGAGTGCAAACTGTGATTTCTTGTTAACGGATCCTAACAGATTAATTTAAAAAATAAAATCGCTTCCACCACCTTTTGCAGCTTTTAGCTATTTTCATTGTTCTGTATACTGAACTATCGCGCAATATTTTGGGTTTCTCTTTATTTTTCAGATGCTTGCAAACGAAAATGGTGTGCAAATAAATATGTATCGTGGAACCCATCAATACTATACTTGTGCAACCTCTATATTGCTCGTGTGGGCCGCTTAAAACCCTGTTTTTAGTGATAAAAAAAAAACACAGCTTTGTTGTGGTTTGGAGTTTTTGTGGTGGTTTGGGGATTTGCTGTGGCTTATTGCTGGGTTTTATTGTGATACGAGCTTGTTATGGTAGGAGCTTTGCTAGAGGTTTGACCTTTACTGGTGTGATCGGTGTTTTGCTGTGGTTTGAGCTTTTTGTGGTAACGTGGCGTTCCTCGCGTCAGAAACTCACACGCTGTAAACCGTCATGTCAAGTTCAGCTGTTCCTCAACAAACGCGTATCCTTTCAATCATAAGATAGGGCCAGCTTATGCCCTGAGAAAATCGCATGATTTCAGGGACAGAAGGAGCTGGAATTTCCCCTACCGATTCCAACAACAAGACTTCAGTCTTCCGCAGTTTCACACATGCCTAAAGTCTGCCTGGTGCAGATTGAGAATACCATTTTCTCTAACTCCCTGACTTATGGGCCCCGGCTCGGAACATGGAAAAATGAATTTCCAAAATTCAAGTACCAATGTATGTATATAGCTTCCTATACACCTGTTTTGTTGTACAACCACGATGACGCACAGAAAATTCGCGCCGTCTGTTGATTTTTATTAGCATTAAGTGCGTCATTGTTTTTTATATATCAACTGTCTTGTGTACCTAATTTTAAAAATTTTATTCGTTACAGCTCTGATTGCTAAGCAGATGGCTTGACACCACACAATGAAAAGCGCGGGGTAGCATAAATTAGCTTTCTACAGGATTATCTTTAATTCCTGGGAGCATAACGAAAAGCACAAAGCTCTGAAAAAAAGAATTTAAGCGATTAAAAAAAATAAAAATAAAAACGATGATATCGTGTTGAAAGAAAATTGATAAAGGAAAAAGAAAGAATTTTTAAGTTTTTATTACCATATAGCCAGTCCCCACCCCTTTCCCACAAACGACTTGTTTTCCTGGTAATTTTGTCTCCATTTACGCTTCAGACGGTGGATCATATTAGAGCAAGTTAGTCCACCGCAAAAATTGAACGAAATGTTGACGAGACGAACCATCAACGTTATACATTTAGGCGTTGGATTTTTGGTTCTTTACTCCGCTGACACGGTTCTATCGAGCGTTCAGGTGCGTAATCGATTGAAATTGAAACCATTTTTAGATTTAGTGAGAGCGTCGATCAGCGCTTGTGCGCATATCATTAACGGTCATACCGGGCTCTAAAACAGTGGCGAGCTAGGTGTTGGGGCCCCAGAAAACGATACTTTAAAAGTTTAAGTGCGCTCAACATGGGTTCTCAATAACTCCCTACATGTTCGATACCTAGTAGTTTAGTCCTTCAAAAGTGACCCGTCCACCGAAGAGGCGACGAGTTTTCACCACAGGAACTTGGAGTGTAAACAAAAACGACACGTGCTCTCACAGCACCAACACGCGGCACCGCTTCGTAAAGTGCCACTCTCTATATCTCTCTCTCTCTCTCCCTCCTGGATAGCCACAGAACGGTTTTCAAGGACCCTATCCCCGGTTTTTTAAGATGCCAACCCCGCAAAATTGGTTTCTGCAGAAAGTTCCAGTTTACCATTATTAGGTTGCAACTTGTCAGCGCAGCCATTTTCCATCTGCGAAATGCGAATCACAAGTTTTGCCTTTTTAGGGCACGTGAATCGTCAGTTTAGTCAAGTTTATGGTTCGAACAGTTAGTTCAGCGATTTTTAAGGCGCGAATCGTCAGTTTTACTATATATCGCAGGCCCATATTTTGTCATTTTTAAGACGCGAATGCTATTTTTAGTGCATAACCCCGTAGCTTAGCCCTTTCTGTCAGTTTTATCATTTTATGGCACGAATGATCTGTTTGGCCAATTTTGGAGTGTTTTAATTACCAATTTGCTACTTTTATGACACGAGTCGTCAGTTTTATAGCCAATTTCAAAGCATGGTTGGTCAGTTGGGCCATTTTAAGCCGCATAGAGTCATTTTTGCCTATTTTAGGGCGTTAATGGCCAGTTTATTGGCTATTTTAAGTGCGCAAATCGATAGTACGGTAATATTTAGGCAATTTAGACACTCGATGGTGCGGCTCTTCCCCCTAAACAGACGATTTGGGCTGCATTCACTCACCCTGCTGAACCCGCGACTTCCGCCGCCATTGACTATTATTGACTCAATAATACCCCGCGAAATTGGCTATTTTATGGAGTCGACATTCCAGCGAAATTGGCTTTTGTGCCAGTAATCCGCCAAAGTTTAGGCTTTGAAAGAGCCAAACTTAAGTAATGGCCTTTCTTTTAAATTATCCCATAACGCGTAGAACCGTGAAAATTGCTCTGATCGTTTGTTTAGCCAAAATTTTCGTTTGTTTAACATTTCGAAATTAAAAAAAAATAAATAAATAGGTACGGCCAGCTTTACGTTTTCCATGAACGAAAGTGGTTTTTTTAGCGCCATTTCTAGTCATAATATCTTTCGTTTACGTTTGTTCAGCCGAAAGTTTCGTTTGTATAGCCCCTCAAGTACTTTAAACAACAAACATACTTGGGTGCGGCTAGCTTCTCGCTCCCCGACCCGTGACCGAAATCGTTTGTTTAGCCTTATTTTTCGTTTTTTTAATCATTTTATCTTCTTTTTTTAAATATTGACGGGTTTCGCCAACTTTTCACGTAATCCCATCCATGAACGGAATCGTTTGTTTAGCGCCATTTCTAGTCATAGTATCTTCTGTTTACGTCCGTTTGCCCCTCTAGCACTTTGAATGATAAACAAACTTGCGGCTAGCTTCACGCTAACTGACTCATTAACGAAATCAAAAGTTTCAAACGAACTTCGAAAAAAACAAACAAAAAAAACACATGGCTGAACAACGATTTCGTTAATGAGTCAGTTAGCGTGAAGTTATAGCGCACACAAGTTATTTATTATTTTATTTTTTTATACATATAGGTATTATTTTATTATACATATATTAGCTTATCGTTTAAAGTGCTAGAGGCGTTAAACAAACGAAAATTTCGACTGAAAACGTAAACAAACGATGTCGAGACTATAAATTGCGCGCTAAACAAACGATTCCGATCATGAGGTTACGTAGAAAGTTGGTCAAACCTATCAGTTTTTTCATGAAAAATAGTGTTACGAAATGCTAAACAAACCAGTTTACGTCCACATATACTGCTAAACAAACAATTTCGGTCATCATAGGTCGGGGAGCGTGAAGCTGTAGCCGCATCCAAGTTTGTTTTTTTATTCAAAGTGCTTGAGCCTTGAGGGTCTCAACAAACGACAATTTCGGCTCAACAAACGATATTAAGACTATAAATGGCGCTAAAGAAACAAGTTGGCCAAATCCTTCAATGTAAAAAATAATGTTACGAAATGCTAAACAAACGTAAACACATGGGTTTACGTCCAGATTGTGCCGCTAAACAAACAATTTCGGTCATAGGTCGGGGAACGTGAAGCTAGCCGCACCCAAGTTTGTTTGTTTAAAATGCTTGAGGAGTCAAACAAACGAAAAGGGCCGTTTTCGCGGTTTTATCCGTTATATTTATGGGTCGGGTCAGGTTCACATGTAAGTATATGATTTAAAAGGGCCGAACCTGCGAAATTTTGTTTTTTGGAAGGACCAAGGGCGGATCTGTACCTCTCTTGCTCTCTCACGAGGTGGGGGGGGGGGTCATCGAAACCCCCTCTCCCACCCAACGCACACCCTCAACACCACCTCTCACCATCACTATTTTTTTTTTTGGAGCGATTTGATCAGCTTCGTGGTGGTGGTCGGATAGTTCTGATTACCCCCCCCCCCCACCAGGTCCCGCTACGGAAGGAGCGAGACCCGCGAGCTATTGCTCTTTAAAATGAGCCAACACCCTAGAAATTTTTATTGTGAACGAGTGAAATCCTTGAAAGTTGGCGGCTTTTTTTTAATTCAATAAAAGTTTTTCTTTTTTCAATCTCAATTTCAATCACCGCGAGTATTGTGCCATTTCGTGGCTCGAATTTGAAAAAGTCGCAAATCTGGCCGTTTGAGCGCTTTTGGCGAAAATGGCGAAAAATAGTCAAAAATGGATGAAACCGCTTATTTTAGGATTTTGACGAAGCAGTTTAAGTTACTCCAGTGCTGCTGACACGTGTCGGATTGTGGAGGCAAATGGAACAAACGGAAAGTTGCTCTGCCGAATGATCCAAATGGCGAATGGAACGTTCATAACTGGGGCAGCCCAATTTTTGTACAAATGGACAACGCTATTATTGTTTGGAGACCGTGTCTCTCACGGAGGGAAGGTCTCATAGGGGTGGTGACAGGGGGGGGGGGCAACGAATAATCGAATGGTTTATATTATTTTATTCCAGAAACTCATCAATCACAGCATATCAGAAGATGACCCCAACTACCATATGGACGGCTACGTAAGTCTTGGAATCACCTACTTAGTGTTCGGATTATCGTTTATTTTTGCTCCGTCGATCATAACACTCATGGGGAGCAAATTAACAATGCTGGCTGGAGCGTGTGGAATAGCGTAGGAATGTGTGGTAGTTCTCGGATTGATATTTTCAGCCTCAAATTTACATTCAATCCGTTTTTTTCTCCCCCTCCACATACAGGGCGTATTACTACTTATTTTCATTAGAAATTACTTGGGTGGCGTACTTGGGAAGCGCCCTTTCCGGGGTATCGTCATCTCTACTTTCGGTAGCGCAAAGGCACTACCTTGTCTTGAACGCTCATGAACACACACTTTCGAGAGATGTCAACGTTTTTTGGATATTTTTCACGGCCTCGTAACCTATTTCTTTATTATTATTGTATTCAATTCGCCTTTTATCTTCCAATATTTCTCCCAGGCAAATCACGGGCAACGTTCTGATGGCAGCCAAATTCGCCAGCCTCACGCGACTGGGTCAAGACGTTCGTCGTCAAACTTGTTACATTATTGCAGGATTGTGTGTCACGGGTGGCATCGTGCTGTCTCTTGTCGGTAAACCGATGGGTTCCATGACTAAACATGTCGATGAGAGTCGGAAAGACGCTTTGAAAAACATGTGGAACGCTCTCAAAAACAAGAACGTTTTAGTATTATTTTTCATGTCCTGCTACATGGGTAAGACAGTGAGTTGAATATCAAAGGGAATTTTCTCCGAATTATTTTCGATTTTGAAGGATTTGAACAGTCATTTGCAAGCGTGTACGCTTCATCAGTCGGATTTACTAACAACCTTGGGGACATTAGCGTTGTCCTGGTGCCTCTCTCAGCTATTGCCTACGGGGTCGGCGGGTGCTCCGGTAAGATTTGAATTGTAAAAAATTGAAACGAAACGAATAACAAAGATTTTTTACTCTCTTGTTCATCAGCGGCAGTCCTTCTCTCTCTCTTGTCACGTTTCAACGTTTCATGTGAACGTCACTGCGTAGTGTACGCAGGGCTCACCCTACAACTTTTCTGCTATCTGGGAACAGTTTTAAATCTTCCGAATAATTCGATTTACGCTCCAACGGATGAAGTTTCGGTTATAACACCCAAGTAAGTTGGCGTCCATGATTGACGCTCTACTCGCCTGTCGTGCGGGTCTGCTGCCTAACTACGCAGGGATTGTTATTATTAAAAGCGTTACATCAACGTGAACCGCTTAATTAATGTTGAAACGATATTTTTACTTTAAATGTTTGACAGCGCGCCACTTGCACTAATATGCGCCTTCGGATTCGGCGTCGGCGACTCGTGTTTCAACACTCAGATATACACCCTGTTGGGATTCATAAGCCCCGAAGCCAGTTCCCAGACAGTGTCGCTGTATAAATTAGTCCAAGTACACCGCGGAAAGTGCGATGGAAAAATCGCCAGAAAATAAAATCGTCCGTTTTTTGTTTGTTTTTCAGAGCATGTCGGGCGCTGTTTTTTTCTTCGTGAGCAACTCACTAGGACTGCACATTATCGTTCTAATTGTAGCAATCGTCGGTATAATTGGAGTCAACGCATTCCACTGGGTCGATCTTCGAGTTTGTGACGCTGAAAATTCCACCAAGGGATGAAAACGAAACGCAATACAATAATTTCTACAGACGATGTCAAAACGTGACAAATAAATACAAACGATTCGGTCGTTGTAAAATCTCCGTGTTGGAGATTTTACGAGTTGGTAGCTTCAAGGCTAAATTGCCTTGAAGGTGACACCATAACGGGTTTTTAACTACTTATTAATATAGCAGTGCCAGCCTTTGCCATTTGGCGCCCCCGGGCGAATCTTTTATCAGCGCCCCCATGAAGTTGCCTTACTTCAAGGAGCCGCGATTTGGCGTTGTCATCCATTTTAACCGCGAATTAGGGGGTTTTCCACACTTGCACTTCAACGCTTCTCCTCAATTTTATCGGTGAATTAGCGCTCTTTTCTAGTTTTAGCCACGATTAAAGTTTGCCTCCGGAAACTGCGACTTGCCATTTTCTCAATCTTTTCTGTGAATTTTCAAGTTTTCTCAATTTAACCCCTTAATTAGACATTTTTCTTAACTTTAGCCGTCAATTATAGTGTTTTACCCCGCTAATTAGAGATTTTCCACACTTCAGCCGTGAATATGAATTTTGTCCAAATTTTCACCGCGAATTAGCGTTTTTTTCCCCATTAAGTCGCGGTTTTAGCGAATTTGTCGCTATCTGCAACCTTGGAGTTATCTTCAGCAGCCGCGAATTGGCGTTTCCTCAATTTTATCTATAATTTTATTATCGTGTCGTCCACACATCAGTGCTTCTTCTCACTTTGATAGGTAAATCAGCAATTTTTCTCCATTTTAGCCACGAGTTAGCGATTTTCATCCAATTTATTCGTCAAGTATAGGTAGCACTTTTCTCCATTTTATCCGCCAATTAGCGATTTTATTCACTTTAGCTGTAATTAGCGATTTTTTTCCATTTTAGCCGCGAATGTTATAGCGATTTTCTTTTCTTTTAGCCATGAGTTAAGGCTTTTTTTTAGTTTGAGTAACAAACTTGCCTCGTGTGAAGCCGAGTATTCGCGTTGTCGTAATTTTGGGCGCGAATTAGTGCTTTTTCACAGATCCGTTGGTGACTTTTAGATTTTTTACCATTTTAGCTGTGATTAGGATTAGGATTTTAGGATTTATTATATTTTGGCTATCATTCATGTACATTACATCGCGAAGATTTACAGTGTGAATAGCCCACAGAAGAATAAGTACAACTTGTGCTCTTCTGTGGAGTTGTAGAGCCCCTGAATAAGCCACCTAACAACTAACTAGGTATGTATTATTTTAGATCAACTCAACAATGACGACATTACAAAAATTGACCATAAACTAGGAACAAACAAAACCTTTACACCTTGGCTATGAATTGCCTCAGTATTATCTTGAAACCCCTTACGCTATGGTAACAGAAAGGATTTATTTTATTATAAAAAAAAAAAATCTCAGAGCCGACACGTAACAATTTCTTTTATAAAATGCAGTACTTGTTCTTGGTAATGAAATACCACTATTAACAAAATTTCTGGAAAAAGGAAGATTAGACAAATGAACAGGCTTAATACCTACCCTATAAACATGAAGGCAAGACTGATAACGAAAAATCTGTTGAATAGTCCAAACATTAAATAATTTATGGAGTAACGAAGAGGGAAATCTATAATCTTTATTTAAGATAATTTTAAGTAGACGATTTTGAACAATCTGAACTTTCCTAACATAACTTTTGCAAGCTCCTCCCCACAAAAGAATGCCATACTTGATAATCGAAAAAGCTAACCCAAAGAAAATTTTTCTCAAACACCCAGGACTTAGGAAGTAACGAATTTCTTTGAATAAATAAAATAATTTCCTTAGTCTGGAGATTAAATTATCAATATGGGACTTATAGCTTAAGCGACAATCAATTATAATTCCTAAATATTTACACTGATCATCAAAGGGTAATGCGTAACAATCATCATGGCAATTACCACCAAAACAAGATAAATTACTATGCAGTAAGACCTTATGATAGGGTGGGAAACGTCTATTACTAATAGCAAAACGAAGGACTGATGTTTTTTCTACATTTAATCCTAACTCATTAACATTAAACCAATTTTTAACCCAAAAGAGGTCGGAGCAAATTGCATCAACTACCTTACAATAATCATCTCCCCAAAAAATTAGTGCCGTATCATCAGCGAAACCAAACATTTTACCCCTAATATTCAAACTCAACAAATCATTTATATAAAGTAAGAACAAAATTGGACCCAATACCGTGCCTTGAGGGACACCCCTATTGACAGTGACTTCATCACTAATAGTGAGACCAATTCGAGTAACCTGAGGACGATCCGTTAGGAACGAACTGATCAGTTTGAGAGGAACGCCACGTATGCCATAGTTATAAAGCTTCTTACATAATAATTCATGATTAACGGAATCGAAAGCCTTCTTCACGTCTAAGAAAACACCAAAAACATACAAGCCATCATCGAGTTTTTGAGACACAAGCCCATTAAGATCATATAGAGCATCCTCCGTGCTTATCCCCTTCTGAAACCCATATTGGTTTTTCGATATAATTCCATTTAAATTCAAAAACTTAACAATTCTTGCTTTGATACATTTTTCGAAGATTTTAGATATCGACAAAGTTAACGCAATTGGCCTATAATTCCCCATATCACATTTAGACCCTTTTTTAAATAGTGGTATAACAACAGTCTTTTTTAGGGCAACAGGGTATACACCTTCAACCAGAGCTAGATTGAATATATATGCTAATGGAGCTACCAGAAAACAAGCAAACTTTTTCAAAACAGTGTTACTAATACCATGAGCAGTAAAGGAACAGGATTTTTTTAGCTTATTAATATAATCAAATAATTCCCCCGGTACGATCGGCGACCAAAAAAGAGAATTTTTAGGAGCAATAGGGTAGTTGCTGTATTTACACGCATGCATTACCGAAACAGTCTTCCTAATATCATCAGCAATACCTGACCCAACAGAAGAAAAATAATAATTCATAACATTTGCTATATTAGCATCCCCATTTATAATGGAACCATTAATATCTTTCACTTCACCTATCTTGCCATGGGAACTACCCACCTTTCTATTCGAAGCCAAATTAACAGTTTCCCATAGCGCCTTTGGGTCACCACCACTCTCCTCAATATAATTTTCAAAATATAAACTTTTAGCCCTCCTGATCACAGAATTCAATATATTCCGATACCTCTTGTAATAAATATCAAAAATAGTATTATTAGCATGTTTTCGCCGTTCTACATTTAATTTATCTCTAAAACGTATTGAGACTAAAATACCTTGTGTAATCCAACCTTTAATTTTTTTCCGTTTTCCGGTGAATTTCTTTACATCCGAACTGCGTTCGATATTCAACTCTAACGTGGTACAGAAATTTGAGAAAGCCACATCCACATCCTTACTACAATAAACCTCCTCCCAGGACACACGCTGCAAAAGCCTTTCCAGTAATTCAAAATTAATGACTTTAACGACCCTACTACCATTATCACTACCCATAGGAGACAGAAAAGACCCCGTATTCAGACTGGCCATAGTTGTAAAATGGTCCGTAAAATCACTGGTATAAACATAGCCCATACTCTCCTCCGTCAAAAAACCCTTCGAGAAAATATGATCAAGACAGGACCTAGACTGTCCAGAGATCCGGGTACAATCATTAATGGCAGTAACAAAACCGTACTCAGCCAAAACATTCATGTATTCCAAGGATAAATTAGTTTTCTTACATATATCTATATTTAAATCCCCACCAAAGACGTGAAATTTACAATTCCCCACATTTTTAAAATGAGATTCCAGAGAGTTTACAAACTGTAATTTATCTCTATCACCCGAGATGTACACGGCAGTGATCCCTATCAGAAATAGATTCATATAATTAATAGTAATAAAAACCGAGTTGCAATTGTCTAACACATCCAGCACAGCAGCTGAAATCAACATATCCTTCCTAACATAAACCGTTACTCCTTCTGCTTTGTTAATATGAGCAGAACTCTGAAAACACTCATAACCAGGTATAGAAAAAACTAGGCCATCAGTATTCCAGGTTTCGGTAAGAATAATGACGTGTAATTCAAACTTAACAGATTGCAAGAAACACAAAAACAAATCAAAATTACTCTTTAAACTACGAATATTTTGATTAAGAACATTTAATCCCCCATACTGAGATATGCTCGATCCAATTTCATTAATACATAAACTACTCATTGTTTTGATAGACTCACAAGAGTCAAGGACCTCTTCATAAGAAACCGCCATTCAAAGTCCATAAAAAGAGCACCACATTCAAAAATATAACAAAAACAGAGAGGTAGACGAAAATAAGGAAGAATATAAACATTGAAGCAAGGATCACTTAACAATAGCCTCAGGTGCAACGGTTCCAAAGTTGAGCCTTTTCAAAACATCCATTTTTTCAATTTGATCCAGACTAGATAGGCGAATTGCACGTGACGCAGAGGAATCATCTTTTTTTATGAAAATTTTACCGTCAGAAGTCCAGACAAAACGATACTCATACTCCTTCGCAAATTTCCGGGTAAACCAGAGCAGGCGGCTGTTTACAGGTGTAAGCTTCTCATTTACAAAAATCCTTGTCTGAGACCAAGTAGAATTTAAATCCTTCGCAGTAACTCCTTTATTCAATCGCATTTGCTTCAGCCAAGACTTTTTCATCACAGAATTACGAAATTTTATAACTATCGGCGAAGAATACTCATTAGCTCTCTTCTGAGACTTATCCACGCGATAAACCGAATCAGCGTCACTGTCCACAAAAGGTATATCAATTTTACTCGCGAATGTCTTAATAATACTTTGAACACTTTCATTGTCCAATACCGGGATTCCTCTAATCTCAATCGTAGAAGATAGCATACCTTGATCCAGCTCGTTTACCTTAGACTTTAAGTCAAACAGCTCCTTTCGAAGACTCTGATTTTCACCCTGGAGAGAAACATTACTTGTCTTTAACTCCTCCAAGCAAGAGCGAAGACTACACAACGTCGCAGACATATCTTCGAATTTATCATTAAAAAAAGTCATCGAATTCTCTACCGCCTGCACATCCTTTCTAACATCACAAAATTTGCTCAACAACAGATCCATTTTTTTATTCAGCTTAGAAACCTCAGATGCATTGACCTCCGCATCGCCCTCTTCCTCAGATTCGGAAACAGACCGAGATTCATCATGATGTTCAGGCCCTTTTAATTCCTTATGCAACTTAAGTTTATAACACTTATCGCATTTCCAATTGTCCTTTAAATCCTTCCTCATTTTCTTGAAATTCTCAAGAGATTTTACTCTTGTACACGACGGATGGAATTTTGAATGGCAAACCACGCAGTTTATCGTCTTCTTAGGCGAGAACAAATCTCTCGAACACGCCGCACAGTCCATAATTAAATAGAAATTAACGACACAGCACAATAACAAACAAAAGTCCAACAAAAAGATCGACGATAGAAAAAATACGAAGTGACCTCAACGAGAGCTCAACAACAACAACATTTTTTTGGTTTTAACCACGAATTAATGCTTTTTCTAAACTGAATCCGCGATTTTAGCGCTTTTTCTCAATTTTAGCTGCAGCTTACCCTTTCACTCCGCGAATTAGCTAAATATTTTTCTTAATTGTAGCTGTTAGTTAGCGCTTTTTTTCACTGATTCACAGCTGAAACTGAGAACAATCTCTGATTCACGGGAATCAGAGATTATTCTCAGTTTCAGACGTGAATTAGCAATTTGTCTAAATTTCAACCCCAAATTAGCGTCTGGAAGTTGCATCGAGAAATCTCTAATTAGTGATTTTTCCCGATTTTGGCCACGAATATTTGCATTTTCCAAACTTTAGGCACTTGTACACTGGTACACAGCACATTAGTGCGCCTACTCAATTTTAGCCGCCCAAGGACCTACAAAAACTATAGGGATCAGCGTTTTTTAAAAAAAATTAGCTCCAAAATTGCCTCCAGGAGGCGCGAATTAATACTTTTCGCTTGTCCTTTGAAGAAAGTAGTTATCAATGGCAATCTCTTGACGAAAGAAACACTTCTCAGCAAACAATCTTAGCGGTGTGTTTCCTTACTTTACGTCACAGTGTGAATGAATTTCCGTCACTGCTAGGATTACTTTTTTTACAGCTTAGTGCGAAACTCGCGGGTAAAGTGACGCTTTCCCCACTCGTAATGAAATATACTATTCAAGTATTCTGTCGTCCGCCCTTTTCCCCCTCGTTTTGCTATACGCGCCCCCTAGGACACGGCGCTGCGCGCGCCCCAGGCCCGGCTCCGCCCCCCGCGGCTCTGTAATATAGACTAAATCAGCCAATCCAAGCCACACAAAAAAGCCAAATCAGTGAAACACGCCAATTTTTCTTCCCAATAAACCCCCACATAGGCCGAAATCGGTTAAATAAACGCTGAAATTGGTTATTTGACCGTGAAATCACTCAATTTATTGATCCAAGGCTCGTACACACTCACTGGCGGGCCTACATCTTTCAGGGCATAAGCTGGTGCGAAAATATCTATGAGGCCCTTCAGTCTCTAATAGCGTTCTCCATTTGCATGGAGCAGTTCACTTCCATTCGTCTTCACCATTAACATATGTTTTAATTCAGAGAGGTCGGATGGAAATATTTTTGTGCACTTTTTTTTTTTTTTTTTTCAAAACAAATGAACGAAAAGTTGGTACAAATGGAAACTCTGAAAACAGCGATGAATAATTATGTTGTTTTTTTTCGATTTTATCAGCGAATGAGTGCTTTTTCTCTAGAATTGAGCCGAACATTATCGTTTTTCTCAATTTCAGCAGCGAATTAGCGATATTTTTTTTTCCATTTTTAGCCGTAAACTAGCGCGTTTTCTCCATCATTTTTGCCACGAAAAGTTGATTCCAGACATCGGAAATTGGCGTTTTCCCAATTTTTGCAGTGAACGAGCACTTTTTCTCCATTTAGACACGAAATGTCAATTATTTTCAATTATGGCCGCGATTTAGCGCTTTTCCTCAATTTCAGCCTCGAGCTGGAGTTTTTTCTCAACTTCAGCAGCAAATAAGCGACTTTTTCACATTTAGCCATGAATTTGCACTTTTTCTCAATTACCTTCATGGGCGAATTGGCGATTTTTTCACATTTAGCCGTAAGTTAACGATTTTTCTCATTTTAGCTCCAAATTAGCGTGTTTTTTCCCCCTCAATCATAGCTTTTTATAAATTTCATGCCACGACCCCCCTCGATTTTGGATCTTTAAAACCACTTCCAGATTAGCCCGTATAGGTCCAAGTAGGCGTGCAGCTATTGCGGGGCCCACTAACGCGGGGCAGAGCCGTTTCAAGCCCTCTCGAGGGCTCCTAGGCGAGAATTATCATGGGTCTCCACCCCCCCCCCCCAAGGGCGTAGACTGTGGGCAGCTGCTCACACTTTTTCAAGTCTTCTTCGTTCGAAACCACTCAACAATCGGAAACCGTCATTTGCCTCTTCAAACTGGCTGACCATCCACGTTTGCCCATTTTGCCCTTGGAAAATTTTGGAAAACCAAATTGTATTGAAAATTTATCCCGAAATACTGATTTTTCACAGGAAAAATGGTCATTTTTACGTATAAAATTAATAAAAACGCTAATTCGTGACTGAAATTGAGAGAAATCGCTCATTCACCGCCTGAAATTAAGAAAAGCGCTTATTGGCAGTTAAGATAGAGAAATCGCTAATTCGCGGTTAAAATTGGGAAAACGCAAATTTTTGTGCTTTCTGGAGGACCGCCGCAAATTCAAGGCTGTAAGTGAAGAAAATCGCGGGTAATATTGACCAAATAAAAAATCGGGTTAAAATTGGGCAAAACTGGCAAATTTACACCTGAAATTGCGAAAAATCGCCGATTCGCTTATAAAAATAGATAATAGATGCTAATTCGTTGCAAAATTAGCAGAAAACGCTGTTTCTCTCAACAAATCGCTAATTCGCGGATAAAATGAAGGAAATCACTAATTCGCGGATAAAATGAAGGAAATCACTGATTCGCGGATAAAATGAAGGAAATCACTAAAAAAGCTTATGCGAGGGCTAAAATCTAAAAAACAACGCGGTTAAACTGGAAATGGCGCGTCTAAAATTAAGAAAAACGCACATTTTCCGCTCAAATTTGGAAAAAAGAGTAAATTCGCCGCTAAAAATGGGGAAAAATTGAGAAAATCGCTAATGCCAGGGATAGAAACGCTACTGCACTGCTACAATTGAGAAAAAGCGCTAAGCCGCGGCCAATATTGAGAAAAATCTCTAAACCGTGGATAAAATTAAAAAAAGGAAATGGAGAAAATTTGCTAATTCAAAGACTAGAAACGCTAACTACGCCGTTGAAATTGAGAAAAAGCGCTAATTCGCGACTAAAATTGTGTTAAATCACTAATTTCCGGATTAAGTGTGGTAAAATTTCTAATGGGAACTTGCACATTTTTCAAGCACTGTGTTTCTTGAAGAGGGCTCTTCCACAACGCTATTGCTCTCATTAAACATTGAAATCAATCAAGGATTTTTTTAGAGCGGATTTTTAAACATTTTGAGTGGGGATTTGATAACGTCAAAGCCTATTTAATGAAATGGATGGTATGAGGAAGAGGGGGGTAGACATATTTTCAGGGGGACAATATTTCTTGTTATTTGTAAACAAAAAATGTTAGCCCTATAATCACATATCTTCAAAAGTAGGCGCAACTTGAGTTGCGCAAGAGCGCAAACTAAGAAGGGTGCTTAAAAAAATTATAAAAAAAATCGCTAACTCACAAATAAAACTGAGGAAAAAACCTACTTGTGGAAAATTAAAAAAATCGCTAATTCATGGAATAAAACGCTACTTTGCTGCTCAAGTTGACAAAAAGCGCAAATTCGTTGCTATTTACCGGGGGAGGGAGGGGCGCTAGCCCGAGCCTGAAATTGAGAAGGACGTTGCATGCAGCCAAAATTGATAAACGCGTCAATTTGCGGGTAAAGTTGACAAAAAGCACTCATTCGGGGCTAAAAATTATGAAATTCGCGGGTTGAAGCATAAGCGCTAATCAAGATATTGCAATTTCCAGGTCTTAATTACAGCGAAACTGCATGTTTCAGGGCCTTTTGTTCGTGTCTGAATATTTGCGAAATTGTAGGTTTGATGTATTTATTCCTGCGAAAGTGAATCGGATTCCCGTAGCCGTCCGCGAAATCGCTTAAAGTTTGACGACTATACCCTCAAAGTTGCAGCATTTCGTAGGCAAATATCCGTGAAATTAAAAGTTATCTAGCGGAATATTCGTATTACAGGAAGTTTCAGGGACTTTTGTATTTAGTGAGAGCGAACCCAGGTTACATTCAGTGGTGCAGCGTATTGGGGGGGGCGGTGGGCGGCCCGCCCCGGGCATCACTTGAAATGGGGCACCACCCGGCTGAGGCTTCTATTTATTTTCAACGTGAATAAGTTAAAGAACCGAGCACAGTTGGGATAAATATTGGCTCCTTTTGCGCACCACCGGTACAAAACACTCCACATCTATTCAACTGCCCAGTCCCCATAGTTGCTAGGTGCTCCGTGAAAGAAATCGTGGCTTCAGGTCTACCAAGAGGCACCAAAACCGCACAAAATGGTCCATTGCAGACCAGGGCACCCCCCCCCCCAAAGAGCTATCTATAAACAGTGTAACGAGTGTTAGTTGGTAGGAGGAGGCGTAAAAACTACAATGAAGTTGACCGCGAGCTAAGTCTTGAGCGATGCCATGGCTCTCTTTTAGAGGCAAAACAGTTTAAGAACTGGCCAGGGGCTGTGGGTTGCATCCCACACCAGGTCAGTGCAAACCCGCTCCGTCCCTTCACACGTCAAGTGTAAGCTGGAAGAATTTGACAGAGCCAACCTCACGAAATTGAAGTATTTTGATTAACCAAAGGAGGAAAAATTGTTTTTATGTAGAGCCGAATCCGTAAAATTGTTTTTTGTTGAACCAAATAACCCCCAAAATTGGTATCTTGACTTTGGCACGGAACTTGGGTGCCAAGTTCCGCGAATTCTGTTGTTTGAAGATACTAACCCTCAAGACTGGTATTTTAACGACTAATAAAGCCTTTGAGATTGGTTTATTGAAGCACAAAACCTGTGAAGTGGGAAATTAGGGGTTTCAGGAGTTAAACCCGTGAAAGTGTTTTTTGAAAAGCCGGATCCTCATAGGTTGTGTTTTTCATGTAAGCCAAGCCAAGCTTATGATTTTTTTTTTCTGCAGAGTCAAACCCTCAAAATTGTTGTTTTCAACGATTAAACCCCACGAGATCGGTTTCTTGAAAACCCATTCTCGTGAAGTTGGTTCTCTCCGGAACACCCCCCCCCCCCTTGGTTGATCATTCATCATGTTTTTATTGGCTTAATTATTACTGCAAATCTAGCTCACAGAGACTATGAAACTGCTGATTTTTGCCCCGAGAAACATTCCCACGCCAAGAATCTGACACCGCAGTCTGTTTATTACGAAAAAAGGCGAATATGTTAAATAGGGCATGGTCCTTCCCCGTTCCCTGGTAAATTGAATACGATGTTTGAGAGAAAATTTCCCCGAGAACCCAGAAAGTTTTCCCTACCCTAAGCACTGGATGATTTCCGATTGAGGCGAGTAGCGCGATACTAGCATGTTTTTATAGTGGGAGGGGGCATCAACCTTGACCCCTCCGGGCATCAAAATGTCACGCTACGCCCCTGGTTACATTGACTTAGGAAGGGCATGACCCTTACAAGTTACTACCCCCTTTCCACCACCCCAGTAACTGTTTGGGGGGCCTCGAAACGCCACTGGTATAGCCGATCTAACAACTCAACAATGCCGCAGGACCCCGAGCCGGCAAGTGGCGCTTTCCTGTTCAGGTTGTGGCAAAAGAAACTTTTTCGAGAGTAAAAGATTTCTATTGGCTCCTGATTTTGCAGAGCGCGGGAATTCTTTTCATGCCCTTCAATGCCACAGTCAGGACCTTTTTTTTTCTTTCAACGTTTCGAAGGATTCTGGGGCCCAAGCTTTATTCTAACCCCTCCTCCCCCAGCCCGACCAACACACACAGTCACAAAATGTTCTATCAGAAACAAAACCGGCGGCTTTACAAAAACGAAATCTTCCCAATTTTCTCAGTGCCTACTACTTATGAGAGAGAGCAGAGAGGTAATCATGGAGTGGGTGGGTGAGGTGGCACTGTGGGAGGGGGGGGGCAGCTACTACTCTACTGCCCATTTTTCCTAATTAGATACGATACGACGTCTCCCACGAAATGAAATCCCTCTCTCTTTCACGAAGTATCCTTTTCCCAGATTCCCCGCGTACAATCAGTGTCCCTTTTTTCTTCTTAATGTACAAACTCATTATGAAAGAGGACCTCCGTGTGGCAGTCGAAAAAAAAAAAAAAAGAAAAGAAAAGATTTAGGTACCACGAGGTTTTCGAGAGCAGTCAAAAGGAATTTGGCCTTGGACCAAAAGGAATTGCCCCGGTCTTGTAAAAAGTGTTTTGACCCGACCGTGTTCTTCACATATACAAAATTTAATTTGTAAATTATTTAGAAACCCCCCGTAATTCGTGAATAAATCACAGACGTAGCACTATTTATAAGGTGTGGAGGGAATTTTTCTGGAAATCCCTTCTGGATTCTTGGATGTTTGGAGTTTGGAGCGTTATTAGTGGCAGGTTTTTCTGTTGCTGGGGGGGAGAGGGGTATACCTACCTAGTTGAAGCAAAAAAAAAACTTATCCTGCGTACATGTTCAGGTAAGTAGTCACGTTTGGGGTCAGCGGACAGTGGGTGGGTTCGGACTTCGTAATGGTCGAGATGAGTTGTAAAGTGTGGATGAGGGGTTCGTGGGGGGAGGAGCGAGGGTGAATTAGTGGGTTTGGCTCCTTTTTATACCTGAGGCTTTTTAACGTTGGCTCATGAAAGGGCAACGAATTCAATCTGGAAAGTTTTTAAAAACGTCCATTGTTACACAGCTCGGATTTGATAAAAGATGTTGAATTCGCGAGTGTTTCGGTAACATTTAAAAACCCAACCCCCTACAAAGCCTTTTCACTTCTCAAATAGTATTCTCGGTTCTCGGTCATTTCCCGCG